>JANBXA010000069.1:60045000-61245000 GCA_030556225.1 Cricetiscus sungorus | reverse complement strand
TTCAAAGCTACGGGTGGTGGCACATGCATGTACTCAAGAGACTGAGGCAGGAGGATTAAGAATTTGAGGCCAGCTGGGTGGGGGCACATACCTGTAATCCCCCCACTCCGGAGGCAGAGGCAGGTAGATACATGTGAGTTTGAGGTCAGTCTGGTCTACAGAGTGAGTTCCAGGACAGCCAGGGCTACACAGAGAAACCCTGTCTCAAAAAACAAAACAAAGTTTGAGATCAACCTAGGCTACATAGGTGGCTCAAGGTTAGCTAGTAATTAGCCAATGCTGCCTAGTAACATTCTGTCAAACACACACAACTCAAAATGTAAAACGAGGGTGGAAGGCAAAGAGGAATGGATTGTGAAGGAACGTGAGGATATTGAGCGGGATGTGTCAGTGTTATTTTGAAGGTCCTGTGTCTGGAGTGTTTGTCAAATCAAGTGGCATGGGGTGGTTATGTCAGTTTACACATCATTTACATGTGAGCAAAGCTGTACGTGAACATGTAAGTGTGATGTTTGTGTGGGTGAGGCCAGGCATCAGAGTAGACAGAGGCTGAAATGCGGGAAAGGGACTTTCAAGCTTGCTCTCCTCAACAGCAGGGCCAGCGGGTGGCGCTGCTGGCCGTGGTCCTGCTGCGAGGCTGTCCGGAGCCTTGTCTGAGGATAATGCCAACCCCACACCACACCACCGTGCACTTCTGTATCTCGTGTCATGGCTCATCTTGCCACCCCTGTTCTTGCTTCTCTGTCCTTCCTGCTGTGACTTCAGGCCCAGGTCTTCATGCTCCTAGAGTGACAGCAGGTACCCAGAAGAGGCTGAGCCACTGTCTAAGGAGCTGCCTTCAGTAGTGCCCTGTGATGTGGTCCCTGAATTATCTTTGTCTTCAGCTTACCTAGTGCGTGCAGACTCTGGGCTTCTGTCCCTGGGACTAGTTGGTGCATTCTTTAAGTCACACCAGAAATTTCAGCAGACCTCTGCTTTCAAGATTCAGTCTACATTTGATTTTAGCAGCAAGAAGCCAGGAGAAATCCCATGGAGTTTCTGACTTGCTCCATCCTTCTCTCTGTCTTCCTGCAGATCTGATTCGTATACACTATAACCACTGTTTACCTAAGACCTTTTGGATCCAGACCAAGGACTCCACTCACGGGACTCCTCAGCACGTGAGTACCATGGTGCTGTCACTACACAAGCAGGGGTGTTTGTCTGACTGAGCATTAGGGTTTGCCCTGCCTCCAGGCAGATGTTACACACTTGTCAGGATGCACAAAGCATGAAACATGTCTGAAATCTTGGGAGACCAATAATTAAAATAATTATCTTTTCCTTCTTGAGACATGGTCTCACTGAGTAGCACAGGCTGGGCTGGGACTTGCAATCCCCTGCCTGGCATATGCTACATACCGAGCTCAATAATTTCCTCTTCTGTTACAAATATACACCGATGTTTTACACTTAACATTTTACTAATGAGAAAACATAGACCAGATACTGAACTAAATCAATGTGAACTCTAGCATATCCCTGGACCCAGCAGAATTCACTTGGGAGCTTAGAATTTGGCAGGAAGAGAGTAAGGTTATTTACATTACCCAGGGTCAGCTCAGATAAATTCCTAGGTAGCTGTCGGACAGTAAAAAAAAAAAAAAAAAAAAAAAAATTATGAAGAGCATGCATGACCTTCAAGGCTGAAGACTTAACTCCCTTGGTACTTATTAGCATGTTTGAGGCAGGCCCTGCTTCTCTCCCACACTGTATACATACAAATGCATACACAATCACCGTGCCTTCAAATTTCCTGGAATTATTTCCACAGAAAGGCCACACACAGTACTTTACCCAGATTTGGACTTCCAGAGAATTCATGTATTATAAAAATTATAAGAAATAAGCATCTGTGGGCTGGTGAGATGGCTCAGCAGGTAAAGGTGCTTGCTGCCAAGCTTGAAGACCTGAGACACCGATGGTAAAAGGCGAGAACCCAACCATCACACCTTGTCCCCTGACCTCCACATGCCCTCTCACACAATGCCCTCTCAGACACCCCACACAATGTAGATATAAAAGTATTTTTAAGCCAGGCAGTGGTGGCACACACCTTTAATCCCAGCACTCAAGAGGCAGAGGCAGGGGGATCTCTCCGAGTTCAAGGCCAACCTGGTCTACAGAGTGAGTTCCAGGACAGGCTCCAAAGTTACACAGAAAAACCCTGTTTTGAAAAACCAAAGTAAATAAATAAAAAGTATTTTTTAAATGGTAAAGAACAACGATGGCTTGGCTTTTTTGATTTTTTTTTCTAGCTTCCAGTCCAGTTTTGATATTCCATTAAGGCAGTTTAATACTGTCCCTGAAAAGACAACTGGTGTTTTCTAACCCAAGTTATTATTCTGTTCACAAAGCTAAACAGAGTTGAAAGGAAGTTCCCCCTTTTCCTAGAAAAGACAATGTATCTTTTTCTAAGCCTAGTTATTGTTCTGCCAGATGTACTACCATTTTCCTATTCCTCTTCACAAAGTCTGTGTCTGGAATTAGGTTTAGGAAAGCATGGCAGCAGTACAGGACACTGTGGCTCCGGAGTACAACATTCTGGGTTTCTGGACAGGGGACAGTAACTTAGTGATGATGCTCTTTCCTAGCCAGCTTGAGTCTGAGTTTGATCCCAATACTGAAAAAGCCAAGGATGCCCCTCCTTCCACAGGATTCTGCCAGATGGGTCTTCAGGAACCAGTTAGCATGTTTTCTGTCTTTAACTTTCCTAAAAATAGGGTGACTATTTTCACTGAAGGGCTTTAAAAAAGTATAGTTTTATATTGATTTTTTTTTTTTACATATTGGCATTGCAGGCTCCATTTCCTAATTGTCAGTACTTCCTACAAAGAATGAATCTGCCTTAGAAAATAACTTCCGAATTCTTTCCTTCCCCCAAGCACTGGGGGGCAGCTGTGGGAAATAAGTAACACAGTTCTGACAGATATCTGTATCTTACAGGAAGAAGGCTGCAGTCTTGAATCCCTGGTGGAGGACGGACTCATTCTCTGGTCTTGCCCCTGATGATGAAAGTGTGACTGCTGGCATCTTCATGAGCTCCAGAGGTCACAGCACACTCCCACGGACTCTCATGGCTCCTCGGATGATTTCCGAGGGAGATATAGGAGGCATTGCTCAGATCACCTCCTCTCTCTTCTTGGGCAGAGGCAGCGTGGCCTCCAACCGGCACCTCCTCCAGGCCCGGGGCATCACCTGCATCGTGAATGCTACCATCGAGATCCCCAACTTCAACTGGCCCCAGTTTGAATATGTTAAAGTGCCTCTGGCTGACATTCCTCATGCCCCTATTAGACTGTACTTTGACACCGTGGCCGACAAGATCCACAGTGTGAGCAAGAAGCATGGGGCTACCTTGGTGCACTGTGCTGCAGGTGTGAGCCGCTCGGCCACCCTCTGTATCGCGTACCTGATGAAATTCCACAACGTGTGCCTGTTGGAGGCATACAACTGGGTGAAAGCCCGAAGGCCTGTCATCAGGCCCAACGTGGGCTTCTGGAGGCAGCTGATAGACTACGAGAGCCAGCTCTTCGGGAAGTCGACAGTGAAGATGGTACAGACACCCTATGGCGTCATTCCAGATGTTTATGAGAAGGAGTCCCGACACCTGATGCCTTACTGGGGGCTTTAGTGTTGCCACAGCTGGCATCCACAGCCCCTCAGCAGTACCAGCATCTAACACAGTCTCCTCCCCTCTTCCTCTCTCTGGTTCTCCCGAGAGTGTTTCTACACTTGTGTCCGGGTTTAAAAGATAGGGAGGGAAAATACATACATTGCTAGTAATGTTTTTTAAAACTAGCATTTTGAAATAGTGAACATGAAAATCTTCAACTGGCCTTTACTCATTTTTAACAGTGTAGGATACTGTTCCTGCTTTCTTTCTGGCTCCCAAGCCTTTTGGAGCCTTGGCAGGTGCAGGAGGAGTTCACTGCAAAGATCACTTAGGGCCCTGATTAACCCTCTAGAGACCAGTTTTGCCCATGGCTTGCTGGCTGGACTGATGTTTAGGGGATATCAAGGCCAGCTCGGTTTCTATTGGTTAGCCTGGTCCTTTCTTTTCTTGTTATTTAGCAATTCTATAAGTTAATTTAACCATTGTTATTTAGTTGATAAGTAATTATGATGAAATCTGTTGCAAAGACCCTCTTGAAATTAGTGTGCCCTGGGATTATATTAGCATTATTTTTAATAAACCTATCTGCTTAACATAAGCCCTTTACTGATCATTTCAGGTGTGTGTGTGTGAGAGAGAGAGAGTAAGAGGGAGGAAGAGAGAGAGTAAGAGGGAGGAAGAGAGTAAGAGGGAGGAAGAGGGAGGGAGAGGGAGGGAGAAGAAGAAGAGATGTTCTCCAGTCATTGTTCAGTTGTGGCCATTAGGACAGTCATGGTCAGCACTTAAAATAGAAACCCCAGCGGAATCACGTCAGCAATTCACACCCTTGCAGACAAGCAGAAATCAGTGTCATCCGCATGTGGGAACAGTATAAGAGTAGGTGTGTCCAACCTGCAGCTCATGAGCAGCAAGATCCCAGGATAGCTGTGAATGTGGCCCCACATTATAGCAGACAAAAGTCTTGTCACAATGCCAAAAGGTTGAGCACCCCTGGTGGCAAGCGCTCTTGCGCATGTGCACACACATACAGACATACACGCACACACACGCACCACACTGAAAAGGTCAAGTTTACCATCAAAGAAACAAAGATAGCCAGGCAGTGATGGTGCACACCTTTAATCCTAGCACTTGGAAGGCAGAGGCATCTGGATCTCTGAGCTCAAGGCTAGTGTGATCTACAGAGCTAGATCCAGGGCGGCCAGGGCTACATAAACTCTTGTCTTGAAAAAACAAAACAAAAAACCCAGAAGACATGCCTTTGGGTCACACAGTAACACAAAACTCAGGATAAGCACACGTCATTATCTAAATCTTTTCCTCTGGGAAATCAGAGGAGCGTACATGTAGCATTAGCACATGACCAAAAGTAATCCAAAGGGACTGGCTTTTTAGCACGAAGCCAAGCTTTAAGTCAGGCAGTCTCTGAATAGGAGCCCCATAGTAATCGCTGCGCTGTAGAAAGAATACTTGCTGGCATTCTTTGTAAGTAGGAGAAACTTCCCTGTGAAACTCCTGGCAAGGGCTGGGGAGACGGCTTGGCTGGTAAAGTGCTTGCTGTGCACACACAAGGACCTGAGTTCATTTCCGGAACCCACATTAAATGCCAGGTATGCACTCCAGTCCCTCCAAAGCCAATCCCCCAGGCTCATCCCAGCTCTGCAGCAGGACACGTCTATAGCCTCCCTGCCCCTTGCCCCCCTCCCCTGTCTCCAGTGGATCACACAGATCTTCCCTTCCCAATTCCCTCCCCTCACTCACTGCTTCATCCCACCGCCTTCCTAGCAGGCACTCCCTGGGAACACACAGGCTACGCTGTCAGGGGAAGCAAGTAGGCTCAGTGCTCAGCTTCACCTTTTCCTCCACCCCCAAACGTCCAATCGCCCAGTCTCATTCCCAGCTCTGTAGCAGACCTTCTGTTGTGGCTCTCCTCATTCTCTCCCCATTCCCAGGGGTCTAAGTAGACCTTGGTAGAACACCCTGCTTTCCTCCCTCCTGTGGACCATCTCAGTTCCTAAGTGTCAGCTCCCAATACCCAGAAACCATTTGACCTGGAACTACCAGTGGCCACACCTAATCAGGATCTGAGAACAATTTCCTATCAGGTTAACAACTCTCCTAAGAACTGGAGAGGATAACAGAAACCAAGGAACCCACTCAACAAAGACAAGACCAGATATCGGCACCTAGGATTAGTCTTTCCAATCCCAAATGCCTAACAACCAGGACATGTCTCCACTAGAGCCCGAAACCCTACCACAGAAATTATTCCAACACAGGTGAAGCACAAGAAAAAAAAAATCTTAAAATAGTCTTTGTGTTAGAGGTCCTTAAAGAGAAAATTAATAAATCCCTTATGTCTATGAAAACACAAACAATGAGAGGAAATGAAAAAAACTAAAACAGTTCAAGACCTGAAAGTGGAAAAAGACTCAATATAAGAAAGCCCAAATGGAGGGGAAATCTAGAAATGAAAAATGTAGGAACTTGAACAGGAATCGCAGAAATTCTTTGCCAACACAGTACAAAAGACAGAAGAGAGAATCTCAGGTGTTGAAGACACAACAGTAGAAGAAATAGATACCTCAGTGAAAGAAAATGTAAAAATAAAATTAAAAAAATCCTGGCACAAGACATCCAGGAAATATAGGACACTAAGATCAAGTCTAGAAACAAAGGAGAAGGAACTCACGTCAAAGGCACAGAAAAAATATTTTTAGCAAAATCAGAGGAAAATTTCCCTAACCAAAAGAAGGAGATGCCTATTAAGATACAAGAAGCATGCAGAACACTGGGCCAGAAAGAAATGCCCCTTGTCACATAATAATCAAAACATTAAATTACAGAATAGAGAATTATTAAAGCTTCAAAGTGCCACAGACTCTGAGACACTGACTATCCTGAAAGTGACAGTCCAGACTACTATACCCATCAAAATTTCCAGTCACCATAGAAGGAAAAAATGATAAAACAAAATTTAAGCAATTTTCTATCTATAAACCCAGCCCTACAGAAGGCCCTAGCAGGAAAATTCCAACCCAAAGAGGTTAACTATGCCAGGTGGTGGTGGTGTATGCAGTTAATCACAGCACTCGGGAGGCAGAGGCAGGCAGGTCTCTGAGTTTGAGGCTAGCCTGGTCTACAGAGTTCCAGGACAGCCAGGGTTACATAGAGAAACCCTGTCTGGGAGAAACAAAACAGAACAAAACCAACAAAGAGGTTAACTATACCCAAGAAAAAACATGGAATAAAAGGGAATGAATAATCCCAGACCAGCAAATCAGAACAGGGAAAGCAACACATCCACACAACAACAAAATAACAGGAATCAACAACACTGCTCATAGGTATCTCTCAACATCAGTGACTTTAAATTCCCAGTAAAAAGACAGAATAACAGAATATATGTAAAAACAGGATCCATCCTTTTGCTCTATTCCAGAAATACACCTTAATATCAATGATAGACATCATCTAGGGGTAAAATGATGTGTAAGCATGTTTCAAGCAAATGGACCCAAAAAGCAAGCTATTGCAGCCATTTTAATACCTGAAAAAACAGACTTCAAAACTAATCAGAAGAGATAGGGAAGGACCCTACATACTCAAAGGAAAAATCCCTCAAGACAACACTGCAATTCTTCACGCTTTTGCGACAAACACAAGGGCACCCATGTTAGTAAAAGAAACGCCATTAAAACTTAAACCACACGTTGGCCCTCACACATCAATAAAGGCAGGCTTAAGTATCTCACTTTCTTTTTTTGTCTGGTCGTCCAGACAAAAATAAACACACGCTGGAGCTAACTGATGTTGTAAACCCAATGGACTTTTGAACAGATATTTATAGAATATTTCACCCAAACACAAAAGAATATACCTTCTGCTCAGCACTTCATAGAACTTTCTCAAAATTGACTATATACTCAGATGCAAAGCAAGTCTCAATAGATATGAAAATTGAAGGAGGCTGGAGAGATGACTCATTAGTTAAAAGCCTTGGCTGCTCTTCTAGAGGACCCGGGTTCAATTCTCAGCACCCAGCTCACAGTTGTCATTAACTCCAATTCCAGAGGATCCAACACTGTCATATAGGCAGAACACCAATGTGCATAAGATTAAAAAAAAATATTGAAATAACAGCCTGCATTCTATCTAACCACCATGGATTAAAGCTAGAGATCAACAACAACAGAAACAACACCGTACAAACTTATGGAAAGTGAACAACGCACTCCTGAATGAGGAATGGATCAAGATAGAAATTAAGAAAGAAATTAAAGACTTTCTAGAACTGAATGAAAATAAACCAAGCAGTGGTAGTGCGTGCCTTTAGTCCCAGCACATGGGAGGAGGCAGAGGCGGGTGGATCTCTCTGAATTTGGTGCCAGCCTGGTCTGTAGATTGAGTTCCAGGACAGGCTCCAAAGCTTCAGAGAGAAACCCCATCTCAAGAAAAAGAAAAAAAAAAAAAAAAAAAAAAGGAAAGCATTGCTTTCAGTTTCAGAGGTTATTGTCGTGGCAGGGAACATGGCAGACATGGTACTGGAGAGAGAGTTGAGAGCTACATCCTGATCTACAGGCCAAGAGAGAGGGAGAGGTGAAAGGAAACTGGGCCTGGCTTGGGGTTTTGAAGTCTCAAAACTCACCCCCCCAGTGACACACTTCCTCTAACAAGGCTGCACCTCCTTATCCTTCTAATCCTGCCAAATCGTGCCACTTCCTGACAGCCAAGCATTCAAATGTAGGAGCCTATGTGGGCTTAGTCAAACCTCCACAACAGAGTTCTCAAAAGAGAAATCTTGAAAGGCCAAGAAACAAGTAAATATTCAGCACCCTTAGCCATCAGGGAAACGCTAATCAAAACTGCTTTGAGACTTCATCTTAACACCAGTCAGAATGGCTAAGATGGATAAAGCAAGTGACAGCTGGCGCTGGTGAGGACGTGGAGTAAGGGAAACACTCAGCCGTTGCTGGTGGGAGTGCAAACTGGTACAACCACTATGGAAATCAGTGTGGTGGTTCTTCAGAAAGATAGGAATCTACCCCAAGACCCAGCTAAATCACTCTTGGGCATGTGCCCAAAAGACACTTCATCCTACCACAGAGACACTTGCTCAACCACGTTCATTGCTGCTCTATTCATAAGAGCCAGAAATTAGGAACAACCTAGATGTCCCTAAACAGAAAAAAACGGATAAAGAAAATGTGGTAGTTACACAATGGAGTATTACTCAAGCATTTAAAAAAAAATTAAATCCACAGGTAATCAATGGAAGCAGAAAAAAAAAATCCTTAGTGAGGTAACCCAGACCCAGAAAGACAAATATGGTAAGAACTCATTTATACGTCGATTGTTGTGTGATGTTTTATACTCTTTTCTGGCTTTTTTGAGAGGCCCACCACCCAAATAAACCACAACACGGAGGGTTATTCCTTCTTATAAATCCCCGGCCTTGGCTTGTTGCTATCCAGCTTTTCTTAAATTTATCTACCTTTCCTCTCTGGGCTTTTATCTTTCTTATTTCTGTAAATCTTACTTTTCTTCTTACTCCGCCCGGATGGCTGGCCCTGACGTCCTCTTCTCCTCATTCTCTCGTTGCTCCTTCTCTTCCTCGTTTCTCCTATTTATCCTCTCTGCCTGCCAGCCCCACCTATCCTTGCTCCTGCCTCGATATTGGCCATCAGCTCTTTATTAGGCCATCAGGTGATTTAAACAGGCACAGTAACACAGCTTCATAGCGTTAAGCAAATACGGCATAAACAAAAGTCACACACCTGAAAATAATATTCTACCACAGTGAATATTAGCTGTTAACAATAACTAAGGTACAGTCCACAGAACCACAGAGACGAGGTATTGAGTAAGGGACTAGTGGATACAGACAAATCTTGTTAGGAAAGGAAAATAGACAGTTATGGATGGGAGGGCTGGAACAGAAGGATCAAGTATGGAAGGGAAAACAGAGGGATAAGGGAGGGGATGTGGTGAGAGACAGCTGAAATGAAAGGGCCATTTGAGGGGTAGCATGGAAACCTAATACAGTAGGAGCTTCCTAAAATATATACATACATGAAAGTGATCTAAATGAGATCATCAAATAATGGGAGAGACAAAGTCCCAACTGGACATCTCTTGTCACCAAATCAAGTTTCCAGTACCAGGACTGGGTTACACTTCATTGGGTTGCTGACTAAAAAGTCCCATGGGAATCCCCAAACCACCCAAGCTTTTGCCAAGAGTATAAGTTGTTCTCCACAAACTGACAGCAAGGCCCCATTGCTGAAGACGCCTACACGACTCATTGAACATGGAGCAGTCAAGTTGATGCCTATATAGAACCTTCATCCCTATGTTCTAGCATCTTTGGTACAAGAAGGTACTTGGCACACTATCAAAAGAGAAGCAGAAACACCAAGCCAGCCACAAAGCCTTTGATTTACAATGGTGTCCTGCCTGAAAAACATGTTGGGGCAATGGTGACACAAAGCTTATGGCCAATCCACAAGATGGAACCCGTACCAAACATTGTTTGGGTGACCAAGAACCTAGATATCCTGGGGACCTAAGGAGGGCTCTGGGAAACCCACAGAAGAGGAGGCAGAAAGAGTGTAAGAACCACAGGGATGGAGGACACCAGGACAACCATGCCCTCTAAATCAACATGAGCAAAGCTCATACGAACACAGAGACAGAGGCAGCAAGCACAGGGCCTGCACATGTCGGCACCAGGTTCTCTGCACATGGTTTCCAGTTGTGTTGCTATGGATTCCTGAGTGTGAGGATGAGTGGGTCTCTGATTTTTGTGCCCTCACTCGGGCTCTTTTCCTTCTGTTTGCCTTGTCCAATTCTGATGTATTAGTTTTTGCTTTATCTCATATTTTAATATTTTCTCTTAGAAGCCTGTTTTTTTTTTTTCCTAATGAGAGATAGAAAGGGATGTAACTGGTTGGTGGGGGGGGGTAGATGGGGAGGAACTGGGAGGAGTAGGGGGGGAATCATAATCAGGATATATTATGTGAGAAAAATTTAATTTCAATAAGGGGGGGAAATAAAATAGAAATGCCAGGTGTGGTGGCACACACCTGTAATCTCAGTGTTGGGGGGGGGCAGGGTGGACACAGCAGGGTCCCTGGGGCCTTTTAGCCAGCCAGCCAGGCCTACTTAATAAGTTCCAGGCCATCTTTCCTTCCCCACCTGCTACCTCTTTCCTAAAGTCTCCCTTCCTCTCCTTGCTCTGCTCCTGGGTCCCACCCCACCTGGGGAATGACACCCTAGGTGTCCTTTGACAGGAACATACAGACACAGTAACCCCCCCCCCCCACACACACACACAAGACATCCAGGTAAACATTAGCACTGGGATGTAACTCCAGGTGTCCTGGAGTACCTGGGAGTTAGCGTCTTCCTTAGTGCTTTGTTCTGTGTTCATTCTGTGACCTCATCTGTGGAATTTTAACCCAACAAAGAAAAGGGCTGTAGTTCCAAGTAGGGGTGTTTCCTGTTAGAGAGGGGGCAGCTTAGAACTAGCCTGAGAGGATTTAGACTTCCAGCCTACAGTGCATAAATTGTAGACAAAGGGGACCACATTCCAGGTCACACACAAGACAAATGTTTCATGGGCTTTCGACATTCATCTGGTTAACACAGCCACAGCTATGACATGAGAAGTGAATGCTTTTTAAGTCACTTTCATTATAGTCAAACATAAAAGAATGAAACTCAGTAAAACAATTTTTATGATACTTTGTTAGAAAAGTATTTGTAAAGTGGCATTTACAAAACAAACTATGAGCTGTTTCACTTAAATCCTGTTTCCTTGGCTGGACTTTGGTAGGAGGGGCTTTTCAATATCATTTGGTGAACCCTTTTCTGAGGAAATGATACCCAATCTACACATAAAACCACAAGCTACACACATCTTGTCCTGTATTCTGACATCCCCTAGGATGTCTCCAGCAGGCTCCAGTGGTCCCTTCTTTATGACAAATACCTGGAAATGTCAGTTCATTCGTGAACTGCTAACAAAAGGTGTTTAACCTTGGAGAAACTTAGGAAAATTCTCAGAGAGACCCTGGTGTAAAGCAAGCATTCTCAATTCCTGTTTTCAAGAAATCTTTTTGATGACATGTAATCAGGAAACCAGGAAATAACACCAAATGTAAAAACAAGCAAAACCAAAACATACAAAATATGTATAGCAACACAAAATAGTAATTTAAAAATGTGCATCCCAGATATGCTAGCTAGCAGACACAGAAAAGAAAAGCAGAGATAATATCTGAGCGCGCCTTGAGCCTCCTCTGTCGCAAGCAAGTCCAGACACAGGTCACACACCAACCCACAGGAACAGAAAGGCAAAGCACAGCTCCTGAACGGAGCGGTGCTTATTAATCGCCACTCAGGCAGTGGGTGAAGCTGCCTGACACAATGCACAGTATGGTGATAAGTAACCTAGGTTACTGTTTCCAAGGACACTGGGCTCTTGGCTAACAAGAGAAGAGCTGAGGTGAAACTGAATGCTACATGAGTCATTTTAATATATGCATACAAGGAAAATCAGCCGGCTAATAGTTTACACTCCCCCAAATCCCCGGTGGAGGTATCTAAGTAAACGTCTGAAGTATTAAACAACCAATACTTTCCATGATAAAGGCTTTTTGTCTATACCTACTGAATGTTCCTCTGGCACCTCCTAAGCAGTGACTAACCCTGTAGTAAGGGGTTTAAAAGAGGCATTCTAGAATAAATCTACAAGTGGAGACAATCTAGCTAACAGGTACTTAAGATGTCATGAATACAGGCCACTCTGCAGACAATAATGCTTCAACATAGTGTTTCCAGAAAATGTTTCAGCAGTGTGAATGTAGCTAAACTGGGAACATTCTTTGGCTAATGTCAGTCCTGTTACTGGTTTTATGGAGGAATAATCTAGAATACAGAGTGGAGTGCCTGACTGCTACTCTAGGCCAGGGTGAGACACTAGTGGGGTTGTTTCCAGAGCCTGCTGAAAACCAACCCACCTGTGTGCGAGCATGAGGGAGCATCCCCACTCCACCAGCCCCGGCCGGGGAGGGGAAGGCATGGAGGTCACAGAGCAGACAGCTGTCTGGGTGTTAGCAGTGCAGATGACATCATCTGGAACAGATGAGTAAGTGGATTCATCAGTTCTTCTCTCTGCATCCTGCTCTACAGCAAGGCCCAGGAGAAGCGGTATCAACAGGTAAAAATGAACCACATCTTGGAGAAAATATACACAGTACAAGATGGAACAACACAGAACCCCTCAAGTTTTGCCCTGGAAGGGGAAATGGTGAATTATATAGAAGCAGCAGTGAGACAGACTAAAGCCAGTGTTTTAGATGTCCAAATAAAGACTAAATCAGGTCAGTGAAACATGTAGGCCCTGAAGTCTGTCCTAACACACAAACCAACAGCCAGAGACCCAGACTGCTCAGCTTTTCCTGGGAGTAGCACCTTTTACCAACGAAGCTTCGGGGCTCTTAGTTTCATGCACTCTGTTTACATGATAAGTGCCTATACCAGTGTGAGCCTTTTTATTTGAAAATTCAGTGCTGTTGCTAACTGCTTTCCTCTGCTGCATCTGAGGTATGTTTCTCTAACACACACACACACACACACACACACACACACACACACACACACACACCCCCTCTTACTGTTCTCATTAGGCCAGTGGTTCCCAACCTGTGTCACGACCCCCTGGAGGGACACCAAATGGCACTTTCACAGTGGTCACATCTATCAGATATTCCCATTACACTTATGAAGAAGAGATGAAAATGACTTTACAGTTGGGAGTCACCACAATATGAGGAAGTGTGTTAAAGGTCACAGCCTTAGGAAGGCTGAGAACCACTGTGCAAGGCCTAGACCTCCCTCTCAGGTTTCTCCTGAAATACTGCAAAGTTCAGCATTGCTGGCTGGCTCCTGTGCAGCCATCATTGGCAATATGGAGAGAGGTCGCTAGGAAGAGATTTCATTCCACAGCTGCTACAGATTCTGTCTGGAGGAAAAACACCATGTTCTGTGTTGGTCTTGATGTTGAGGCAAAATGGCAGGGTCTCAGTAAAGGCTCCAAGGAGAAGGGTGTGCATCTGACACAGGCTCTGGGCCCGGTCAGATCCGGCTTAGTTGCCTGCTAAGTTTCAGGGAAGAAGGTGGTGAGGTTTAACAGGACGGGGGAGCTATGCCCTCCTTGCCTGCCACTGTCCTGTGGAGACGACTACAGTCAGTCAGCTTAATCACAACCTCCCTTTATTCATTTCAAGTATTTACAAGCAAAATGCAGACAAATGTGTCTGCTTCAAGGGACCCTAATGTTGGAGAGACATAAACGAGCATTGGCTGGAGACAAACTTGCCGATTCCAGTCCTAGGATAATGTACTTTTCTTCTTTTGTTACTTTTTCACATTTTAAACTCTTCAGCAGCAGATTACTCCTTGGAGAAAACTGTGGTCCATATTTTAAAATATCTTAAGAGAACAAGAGAAATTGTGTATATGATCCAGTATTTGGGAGGCAGAGACAGAAGGATTGCTATAAATTCAAGGTCAGCCAGGGCATGCATCAAGACCCTATCCTTAAAAAGAAAAAAAAAAAATCAAACCAACATTACCATCAACAAAAGATAAGCAAACAAGCGTCCAGTGTCATGTGCAGTTTAGGTCTACCAATTTGCCTCAAGTCTCAAAGGGGAGGGGAAGTAGAGGTCAAAGGCTGTCTGCTGGAAACCTCCATTGCATGTTTTCTACCCCGCCTCTTGGGGAATGCTTCCAAGAGGTGGATGGAAGGGACTTTGCAGTACTTGCATTCTGTTTATTGAGCCCTGTCACCCCGAGTCATCTGACAGAACAACCAAACATCGGCTGGAGCTTCACTGAGCAGCTTTCAGAGCAGATCTGGCAGGAGGAGGCCGGGAGGCTTGGGTTCAACACAGTTGATCCAGAAGTTGGCACAGCTGGCGTGGTACTGGTGTCCTCCATAGGCCAACTTGAAGCTGTCTGTTTCTGAGTTGAATGCCTGCCAGAAATAGATATGGGTCAAGTCAGGTTCTTCATACATCTAAGAGCTTGTCAGCGGCCACCACAGGCAATCCCCAGGTGTCACAGAGGCTGCGGCCCGAATGGCACTCACAGACAAAAGCTGAGCAGGTGGCTGTAGGATCCAAGTAAGAAAGTCTTATTTATTTTTTGCTGCTAATTAAAGGAATAAAAGTGGGTACCATGCAGCCTAGTTTCAGCAAAGGACCCAATCCTCACAGAAAAGGCAGGCGGAGGTTACAGGAGAAGGGAATGAGCAAGACACGGGAACTAAAATAGCCAAGGGCTCTGGGTAATTGGTTCCCTCCCTGGAGGCTGCCATTACTGTAACATGTGGTCCCTTAGAGTTCCAGGGATGGTTACGGTCCTATTGGGTCTGAACACATTTAGAGAACTAGAAATCAACTGATACTAACACTTACGGGCTAATGCCATGGTTCTCAACCTGTGAGCCAGGACCCACTCTGGGCTTGCATATCAAATATTTATGTTACAATACATAACAGTGGCAACATTACAGCTGTAAAGTAGCAACAAAATAGTTTTGTGGTTGGGGGATCACCAGGACATGAGAAACGGTATTAAAGGGCCTCAGCTTTAGCAAGGTTGAGAAGCTCTGGTCTAATGCCATTGGGAGCTGACAACTGAGTGGACATATAACAGTGCCCCCAACTGTAGCTCGGGTTAGCCACTTAACACTCTGTAGTTGGATTTCTTAAACAACACAGATAAAATCTTAAAACTCAAATGATTTGTGCCGAAGCTCTCGGATCTCATTCATTCTGTGTCACTACAACTTCTAGTCTTCCAGAAGGTGCTGGTTCATGGCAGAGAAAAATAATAACAGCACAAGCTGACGAGCTGCCACAAGCATGCAAACGAGACAGCAGTGGCTCCACGGAGACACATTAGTTGGTTTGATCAAACATTATGGGGACAAAAATGGGTCAGTAGAGGATTCACAATTGACACCGTTGAGGACAACAGAATTGCCTGTTATCCTATCACACACAAGACTGAGATGGACACACTAAGGTAACCTGTAACTGGCTCATACGTTTTTAGGCTGTTCTGTTGCAGGCTTCTCTTCTTTCTGAAATGTTGAAACCATAAGGTCAAAAAAAAAAAAAAAAAAAAAAAACCCAAACCAAAACAAAAAACCAAAAAACTAACCCACATCCCTAGAATAGGTCTCTTGCCTCCAGGTAAATCCACAAGGCTTGATATGTTCTCCCCCAACCCCTGTCCGTGGGATACAGTAGAGACCCCGCGAACTGCATGCTCAGCAGGGAGGGAAGGGCTTTGTCCACTCTCTCCCTCAGCAGCTTCCCCACCGCCCTGTGGAAAAAACAGATCTGCTCTATAGAACTTTCCAGAACTCCAAATCCCCACCTCTGGTCACTGAGCTGATTGTAAAGTGGGCTAGACATGGCTGTCCCCCTAGGTCAAGTTAGGGGTGAACCTTGACACTTGAAGGGGGAAGTCAAGAACTTACCCGGCTCCTAGAGTCCACATTTAAGAGACACACCCCGCAAGCCAGCTCCTGAGCATTCTTAATCCCAGGGCGTAACATACAGGAGGAAAAATCCAGGGAGTTTTCATCTGGCTGAGGATGACAGGAAAGATGGGTAAGGACATAGCAATTTCTGATGCTGTGCAGGTCCACTATAATGTTAAGTCAGCTAATAACACAAGTGCTTACTCCCTAGATCTGTCAAGGTACTGCTTTGTTCTAGTTGCTAGCAATGCCAGCCGGAAGAAAACCACTCCATAGCCTTGGGGACCTCAGTCTAGGGTGGAGCTGTGTGTGTGTGTGTGTGTGTGTGTGTGTGTGTGTGTGTGTGTGTGTGTGTGTAAAGCAATGCAAGGCCATTAGTGCTATAGTACTTACTTTGGGGTAAGTACTGAGTGTCCAGGCACTCAACAGGGACACTTAGCTAAGAGAATGCTTCCGAGAACTCACAATTACCTTGCCTGAGTATTGATGAGACTATTGAAGGTGACAGGTCAATGGGGTGATGAGTCAGGAGCAGTAGGAGAAGGGAAGGGTGTCTCTTTCACACACAAGCAGCACAAAGCAAAGACATCTAAGCAAAGTCCAGCTATGAGGAGAAATTGAGGGTGGGAGCCAAGCCAAGGAGAGTGAGGGGAGATGAGGCTAGAACACCAAGGAACCGTAAAGGAACGATAGGAGGCGATATAGGCTGAAGTATGCATGGCAGACACACCCTGACTTCTTGTGACAGTGTCAGCTAGAGACTGGGGGTGGCAGTCCTCAAGGTACAGCTTCTTCAGTTAGATGACTGCCAAGGCAGCAGAGGACTCATGCAAGGGCTGAGAAGGGGGCATGTGCAGGATATAAAGAAGGGAGGCTTGGGTAGCTGAGAAGAGTGACTTTAAGCCCAAGGACGGAAGAGAGCACAGCTTGGTTCGGGCTGAGTTGCAGCTGCCAAGGTCACAAGCGCAGGTGGTGGAGGCATACAGCCCAGCTAACACCAAGAGTGAGACCTGAAAGGCAGCAGCTAGAGACAGTGAGTGGGATAACTGCAGACAGGCTTATGCTAAGTAATATGCTCAGCTCTTTACAGGCATTACCCAGTTTATCCTTCCCCAAACAAACAAACAACAACAAAAATCTATGAAATTATGGGGAGTGCAGTGCAGTGGTTAAAGGGGCAGGTCTCAATTTTGAAAAAAAGCTGACAGTTTCTTAAAGATTAAGTACACATTTGCTATATGTGCTTGCAATTTTATTCCTAGATATTTATCTAAGAAAAAGGAAAATATATGTCAACAGATCTTGTTCCAAAAAAAAAAAAAATCATTCATAGCAACTATATCCATATTAGCCAAATCCGGCACTAACATGTGTCTAATAATAAGAAGACAGACAACAAGTCGTAGTGTATCAATACAATAGACTACTACTCAGCCAGGGAGCAAAGTGACATTTGATCAACATGACTGCATTTCAATATTATGCTCCTAAGCAAGCCAGACACAAGGATGCTAACATTTGACATCATTTTGTGTTTATAGAGTATTATAATAGAGAAATCTCTGGCGATGGAAATCAAGTCGGTGGTGGCTTTTAGAATCAGATCAGGAGTGACTATGAAAGAGCTAGAGTGGACTTTAGGCAGGAATAAAAACATTCTGAATATTTTCCAGGCCTTAAGGTCCTCCTGGCATAGGACCTTAATTAGAACACTCAGGAGGCAGAGGAAGGCAGGTCTTGGTGAGTTGAAGTTTTAGTCAAGGCAGGGCTACATACTAAGACCCTTTCTTAAAAACCAAAATCAGCCAGGTGGTAATGGTGCATGCCTTTAATCCCAGCAATTGGGAGTCACAGGCAGGTGGATCTCAGTGACTTTGAGGCTAGTCTGGTCTACAAAGCAACTTCCAGGACAGCCAGGACTGTTACACAGGGAAACCCTGTCTCCTCGAAAAACCAAAACCAAACCAAACCAAATCAAAACAATAACAACAACAAAAAAACAACTGAAAGCGAAAAAACACCCCCCCCCCACAAAAACCAAAAACCAAACCAAACTCCTTGAAAACCAAAACAGCAGCAGAGAGTATCTGTTCACCTCATTGTAAATTCCATACTGCTAAATGATTTTAACAACATACTTTTTTTTTTTAATTTTTGCCCATCCTTTGGATTCATAGTCAACTTTTGTTTTCACAAATAGATATAATACTGGCATGAATATTGGGGATTTAAATTTTTAATAATTTTTATGTGCACGGGTGTTTTGTTTGCCTGTATTTTGGTGCACCACACACAGGCAGTGCCCATGGACACCAGAAGAGGATGTCAGACCCCCTGGAATGAAGTCAGAGGTGGTTGTGAGCCCCTACATGGGGCTGCATGTAGTGAACTGAACCTGTGTCCTCTGCAAGAGCAGCCAGTGCTCTCAACCACTGACCCATATCCCCTGTCCCCTAGGCCTGGTTAGATTTAAGACTAAACTGAAAAGACAAAAACATTCTGAAAACTTCACTGGTCAAAGACTTGAACAACTTCTGGTTTCCTCAGCTTCCGGGCTGCTCACAGGTGACTGCTTTAGACACATTTAAGATCTGCATTAGCAGCATTTTTCTCAACCAGCTTCTTAAATATAAACAGTCAATAAATCGATAAATCAAGCCCCAGTGAAAGAAACGTCTGCTGAGTCCATATTATAAGTACCCATCACGGCTGGCTCTCAACCTTGCTGTGTGACTCGCTGAACATAGAGCTGGAAAGAGCTGCCCAGCAGCAGAGCTACCCGGTGATTACAACGTCCAGAACTGCTGCTCTAGGCTGACCATGATTAGGTTGACCAACAGCTGCTACTCCTGGCTGCATTTATCCAAGATTGTTCTGGCTTTAGCACCAAATAACTCCCCCAGTCCTGAGCATAAGGACAGTTTGACATCATGTTACAACATCAGGGACTGTTGGAGAAATAACTAGAAAATGAGAAAACGATGAGACTTGAAATCAGTCAAATTAATAAAAGCCTTTTGCTATCTGTTTATGGGGCACACAGGAGAGCAAAAGGAAAGGGCACACTGTAAGCTGCCAGAACCGTAGGCTGTGCATAAAATACCTGTGATTAATTTTCCAAATGGTAAAATGAGCTCTCTCGGGCAGGCGATGGTGGTGCACACCTTTAATTCCAGCACTTGGGAGTCAGAGGCATGCGGATATCTGAGTTGAGGCTAGCCTGGACTACAGATAGAGTTCCAGAACAGTCAGGGCTTTATTGAGAAATCCTGTCTTAAAAAACAAAATAAAACAACAACAAAATAACAAATTAGCCCTCTTAAACACATATCTATAAGCAGGGGATTATATTGTAATGTATAATAGCAACTTGACACCAACAAATGGCCACAATTCTAAGTCATGCCTGCTATAGGCTGCTTTGATTGGCAGGTATGTCACATATTTAGTAAAGATCAAAACATAGTTACATTATATATACCAGCTTCTTTTTAAAACATTTATATGTCTAAGGGTTTGTACAAGTGTCTCTTCATGCCACATGTCTCCAGTGCCATTGGGTGCTGAGAGAGGGTGTCAGATCCTCTAGAACCGAAGTTAAAGTTAGTTGTTTACCACCATGTAGGTGCTGGGAACTAATCCCAGGAACTCTATGAAGCAGTATGAATAAAAATGCCCCCTGTAGGTCATATACTTGAATGCTCAGTCATCAGGGCGTAGCACTACTTGAGAAGGATTAGGAGGAGGTGTGGCCTTGTTGGAGAAAGTATGTCACTGAGGGTGGGCTTTGAGGTTTCACAAGCCCAAGCCAGGCCTAATGTTTCCCTCTTCCTGCTGTCTGTGTATCCAGATGTAGAACTTCCAGTGACTTCTCCAGCACCATGTCTGTCTGCATGCTGTCATGGTCCCCAATATGACAATAATGGGCTAAATATCTAAAACTGTGAACCAGTCCCAGTTAAATGCTTTCTTTCACAAGTTGCTATGGTCACCGTGTCTCTTCTCAGCAATAGAACACCAACTAAGACAAACAGCAAGTGCTCCTAACTGCTGAACCCATCTCTCTAGCCCCAGAACCCAGCTTCTTAAACTGTGGGTTGTGGTCACCAAGATGGGTCACTTAACAGGATGTGGGAGTTTCAGAAAGTTGGCAACAGTAAAAGGTTTCTGATATACAACCACCAAACCCTGATTCAGAACCAAATGCTAATGAAGCTAAGGTGCTTCTGGCGGCACTCCTCCGTGTTGTATCATGCGATGTCACTGCAGCCCTCATGCTAGACATGTAACTTGTACTGCACATGCTACCCACCACATGCCAGTGAACGCTGCCTTGAACACCTTGCTCAGATCCCAGACCCTGCTGTGAATTGCAGAGTTCTTACTGTGCATACAAAGTCTTCTGTTTTTATAGAAACAAAATGCTTTAACTATAGAAAAAAAAGCTTTCATTTTTCTTTTCTTCTTCTTCTTCTTCTTCTTCTTCTTCTTCTTCTTCTTCTTCTTCTTCTTCTTCTTCTTCTTCTTCTTCTTTTTTGTTTTGTTTTGTTGTTTCTTTGTGTAGCTTTGGAGTCTGTCCTGGAACTAGTCTGTAGACCAGGCTGGCCTTGAACTCACAGAAATCCACCTGCCTCTGCCTCTAAAACTCTGGGATTAAAGGTGTGTGCCACAAACACACAGCTGAAAAATACTTTCAATACATTCCTTAGCATCAAAGTATTAAATCAGTATATCTTTCTTTGGTTATATTGTTAGTGTTTGACTTTAAACTGATGCTGAATTGTTGATTAGAATTTCATTAAAAGAACAGTAAATGAATTTTGGCTTGAGAATTAGTATAAATTTCTGTTGTTGTTTCTTTTTGGTTTTGGTTTTTGAGGAAGGGTCTCTCTACATAGCCCCGGCTGTCATTGAACTCACTAGGATTCTATTGAGAACTATGTAGATCAGGCTAGCTTTGAACTCATAGAGATCTGCCTGCCTTTGCCTGTGCTGGGATTAAAGGAATCCACCACCACCACCCATCTAGAATAGAATTTCTTACAATTTGCAAAATAGCCTTAAACATATTTCAGCCATTTTGTACTTCATATTTATGTGAAATGTTCTCAGCATTGACAATTATAAAATCAAAATATCAGTCAGCTCTGAAAAATGAAGATGCTCATTATCCTACAGAATTGGATATTAAGCAAGACTGATTTTGTCTGTCTGTTTGTTTTTTAAGACAGGATCTCTCTGTGTAGTTCTGGCTATCCTGGAAATCACTCTGTAGACCAGGCTGACCTTGAACTCAAAGATACACATGCTTCTGCCTCCTGAGTGCTGAGATTAACAGTGTATGCCACCACTGCTTGGCTAAGATTGAATCTTTATGAAACACAAACACATTAATCTCATCAATATGCACATTTGTGTTATGAGTAGTTTTTCCCTGCCGGCCTGGTCCCACAGCCTCTCCAGCCCCAAATAACACTCAGAGATGCTGTATTAGCTATAAAGCTGTAGGCCAGTTACTAGTTTTTTATCAGCTAGCTCTGTCTTAATTATTAACCCATTTCTATTAAACTAAATGTTTCCATGTGGTCTCATCTTACCAGAGAGAGGGGCTGGCATTCTACTCTCTCGGTCCTCCATCTTGACTTTCCTCCCTACTACTTCCTCTCTCCTCCTTGTCTCCTATCTTGCTAGTCCCACCTATCTTGCTTTCCTATTGGCCAACTGTGCTTTATTCATTAACCAATAAGAAAAACATATTTACAGAATGACATCTCCCATCACATTTGCTTTCATCTTTGGTAACTAGTAAAATATATGTATACCAAAAGGCTATTTAAAATAAATGTCTTCATGATTTACTAGCTGTAAAAATTTGATTTCATAATTGTTTTATATACTTATACACATAAAAATTCCCCAAGTAAAAAAGGAGTTTAGGGATAGTTTAAGGAGCTGTGTGTCATATAAGACCTGCTTACACAGACAAGTCCAGAGCAGGCTATGGTGTGTAAACCTGAATCCTTAGCCAGTAAACACTGCCAAATGTGGGGTAGAAGGAGAGCAGTAGGAGGAATGGTGGCATTCAGTGTTCCTCGCCAACCAATATTCATGCTCTCCCTTTCTGACAAAGGCTAAGAAAAGCTTCTCAGCTTCCTAGAAATTAGGCATGGCTATGTCACCTGCCATGCCAGTGGGTCATGTGTGACACCACTGGAAGGAAGCCTTTGAAACCATTGTGCTGGCTCTAAGGTTAAGAGTGCTGGCTGTTCTTCCAGAGGATCTTGGTTTGATTCCCAGCATGCACATGGCAGCTCACTGCCATCTGTAGCTCTAGTTCCAGGAGATCTGACTCCCTCTTCTGACCTCCCCGGGCACCAAGCATGTGGTGCACAGACATATACGCAAAACACTCACACACAGACTTATAATAAAAAAATAAAATGTGCTACTTTTCATGCTCCCTTGACCGTTATGGGTGACCAGCTGCATTCCATGCAGTGTAGGGAGCGAATCTTGGTCCTGAGTGAGGGCAGGATGTAGGGGAGGAGCCTGAAGTAGACTGACAGGGCTTCAAGCCTTCTGAAGTTCCAGAGGAGACTCTGAAGTTATTATTGCCACATAAGGTGACACAGGACATAAAACAGGTTCTAGGGTCATGTGGCAAGTTTGAGGGTGCCATTTGTCAGCTGAAGACATGGTAAAGATGTTGCCTCTAAAGTAAACAGTCTGAGATTCACCATTTCTTCATCCTGGGAGGAATTACCAAGGGTCAATGGAATCAAAAATCATGCATGTGTGGCTTCCTGTTGGCCACAAATCTGGAGAAAAATAGTCCTTTTTCTCTTATTAGGTTTTATATACCAAAATTTTGTTTCCCAGGGCTGAATTGCTTCTTTGATCCAACAGATCCACAAGATAAAAGCTTAGCCGACCTTTACTCCAGCCTGACCATGGAAACAGCTGGCCATCGAAGCGTCCATCTATAAGTCACTGGAGTAGATGGCTTCTCCTGCTAGAGGAATGCCTGCTTCTACCACAAGAGGGAGGTTCAGTTCTCAGTCACTCAGAGCATTAGCGGGTTTTTTGCTATGTAACATTCAGGTTTTTAAAATTATTTATTTATTTACTTTATGTGTATTGGTGTTTTGCCTTCGTTTATATCTGTGAGAGGGTGTTGGATCCTCTGGAACTGGAGTTACAGACAGCTGTGAGCTTCAGGTGCTAGGATCTGAACCTGGGTCCTCTGGAAGAGCAGCCAGAGCTGCTAACTGCCAAGCTGTCTCTCCAGCCCTGTAACATTGAGCTTAAGAATGTATTAAGTCACATTTTGCAGTCAGGACTACACACTTTGCTTTACTTAGCTCAGGCATCCCCACTGTGATGAACACTGCACACTGGGAATTTTTAGGTAGAAAAAATACAGCTGGTGTTTTATTGTTTGTTTTGGGAGAACTGGGCAATAGATCTAACCAAGGCTGCAAGTATAATAAAGCACACTCTCAAAAACATAATAAAGCAAGACAAAACAGTACACACCCTGCCAACCACTGAACGACACCCTGGCTCCTGTGCTGCTGGGTCTTTTGAAAGATAGAGATTCCATGGTAGGAAGAAAGGATTTTAAAATGATGATATAGATTTACAATCTAGATTTTTATAGTTTCAATTAAATTTTGATATTTCTGAACCCTGATTTCTTTCACTGCAGAAATGAAACTTAAGGGCCAGTGAGATGACTCAGCAGGTAAAAAGTGTTCATCTTGTGTAATAACTATTTGCATTTAACCCCTGGGACCCACAAAAGCCTGGGTGCAGTGGTGAGTACCTTATTCTTATAGTGAGATGAGAGGCAGAGTCAGGAGACTCTCCTAGATGCTTGCTAGCCTGGAGTGCAGTGGTGGAATGAGAGAGACCTTGCCTCATGATGAAAACCAGTTCCTAAAACCATCTCTGACTTCCATCTGCACACCATGGCATACATGCCCCCCCACATACATACATACATACATACATACATACATACATACATACATACATACATATTAAAAAGAAATGGAGATGATACTGACCTCCTATGTTATTACCAGGACTAAGTGAGAATGAATGTGAGTAATTGCCTTAGTCAATGTTCTATTGTGGTACCATGACCAAGACACCATGACCAAGGCATTTAATTGGGGCTGGCTTACAGGCTCAGAGGTTTAGTTCATTGTCACGATGGGAAGCATGGCAGCTCATAGGCTGACATGGTGCTAGAGAGGTAGCTCAGAGTTCTATATTAGGACCAGTACACAACAGCAAGAGACACTACCTAACTTGAGCATTAAAAAAAAAAAAGAAGAGAAAAAAAAAAAAAAAAACACCCCTAGTGACACACATCCTTTAACAAAATACCCCCAGTGATACACACACATCCTTTAACAAGGCCACACCTACGCTAAGGCCACTTGTCCTAATAGTGCCTCTTCCCTATGAGCCTATGGAGGCCATTGCCATTCAAGCCACTACAGTGTCCTAGTTGTAAACATGAATGGTGACCATCAGTATTGGTAGTAGATTGAGAAAAATGAGTCTCTGAATGGTGATGTGGTCTCTTAAGGAGCTCATTTACTTCCAACCAAACAGAGGTGCTAAGAACTCAAGGCCACCCCAAGCCTGCCTGCCTCTGGTAATGACGTGCTGTCTTTGAGCATCTCACCCAGGGTTGCCAGGTCTTCAGAGCTGTGGCACAGCGGGACTGACATATTCAGACCATGGGTTTTATGTTATTGGCATTTTTACGGCTTTGTCAGTTCTGCTACAGTAAAGGCTCATTCATGACAAGCCACACTTTACATATCTGTGAGGTACATGCTATTCCTCATGCAATGGGTAATTCGAGTTAAGGTTTATAGACTGAGGACCCATCTGCCCACTCTCAAGAGGGAATAGTGTGGTATAACCTAGAAAAATATCTTAACAGAGAACTACCATTGCTCTGACACAGCTACCCTGGTGAGAGAAGCAATTATAACTGAAGAACACGCTAATTAGGAAGTGAAGACTCAGTATTCATGAGCACTCTGCACATATCCTAGCACTGCACAGGAGAGATAATGAATCCCTGTGCCATGACATGTGTCTAAAAAGCCAGGCCATTTACCCCTGAGAGTCTAGATCTGGGTACTGGGAGTGGATGCTTGCAAACAGAGTCTGAGCAGAAGGCATGAATGTGAAGCCTCCTCTCTATTTACCTGATGTGTTGGCCCTGCTGAGTGAGTTAGAGCCACCAGATGTGAATGGAGCAGAACATTGCAGATAAACAGATGACAAAACTTCCTTCAAAGTTACAAAATCAAATCCCATGGCTTCTCTGAAAAGGTCTGGACAAAAGAGATGCTTGGTGTGAAAACTTGCAGCCCCGCCGAGACTGTGGAGGTATATAGTGAAGCTGAAATAGTCCACAGCTTGACAGGGCACAGATGATACAGATGGTGCACACATTTGTCGACAGATGGGGAAAGTTACAAACTCATGGTGCGGTGTTACTAATGTTTTGGGTGTTGGTTGTGTGTGAACTCAAACGAGACCTGGAGTGAGAAGCGGGGCCTAGAAAGCAAGTCCTTTTCATGAACAGTGGCAGAGCATCTTCCCCAACCCCCAGGGGAAGCTGGGAAAGATGTTCCTCGAGGAAAATGGCTTCTCCAGCCCCTAGGGACAGCCCCAGGGGAAGCTGGGAAAGATGTGCCCTGAGGAAAATGGCTTCTCCAGCCCCTAGGGACATTGTGAACGCAGGCCTGACACTGCCCAGTTATTTTGTACCCTAACTGGAAGAACAAATACGAAAGAAGCTTGGCTGGGATGTTGTTCAGGGATGTTGTCAGGGCAAGGAAAGACGTGTTTTCTAACCCTGGTCTGCTTTCTCCATCGGAGGGCTGGTGGCTGACTGGTGGAAGGATGGAGATCCTTCCAAGCAGTGAGAACTGACTGCCACCAGAACAAGGGACCTTCAAATCTAAATGCAGAATGGGAGGCCTGTAATCACTCTGCCATCCTAGGATATCAATCGAGGGGGGAAGGTACAGAAAGTGACTTAACTTCAGAGTTACTATGTGCCAGAATAAACTCTGGTATTTTTTCTCATTAACCTTACACTCTGCCAATCTACTCCCCAGCAAAAGCCTTTATACTTCTTTGGTTTTGCCTACCTAACTCACCCTTTTCAGGATAAAATGAAGCATAGAGCATGCTGGATGCCTCTGGTCCTTCCCTGCTTCAGGACAGGATGGTGGCAGAGTAAAGATGTTAAGTTGCTGTGTAGATTTAATGCAGTTAAAGACCCTACCACACAGTTCAGCCAATTGCACAACCCATCAGAACAAGTGAAGGCGGAAAGAGGCCACGGCAACCAAAATGGGTTTTGATAAAGGGGTCGAGTGTGAGAAGGCAATGAGAAATTACTCTACCAGAGGGAGATTTATCTTCCATTACAAACGAAATAAATATTCATTAAAGATAGTTGAGAAAGGCAGAGAATACTTATAAACATGGGGTTCCGTCACTAAGCACAACCTAATCATTATGTTGGCAGCCTCTCTCCCAGCCATGTGGTGTCAATGCTGTTATTTTGAAAATGTTCCCTGACAAAATGCCCACAACACCTCATATGAGGAGCCTCCACAGGTTATTTCACTAACTCTAGATGAGGGCTTTCAGGCGGTTTCCAGTTTTTCTCATTTACAAGGAACAATGGTCTACCCTTTGCTGGCTTCTTTTTGTGATTGGACAGTTGGAACAACTGGAGAAATTTGCTCAGAAGTGGCATCAGCAAAACAATGACCCTGGATGTGACAGCCCTCGGATGCTCTTGGCTTTTACAAGGCTGCATCTGAAGTGCTAGGCTCACATAGAGCCTGGAAGGTGAACACAAGAAATCCATTCTAGTCCTCTTGCCAGCAATTTCCTCCTGACTATCAAGTTTATTTTTGTGCTGTGAACACAGTGAACCATGGGACTCAGTTGGAACACAAAAGACGCAAAGGGGGAGGACCAGCATCCACAGATCACCGTTTCATAGCCTGTCTACCAACATAATGAGATCAGCTGTCTGGAGCTCTCACCACAGCTAGAAGAGTTCACAACACCATGCCTTCTCTGCTAGGATGACCGGCACCATGAACTGGGAGCCAACAAAACCCTTCTTCAAAGTTGTTTCAATGAAGTACTTTGTTGTAATAAGAAAAGTAACTAATGAGGTAAGCACTATGGGATGTTTGAGAGAAATGGGCTAAAGACCCTCACATAGGAAAGGCCTTTGATTCAGACTAAAGGGCACTGGGAGTGTCTTCTGGGGAAAACTATGCAGAGCTTAGGAAAGTTACCTAGTTCAGTAAGAAGAAAGCTCTCTGCTGAACTATGAAGTTTGGCTGAGGTTCTGAAGACCATGGAGGCCCAGTCCAGTAATATACTGTTTGGTTTTGCTTTTGTTTGGTTTTGGGGACAAGGTATCTCTGTGTAACCCTGACTGTCCTGGAACTCAATTTGTAGCCTAGGTTGGCCTTGAACTCACACAGAGGTATACCTGCCCAGCCCACAGAAGGATTTTAAATGGAATTTAAATGACACAATCAGATTTACAGCTTACACAGACATCTTGGTAATGACAGGTAAAGGCGTTTGAAAAGAAAAGAACTAGATAGGGGCGTATGGCTCAGTAGTAGTACTTCTCTAGCTTTCATGAGTCTTGAGGTCCAGCCCTAGCACCACCAAAGAAAAAACAAAAAACAAACAAAGGAGCAGTGCAGCTCTGAGAAGCCGTCCCTCCAGCCCTTCATTTAAACCTGCTAAGAACCTAATAAAGTAAAACCAGAAGCAACGGAACAACAGTGAGATCTGTTGTTTAGGACACAATGGAACAGCTGACTATCATTGGGCTGTCAGCCGAGGGCACTAAGAACTCCTCCCTGCTTCAGAGAGCTGCAACCCTCTCATAGGGTCACTGATTAACTGGAGGAGTAGCAGCATGTATCCAGTTCTGACTGCTGTGAATACAGGACTAACTGAATGTGTTTGAGCCTTTAAACAGTGAAAGGTGAGAAGAGAGGATAATAATAGTAGAAAACAAATTGATATGTTTACTGGGATATATGTTATAAACAGAAACATGTCCACAGCTGTATTCCATCAAGAGTGCTTAAATGGTCCAAAGAAGTGATTAGCTTATAGAGGATAGAAACAGGACCAGTAAGTTACCATTTGGAATATAGCAAGGCTTTAAATGCTACCTTGTAGGGCCCTGCATGGACCCCTGAGGCACCTAGAGCACCCCTGAAGCTGTTGGCTGGAATATCTTGCCCCTCAGAGTTGTTATTGGTACTCTTCTTGATTTGCTAACACACATCAGCTGGGGAGGAACTACGCCCAAGAACTTGCACCCTTGACCCTTGATTGTTTTCCACTGTGCTGTCAGTATATAAGCCCACTCCATCCCTTCAACAAGTGGCATTCGGCATTCAGCATTCCAGTTGCATGAATGACCCGCTGTCTTGTCTTTTATTTCATTCTCTAGGTGCTACAATTGGAGGTCCCACTGAGATTGGGAAGAAAGGAGCACCTAAGAGGTCACCCTTTGAGGCCGGCCCGCAAAGTAAGTGAATGAGGGTGTATTGAAGGTTGGGTGCCAGTAACTCTAAGGAAATTCTCAGTGGGCAATTAGTGGCCCTATTGAAAAGACAGGGCACCAGGATTAAAATTAAGACAGCTAAAACTTTCATTGCCATAAGAGAAAAGCATAGTTCCTGGTTTATGCACTCTGGAGGCTTAAACATCCCTGATTGGAAACAGGTAAAAAGAAATCTCCAAAAGGCTTATAAAGGGGGCCTGATAATTTCCCTATTGCCACATTTTCCCTTTGTAGTCTGGCTAAAGATGCACTCCTGAGAAACAGTGTCAAAGTAAAAGAACAATGGCAGAGATGAATAGGACTTTTGAGAAAGCATAAGATTTAGAATCTGTGAAATCTATCAGGGAACAAGAGGGATCTCAACTAGGAGATGCTAGCCCTTGATGGGAGATGTTATTCTGTAAATATGTTTCTCATACTGGTTAATTAATAAAGCCCTGTTGGCCAATAGGAAACTAGATAGGCGGGGCTAGGAGACTAGGAGAAGGAAAGAGGAAGTAGTTAGGAGGGGTCAGCTTGGAGAGCTTGGAGAAAGAAGATGCCGGCGGCAGCTCCCGATAAGATGACCACGTAGAAATACTTAGATAAGTAGAAATGGGTTAATAATTAAGACAGAGCTAGCCCATAAACAATAATGGTAACTGGCCAACAGGATTGTATCAAATACAGAGTCTCAGAGTGTTATTTGGGGCTGGCGCGCCACGGGCGGGCTGGCAGAAAACATACAAGCTACAAGCCCTACTGTAACTGATGAAGATACTTTGGAAGCAGAAATTAAACAATTAAGGAATTGCTGAAGCTGATGAGAACAAATGCTGTCCTCCGTGGCACAACCCCTTTTCTTGTGATCCCTTTAGTAGGGCCTCTGTGCCTTGAGGGATAGAGGAGGAGGTCAAAGATTTAATAACCAAGGTAGAAGCATTAGGAAAGGAAAGTCAAGCTTTTCCTGTGGTTGAGACAGTGGATCCTCAGGATGACAGGGTTAGGGAGCACAGCCCACTAAATTTCAAGCATTTAAAACAAACTAAGGAGGCTGTCACTGCTTATGGGCCCCGAGCTCCTTTCACTCAGGCAATTTCTGAATCTTTCACAGCATGTTGCACCCCTAGTGATTGGATGCTGCTCTGTAGAGCCACACTGAGTGGCGGCCAGGTGCTAGCCATTACCTTTTCTCAGCAGGGTCTCAGATGCTCACAGGCATGGCTCTTTTTCTGACCACTAATTATAGTTTGGGTAAAGCAGCTATAAATTAACATTTTAGTTCAAAGGATAAGAATTTCACCTTCATTTCAGGCACTTGTCTTCTGGCTCCCTTTTTTGTTGTAACTATAATGCTACGAATTTTGGAGGAAGTCTCAACTGTTCTCAGCAGGTCTGTCAAGGTTAGCTACTGGATATAAACAACAGCTGTTGTGGCTCTCATATCGGGGTGATACCTATGCCAGAGACCTCTACAGATGACCAACTTGTGCAGCAGAGAGGAAAGGAGATTTCGGGGTCACGGCTGCCAGTGCCGCCTCTGCCACTGCAGCAACAGTTTTCTAGGATAGCCCTCTCCCAATCTGTAAATATTGCAAGCACAGTGGATCAACTATCAGGTGAATTGGCTCAAGCCTTAGCCACCCAAAACACACTTGATTATCTAGTACAAATTGGCATTTTAAAACTAAATCTACAAACTAGCCTCAAATAGGAACAATTGGATTTTTCGTGAGAGGCCCATATGGCTTCTTGTCCTCTCTCTTTCACACATGTCTGTGTTACCCCTGCTAAAGTTGAGAATGCATCCGTTGTAGTTACTTTTCTCCAGGGGTCCTGGAGTGATCAGTTAAGTTATACACATGCTTTAGCCATGCAGACCATTAACATCAGTGAAACCTGAGTACCACCTGCCAGTGTAGAAGACCTTTTCACAAGGACTTAGAGAATGGGCAAGCTCTCTCTCACTGGGGCTCATCGCCCTTGCCCTTGGTGCTATCAATCTGATCTACCAACACCACCACAGCATTAGACAGACCCAGGGCACCTTTCAAACAAGACAGATTCTACTGTCTTTAGCTCAAGAGAACACCTCTGCTCAAGTATGGCTGAACTTTACAGATGAACTAATCACCAGAAACAGGTAAGGCAGAAGGGGACAAATATCCAACCCAAGACAGAAAGGTTACAGGCCTGGGTGACTTCTCCCATGATGGGTAAGGAATTATGCTGGCGTCCTCTGCCACCTAAGACAGGTGATAGTTTATATTAAAGGAAAGGGGGATATGTAGGGCCCTGCATGGACCCCTGAGGCGCCTTGAGCAAGCCTGAAGCTGTTGGCTGGAACATCTTGCCCCAGAGTAGTTCTTGGTACTCTTCTTGATTTGCTAACACACATCTGCTGGGAAGGAACTACGCCCAAGAACTTGCACCCTTGGCCGTTTTCCACTGTGATGTAAGCCAGTACATAAGCCCATTCCATCCCTTCAATAAACGGCATTCAGCATTCCAGCTGCACAAATGACCCGCTGTCTTGTCTTTTATTTCATTCTCTAGGCCTTTCCCTGATTAATGGAACAGATTGTAGCATGGACGCTACACTACTTGGAAAGTGTTGCAGCAGCCACACAGGCTGCATGCATGTACACACATCTTGGCCTTCTCAATCCACTTTGAGAGACTGTAATACATAGAGGGCAGCAAGTCATGTTTATTTAGAGTAGAGCTATTCACATCATGGCAAAAATGAATCCAAGAAAAGTAGTAACAGTGGTGAGAGGACTGTAGGACAGCAACCTGATGCTCTACCACACAGCTCTCTTTAGGACACTAGGGGGCATAATACATCAGTGAAGTGTAAAGGGATAACTCTAATCCTTACTTTTTAGTAAAACTTGCTTGTGAGAATTAAGACTGGTGCTGCAAGACCGTTCAGTGGGCAGAGTGTTTGCTGTGCAAGTTAGAGGACATGAATTCAACTCCCAGAACCTACATAAAGCAGGAGGTACATGTCTATATTCCGTCCAGAAGCTGGTGGGTCACCTAGTCTAGTGTGTACAGAGGCTGACAATAGAGACCTCCACACACACATTGTGGCAAGGTCACACCCAGACTCTGTCTCTCTCTCTCTGTCTCTCTCCTCTCTCTGTCTCTCTCCGTCTGTCTCTGTCTCTCTGTCTCTCTCTCTCACACACACACATTAATAACAGCTAAAGATCTTGTTGTACATTTCTGTTTTGCCAAGGTGGGAAACTTTCCAAAGTTTCAGTGGGCCGTGGAACTCCAAAGCCCATCTAGGACTGCTATCTCAGACCTCCACCAACATAACGCAGTCCAGCTGGCGCACTCACCCTCACCCTCCCGGAAGTGTATCCTAAAAATATATTCTCTGCCTCAAAACAGGTTTCTGGAAAGAGAAGCAGCTGCTGCACAGACCTACCGTGAGTGTGGCAAGTGACATGAAGCCAATCAGGTTGTTCCACACTTTATCGATGTCCTTCAGCAACTGCTGGAGTTTCTCACTACACACAGCGGTGGCTTTTATCCCCAGCTCCACACGCCTGGTCACTCGGTACACTTCCACGACTCCTGACAGGGAGAGAGGAGAGAGTTAGGTATGGGAAAAGCAGGCAGGACAAAGCAGAACGGTGACTTGCTAATGACTAGGATGAGCATAATCGCACGGAGACGGGTCTGTGAGTACAGACATATCCTGGTTGCTTTCCTGTTGTGGTAAAACACCATGGCCAAGGCGACTTAGAGACAAGATGTTTAATTGGGATTAGGGTCTACACTCCATAATTGCACAGTGACAACTGAGAGCTCATGTCTCAGACTGCAAGCTGGAGGCAGAACATAATGGGCATGGCAGGAGGCTCCTGAAGCCTGAAAGCATCTCCCTACACCCAACCACCCCCACCCATCACATCTCTTACATCAAGGACACACCTCCTAATTCTTCCCAAATAGTTCCACAAACCGGGGACAACGTAGTCAAACCTAAGAGTCTGTGGGGGCTACTCTGTTCAAACATCATAAGGTGTGAGCTTCCTCATCAGCCAGATGGTTCTGTTCCTGTGGTCTTCAATCAGGCCCAACAGTCTCAACAAGAAGAGGAGCTCAGCACCTCCTCATTCTAGGGTGGTCATAGACACATCCCCAGGCCTTTACTGTGGCCATCACCAGACCACTGTGCTGCCCAATTCTGCTGGAGGCTGCCCAATACTGCTCCAGAGCTATGCACTGTGAGCTCAAATCCCTGTCCCGTCTCTTAGCAGCCATGAACCTCTGTGTGCCTTGTCAAGACAGTAACAGCAGCTTCTCAGAGGACAGGGGAGGGGAGGAAACACATGAACACTGTACAAGGCTTATAGAAGTGTTTTGTGAGCAGAAGATATTGTGTGAGATACTAGGCTTTTAGTTCAGATTTTTCTGAATATTTGGTCGAACCAGGGAAATCCCATTAACTGACTGAAAATGGAAATAAAACTTTAAAGAATCTAAATGTTAATGTTATCACAGAGTAATCCATGATGAATCCTCAAGCTTCCAAATAAAACAAAACACAAACAAAAAACAAAAAAGCAAAAACAAAACCAGCCGGGTGTTGGTAGCGCACACCTTTAATTCCAGCACTCAGGAGGCAGAGATAGGTAGATCTCTGTGAGTTTGAGGCCAGCCTGGTCTATACAGCAAGTTCCAGGACAGGTTCCAAAGCTACACAGAGAAACTGTGCCTGGAAAAACAAAAACAAAACAAAAAAGAAAACCCAAATAATATAAAACAAAAATACATTTACTTATTTGTGCATGGTGTGTGGGGGGATGGCTGGTATTTGTGCCACTCTGGAGGTCAGAGGACAAGTTGAATGAATTGGTTCTCTTCCTCCCACCATGTAGGTCTTGTGATTAAACTCAGATCATCAAGCTTGGTAGCAAGTGCATCAATTTTGGGATTTTAGTTTTGTTTGTTTGCAGCCCAAGATGCTCTGGAACTCACTATGAAACCTATTGACATTCAACTAGTAGCAATCCTCCTGCCTTAGCATCCTTAGTGCTGGGACTATGGGAAGGAGCCTGGTCAGGACTGTTCTTTTCCTGTGGTCTCTAAAGAGCTTGAATTATTTCTCTTTTTGTTGCCCTGTTATCCTGGAACCTGCTTTATAGAGAGCATGCTGTCTCTGCCTCCCAAGTGCTGGGACTAAAGGTGTGCACCACTATGCCTGGCAGAGAAGAAATTCTTTCCTTTTCCTTCTTTTCTTTCTCTTTTTTTTCTTTCTCTTTTTTGTTTTGCCTGCATGAGGGTGTTGGATCCCCTGGAACTGGAGTTACAGACATCTGTGAGCTGCCACTCGGATGCTGGGAATTAAACCTGGATCCTCTGGAAGGACAGCTCTTAACTGCTGAACCATCTCTACAGCCCCCAGAGGCTGTGTTCTTAAGCAAGGAAGAGAGGTACCAAGTTCCTCCTCATCCTAAGGGCAGCCGACAGGCACTCACTCCAGACTGTTAGTGAATACTAGAGAACTCCAGGCCTTATCACCTTGCACGACACCATGGCTTTTCCTCTTCTTCTCCAAAGGAAGGGCAGGAATGGCTATCCATCATAAAAAGTAAGGATTGTTTCAATAGAACCTTCCATGGATATACTAGGAAAGCTCCTAGAAGGAAAGGCACCATTCCCTGAGGGCAGTAGGAGTCAGCTAGCTAACGAGAGAAGTATGACTGTGTGAGCAAGAGGCTAGTATAGGAGTCAAGGTGACTGGCCCTCCATCCCTTCACTAGCAGCTCATCTGCCAACACACAGTAAGCTCTCTGTGTCTCCAGTCACTGGGACAGGGGCCAGAGGTGTGGGGATGAAGAAAACCAGCCCCCAGTCTGCCCTCTTAGAGGTTCACCCTAGTGAAGGGAGGTAATGTAAACAGAAAGAAATATAAGACACTCAAGGTTACAGGGCTAAGGAGAAGAGATGGGATTTTGAGAAAGAGGGGAACGAAAGCTTTACTGACAAGGGGACAGGTGACGGAAGGTCTCCCGTGCTCGTGGCCCAGGCCACAGGGAAGCCTGAGCTTGTGGAGGGAGGAACACTGGATCAGACTGGGGCTTCAAGTTTGATGTTAACAGCTGAAGACAGTCAGGGAGGTAAGGAATGTGTCTCTGTCACTAAGGGACAGAGAGGAAGAATGCATAGAGAACAGGGAGGGACTGATGCCCATAAAATGATGCCACTTAGATGTCTTACTAGTTAAAGTTCGTTGATAAAAATAAATTATACCTGTTGCTGATTGAAGATGTCAATTGTTACTCAGGTGTATGTGTGTAAATCTGTGTGAATTTATGCCATGTGTGTGCAGGGTCTGGTGCAGGGCAGAAAAGTGCATTGGATCTCCTGGAGCTGGATGTACAGGCAGTTAGTTGTGAGACAAGCAACACGAGTGTGGGGAACTGAACTCTGGTTCTCTGTCAAAGCAGTAGGCACTTTAACCACTGAGCCATCTCTTCAGCCCCCACAGACTGGAAAACTTCACTACAGAGACCTTCAGTACAACAGCTGCTGCCCATGACGTCAGTGTTTTACCTATGAATGCAGCTGCTAGTGAGGCTGCATATAGTGGAGGGCAGACCTGATATACTTAGGGTGAGTGAATGCCCACTAACGAAACATGACACAGTCTGACTTCGCGAAATATCACAGGACATACCTAGAAGATATTCCATGCCTTGGGCTGACTGGATAACTTCCGTGCAAACAGCACTGCTGCTGATGCCATTTAAGGTGTCATTTGCCTTCTTAATAACCTACAAGAAATTAAACCATAGTTTCTGATAGAACCAAGAAAGGTCACTGCAAATCAATTTCCCATGAGTAGAAAACCCAACCAGTGTGAAAAAGCCGTGCCCAACTGGTGTGTGCAAGTGCCTATGCAGAGACAAACCTCAGAATTGAATTTTAACTTTGAAGAAACCATCCTTCATTTCTGTGGGAGGGAGAGAGAGGTGGGGGTGAGAGAAATAGGTTCTTTGGTTAAAACATTATTTTCATGTAGGCCAGAGGTAATGATACCACTTTGCTACTTCTTAAATACAGTGACAAATGTAGGGGACAGCTGACAAATGAGCCAGTGTCTACTGCTGTAAACTTGAAGTATGCATGGTTTTCTTTTTTAAAATGTGTTTAGTTTTGTCTTATGTGCACTGGTGTTTTGCCTGCATGTATGTCTGTGTGAGGGTGTTGGATCCCCTGGAAGCTCACAGACAGTTGTGAGCTGCCATGTGGGTGCTGAGAACTGAACCCAGGTTCTCTGGAAGAGCAGCTAATGCTCTCAACCACCGAGCCATCTCTCCGAGAGCCCTGCGTGATTTTTACGCTGTGCCTGGTGATGGAAGTAAAGCATCCTTCATGTTTGCCTGCATTCATTCAAAAGAACCAAGGAGGAGACAAAACAGTTCAAGACAGTGCTCAGATGCACAGAAGTGACATACTCACATCCAGGGCGCTCCCCAGGCATCGCTGCCACTCATACGCATATCTCTCATTTTCCTGTGGGTTTTATGAAAGGAACTGAGTTCAACAGGTGGGCTTAGGGTCCTCTGTGACTTCTCTCAATACAAAGGGCTTGGACGACTCCCTTCTATTGAAAGTTCGCTTGCAAAAGACAGTTATCACTCAAAATTCACTAAGAGACAAGAGATAGAACTTAGAGAACCTATTTTACAGCAGCCTCTCTAAATACTGCCTCATTTGTTCCAGTCAGTAACAGTGTAAGTAAGCTTCTACCCAGATACTCACCATAGAGGTACCTACTATATGAGCTACTGCCATCCTACTGCCATCCTATAGTTTTAGTTAGGCGTGGGCGTGTATGCCTGAAATCCTAGCACTTGGGGGGCAGAAGCAGGGTCACTGAGTTTAAGACCAGCCTGGTCAACATAGAGCTATATGAGACTCTCAAAACAAACGAAACAAAACCCCACAGGATAAGACTACAGCTTTCCACTCTTATATTTTTGGTTGTGAGCCTAGCCTTTAAAGGCTGAGCCATCTCTCCAGCCCTAGCTTTCCATTCTATAGTTCACTACTGTGTGTGCATGTGTATGTGTGTGTACACTTGTATGTATCACAAGGGACAGGGATGGAATTAAGATACCACAAACAGAAGGTTCAAAACATTTTTCCTCTCCTCAATGTTGATGTTTTAAAATTCAGTAGGATGATAAAGGATAAGTATTAGAGAAGATTTTTTTAAATGAAAAGTCCCATGAACAGTTTCAGCTGTAGCCACTAGGACTTTCATGGCTATCGCACATAGGGCACATTTTCATTCTGGGCTAACGCTACCAGCCTCTACGTCTAATGATCTATTTGCTATTTGGTGGACAATGTTTCCTCCTCACCTCACCCCCCACCTCCTGCTCCCCTGGGAAAGAGGAGAAACATTATTTCCTGGGGTGCTCTTCCAGGAAGCTGCCCATCTTACCTCCACCTCACCAGTCAAGTCTTTGTACTTGTCTCTGATGACGGGCAGCGCTGTCTTCTCACTCAGAGTGTTAGAACGGTCTCTGAAAGGCTGCTCCAGGGCCGGAGAAGGAGAGGACCGGCTTATTTCTTTATCCCCGAGGCTTAAGCTCCTCTTGTGTGATCCTGGGTGGAGGGAACAGTAGGCACAAAGATTCTGTTACTCATCCTGACTCAAGCAGGGTCCTGCTTGCTGATGTGACCGTCTTTTACAGGAGGTCATGTGAGGAGTCTTCATTCACTCTGTCTGGGGAGTTCTTTGAGTCTTGAGCTATTGTGCTTGGAGCCTTCCTTTGGTTTCTTCCATTAATCCTCTCTGATCTATCACTAAAATTACATAATCCTAAGGTCTGAATCACTAGTGTCTAGATGCCAAGTGCCTTTCTAAATATGGGTACCTAGGAACCATAAGCCCCTTCCTGTCATTGGATTTAGATTTGCATCTTCATGGCGCCCTGCTTGAAGGCTGGCATTCTCCTGCAGATCCAGAACTCCAGAGACAGTAAGTGCCGGCAGCAATGAAGCAGAGGATTTGGAGAAAGATGGCAGAGACTCTGACTAACTGGGAGATACATCTCCACCTCTGGGGTGTGTTGCTGTTCAGTTCCAGCTGACTGTTAGGAACTGGAAATACAGGCCTTGCACTGCCAGATATTACAACTTTGTAAGAAAAACCAGAAATTCAGATTGAGAAATACAATTTTAAAATGTTTGCTATTACTTCAGGTTTTAAGGATCAATTAAAACAGATGGTTTTTTAAAGGTGCCGATTTTTGTGAATTTTAATTATGCATGTGTACTGTATGTTTGGTTATGTGTATATGAGTGCAGGTGCCCACAGTGGTCAAAAGTATCAGATCCCCTGGAGCTGGAGTTATAGGTGGTTGTGAGCTGCCAGATGTGGGTGCTGGAACCAAACTCAAGTCCCCTGTTTGTTTTGTTTGTTTTGTTTTGAGACAGGGTCTTACAATGTAACTCTTATTGTCCTGGAATTCAACGCATACACCAGGCTGGTCTCAAACTCACAGAAATCTCTCTGCCTCTGCCTCTGGAGTGCTAGGATTAAAGGCATTTGCTGTCAGGTTCAGTTATTAAAATTTTTGTTTGATTTTGGTTTTTGAGACAGGGTTTCTCTGTGTAGCTTTGGAGCTTGTCCTGGAACTTTACTCTATAGGCCAGGCTGGCCTTGAACTCACAGAGATTCATCAGCCTCTGCCTTCTGAGTCCTGGGATTAAAGGAGTGCACCACCATGACTGGCACAGGGCATGTTCTTAACCACTGATTACATTTCTTTAGCCACAGATAGCTTTTAAAAAATATTTAATTTGGGTTGGACAGATGGCTCAGCTGTTAAGAGCACTGGCTGCTCTTCCAGCAGACCTGAGTTCAATTCCCAGCAACCACATGGTTGCTCACAACCATCTATGGCAGGATAGAGCCCTCATTACATACAATAAATAAATCTTTCAAAAATATTTAATTTATTAAAATGTTTTTTATCAGATTTATTCATTTTATTATATGTGTGAGTGTTTTGCTTGTGTGTATGTATGCATACTACATGCATGCTTGGTGTCCCTAGAAGTCAAGGCATTGGATATCCTGAAACTAGAACTATGAATGGTTGTGAACCACCATGTGGTTGCTGGAAATCAAGAATCAAACCCAGGTTACCTGCAAGAACAAATAAACTACTGAGCTACCTCTCCACCAGCATCCTTATTTTATTTTTAAATAAATTGTGTGTGTGTGTGTGTGTGTGTGTGTGTGTGTGTGTGTATGTATGCACATGTGCACATGAAGGCCAGAGGTATAGGAGCCTCTTTTTCTTTTTTTGAAGGATCATACTTGAAGCTACAGTTACAGGAAGTTGTGCCTGACGTGGGTGCTAGGAACTGAACTCAGGGTCCTTTGCTGTGCACTCTCTTAACCACTGAGCCATCTCTTTAGGCCCCAGAGAGATCATTAAAAATGCATTCATTTGCTGCCAAGCCTGACAACTAGAGTTGGATGCCCAGGACTCACATGATGGAGGGAGAAAACAGACTTCCAAAGGAGTTCTCTGACCTCCACATGCATGCCCTGGCATGTGTGCCACACATGTACATAAATAAATATGAATTAAGTGCCAGGCATGGTGGCACACACCAGCCCTTACGAGTACTTTGGAGGTTGAGGCAGGAGGATCAGATGCGCAAGGTCCTTTTCTGTTACACAGTGACTTTGGGGCCAGCCTGGGCTACATGAAACCCTCTGTCAAAACAATAACAACAAATAAAACCTCCAGATCTATAGGCTGAATAAAGACCCACAGCAATACTGAACTTGGGGAACAAGAGCAGACCTAACCTGCTCCCAAAATGACCAAATCTACTTCGTTGGCTATTTTAGATAGCACACTTCTTTTTTTGAGTCAAGGTCTCTCTCTATAGTCCTGGAACTGGCTATGTAGACCAGGCTGGCCTTGAACTCACACAGATACTTCTGTCTCTGCCTCCTACGTGCTGGGATTAAAGTGTCTGCTAACCACGCTTGGCATATATCATACTTCTAAGCAAACTAGAGAAGAAAGCCACATGTTCTACTTGTATCTTCTTCAATAAGCACTTATGAGGGACAGTGACCCAGCTTGAGCTCCAGGGAAACCCCAGTCTTTAGAAATTGGAACATCTGTTCCTGCTAAACCAAGAATCACCATTTTACTTTTTCTTTGAGATTATCTGTTAGCTTTGGAGATAGTGTCCACTGTGTAGCCTAAGCTGTCCTGAAGCTTGTTCTATAACCCAGCTGACCTACAACTCATGATCCTCCTGCTTCAGCCTCTTGAATGCTAGGGCTACAGACATGCATCACTGTAGTGAGGCAGGAAATACAGATGGGGCTACAGGACTAGGAGAATTCTGGGAAGAGGAAGGGAGTATGACTCGTGGGATAGAGACACCATGTAGCTGCAGAGGAAGAAAGCGACCTGGGCATCACCAATAAGCCAAGACCTCATGGAAATACATAGATTAATAGTTATGAGTTAATAATGAAGAAAGAGCTAGCTGGTCAGAAGCCTGAGCCATTGGCCAAACAGTTTATAATTAATATTAGCCTCAGTGTGCTTATTCGGGACTAAACAGCAGCTGGACCAGGCAGGACAGAAACTTCTGTCTACATATCACCATGCCTGATTTTAAAAATCACCATTTTATTCTCAGAAAGAACATGTAACACCTCAGTGGAACAAGCCTACAGGAAGAAAATCTTACCTTGAACAGAAAGGTCAAAGGTTGCCAGCTCACTTTTGATCATTTCTTCACTGGACTTCATTTTGCTTTGTGAATTGGCTACTAAAAAGTCAAATTTGCTGATTTTGGGCTTTTCACTTTGAAATTCTCCAAAGTCATCTGCACACTCTTTGGGGGTTTCGTGAGAGGAGACACTGGGAGCTGGGCTTGGGCACGTGGCCTCTTGGCTCCGTTCCACTGTGGGTACGTCCTGCCTCACGAAGTCCTGGTAGTCCCCACTCTCATACTCTTTCTGCTCGATGGCCTGAGGCATCATGTCTTTAAAGCTGGCGAAGGCTGGGAAGGGAGTCTCCGGGAGGGTGTCCTCACTTGCCAAGGCTGTTCCTTTGGAGAGAGATGACATGGTGATGTTCTCAGAACTGCCAAATGAGGTCTCTTTCTTTAGAAGATCTGAGGTGGCTGAGAAGTACCCACTTCCTGCTGAGGGGACAAATGGAGAGAGTTTTCTGCCCTGAGATGCAGCACTCCTGTCTGGACGGCCACTCACAGCTCCCAAGAAGGCTCATTGCAGAATGCTATGATGGCTTCCGAAAGCATCACAATCTAAGTCCTCTACGTCTGAGAGGGAAGGGTGGTCCCATGATTAGAGGCAAGCTCCTAAGTGAGACAAAATGCCTAGAGCATTTCATCAGTCCCATGCCATGCTGCAGAAACTACAGTCAAAGCTTGCTCTAAAACTAAAGGAGTTGGGCTGTGACATCTGATCTTTAAGAAACCACATTCATTTTCAGCTAGCATTTATATTTGATTTTAAAGATTCCTTTTAGCTGGGCATGGTGGCACACACCTTTAATTTTAGTATTTGAGAGGCAGGTATCTATGAGTTTGAGGCAAGCCTGGTCTACGTGGAGTTGCAGGACAGCCAAAGAGATCCTGTCTCAATAAATAAATAAATAAATAAATAAATAAATAAACAAACAAACAAATAAACAAATAAATAAAGCAAATCCTTTCTGTTATTTGTAAAAAATTACTACAAAGATAGGCTACATGGCCATGCCCACACTGATAGAAGACTGAGATAATTTAATGATTATTTCTTTTTAAGCTTGAAGGCATACCTATATATTCTGTACTCAAAACTCACTCCCTTTTCTCTGGACCGTATTGGACAGTGTTCCTCTTAAGCACAGTTATAGGAAACCTGACAAACCAAACATCCAGTTTCTCAAAACAAAAAGTAAAAACTATCTCATCTAACTTTTAATAACTTACTAGAAATGTCTGTGTCAGGCAAAGACACTGTATAGGATTTGAATCAAGCATTCACTTACCTCATTTTTAATTTTGGTCATTTTGGATATCCTATTGCTGGGATGGAATGTGCAGAAAATAAAAATCAACCTGAATTACTTTACTCCTTAAAAAAAAAAAAAGATGGAGGGCCTGGGTGTGGTGGCACACGCCTTTAATTCCAGGAAGCAGAGGCAGGTGGATCTCTGTGAATTCCAGGTCAGCAAATGAAGTCTCAGCTCCTTCTGGGCTGTTTCTGCTTCAGTAATGTATCTCCCTCCCCACACTCATTGAGAAGCAGAACAAGGCAAAGAAAGGTGCTGGGCGAGAAGACTCTCTCTCTTCTCTGTCCACATTTAAATAAGTAATCTGGATGTGGTGGCGCACACCTTTGATACCAGCACTTGGGAGGCAGAGGCAGGCGGATCTCCAAGGCCAGCCTGGTCTATGAATGAATGAATGAATGAATGAATGAATGAATGAATGAATGAATGAATGAAGAGATAGCAGAAAGAATGCAGCTTTTCAGTCTGGAAAGACCTGAGTTTGACTCTGCCATCTACTTACTTTGTTAGCATGGACGGCTAGCCTTACAGTCCAGTCTGGCCGTTAACTCCTGGCAACCCTCTCGTCTTAGCCCCCACAAGTGCTTTTCTGAACCCTGGTATGCTCATCTATGAAGTGGAGATGAATCTATGTGTTTGAAGGGACGTGAGGACAATAGGCTGTGATGACGAGTGTGGAAGGCTGTTCAGTGCCTGGAGGGCAACACATCGGACAGTGTGAGTCCTCTCAGGGCGAACAAACTAAAAAGGCAGCTCGCTATCTTAGTGATTTATTAGGAAAAAAAAGCTGCTCTGCTCACTTTCTTCCCCCTTCTACCCCTTTGCCACACAGAGGATCGAACCAGGGCCCTGGAAACACTAGGCAAATGCCTGGCCATTGGTCCATATCTCCAGCTCTGTTTTCAACTCTGTTGAGACCAGCTCTTAATAACTTGCTTAGGCTTGCTTTGAACTCAAAATCCTCCTGCCTTAGCTTATTGAGTAGCTAGATTACAGGCTTGGCTTTGTAGCTAGTTTTCAAAAAGCAAAACCAGAGAAGGCATCTCTAGCCTGCCCTAGTATCCTGCTGAAAGAAACCCCTTTCACCACTGCATCTGAGGCGAGGAGGGCCACCACCCTGATAAGCACACACAGATCACAAGGAATGAAAAGTTCTGGAACCAGATTTTCATAGGTAAGCTAATGGGTAAAAGGGCACTGGTCATTTCCCCTACTTTCAGAGCAATAGCACATAGTTTGGAATAGGAACGAGGTTCTGGACCTTTCTACAGCTCTCCCACCATCATTCCACACATCTCCCTATGTTCTGACAAGATTCTCAAATCAGTAAGAAAAATGCCAGATAGTCAACCAATAAAAAGCAAAGCAAATCTCCTTTGCTAAATGATGGCATACTTTAAAATTCTGCAATACAAACCACACTCTTCACATGTGGCTTGCTTAATAAGAAGGAAAAATGGTTTGGGCAGCAAGTTTATAGTTTAGAATGGATGAAGCCAGCTGTTAGACAAAACACTTTCTTAGTCTCTTGTTGTAGTGCTTCCCCTAGGTAGAGGGTCTGCCTAGATCTATATGTGCAGGCTCAAATGAGGAGCCATTCAAGCAGGAGGCAGATGCCTGAAACACAAGACTAGTTTGTCAGAGGTGCATTCAGCAGAATGCTTCACTACACACATACATTTATTATTAGACCCTTCCAGAATGCTCTTTGGGGAAACCATATCAGAAACTGCTTCTAGTATCTTATCTATTAAAAAATAGGGTTTTTTTTTTTTTTTTTTTTTTTTTTTTGTCAGACCAAAGATGAATTTGTGGAATGACAGCTCTGGCTCTGGTTCAAACACTGCAGCCAAGTTGCTATAGTAATAAAAATGATCTATTTTGTACAATTACACAACAGGAAAGCAAGCCTTTTTTTTTTTTTTGAATTAAGAATGATTCACATTATCAGGTAAAAGGCATTGTAAGCAATAAGGATTCCCTTAAGACTTTGTAGCTATGAAAGTCTTCAGACATTTCACCTCCCAGAGACACTCACTGAGATGACCAAATGACTAAAGGAAAAGCCAAGTGAAAGACTTAAAAGGAGATGTTTGATAGGCATATATATATATATATATATGTATATATATATATATATACATATATATATGTGTGTGTGTGTGTGTGTGTGTGTGTGTGTGTATGTGTGTGTGTGTGTGTGTATGAGAATAAATATACTATGAGTCACTAAATGCAAGCTTTGAACTGAATGTTTTTGTTTTTGCTTATTTACTGGCTGCTAGTGGGTGAAAAGCAATTTACTGAAAAATAATTAATTCTAACACATAAGCACTAAACTGGCATTACATAAGAGCCAAAAAGCAAACAGTTACATAATACCTATCCCTGAGCCTTAGCATCCATACACACTATAAATACAGAGTGTGTGTGTTTTTTTAGAAATAGTGAATACTGGTAAACCATTTTCTAAGAAAACATTGGTACATACGCTGACTGAAGGTAAAGAACAAACAAGGAAACTCCCCATTTCCCCATGTTAGCAGCTCTCTATTTGCTTAGCAACCCAGTTCTATGTATTATTGTATAAAGATCTTAAAAACAGTAAAGAGCAAGGCCTGCAGCACAAAGGACAGGAGCCCTGTCTGGGGAAAATGACACAGGATGTGGCAAGCACCGAAGTGACTAGAGATGGCTTTGCAATTTTGTAGCCGAATTTTGAAAATTTTAAGATAAAAATAAAAAAGAAAATGAGGGATGACTACAATAAAAGAAGGGTATCTCCAATTCTTCAGGCTCCTGGGTGGTGTTAGACAGAGCTGCAAGTGGGCTCAGGTAATAAGCCAAATCGTGTGCTTTCACATATGGATTTGTTTGCAACCAGGAATTCGCTATGACAAAGGGCAAAAGAATAAGCAGTACAACCCACTTCTCATCGTGGATTGAGTCAAGACATGGCTTTCTCTCCTACAGGCAGCTCACCCCATCAGACTCTTCCATAACCTCTATTCAAATCTACTCTGAACACATGTTGTACATGAAAACAGGATATCTCCAGGCATGCAAGCCACCACTACCACAGGGCACAGAAGGATGTTTTCTAAATTTGTGGGCATATGCTCAAGATATTAAGAGTTACTGACTTTTAAAGAAAGGAAAAGAATAATTACACGTATAATTCCACCATTCTTGGGTGTTCTGCATAGCAGTAGCAACGTTTGCTGGCCCAGAGAGGAAACAACTTCTAATGTCTGATGCTGAGTTAACTCAGCCTTCATTTACCAACACAAACTATGGAATGTTTGTGTATTTCCATTTCTCCCCACTTTGGGCTCAATTCTCCCTTAGAGAATAGTCTCCACTAACTGCAAAGCTGGGTCTGACTGTATCCTGTTAAGTCTCAAGCATCCTGATAGGCGTTGCTCTAGAGAACAGGACAAGTGACCTCACCAAGCAACAGGCTACAAAACACTGCTGTTTGATCACCTTCCTATGTTTTCTAATCTGACTCCTGTGATGCTATGATTTACATTGTGTCCATGCTATGATTTACACTGAAGGCATCTGTTGGTTTCTATGTCCATGCTTTAAGTTCAAATAAAGAAAGGCAGCAAGCATGAGGATACTAAACTCAAGACGAGGTAAGAAGGCAGGAGACAGTAAGACTGTCCAAGGCCGGTCAGGGAAGTCCCAGGCTGGAGGCAGGGCTCAGAGGTGAAGGGCATGTACTGTTCTACCAGAGGACCCAGCAGCCATGCCAGGCACCACAGAACTACCTGTAACTCCAGCTCTAGGGGATCCAATACCTCTGGCCTCTGCAGCACTGCACTCAAGCGCACACCCATACACACATATAATTAAAAATAGTAAAAAGCAATAGAAATTCCATAAAAATGATACCAAATGAGCTCAAAAGATGGTAATTACAATGATGGTTTTCTGGCTACCAAAAGAGAGAGAGCAGACTTAGGGGGCAGAGCCCCCAGAGTATATGCCCTTTTATGTTCTGACATTTCCCAAACAAGTTATCCAAAGTCCTCAAACGATAGAAGGGAGTAGAAGCCACTCATAAGAAAAACAATAAAGCGGTTTTGGCTGAGAGTGTACCTCAGTGGTAGAGCACTTGTTTAGAATGTAACAAACAAAATATACATAAGTAAAATTAACTGGGCATGATGACATGCACTTGTAGTTCTAGCTACTCTGGAAGCTGAGGGAGGGGGAATAGCTTAAACTGAGGAGTTCAAGATCAGCCTAGGCAGCATAGTGAGACCTTGACTCAAACAAAGCAGAAGTATACATAAAAATCATCACCAGATAGTGGTGGTGCACACCTTTGATCCCAGCACACGGGAGGTAGGGGCAGGTGGATCTCCTGATTTCAAGGTCAGCCTGATTTATAAAGTGAGTGCAAGGACAGCCAGGGCCATATAGAGGAACCCTGCCTGTCTCAAACAACAACAACAACAACAACAACAACAACAACAACAACCTAACCATCCAATTCATTCCATTATTTTAGAAGCTAGCACAGACAGCTTGTATGACATTCTCTGTTCTCACCCGTTGTCCCCTCTGGGACAGCATGGGTCCTAACAGACAGGGACAATACAGTGACTGCAGAGCACCACCACATTTGTGGGATGCCTCATGCACTGACAGGAATAAGCACTAACCAACTGTATCTTACCTGGCATCAGGGTAAACACCACATCACTATTTGTTTGAACCTATAGCACAGAATCCAAGTTTTTATCACACACACACACACACACAAAGGATGTTGGGTTGCATTATTAAAACTACCTCCCTAAAAATAATGTGCTACCTAGACACAATGAGCTGCTCAATGAATGGCGGTCACACACAGGGACAGCCACTTCCCTCACAAGGGAGTTAAAGCAATCCCAGGAGACTGCTCTGGCTTTAGAGATTATATGGACAAAGGAAGCCACAGCTCCATGAGGTCGGTCTCACATCGGAGAGTGCAGCTGCTGGCATCACTAGTTGGAGGCTTTTCTCCCACGTTTGTTAGCAGCACACATAGCTAAAATGCAGAGCATCCTATACAAGGTTTTCACAGTGACCTCAGCTTTCAACACATTATACATCCTGGAGTGGAAGGCCTAGCTTTTCTTCGAGTGTATTTCAACCCTGACACCCAACCTTTTTCTTTCTCTGGTGGCATATGATAGTGATCTTTAGAATCCTACTCAAAATTCCCATTTTCGGGAGTTTAATATTCTTTCTTCCACAAACTCTAAAAATGAACGAAAACTTAAAACCTTCAAATCATGTGTAAAAAGTGAAAACACTATAAAGATTCTTTCCCCCAAAACCTTTAAGCAGCTTGGGTTTTAGACTTGAAAAAAGAATTTGATTGCCAAGGTCCCTCACTGTTATCCTAAAATAGAGCAAATAGTTTCCAAATCTGGCTACTCATTCCTAACTTTTTTGAGGTTTTTGTTAATGTATTAATTTCATCAATTTATTAATTGATTTATTGTAATGCTGGGATCAAATCCAGTGCTTTGTAAACACTACCATTGAGTCAGGCCAGAAACTGTTATCTGAATAAAGAAAATAGTTTAACATTTATTACTATTGTGTGTATAGTGTGTCTATGTGTGAGCACAAGTGTGTATTGTGTGAGTGTCCAGGTCAGAATGTCCACATTATCTCCTTCTGCTTTTTCATGTTTTTTTTTTTTTTTTTTTTTTTTTGACATTGTCTAGTGAGACACACAGTACTCAGGCTGGCCTTGAACTCATAATCCTGTCTCAGCCTCACAAGTGTGAAAATCAATGGTGTGTGTCTTGTATCTGCCTGAGCTTTAGTTTTACATTGCTAAGGACTGTGCTTAATATATTTCTACATATATTGATTTATTTGGTGCTGAGGATTAAATAAGTCCTTTGCAGATGTTGGCAAGCATGCTACTAACTGAGCTCAAGAGCCTACAGCTATGCATCAATTCGACACCATGTTAAGGACTCCTGTCAAGGGCTTACAGGGGGCAAGGGCTAAACCATACCCCTGTTTTCTAAGGAGGAAAAATGAATACCCAGTCTCAAGGGACATGACTTCAATTTTATACCAGCCAGGTATTTCTTTGGTCTAATTCTGAAAAACATAAATTACACACATCCCCACACTTTCAAAATATGCCAAAGAATCGTTTATTAACACAGGACTTACAGATCGCAAGAGAGAATGGTACAGAAGAGCTGGGAAGGAGCCGTCAGAGTAAGCACGCAGGCCAGTGTTTGCAGAGAAAGAGAATAAAGCAAGTTCCAAAGGGCACATTCACACACAAGTGTCTATGTTGAAAAGGACATCAGAAAAGCAGCCCCCAAAATAATAAGGTGCTGATTGGAATACAAAGAATTTCCCCATCAAAAAGAGCTACGTCACAGGTAGGCAGCCACGGAGGTCTTGTTGACCCTTTGAGAAAGTCGCACGTCAAAGTAAGCTCTTGCTGCCAGAGAAACAAAGGATCTTAAGGATTGAACATCAAGACGCTGCTGTGCCAGAGAGTAAATTTAGGAGGGTGGGAAAGCAGACTCATTGAGATTATATGCAGCAAGGGAGGGCTAAAGGGTAAATGTGACGATGTGCAGAGAGAAACCAGGCAATATTAGTATTATCTACCTTCCATACAAGAGTTAACAGCACGAGTTAGAGACAGTATCCCCTTCAGAGTTAAGTTAGGGCTTCCACACAGGACCACAGTCCATAGACAGTAATCATCCAATTCTTTTTGCTCCATCAGCCCCACTTCTTATTTCTCTTTTTAACCCTCAGATGAAGAGAGCAAGAGAGTCCATGGTGAGTGGAAGGGTAAAACAAAGCAATGCCTACCACTCTCCCTCTCTATTATATTTATTTATGCAGCAATCTTGCTCAACGACATATAGGAATAACTCCTTGGTTATCAACCCTCTTAACAACCGCTCTGAAGGGTTACTGCTCCTTTCCCACCAGAGGTTTACAGAGCAACAGAAGGAAACAATCTGCTTGTCCGGTCTCCTCCCTCTGAAGAGAGCTGGCTTGAACATGACAAATTCTATTCTGGGAATGTTCCAAACATACAGAGAGAGCACGGGCACAGATTATTTAACATGTCCATTGGAATGAGCTCAGTCAAAGGCCAACCTCCCCTTCCCGAATAAAGGGCAGGAAAAAGACATCCCAAACCTTGATTAAATCATTTCACAAAGATTTGTAGTTTGGCACTGTGAAAGAATATAGATTCATTTTCAGAAAAATAGCCTCTAATTATTAACTTCAGAGTCCAAAAGGCTAGTATACATGTTGTGAATTTTTTTTAAATAAAAATCAAATGCTGTTGTTTAAAAAACAGTGGCTTTTGTGACCAAGTATTGTAGCTCACACAGCTCATACAAAAAAAAGAAGAATAAAATCACCAAACAAACAGCAGCAAAGGGAAAAATAGAAAAAAAAATGACAAAATAATAGCAAAGGGCAGAGGAGCTCAAACAGCCTGCTGCACCTAGGGAACCCCTTGGCCGGCAGCAGACAAAGCACACGTATCGTTGCTAACTTTGCTTCCCATTCAAAACTCAGCATAAGAAACCCATTTCAGTAGCAAAGGACAGACACCATTTGCCAGTTTGAAATCTGTGGACTCTACAGCACTTCACAATGTCTGCTGAGCCTGTAAACTTGGAAGTGTCTTACCTGTCCCTCTCAGGTAAAGAAACAAACCCTGCATGTGCACACTACATTTTCTAGAATAATACAGTAATGCCAAGAGAGTTCTCATTATTAAAGGCCACAAAATAGGTTTATCTTTCTATATACATATTAAAAAACAAAACGAAATAAAAACTAGGACACTTGGGAATCTAGTTCTTGTGACAGGGAGTTGGACCAGAGAATAAACTGCTACATGGAAATCCACACAGGGTTTAAAGAGGGCTCCCTAGTGAAAGGTTTCACACATCTGATCAGGAGTTAGTAGTTATCCTACCCTAGCATCTACAGGGCTATAACAACTTAATCCTCCAAGTAACACTGTAACAGTAACACTGAAAAACAGGGCCTGCTCCCCGCCCTCCAGGTCCTGACATGCGGATCATCCCCAAGTGACCTATTTCCCTCTGCTCAAGGGAGCTGGCAAACTGCATCCCAAGAGGGGAGAGTTTTTCGCTTGCTTGACCTAGGAAGTCAGTTTCTGTAAACCAAACAAATAAATACTGTCTTAGCAACTCTAAATATACTCAAGAGAAGACAAAAGGAGAGCGGGAGCACTGGTCCGGCTCCCAGGGATGAAGAAACACTGTGGACACTGCGAAGGTTTATATAAAATTCCTGGCTATGTGGGGTTCACTGAGCAGTGGGTTTGTATGGGCCTCTGATGCCAAGTGAATATCGGGTTTCAAAAATAAAAATGTTTTGGCTCTCCAATCTAAGCTTTGGAGCTGCCAGAGTACCCAAAGTTTAAGGTTTCCATAACATCATGTTTAACACTGCTTCAAGCAGACAGAGGACAGGAGGCTAATTAATTACTAGATGGATATCCTCCTGGTAACGGGCTGGAGCCTCAGTCTGTCAGTCAACAGAACCCACAGAATCATCTTTGAAACCTACATCACCATCACCACAGCAATCGCACCAATTCCTCACCTGCGGCAGGAGGATGCTGGCCACTAACTGTTGGTAAATCCAAAGAGCTATCAGACATGACATGCTTAAGATCTCCTCCCACATCAGCCAGTTTCATGTCAAACTGAACAGAAAGCGCATCTTCAGAGTCCTCCTTGCCAATGCTGCTGCCACCGATGGAGGGGAGGTCTAAAGACTTCACCGAGGCAGAGTCTTCCTTGGCGTGTCTGAAAGCCACCGCTTTCTCTCCCAGTGATTTGTCGGAGCTTGTGGATGAAAATTTACTTGAGTGGAAGTCAGCGAAGTCATCATCACTCTTTGCGGAAGGAGTGTTCTCTTTGAACTCCTCGATGGCCAGCCCAGCTCCCTCTAGGGAGAGCTGTTTGAAGACATCATACTTGGAAGATGCAGCAGGTGGGTTCTGTGAACTCTCCACTGTGCCACTGCCCAAGGGGCTGGGACTCACTTCCTCTCTGAGGACATCATATTTGTCATCTGCTTTTGGCTCAGATGAAATAGAGCTGTTGCCAAAAGCCATGAAATCTGCAAAGTCGTCCTGCTCCCCAACAGAGGCAGGATTCGAGTATTCCCCAAAGAGGTTGAACTCTCCAAAATCATCTACTAAACTAGAAGTTTTAGTGGAAGCTGGGGCTGCCGAGGCTGCCGCAGAGCTGGCTGGTGGGGGTCTCGCGGGAACTGACTTTGATGTGCTAAATGCAGCTGAAAAGGGTACTGGTCTCTCACCACTGCAATTCACTGAGGAGAACATATCTAGGTCTGCTAAGTTCAGAGGGGTTTTCACTTGTGTCTGTTTCTGTTGTGCAGCTCCAGGGGGAAAGGCTGCTGGAAAAGTGTCTTTTGTTGGTGGCTCTAGGGGTGACACACTATCGGCAGTTTTGAAGTCGGTGAAGCCGTCATCCGTTCCTGTGGACCTGAACTCGGCAAAGCTCTCTCCTGAAAGACAAAAAGTGCAGTGAGGTAAAGTCACAGAGTTGAAGATCATATAGAACATGGCGTACTGACTTGAAGTGTAATTTTGTAGGTTTCTCCCCTGGCTTGACAGTAACCATAGTCCACATTCTATCAGACAACTTGTTTCTTCATTAAAGCCAGTGATATGGGAACAGGCAAGCACTGCCCAAGACTCTCTCCTGCTCTGGCTAGAAATGAGAGAGAAGCTGAAGGCTGCAGAGAGGCACACACACGGTAATAGTAACCCTTAAAAGATGAGACATGCTATATAGTTTTAAACAAAATCAACAGTATCAGTAGGTATTGAGAAAAGGCCTGCCTCTGATTTTCAGAATATACAAAACTGAAAACTAGTCATTTTCAAAAGATTTAGAAGCTGAGTGTAGTGGCACACACTTTCCCAGAACTTGGGGAGGATCTCAGAAGGATCACAGTTGAGGCCAACGAGGGCTACATAACAAGATCAGGATTCAAATATACCAACCAACTAACCAAACAACCAATGACTTAACGGCCATCAAAAACAAAACAACCCAATTACTAGAGGTTAGCATTGTAGCTCAGTGCTCAAAGGTAAAGCTCATGCATGATACAACCATAACCTAGTTTCAATGCTGAGCACACATATACACATGCACATACACACACATGAAAGAACACAAATTATTAGACAAGATATGATGAGGACTTGCTCAAGTACACAGACATATTCATCATATTAATTTGAAGATTTTTTTTAGTATTAGAGAAATCTGAGAAAGAGGAGCAGCCTTCAAGTTTCCTATAATTTTTGTTTTCAAGACATAACATTAAAAGACAACATAAAGAGGTCAATTTCACAAATTGACAGGAAATATAAATGTGAAAATTACCTAGGACATTTGTGTTATTACTATAAATGAAAAGGTAATTAGTAATAATTTTTTTGTCATTTTGTTTTGTTTTTTTTTTTTAGGTAGAGTCTCACATGGTAGCCCAGGCAGACTTTTAACTCATGGCAATTGTCCTGCCTCAGTCATGAATGCAATAATTAGAGGTGTGAACTATGATGTTCAGATCATGCACTAAATAAACTTTTGATGTATTGCTTTGAGATACCTGTGAAATTGACTTGTTTTGATTTTTAGACACATATCACACAGCAAACTAAACTTACTGATGATGAATTGTAAATTTTTCCACCAGAAATGTAAAATGGGTAAAAGGGTTAAAAGGAAATGAAAATGGGGGTTTATGACTTCACAAACAAAGCATATTTCAGCAAATAGGCTAGCTGGGAGTGGATCTGCTATCTCATTGGCAGTTTTTTGGTTCACTTGTGGATTCTTGCAAGCTCCTCCTTTGATTTTTATAACTTTTTAGTCTCTGAGAAAATTGAGTGAGTATATTTGGCTAAATCCCCAATAAGAAGTGTCCTTTCTTTACGTAGAACATTTTCAGAACTTAAGTGGAACTTCTGGCTTAGCCCGTGAGTATATATTAAACTGTGACTCAGCAATAGGAGAAACTCCACTCTGAACTGTGGTCCTGCAGATGCTCTAAGGCTTGACATTAAGAACCCCCATTGCCCCTAACTTTTGGCTCAAATCCGCTATGTATCCAAGGATAAACTCACACTCCTCATCTTCCTGCCTCTATTTTCCAAGTGCTGGGATGAAAGGTCAGTACCACAAATGGCTCAGACAAGGAAATTTGTTTTAAAGTTTAGGAGACTAAAACATTCAACATAATTGATCAAAGTTAGTAACTCAGAAGGCTTTATCTGAGCGAAGTAGAGAGAAATGAAAACAAGCAAATCATAATGACATTAAATGGGCCTTGGTTCAGGCTGAGAAAGCAAAACTAAGGCACTGCTTACATTTTGGGCACCACTACCTTTTCCTATTTTCTCCACTAAGATTAACATTTACAGAGCTGGAGAAATGGCCCCTTAAGCAGTTAAGTGTGTTGACTATTCTTTCAGAGGACCTAGGTTCAGTTCCCAGCACTTACATGGCAGCTCATAACTGTCTGTAACTCCAGTTTCTGGAAATCTAATGGCCTCTTCTGGGGCTCTGTGGGTACTAGGTTTCCATGTGGTACATAGACATACATGCAGGTAAAAACAAATATATACATGAAATAAAAAAATGTAACATTTATATCATGATCATTAACACTATATATTACACAAAGAATCCTGACACTGAACCAGGCTCTCCTCGAAACTGGCCTAAGACAAAATGAAGTCAGGACTCCTCTGAGGTTCACATTTGAATACCTAGTGCCTTCAACATGTATGGAGGAAGAAAGAGCTTTCACATCTTAAAGGCTTAGATGAAACACAAGGAAATATTGCCACGAGGCTCTAGCTTACTGGTAATGGTCTGGCTGTGGCAATACATGGATTGATAGAAATAGATGAATTTATAAGAGAGAGCTATCCAGCAATATGTCTGAGCTATTGGCCAAACAATTGTAACTGATATTAAGCCTCAGAGACTTGTTTCATAAGTGTATGCAGCATGCAGCAACCCAGCAGGCCAGAGAACAACCGGTCCAAGGAGACCAGGTGAGACAGGGAAAAAATTCCAACTACATGTGGTGCCCAATGTGGAGCTCTCAAGCTTTCTATAAGACCCCAGAAAGCTTAAAAATAATTTAAGGATAATAAGCTGAGGTTCTTAAAGGAGAAATAGAGTAATGCAAAAATTATAACAAGCTATTTAAAGATGAAAAATACACAGTCTGGATTATGTATATTATTGTGTTTTCTTCAAATTTTTTGACTATTAATGAGCTAACTACAGATAAACATTTTATTGTGGGGGCTGCTAAGTGAAACCAACATGCCTATTTTAAAGATAATCTTGACTTCAAAATTTAAGTCTAAGGATGTGCTACTTTCGAAAAGAGGATCTGCTTTTGTTTCCACAGAAGATAAAAAGCTATGGATCCCTTCCAAGCTAATATGGTTTGATTGAACAAGACCACCTGAAACAGCTTCAAGGCAACTACCTGAGATGATGCGGCTTCACAGACTACTACAGCCAAAATTTAACCATAATTCTAAATTTTCTCAGGAGCCCCGTAAGATTAACAGCACCCCCAATCACTCTAGAGAACTATGCCCAAATTCCCAAAATATTATTTGTAAAGCTTTATTTTCATTTAAGAGGGGTTGATTATATATACTTAATGGTCACAGTCAATCTCATTCTAAAAAATGTGGGGAATATGAATAGAAAAGACTATTTTCATTGGTATGGATTTTGGTTTATTGATACAAATTTAAAGTCAATTTTGTTATACTGTATATATTCCTACTCTTGTTTAAGATATTGTTTATGCTGTTCATTTAAAAATATAATATGTAATTAAGAAATACAGAGTAATAGATAGTCATCTATAATAGTCAAACTTACAGTTATGTTAGGTTTTCTAGATATACAGAGACATAGTTCAGATGGACAGATAATCTTTAACTCTCCAAAGACCTACAGAATATGGCATTTAAAATGTGTCAGGAACTTAAGACTATTCTCGACAGTGAGACACATCTGTTCCTGGCAGCACCAATTACTTCAGAGAGGATGGTAGGCATCGAAGAAACTTGTTATGGATTTGGCTTTCATTGTGACTAGCCATTTGGGCAAGGAACATCTCTTGTGTAGACTGCTTGACAGTGTGCTGTATTAACTGGACATACAGGATCCACAGGAGAGTGACTGCTGAACTTGCCAAGATAAGACAGGATGGTCCTTCAGTGTTCCTGCTTCCTAGAGGAAACTGCCAGACATTTTACAGGACACAGAAGAAAGCAACTGATGAACTTTACCAATACAAGGCAGAACAGATCTTCAAATTTCCTGCTTCACTAGAGTGTCTGCCAGACACTCTAGGCCCGTAGGCTAAAAATGCCCCAAAATTGCAGAGGAACTTTGGGTGACTGTCCAGGCAGCCAGATGTCTCTGTCATTTGTAGAATTTTGGATACTGCTTGCAATGTACTTCCTGTTTACTTAGGCAATATTATATCCTTCTGGGGTATTTAATGGAATCAGAGACAGATAGTTAATGTTTTCCTTAGTTTCGATAAAAGGTAGATATAAAACTTTAAATTCACAAAGATAGATTAGATAGATAGAGATAATTTTTTTTAATTTTACCAAATGCAAATAGACTAAATATTGTAACTGTAATTTAATGTCTGACCCATTGGCCAAACAATTGTAACTGATATTAAGCCTCAGAGTGTTATTTCATAAGTGGATGTGGGGACCCAGCGGTCAGGAGAGAAACTGGTCCAGTGGAACCGGGTGAGACAGAGAAAAACATTCTAATACAGGACTCAGGTTGTCAAGCTTGGCAGCAAATGTCCTTATCCACTGAGCCATCTTCCCAGCCCCAGACTGTCTTGAATAATGTTATTCTACAATGTTTTTCTTTCCAAATGATGGATGAGACACCGAGAGAACAATAATGATGCCAAGCACCATGCCAGGACTGATTTTAAAAGTCTTGATTAAGGCTGGCAGCTGCTTTCTGCACAGTCCACAGGAGCATTGTGAGCAGGATAGAGCAGTCACAGCTACCTGACACAGGATCTAAGTTGCCTGGAAGATGCCAGTGAAAGGCAATGCACCATTTCCAGAGAAAATGTATTGATTTGACATTTACCTGAAATTTTAAAAGTACCTCCCAAAAACCAGCCACACTGCCTCATTGTAATTTCAAGGCTCCCACAAGGTAGTACTCTATTCAGCCCATCACAATACTTACTAAGCATTGTAAGAACTATTAAGGACTTCTGAATTTAAACTCTGCAGTCTGAGTATGTATCACAACAATCGTTACTGTGCCACAAAATAGTATGTCAATTTTTTTTTTTTTTTAAACTGGGCAGAACAGATCTTGGTGGCACACACCTTTAATTCCAGCACTTGAAGGGCAGAGACAAGTGGAACTCTGTGAGTTCCCAGTCAGCTGGGCCTATCTAGAGATTGATAGGCTGTCACTGGGTAGCCCAGGCTGGCCTGGAATTAGCTATGTAACCTAGATTGCCCTGAATTTGTGATCCTCCTGTCTATACCCCACAAGTGCTACAATTACAGGTGTATGCCATAACATCTGGTTTGCCATTCTTTAAAAATATCTTTTTTCTTTTAAAACACATATACAATAAATGAATGTTTATGGATGTCACTAAAAACAAAACCACCAAAAAAAAAAAAAATTCTCCTTTTTTTTCTTTCTTTCAAGACAGGATTTCTCTATGAAACAGTCCTGGCTGTCCTGGAACTTACTCAGTAGATCAGGCTGGCCTCAAACTCACAGAGATCTGCCTGCCTCTTCTTCCCAAGTGCAGAGATTAAAGGCGTGTGCCACTACCACCTGGTCCTCAAAAACATTCTTAAAGTGTTGGAGGATGTAGCTCAGTGGTTAAAAAAAAAACTTGTCTAGCATACAGAAGGCACTGGTTTTTTACCCCTAATGCAGCAGAATAAATAGAAGGAGAAGTGGACTCCACACTTACCTAACGGCTTACTCTCTGCTGTTTGCTCAAGCTCCCTGAATGCACTGTATTTGTCACCAGACTCTACGACAGAGAGACAGAAACTCATTACAGCGAGGAACCCAGCCATCAGCCAGAGAAGCACAGCAGATTGGGCTGAGCAAACATATTTAACATGTGGAACAGTGCCTGATACAGTCAATAAAAACCTGCCGGGTAAAAGAATTATACAACTTAATTAAAAGTTATGGCCACAGATTTATCAACTGACAAACTGCTTTTACCTCCAAATGAAGCAGGGTTTTCAGAGGGCTTGTCAGCAGAAATTCCTTTAAACACTGAGTATTTATCTGTGGAAGCTTTAGTTCCAGGAAGTGGTATGAGCAGTGATGGAGCGCTACAAGGAAGGAGGAGATGTACATTATTGTTCAGACCCAAGAGTCCTCCCTCATCCCCACACAGGATTGAGGACACAGCTAGAGGCCGTGGTTCTCTGCCCTTCCTTTCTCTTAGTACAGGGTTTCTCTGTGTGTAGCCTCACTCTGTAGTTCAAGCTGACATGGGTGCTGGAAATGGAACGTATCCTGGTTAGCTACACTCATTCTGTTGGGCAGACAGACTACCCAGGAAGGAGCACAGACAGAAATACAGAGGGAGCTAAGGAAAACAACAAACACCAAAGCAGGCTGACACATGTGGAGACAGGAGGGGAAAGAGAGCTGAGAGCCTAGGGGTGGGGACTCAAGGTTAGGCATTCCCTAAGCCCCCAGTCCTTCTGTTTCCTTCTCCTTTGTTTGTCCCCACAGGCCTTTCCACCTCTGCTGCCTTTCCCATGAGAAAGGGAGTGTTTCCCAACTCTCTCTCACTATGGCAGAGCAGCAAGCACTCTTAACTGTAACCACAGAGTCATCTCTCTAGCCCTCTCTACCATTAAAAAAACAAACAAAAGCCCCAGAACAGCAGGTGATAGATCAGTGGCGAAAGGTCCCATGCCAGGATACACATGGTGGAGCGAACTGAACCCCAAAAGCAGCCCTTTGGTCTCCACATGCATGCTGTGGCACACAGGTGCCCACCTGCCACTTCACAAACCCTAAAGAATGTAAGTTTTTCAAAAGGGGAGAGACACTGACTCATGTATCCTCCATGCAGTTGAGGAAGATATCAAGTTCCTGACCCTACCTCCTGAATGCTGGGACTACAGGAGTGTGATGGGGATCGAACCCAGGGCTTGTGCACACAGGATAACAACTGGGCTGTGTCCCCAGTCCTATGGCTTCCTGCTTTAAAAGTTAGAAACAATATATAAACTCCACGAATGATTAAAAACAAGGCCCCTTTTCTTGAAGATAAACATTTAACACTCAAGTAATAATGCTTTGATTGGGGAGGGGTGACCTCTACACTGATGGCATCTAAGCATCTGTTTAAACCATAAAGGCACTGGAAATAGATCATTAAAGAATGTCAGCCTCCTGCCACTTTAACTTACAGTCCACAATAATTTAACAGTGAATTCTACCAAACATGTATATTTAATATTTAAAGACAAATTGCAACCTAAGACTTCCCTAAAATGGGGTCAGGCTGAAAAAGTCTATTTGTAAAATGTGTTGAAGCCAAGATGTAAATTCTGCTTTTGATCATTGTGTGGAAGTACAGACATCTGATAAGCAACCACAGAGGTAAGAGAGTGCACATTTTTACAGGGATCATACTTGTGGTCCCAGAGAGCTATCTTTGTAGCAAAACATCAATCACTTCAAAATTAGACAAAGATAGTTTTATCTGTGGACATATTTTTTTTTTTTCCTGGATGGAAAAACAGTGTAAGGAGTAGCATCTGCGTGGGTGATTCTTGGAAAGGAAAGCTTAAACACAATATAGAAGCCCTGCTTCTTTTCTCTTATCAGACCCAGGCAGTTCCCTGGAAGAACAACCTTTACATATGAATGGCTGCATTTCACCACCAGCTAGTGTCAGTCAATACCACAGCACAAGATATAGAAATGGATTTCTATTGAGGTCTCTGCCCTGGAGCAAAAGCCTTTCCACAGTCATTTAAATCTTCTTATCAGTGGTCCACAACCACAGCAAAAACCAGGCTGTCCTGCATGCATGGTAATGGGCTCCACCGTGTTGCAAGACTGGCAGGCATTGAATATTAAAATTTCACATCCCTGCCACACAGCTGCTGCTATCTGATCTTGACAAATGTAATAGCTTATCATCTATACATGTAGGTGGATGCTTTTACAATTCCACAAATAATTAAACTGTAGCTCATTGACCAGAATGTGCATAGCAATACAGGTAATTGGTGTTTAAGGACAAAAAGCCCAGGAAGCTGGATGGCCTGCCTGCTTTTCGGAACCCTCCAATTTTAGCTATGGATTTTTTTAAAGCTCAGTGGCAAAATCTTTCTACTAAATGTGACATTTAATTGAATGTAATTAATTTTAACATTATATTCACAGGACTGGACAAAATGAGACTCTGCAGGGTAATGAAACAGCGCTGATGGAAATCAAAAGAATTCAGTTCCCTTCCAGAAAGTTGACACACACTAATTATATGCACACCACAAATCAGTGCTTCATTCCAGTCCCTTCTTTGGAGCTATTATTTTTTAAAAGAAGGCTGTAATCACCATCAGAGTGTTTATACCAGTTATATATAGCAGTTATTATCTGTTTTATACATGAAAACAGTCATTTCTGTTCTTTAGGGGAAGTCCTCAAGTGAAAGGGTCACATAAAATGTAAGAATCTGCAGTACATTGAAAGGCAAGACTGGGAACCTGGTCATCAAGAACACATTTGTTTTCTCCCCAGATAATCTACTTCCATATGGCTGTGGCAGATGTTAGGAATAAGAGACCACCATTCCAGCCCAAGTGTCTAGACAAGGCAAAGTTACTCTTGATCTTGAAGAGCAAACACACAGACGAGAAGTGCCATTTGGTTTTTATTCTAACTTGGGTGGTAACTGTATCTTTTCCTCAATGGTTGGGGTCTGACCTCACAATCTTAATTTAATTGGCTTAGTCTGTAAAGAATTAGTACTAGAAAACTAGAAAGAAAATGAAGGGAGCAGAAAAGGGCCACTGTTCTAGGCTTTCAGATTTCTGGACTAGAGCAGTGAACCTTTGCATAAAAAAATGTACTAGATTGGGGGGGGGTTAAACATTTGCATCAGAGTTTTACAAGGGGGTAGAAAGAGTTGAATTTCTTGTCCCAAGCACACGTTTTCTAGAATGTGATAGAAAAGACTCCTTTTTGAGATTTCTTACACAGACATTTGCTCACTCTGCTAAATATAAAAATATATAAAGAAACACTTAGAGTGTAGTGGGGCATTTGAGAGGCAGAGGCAGAGGCAGAGGCAGAGGCAGGCAGATCTCTGTGAGTTTGAGGCCAGTCTGGTCTATTTAGTGAATGTCAGGACAGCCAAGACTATGTAATATAGAGACCCTGTTGCAACAAACAACCCACAGAAAACAAAAACAAAGAAAGGCTTAGTTCTCAGCAAAATGAAACAAATCAACCAGACCCCAAGGTCCTGGTGCTTCAACTCTGTAACAATATTCTATCTCAGAGCCCCATCTGTGCCACTGGCTCCCTGTCACCACACCTGAGTATATTGGTGCTTTCATGCCTGGGGATGCTCTCTTTTGATGTCAGAACTGAGTCCGGAACACAGTTATGGCTCTCTGGGCAGCAAAAGTCCTTCTTGACCATAGGTCACAAGGCTCCCACAACAGGGCTGCCCTTAATTGCTGTGTTCTTACCACTAACATTGCTCTTTGACAGCCTCTCTGCTCTACTGGGTAAAGCTTCTCCACTCTGGATAAACACAGCAGTCTCAGGAACTAAAGTAATATGGTTCTCAGAACTAGATTCTTGCCCTCTCTACCCTGTCAACCCTCATGTAATGGTGGCCACAGAGATGGTTATGGGTTGACTAACATTCTCTCACACACCAAGCACCTATTTCCTTAGCTATCCCTAACAACAATTGCCCAGAAGGGAAATTCAGTCCCCTTCTGCCTCTCCCTTTCTGGCTCATAACTGCTCAGCCTGTAGGCAGTGGCGGGCTCTCTGGTTTCTTGGACTAGAGAGTTCCCCTCTACAGGCCTCTTCTGGAATAAAGCGTATGTCATAGTCATTTGTTCCCTTGTCTGTCTTTCCTTCTCTGACATAACACATTCCACCCCAGACTACCTCTAAACCCTTGTTTTGTCATCTTTTCTGATAAATAATGCAAATATCTGCTTATAAACACTGACCAAGGTGAATTCTCTAGGTTTAGTTATCCATATTATGACTCAACAGGCTGCTTTTAAGATAAATTCACAATATGGAATATGAATTATCATATTCTAGAGAATTCACATACAGATGTCTCCAGTATGATCAGTGTAGTATTTGCATGTAATCCCTCCGCACCCTCTGAACACCTGAAATCAGTTTCCTAGTTAGTTACAGTACCTAACATTGTAAAGGCTGTGCACATAGCCAGTGTGCAGTACTGTCTAGAGATAAGATACCAGACTTTGTGCATTTCAGTAGATACACAATTTTCTTCTGAATAGTTTCCAACTTCAGCTGTCTGAATCTGAGGATTCAACAGACATGCAATTCATACTGAGCCATGAGAGTCTTAAAGGATAGGCACCCATATGAAACCAAACTTCCACGCAGTAGTAACTGGGAACTTTGGTCTCTTATTTCTTGTGTTTTATACCAGCATCTGTTATAAAGTAGCAAACACACGCTGAATGAATACATGAGAACAAGTGCAGACTTTTAGACAAGAGAAAAACATTTCATTCAAGGAAAACATGGCACTAGGTGGTGGTGGCACACACCTTTAATCCCAGCACTTGGGAGGCAGAGGCAGCTCTCTGTATGTTCGAGGCCAGCCTGATCTACAAAAGCAAGTTCTAGGACAGCCAGGGCTGTTACACAGAGAAACCCTGTCTCAAACTCCCCTTGCCTTCCTCAAAAGAAAAACATGGAGGTATGAAATGAAAGCTGTAAGAGGCACATGTGCAGCTGTATATGAAGGTAAATGACATGAAGACAATGCAGCAAACAATGCCAATAGCAGCTGGGCATGGTGGTCCTTAGCACAGAAGGAGGTAGGGGCAGGAGGAGAGTTCTGGTTTACCCAGCAAGTTCTAGACCAACCAGGACTATATAGCAAAAACTCTTTCTCCATAAATAAATAAATAAATAAATAAATAAATAAATAAATAAATAAATAAAAAGCAAAACAAACAAAACAATCAGATCACTCAATTGTTAAGAACACTTCCTGCTTTTTCAGAGCACCCAACTTCAGTTCCTAGCTCTGATGTCAGGCAGCTCACAATGGCCTTTAATTCAGTGCCAGCAGATCTAATGCCCTCTTCCGGCCTCCTTGGGCACCTGAATACATCACACACACACACACACACACACACACACACAAGAGGGAGAGAGACAGAGAGACATATATACACACACACTTAAAAAAAAAAAAAAAAAACCAACCAAGCAACTGATAAACAAAGAAAACTCCAAAATAAAAAAATAAAAACTTGTCAAAAGTCCACATATCTCAGGTCTGCCTATCACTTTGAAACTTTTGCCCACAAATTTTTACTTTATATACTAAATGATCTTTCCCTGTGGGAATGAGCTGCTCACTTGATGGACTTGGTTTATAGTTCACATGCAATAATATAATCATCTAACAATTATATATGGCTAAGCACTACTCGGGTGAAACATGAGTAATATAGGCCTTACAATTAGGATACAATTAGTAGAAAAGGAGGATGCTAACTCACATCAGAGGCATGGGCTGCTGGAGGAGTTAGAAAATGTTTTTTTGAAAAATTTTTAAAGACAGGTTTTTCTATGTAGCCTCTGAAGACCAGACTGGCTTTGAACTCAGAGATCCACCTGCCTCTGCCTCCTGAGTGCTGGGACTAAAGGCGTGCTTCATTACCACCTGACTTGAAATAACTTTTGAGTTAACTCTAGAGAGACCAATGAGGTAAGGTTTTCCAGGTTGAGGGTCAGAGAAAGTACAAATGCCAGGGAGCTGAAAAGGGACTAGTGAGAAGCAAGCCTCTCTGGCAGGCTGGAGTGTGCACTGTGAGAAAATGGATGGTTTTGCCACACCAGGCAAAGCCAGCGACAGAGAGGACACACACTGGTTGTCTGGGTGTGGTGATATCTTGGACCAAGGAAGATTAGTAATGGTGATGCAACAACATGCATTTGTCTCTCAGTAGGAAATTGACTTAATTCTATGCAGTAAATCTGAGATGTCTTGCCTGAGTCATTCAGATAGTAATACCCAGATTGTATGTGTAAAGTTCATTTGAAGGAAGAGATCTGGGTAGACATGTGACGCAATGCTTTGTCTAGATGTGTGACGCACATGCTGGATTACAATACTAGACACTACATGTTGCTTTCATATGTTTGGTATATGTTTCTGTTGCTTTTGGAGACAGGGACTTACACTGTAGCCTAGACTGGCTTTTTACTCATGGATGGCACATCTCCTCCTCAGCTTCTTAAGTGATGGGATTACAAGTGTGAGCCACCATATACAACTGTGTATGATATATTCTTTTTTTTTTTTTTAAGGTATGGTTTCTATGTGTAGACCAGGCTGTCCTGAAACTCACAGAAATCCACCCACTCTGCTTCCTGAGTGCTGGGATTAAAGGTGTGCACCACCACTGCCCAGTGTCTATATATTTTCCCTTGAGACAGGGTTTCTCTTTGTAACAGCCCTGACTGTCCTGGAACTCACTCTGTAGACCAGGTTGGACTCGAACCCACAGAGATCCACCTGACTCTGCCTCCCTTAAAGGGGTGTATCACCACACACTGCCCCACAAATCAGGCTTAAAGACAAATATGACAAGCAAGTATACACTGGAAGGAAGGGGAGGAGCCAAAGTGTTATCTTCACTGTGTGAAGATCTGTCACTGTGATTGGTTTAACAAAAAAGCTGAACAGCCAATAGCTAGCTAGGCAGGATTTCCAGGCATAGAGGACACTGGGAAAAAGGATGGAGTCAAACAGTGTGGGTATTACAAAGTAAAGGTAACCAAGCCACATAAAAGAATGCAGATTAAAAGATATGGGTTAGTTTAAGTTGTAAGAACTGGTTAGAAACAAGCCTAAGCTATCAGTTAAGCTTTCATAATTAATAAGAAGTCTCCATGTCATGATTTGGGAGCTGGCTGGTGGGACAGAGAAAGACTTGTTACATCAAAGTTCAAGTGGATGCAGAGCACAGCAGCTGAGAAAAACAGTATGAAGGCAGAGGAGAGCCTAGGGACAGGAGAGGAATAGGTGCGTACGTGCTCTTTGTTGTCTAACTTGTTGTTAGGCTTCTTATACGATGGATGCCCTTCCCCTAATGATAAAATGCGATGTTAAATATATTCAATTTATTTCTACCTGTTTCCATGCTGAGAGTTACTTGTTTTTGAGGAAGCAGGCACCTCTTGGAAGTCAGTGAAAGAATCATCTAGGGATCCTGACTTGGAAGCATCTTGAAAATCCTGGAAGTCATCTTCTTCTGTCTTTCCCACCTAGATTTAGAAAGTGTCTTAGAGTCAGGTTACTATTGCTGTGATGAAACACCATGCACAAAACAGCTTAGGGAGGAGAGGGTTTATTTGACTTACACTTCCACATCACTGGTCATCATTGAAGGATGTGTCAGGACAGGAACTCAGACAGGGCAGGAACCTGGAGGCAGGAGCTGATGCAGAGGCCATGGAGGGTGCTGCTTACTGGCTTGCTCCTCATGGCTTACTCAGCCTGCTTTCATATAGAACCCAGGACCACCAGCCCAGGGATGGCACCACACACAATGATCTGGGTCCTCCCCCATCAATCACTAATGTCCTATAACCAGATCTTATGGGACATTCTCTCCATTGGAGCCTTTCAGATAGCTCTAGTTTGTGTCAAAATGACATAAAACTAGCCAGTACAAAAAGGATATTTACCTAGGGGACACAAGACTGCCAAAGCAAATAACTGCTCTCCAAGCAGCAATCTCAGAGACTATCACTTAATTGCTCAATTTAGTTACAACTGCCTAATTTCATAATGGTGTGTGTATGCACATGCACCGTGCTGGAGGTGAACACAGAGTCTTGTGCACATTAGGCAAGTGCTCTACCACTGAGTGCACATTGCTCCAGGCCAGAACATAATTGACATAGAACAAGGAAAGTGCTTAAGGCAAGATTTCTGTTTCGCATTTTCAAGTATTCTCTTGTATAAATGCAAAAGAGACTGGCCTAAAACGCTAACCTCTAGGTGTTTTTTTAAAGTAGCTGGATAACATTTGTCGGGTTGCTGACAGCAATGTTTGTGAACAGACAGGACGTGAGCCCCTCACACCCAGTCATACGCATGCATAGAGCAAACACTGGCTCCTAGGCTAACATCCAGAGCAGCAGCAGACTGTTCCTTGTCCATTTGCTTTATGGAACAAGCTCACACTACACTGTTCAGTACTTAAAAATGTAATTACACAACAGGGTCATCTTTCCATGCCATAAATGCAGGTCTGCTTTGTTAATTTTAGCGATTACATTCCACTGTATGGAGAAACTGAAATCCATTGAACATTTTCTTCATGATGAGCAGTGTGTTTTATCTAACAACAAGGGTTACCGCTGACATCTTGTCCATCTGTGCTAACCTCAGTCACTATCTCTGAAGACATGGGCGTGTTCTCAAACAGTTGTGCCACAGACCTACAGGATTAGTCACTTTCCTTACATGTTCACTGACTTTAAATATCTGCACATTAAAAATATTGGTATGCTAATTTAAGAAGTGGAATTTAAAAAAAAATTTTTTTTTTTTTTTTTTGAGACAGGATCTTACCATAGCTGGTTTTGTGTGTCAACTTGACATAAGCTAGAGTCATAAAAGAAGATCCATGAGATCCAGCTGTAAGGCATTTTCTCAATTAGTGATCAATGGGGGAAGGCCCAGCCCATGGTGGGTAGGGCCATCCCTGGGCTGGTGGTCCCGGGTTCTATAAGAAAGCAGGCTGAGCAAGCCATGTGGAGCAAGCCAGTAAGCAGCACTCCTCCCTGGCCTCTGCATCCGCTCCTGCCTCCAGAATCCTTGGTTAGGGTTAGGGTTAGGGTTAGGGTTAGGGTTAGGGTTAGGGTTAGGGTTAGGGTTAGGGTTAGGGTTAGGTTCCCTGTTTGAGTTCCAGTTCTGACTTCCTTCAATAATGAACAGCAATGTAGAAATGTAAGTCAAATAAACTCTCTTTTCCCCAACTTACTTTTTAGTCATGGTGTTTCACTGCAGCAGTAGAAACCCTAACTAAGACACCATGTAGTCCTGGCTGGCCTGGAACTTTGTATGCAAACCAGATGACCTCAAACTCAAAGATTACTGCCTCTGCCTCCTGAGAGCTGAAATCAAAGGTGTGTACTACCACATCTGGCTTTAAATCTCTCTCTCTCTCTCTCTCTCTCTCTCTCTCTCTCTCTCTCTCTCTCTCTCTCGTGTCTCTGTGTGTGTGTGTGTGTGTGTGTGTGTGTGTGTACTTGTACACATTCATGTGCCATGTACAGAAGAGCAGAGAGATTGGTATTGAGTCTTCCTTAACTGCTTCCCACTGTAGCAAATACCTTAATTCTCAACAAATATTTTGTGTGTTTAAAGAATAACTAAAAACAAATAAAAATAAACAATTAAAATTTGTATTATTGTAATACTTAAAGATTATTTCTTGCAGAGCTGGAGTCAAACTTAGGATCCTGCGCATCCTAGGGGAGAGTTCATTGATGACCCACACTTCTGTCTCTACACCACTTAATTTTTCTATCAAGTGCCCACCATCCAGCAGACTGATCTCTGGAAGGAAAGCTGCCCACATGCACTTCTAGAAATGCTCTGGCACACACATATCTTCTCCAGTTACCTGGTTTGAGGGGTAGGCTGTCATGAAGCCACTGGAAGTTGATGCTGCAGCTCCACCCACTGGTCCAACAAGGTTAATGCCCATGATGGGCTGTCCAAGGCTGAGGGGCATGGAGCCTGCGGGGACAGAGGGCATCGCAGTCGGCTGGCTCACTGGGGTAGGCAGAGCCAGAGGAAAGCCGCTTAAGGTGGGAATGGGAGCCGCTGGGAACTGGTTCAAAGCATCAGGGCTCATGGCAGGAACACCCCTCTACAGGAACATCAGGAAATGGACACATTTTAGCTGACTGCAGACCACAGGCAAATTCTGTGCAAGAGAGACCTATACATAGCTTTCCTGTTGTTTTACTCCCTTTATCTGATTCCTCAAATACATGAATCTGATACCAGGAGAAAAGTAGAAAGGACAATGCAGCAGGATTCACTACTGTTCTATACTTCCAAAAATGTAATTATACAAGGACATTTTTTCACACAGCACATATGGACCTATTTATTTCATCTAACTATCCTCACTTAATCCAATGCTAATACTTAGACATGACTAGCACACACCAACTGTGACATTTTCTGTCTGATAAGTTTGGCTAATTTGCTAAATTCAAGTAACTTAAAATAATTCCAAAATACAAAAAGTTGTTACCAGGCTAAGTATACTCCCCCCCACCAGGGGCCAGGGGTGTTTCAAGACAAGATTTCAATGTGTATCTCTGGCTGGCCTCGAACTCACAGAGATTAAAGGTGTGTGCCACCACTGCCCGGCCAGGCTAAGTATACTTTAAGGAATTCTAAACAAGGGCAGAAACTGATTTCATCAATTACTTTCACTTTCAAACAAAAGAGTAACTTGCTAGGATGTGCATTACATGAACTATACATTTTTGAAATACTTTATCACAAGTGATCTAAATTTTAATGTGCAAGGAGATCTACAAGGCGGCAGTGAAAAGCAGGTTCACACACTTCCAATCTGTGGTGACAACACATAAGACACACAGTCTACCTGTGTCACGGCTACCATGGCGAGGACAGTGTAAAGCTCTTCCTTAGTAAGTTTGCCAGGTGTAGTCCGATTGGCTAAGGCCCATATCTGTCCGAGAGTTTCCCTGGGAAGTCCAGATGACATCAGAATGGGATAAAGTTTAGCAGTATCTATTCCAGTTGGAGTCATTGTAGTTTCTAAAATTTTCTTATAGGCATCTATTAAAAGAAAGACCAGATGACAAATGCAAACACGTTGTAGGTGATTGACTTTGTTGTTGCCATTGTTGGTATAAAAGAGTAATCTGAAGTCAAACTGCTTTAATTTGGTTGGCATCTGACTCAGCGGGGAAAGGCACCTACAGCTAAGCCTGATGACCTGAGTTCAGTTTTTGGAACTCATAAGGTGGAAGGAGAGGGCCTACTCCCACAAGTTGTCCTCCGACTTCCACAGACTTGTCTGGGAAAGGATGTGTGCATGTGTATGTATGGAGAAGAATGAAGGGAAAGATAAACTATCAAAAAATAGACGGAACTAAAAAATACAGTAAGATATAGCTTTGTAGGTTTGAAGAAAGGAAAGGGATGAGATTCAAAATGGATAAATGGGGTTCCCCAAGGTTTGGGAGGCTATCTAGCATTTGATTTATGGTTGTACAATCACAGTAAAAAGCAAATATTACCAATTTCTCCCAGAAAGAAATGTTCCTGTAGAGATCTTGCATCAAGGCTGATTTACTCAAGTGGAGAATAACTTTGTCTGTACTGCCCTTGAGCACTGATAAGCTAGTGGACATCACCTCCAGCTTGCAAGATGCTGAGCAGCAAGCCAGGCAGCTGTGACTTACTAACCGCAGTATCTGCTACTGAGAGGGCCAGTGCTTCTGTGTCTACTGATCATGGCTGAAGCATACCATTGACTGGCATCCACCAAGGACTACCACATCCATCTTAGTCATTTCCTCAGCTCAGCAACAATAGGACACATAAAGAAATAACAATCTCCACTTATGAAAATGATGCTATCCAATCTTTCATTTCATATAGTTTCATAAGACAATCAGAAGAAAAAATATCACTTAAAAATACAATCTGTATGAATTGAGACAGTCTTAAACATATTAGTGTGATTCTTTAAAAAGATATTTTAAAAACTTTTATGTGCTTTGCCTGCATGTAAATCTATGTACTACGTGTGTGCTTGGTGCCTACCGAGGCCAGAAGATGATGCTTGGTGCCTGGTGCCCTGGAACTAGAATGTGGTTGTGAGTCATTATGTGGGTGCAAGGTCGCAAACCCAGGTCTTCGGAAAGAACAGCTGTGTTCTTAACCACTGAGCCATCACTTCAGCCCCCCACACTGTGATTCTTGATAGGTTATTAATAGTCTTTGAAATAAGTATCTGATCATATCATCATTTAAAACACAATAATTCTAATTGCTTGGCCTTTGTCCCATGAGCTACCTTGCCATTCTCATCTGCAGGCAGGGTCTCAATGGCTGTCCTGTAACTCACAGAGAGCCACTTGCCTCTGCCTGCTAAGTGCTTGGTCCATAAAGCAGTCTTAAATATGAGGTTTATTTAGTTTTCTATACTCCCACAGGGAAAAACAAAACAAAACAAAACAAAACAAAACAAAACATAAGTAACAATTCCTTCTGCATGTTCTATAACTATGACAGTAAATATTTAGAAATACCTCTGTAATATTTAAAGTAAAATGTTCAGAGGGGAATGCTGGGCAAAGCAGCTTTACTTTACCTGGAACCAAACTCTCATTGTAAATCCAAGGAGGCATTCTGGGCTGAACAGGATCCTGAGAGGGAAACACGGCCACCCCTAGAAGGTAAGGATGGTTAATGTACACATGATCTGGAGAAGAGAAAGGCCACTGCCTTTTACAAAGAGGAGTGCTGGCAGGAGTCACTAGCAAAAAGTCACCAATATAATAAAAGTACTTGGTTTCCAACAACTCTTGTATAGTAACTATGAATTAAAATATAAAGAGAGAGTACAAGGTACCAAATCAATAAATGGAGTACGGGAGGCATTTAATGTGTTTGACAAGTTAAGGGAAACACACAATAGACAGTGGCATAAAATTACATGTGTAAAATATCCTCCTGGGGTTTGTCTCCAGGGTTGGCCATATCCTGATTCATCTCCAGTTAAAGTATGGATTTAGCTTTTGTGTTTTGGGAACAGGACTCAGGGCCATGCATGAGGGTGGTGAGTGTGCAGTTCACTGCAGCTCAGAGATCTGCTTATCTCTCCGGTGCTGTGGGCTTGTGCCCGGGGCTCTGAGTGTATGAATCTCCATCTTTCAGGTCACAGCCCAGGCAATTTAGCTCAGACAGAAAGCCTGCGTTTTCATTGGTGACTTTTCCAGTTACAGCTGAACTGTTTAACTTTCACCGGAAACCAGAAAGCATGATGGGAACCGAAAGGGAACTGTTGTCAAATGAGAGGAAATTTTAGATTAGGAGTGATTCCCGATTAAGAAACAGGGTTATCAAAATCATTTGAAGAGGAGTGATACAGTGTGTTCAAAGAATTCAGAGCAAAATCTTAGTGGTTAATTGGAGAAAAGACTGCATAAATGTTTTTAAGCAAAATCTGAATTAGCACAATCAAGCAGCATCCATTTTAAGATTAATGCTGAAGTGTTAGCGGCTGAGCAGCAGTGGTTAAATAAGTCTGTGCTGAACGTTGCAGGAGCTCACCACTCTCTCCATTTGGCAGGTTTTGGTCTGAAGTCTTTTCTGCCTCTGCAGTGCTGGGACCACTTACACATCCATTTACAGCAGCCCCGTTATGGGTCATTAAACGGGGGCAGTTCTTACTGGAACCTGGGACTAAGGCTTTGTGCCCAACTTCAGGATTGTTTAATTTAATTTGTTCCTGCCCAGATGTACTTATATCACAAGATACTAGGAGCTTCTCTTCCAAGGAAGGGCCTAAACAAACAGCATGAAGGATTACTTGGATATTACTTGCATATCCCAATCTTTTCACCATCCCTTCCCGCCCTCATGTTCTCAAGGGAAGAACTCCTACATAGCATGGAATCTCAGAGTAATTCAATGGTTACCCATTGGTGTAGGATTTGAGAGACTTCACAGGTTTGGGGGTACTTAACATAATTACCCTACTTTGCTTCTCAGGGATTCCATGCCACAGGAGGTAGAATCACACAGTGAGGAGGAGCATGCTGTGGAAATTGGGTAAGCTCCAGACACAGACACGTCTCCTAACTAGTGGGAGACCCGTCTGGCCTGCTTCCACATCTGTCAAATGACAAAGTCTTATAGACTGCGTACAGGTCTCCCGGGTCCCTTCCCGGCACACAGTCTTGAGATAGACTGTGTCTGCCCCATCATTTCACAAATGATAAAAATGGAAGTACAGAAATGCTTAAAGACTTGTCCAAGGGTAAAACATGTCACTGCAGAAGGCTGGCCTCAAACCTGAGCAGGTCCTGCCACCTCTGTCTGCCTAGCGCTGAAATTACAGACATGGTCACAATGTCCATCTTAAATGGAGTCCTTTTTTCCCTTTCTTTCTTTGTCTGTCTGTCTGTCTGTCTTCCCTACTTCCTTTCTATTTTTCTTTTTGAAACAGGGCCTGTATAGTCCAGGCTGCTTTCAACTATTATGTAGCAAAGGATGACCTCAAATTCCTCCTAATTCTTCTGCCTCCACGTCTCAAGGAATGGCTTGAGATGTGTGTAGCATAGCTGGCTAAGATATCACACTTTAAAAGGGTTACATTTATTTCTTCATGTGTGTGCGTTGTGAAAGTGAGAAGACAACTTGTAGGAGTCACTTTTCTCCTTCCCGAGTGTGAGTTCTGGGGATAAACTCAGGTCGTAAGGCTTGGTGGCAAACACACTGCCTGCTGAGCCATCTCATTGGCCCCGAAAGATTACTTTTTAATGGAGTTCTTTCTGGTGCATTATTTTAACACTATATCATTGATTTTTTTTTCAAGCAAAAGCATAATCTTAAGAGGTCAGTTTGCTTTTAAAGTTTTCTGGTGGTTTCACCTGTTTCGAACACAGCAGCAAAAGGTTTTAAATCACTTTTCTGGCAAATGAATATACAAAAACTTAATCTAGCCTTGCGTTGGTGGCTGTTGATGGTTCTCACAAATCACATACCACGTTTCTTTGCCAATAGCACTGTATAATTCTACATAAGTAAGAGAAATAAATTATCCTAGAATATCTTAACACTTTGATAAAAATGCCAGAGTTACCTGCTTTCTGCACACTGTGTGAAGCTGAAGCAGTAGAGAAACAAGGAATTTGCCCAGGGCCACCATGTAAGGCAAAAGACACTGGCACCTGACCTGGAGGGAGAGGCTGTGCCCCAGCCTTCTGTGTGTGCAACTGTCCAGGTGGGGTGGTAGGGAGGAAAGACTGAAAAGGCCCGGCCATGGAAGGGGGCCCACAAGCAGGAACCTCAACAGGCCCCTGCATAAAGTCACTGAATTCGTCTTCGTCAAGAAGGGCAGGTGATGGGGAGACAGTTTTAGTAGAATGAGATGATGTGGGACAATCTGCAAAATGGAAAATGGCAATGAAACACACAGGAATGAAATCTGAAGAGAGAAAGAAATCCAGATGTGACACAACCCTTGGAACACACCGAAGTATGAACAGCGGAGGTGAGTGAGACACAACTGTCAAGTGGGACCAGAGTGCTCCCAGAGCACTCTCATGTCTGCTTTGTTCTAAAGGAAGTTCCGGACAAACTTTGGTTTGGTTTCATATTTGGTTGACAAACAGACAAAATTAACTCAAATTTCCTTCTTTCATTTTATTAGGTAGTATCAAAGTGGTAATTATTTCTGAAATTCAAGTGGTCTGTCTGATAATATTTCTTTTGTCTATTTGTTTATTTTTTCAGACAGAGTCTATTTACTATGGAACATGCTCTGTAGACCAGGCTAGCCTCAAACTGACAGAGATCCACCTGCCCCAGCCTCCCACGTGTTGGGATTAAAGGCGTGTGCCACTACACTTGGCCTAGACAGTCTTACTAAACAAAAGAACAAATGTATATGAACAGATCTGAACAGCACAACACAGATGATTACTTAACATGTCTCCCTTGCTGCTAACTGCTGACCACATGTCTGTGCTAACAACAGGACTCAATGTGGGATCTAATAATGGCCAATGCTCTCTGCCTTTTCTAATTTGGTGCCGGGTTCAGTTTTAGCCTTAACTTTCAATATATGCTGACAGGCTCAGCTATGTAGCTTGGGTTGGCCTAGAATTTGCTATGTATGTACTCTAGGCCAGCCTCAAGCTCACAGCTCCTCTGCCTTGACCTCCTGGTGCTGAGATTACAGGGCTCTGCCACCATACTGTTTGAATCACTTTGTTACTAGCTTGTGTGGCTTATAAATAAATTCAGTTCTAGACATACTTTTCCTTACCTCAAAATGACTGATAGTACCTATTCTTCTCCTTCCAGTTTTAGTGTGTACTTTACTGGGCATGATTTTGGTAATAGGAATCAAGGCACATAATCTAATCAGTGAAATGAACAGACCAAAATTTTCTGCGCCAAAAAAAAAATCAAGAATTAATAACAGGCTGGAGAGATGGCTCAGTGGTTAAGAGCACTTAATGCTCTTCTAGAGGACCTAGTGTGGTTCCTGGCACCCATATCGTTTCACAACAGCCTATAACTCCAGGGCAGGGGATTTGATGGCCTTGGTGCACACCAACATACAGACACATGTAAATAAAAATAAATACTAAAAAAAAAAAATTGATAACAATGTCAATATTGTTTTCTCCTGATATTAACTTAGATACTAAAATACAAGGATTTAAGATAAATTTATGTAAGATAAATTTATTGATACAATATTTTCTAGCAGAATATAGTAAGTACTTTTTGATTTGATGAATGATTTATGAAAATGGTCTGTCCATTAGTGGTATATTATTATTGAAATTAGCTGATAACAAAATGTCAAAATATTTAATTTCAAAGAGATGAGAAAACATTTTGAAGACAATTTCAACTGCTAAGTATTCAAAATGATAACAAAATATCAAAAAAACCCTCTTTACCCTGCTTCTCTAAAAGACAATTTTATTTGATTACCTCATGATTAAAAACTATAAAGAAATTTACTGAAGAAACTGAGCTTTCTTGAGGAGTATGATAGCCATGACTATTTAAAAATGGAACATTTTGAGAATTTCTAACTTTTGTCACATGAAAAATGAAATCTGACCTAGCTCATAAGAATACACATTTCACAACAATGAAGATGAACTAGTAAACTCACACAGTTCTTTGAGTCAACAGACTTTCTTTTTTCTTCTTTTAAGTAGGGGTCTCTCCTGGCAGACCAGACTGGCCTCTAGCTCAGAGTTCCTCCTACTTCTGCCTCATGAATACTGAGATTAAAGGCGTGCACCACCATGCCCAGCAAAAGACATTCTTTTTTCTTTTCTTTTCTTTTTCTTCTCTTTCCTTCTTTTCCCCCCAGACAGAGTTTCTCTGTGTAGACCTGGCTGTCCTGGAACTCACTCTGTAGACCAGGCTGGCCTTGAACTCACAGAGATCTGCCTGCCTCTGCCTCCTAACTGCTGGAACTAAAGGCGTGCACCACTACCGCCTGGCACAAAAGATTTTCCTAGCATCAGTACACTCACTATACAAATTTTCTGGGGAGTTATTAAAGTGATGTGTAAGCACAGGACTAAGGACTTTAACCTTTAGCTTAACTGTTAACTGGATCAGATCCTTTACATTTTAAAATGTTCAAATCTGTATTTAGCTTGAAGGAAAAACTCAGCACTAACTTTCACACAGAGGCCAACTGAATATGGGGAAATGATCAACCAACTTCTAAGGAAAGAATGTTTTTTTGTGTGTGTTTCTTAAAATAAAAACTACCTGGTTTCTTGGGGTGTGATGCTGGAGTAGGGTGCATCTTAGCATCTCTGGAAAATCCATCTAAGTTTCCTTTTATGGCTTCCAAAGCATCGTCTCTGTTCTTCTCTCCTGTCTGTAAGACAAAAACCTAGTTTTTCCCTCGTCTCCCACAGTTTTCCCTTCTCAAACTAATACACAGAGATCTATTTCTGATGTCCCTTTCTCCTTTTTGTTTTTGAGATACAGTTTTAGAGCTCACTGTGTCCCAGACTGGCCTCAAACCCACAGCCATTCCCCAGCTTTTGATGCTCAAGTGCAAGAATACAGGAATGGTTTTAGTTCTAATAGTCTCATTATGTACTTCTGAAGTTAGAAAGACATCAATATAGAATAAAGGCATAAAAAGATATTCTACAGAATATAATAACTTTAAAAGGTTCATTCTCAAATACTATGGGACAGAGTTATGAGATACTAAATGTTCTATGAGGAACCTGACAAATCCATTTCCTACCATCCCATTATGACCAATGCTTCCCAAGAAAAAGATTACTAACTTGGTGGTTAAAAAAGAGAGAGAGTTGAAAAGACAATGGCTGATGCCCGTTTCCCTCAACAATTGAACATCTATCTGTATACACAAAGAAAAACCCTTCCCTTTAGGACTTAGGTAAACCATGATATAAAGAAATCCATTGCAGCCTCAGCTGGTGCTGATGCCTGAATGAGAGGAGGCATGTGCAGAGCATGCATGCATGCTGGGTGGGGGCGTGCATACATCACCTTGGGTTTCACGCTACTCAAAAGTCTGAGCTTTTGTTTTTGCTCTTCAAACTGACGTCTTTTCCTTTCTTCCTCTAAGAGTTTTTGTTGTTGTTCAAATCGTTTTCTGAGGGGAAAACAATTACATCAACATTCGGCTTCGAGTAGAAATGTTTCCATCCAGATTTTTACTACCACAATACCCAGTTGCAGTTCTGAAATGATAATCTTCATTTTTAATTATATGTAATTCTCTTACAACAATCTGTTTCTTCTGTATACTAGCTCTAAAATCTAATCTAAAATGAATCTATAGAGTGGTTCACTTAATTTACATGTATGCTTTTATTTCTTACCAAATTTTCAAGACAAAAAAAGTTTTCTGTTTGTCTGTTTGTCTGTTTGTTGATGGTGTGTAGTGGTGGGGCTGGGTATGAAACCCAGGGCCTATGACAGACAGCATCCTACAATTGAGACAGCTGCAAGTGTAAAGAGGGAAATCCACCTCTAGGTGGAGACATGCCCTTGTCTCTCCCTTCAGGGTTAACCCAATGGGGCAAGTCCAAGGACCCCAGGAAGGCAGGTTCACCTTAGGAAAGAGCCCCTCAGTTGGTTATCTAACACTGAGTGGTCAGCTCTGAAATTATATACCTACAAGTAAAATAACATGGACTAAGTAGGTTGTACTTAAGAGGCCATAGATTTGAGACAGAGCAAGGGGAGGAGTATGGGAAGACCTCAAGGGAGGAAACACACATAATTTAAAAATTTTTCCAGACAGGGTTTCTCTGTGAAGCTCTGCAGACCAGGCTGGCCTCAAACTCACAGAGATCTGCCTGCCTCTGCCTCCTGAGTGCTGGGATTAAATGTGTATGCCACCACTTCCTGGCTGTGTAATTATATTTAATTTTAAAATATTTTCCAAATTATCAATTAAAAAAGATAACATGCCTTTTATTCCCAGAATCCCTTCCCCCTGGTGCAGTTTCTATGAGGTGTCCACCTTTCTGGGACCTGACTCAGAAAAGTGAGAAAAGTGTAATTATTTCTTTTTCTTCTTTTCTGGCTTCTCCTCTTCCTCCTCCTCCTCTTTCTCCTCCTCCTCCTCCTTCTTTTTCCTCTTCCTCTTCCTCCTCTTCTTCTGGATGCTGGCCGGAGCCTAAGTGTGCTCTTAAACTCCTAATGCTTTGGGCTTCCTAACTGTTTCTAAGGTTCTTGGCCTTGCCACGTGGCTGACCTCCACACCATCTTAACCTCCCCATCCTCCTTGTTTAGGCAGCTGTGAGAGTTACAGTTTGCCTGCCCTGGAGTTTCCCTTTCAAACTCTAATAAACTGCCCATAAGCTTCTGTCTGAATCTATTCTTTGTCCTCGAAATTCCCTTCATGTCCATTCTTAAACTGTATTATCAATGAGTCAAAGAACCCCAAGAGGGAACCCTGATCCCCAAGGTACCATATGATGGCTCTTTTGGGACTCCATGGACCTCCAGTTTTATTTATTTCCTGCTTTTAATTGTTTAATTGGTAGAGAACACAAACCCTTTCTCTACCCCTAGATTTCCAGCAGTAGAGCAAACAGTCTTGGTGCACTGAGCAGTCACCAATACCAGGGAGGCAGATGAACATAAAAGCACACTTTGTTCTGCATGTAAGAAAGTAAAATGCAGGCTCTGCAGTACAGCACTTGCCTAGCTGTACCATTAAACAGCAGCAGCAACAACAACCAATTTAGGAAGCTGGGTGTAGAAGCAAAAACCTATAATCCCAGCATTTGGGAGGCCTGGGCACAAAGACTGCAAATTCAAAACCATCCTGGGCCTTTTTTGTTATTCTGACTCCAGAAATCAAAACAACAAAAAAGGACAAAAACTAACCAAATATACAAGGAATTCCTTTGGGAAGGAAGGCTGAGTCTCCAGTAGCAAGAGCCATGCTCTGAGGAACACCGCCAGCGAAACAACCAAGTTTGTTAGTAACTTTGTAACCTGTGCTGACAAACTGCTTCATTTCAGATACCTCTTAGAACTGAAAGCAATTTACTCTATATTTTTGTCTTGTTTTGTCTGAGATAGACTCTTGTTACACTGCCCCCCTGACCTTAAATTCACAGGGCTCCTACCTTAGCCTCCCAAGAGGCTGGGCTTTCAAGTTAAGTGCCACCCCAAACTTCTTGCAAAAGGATTTAAAGGTCTCTGTCTCAAAATGAAACAACAAACCCTTTTTAAAAGTGTTCTAAAGACAATGTATCTCTTTCAGCTTCAAACTGCAGAGCATTTGATAATCTATAGAATAGCTGCAACTGTGTAACCCTGTTTTCCCCGGATCCTGGGCGACTCTTACTGTTGCTCTTCAGCAAACTGCTTCTGCATGTCTGGAGTGTACTGTGGGCCTGGAGGACGCATGCCCAGGAATGGCGGCTGCCCCAGGAAAGGCATGCCTGCTGCTGGCATTGCTCCCATTGGTATTCCTGCCTAGAAGAAACAACAGGCAACAGATTAAATAATGTATGGGTTTTCTTTTTAATTATTAATAAACTTTACAAAATTATTTCATAGTATTTTTACTAGTAAGATACATGATACAGACTAGTGGAAGATTTAAACAACATCGGCTGCATATTCCTGTTAGTGTCAGAGGACACCACTGGGGTAAACTCCTTCAGGCTTCACGGAAGCACAGGGTTACATGCCAGTGTGCTCAGAAGTCCACATGCTATGAGGAAAGGTGCCATAGCATATGTATGCATCTCTGTTTTTCCAGCATCAGTGAAGACCCTGGCATATGGCAGTCATTCCACACGTAAAACTGAACTTGATCCCCAGATTTATAACATAATAAAATTTTGGAGGTGGAGAGATAGTGCAGCAGTTAAGAGCACTGGCTGCTCTTACAGAGGTTTGATTCCCAGCACCCACATGGTATCTTGAACCACCTGTAACTCCAGTCCTAGGGGATTGGATGGACCCTTCTGACCTTGTCTGGCTCCAGGCACATATGTGGTACAGAAAACATAAAGGCAGGCAAAACATTCAAATACATAAAACAAATAACAAAAGATAAATATTTTGACATCCATATCAAGTTGTAATAGCCTAAACTTTTACAAGCAACATAGATTTAATAAATAGTAAATGACATTCAATACAATAAAATACACATAGATAAAGCATCCAGAAATAAGAATCCCTCAGCACAATGCCACTCACAAACTCTAACATTAAACTTAGAGTAACAATACAGAAATTTTCCCTGAGTAGAAGCTTTTCCCAACAGCTTCCCTTTTGAACTGTGGATGCCACTGAAGCCTACCAGAGACCACTGCTTCTACTGTCTTGGAAGTGGGGAGCACTTGTTCCTTTAAAAACACCTGGATACAGTTTCTTGGTTTTGGTAACAAACTCCCCATTTACTACTGCACCTTGTTCACATGGTCTACCAACCCTTAACTTCATGCTGTTTCTTATTGAGACAGGGGTCTAGCTTTGTTGTTCAGGCTAGAATCAGGATGCTTTAAACTCAGGATCCCTCCTTTCCCTCTTCCTCTCCCCTTCTACAGGCCAGACTTTAATTTCAAGACTTAAAATGCATTTTTCTTCCATTCTACCCACAGATGACTATCCAATGCTGTGCCTTTCAAGTCTCTGGTCTTTGACTTCCTCACCACAGCACTGCAACCACACCCAACCTCTCAGTTCTATTTTCCCATTCTATTGTCACATCATTCACCCATTAGCAAAAAGAAGGGGGCCTCCACAGACCTTTTTTCCCTTATTTTAGTTTTCTTTTTTTTTTTTTTTTTTTGAGACAGGGATTCTCTGTGTAACTGCCCTGGATGTCCTGGAACTCACTCTATAGACCAGGCTGGCCTGGAACACACAGAGATCCTGAAGGCTGGGATTAAAGGCATGTGCCACCACTTTTTTTTTTTTTCCGGGAGGGGGGATAATGTCTTTATTTTATTATTATTATTTATTTTACATGTCGATCCCAGTTCCCTCTCCCTCCCTCCCTCTCTCCCTTCCTCCCTCTCTCCCTCTCTCCCTCTCTCCCTCTTATCCTCTCTCCCCCATCATGCACCCTGACCACCCTCCCCTCCCCCCACCCCCATTCCACATGTATGGTTATGCTATCCAAGTGGAGTCATTTAAACCTGTCAAGTCATTTGAAGTAGGGACTAGGACTTCTCTCCTGTCTCTATGTTAAGGGAGTATCCTTCCATGGGCGATGTGCCTGCAAGGTCCTTTTGTGCACCAGGAATACATCCTGGTTCCACTGTCTGAGGTCCCTTAGACTGCTCAGTCCTTCTAGCTGAGACCCATATTCAGGGGGTCTGAGTCAATCCCATGCTGGATTCCTAGTTATCAGTCTGGGGGGGGGGCATTAGCTCCTCCTTGTTCAGGTCAGCTGTCTCTATGTGTTTCTGCAACCTGGTCTTGTCCTCTCTCTCTGCATCTGGATTCTAGTTCAACTCAGTGTTTAGTTATGGGTTTTGCTTCTTTTTTATTTTAAGCATCCTGACACTTGGCTTCCACCTCCCACTCTTTCAGCTCATCTATACCAGGCATTTTCTTCTTAGTAACCTAATTCCGTTCATTTCATCACTTTCCTACCCACCAACCTCATCAAGGCCTCACTTCTCTCGAATCTCTGTCTGCTCAGATTAGATTCCAAAGATCAACATTAAGACGGTCTTGCAGATAGTGTTAATTCTCTTTTATAAACTTATTTACTATCCCCCCAATCTCTGTGTGTGTGTGTGTGTGTGTGTGTGTGTGTGTGTGTGTGAGTGTGAGTGTGAGTGTGTGTGTGTGCTCTTGTACCTGGGTGGACATGCATGTGGAGGCCCAGGCTGATGCCCAGAATAAACCTCAATTACTCTTCCATCTATTTATTGGGTCGTGGCTTCTCCTTCAAACCCAATGCTCACTGGCATAGCTAGTTTTTCTAGCTGGCTTGCTCTGGGGATCCTCTGTCTCCACCATCCAGGCCTAGATTTATATGCAGGGCACCATGCCCACCAGGCATTTAAATGAGCTTCTGAGGTCCAAATGCCACCCTCATTCTTGCCATCAAGCACTTTCATTGCTAAGCCAACTCCTCTCACACCTCCCTTTTCTATTTTGTCTTCATCTTAAATAGCTTCTTCTGACTTCTCAAACTCACCAATTCTTTCTTTAGCCATTTCTAATTTCTTGTTAAACCACCCATAGAAATCTTTTGGTAAGCATATGTTTTTCAACTCTGAAATTGCTTAAATCTATTGTATCACTTTTTATAATTTTGAGTTCCCTACCAAGATTTTTCTACTTCAGCTTTTATTTCTTAGGTCATGCAAAAATATAGTTCCAGAAAGAAAGAAAGAAAGAAAGAAAGAAAGAAAGAAAGAAAGAAAGAAAGGAAGGAAGGAAGAAAGAAAGGAAGAAAGAAAGGACATGCAGCTCCATTCTTTATTCTACTAATTCCAATAACTAACATTTATTCTGAACAGTTCCTGCAGTGGTTTGAATGAGAACGACCCCATAGGCGTGTATATGTGCATGTTTAGTCCCAGTTGGTGGAACTATTTGGGAAGGATTTAGGAGGCATGGCCTTGTTGAAAGAGGTAGGTCATAGGGATGGATGGGCTTTGATTCTTCAAGACCCAGCACCATTCCCAGGTAGCCTTTTTTCTTTGCCTCTCATTTGTGGATAAGGATGTGACCTATTAGCTACTGCTCCAGTGCCTGCCTGCCTGCCTGCCTGCCTGCTGCCATGCTCCCCACCATGATGGTCATGGACTCACCCTCTAAAGCTGTAAGGCTCTAATAAACTTTTTCTTTTATAAGTTGCCTTTGTCACGGTGTTTTATCACGGCAGTAGAAAAGTAATTGAGACAGTCACCTGCATGTGTGAGTCTTTGAGTTTGAACTGCACTGTGGCACACACCTACAATTCCACCTACTCAGGACAGTAAAGGCAAAGGGGATCCCCTGAATCCATATATAATAAAACTCCATAATCCTGGGCAGTGGTGGTGCACAACTTTAAGTTTAGCACTTGGGAAGCTGAGACAAGAGATCTCTGTGAATTCAAGGCCATCCTGCTCTACAGAGTGAGTTACAGGACAGTCAGGGCTAAATAGAGATCCTGCCTTGAAAAGTAGATAGATGATAGATAGATAGATAGATAGATAGATAGATAGATAGACAGATGATAGATAAAACTCCATAAAATGCAAACTATTTCTAAACATAACATTGAGCTCTTAAAGCCATAGTTTATGACATACAGATACCCAACAACAAACAAGAACTTTATATATAAACAATCAACTAAGAAGCAAGTACCTGCATTGCTATGGGTCCCTGGGACATTTGAGAGCTGTAGTTCATTCCCATCATGCCTTGCATATTGGGCTGCATGACAGAGACCATAGGAAATCCTTGCTGTTGCATTGGCATCAGGCCTGTTGGAAAACACCAAGACTTTATTAAAATCATGTTCTAAGGTTTATTTCCTTGAAACCACAACACCCAGAAGACTTGCTAATTGAAAAGTTGCACAGTACAATGGAAAATGCATATGGACATGATGGGACAGGTTTGAATGAGAATTCCATCATCTATTTAGCTATGTGATCTTGGGCAAGCTATTGAATTCCATCTGTTAAGTCAGTGGTTCTCAACCTGTTGGCCCAGACCCCTTGTGAGGATTGGAACTACCCTTTCACAGGGGTTAGCTAAAACCATCAGAAAATACAGATACTCACATTACAGTTCATAACAGTACCAAAATTATAGTTATGAAGCAGCTATGAAATTAATTATATGGTTGGGTCACCATAACATGAGGAACTATATTAAAGGGTCTGTATTAAGTGAAAGCAATAATACTGGCTCTGCAGAACTTAAAATGTGGATATGAAATTAATGACTTGGCCTAAATACAGTACTCAATCTTCCCCATGGGCCCCAGTGATTCCTGCCCCCTGGTATTCATACGCTTGAATCATTTCTTCCCATGTTGAACTTGCACAACTAACAGGATCCTCTGGTGATAACAGCACATAACTCCCAGCCTAGTTCTTTTTTGAGACAAGATCTGATATGACTGAAGGGCTAGCCTGATCTTCCTGCCTCCATCTCGCAAATCTGTAAGCACAGGTGCATGGCACACCTTGGCTCCCAAGGCTAGTCATTAGCTTTATCACAGGAAGCACATGGTGGAGATCTGGAGCCTCCTCCAAAGAGGCAGCTTGAGTCTGCCACCTAGAATGAGCCATCTTGGAAGCAGATCTTTCCGCTCCATAAAGCCTTCAGATGACTGCAGTGCTGCCTGACAGATTTACTGCAACTCACAGATGCTCTGAGCCAGAACCACCCAACAAAGCTGCTCTCAAATTCCTGACTCATAGGCACATTGCAAAATAACACAATGCTTATTTTGTAAAGTTTTGGGGTCCTCTGTTATGTAATAGTGGATAATAACACTTAAGATCATGAACTCTGAAATCCAAATGAATGGGCTGTTTATTACCCATGGTACCATGAGTTTGTGCTCACTCTGCATGTTTGTATGCTTGCATGTCTCTCTCTCTATATATATATATATATATAACACATACATACATACACACACACACACACACACACACACACACACACACACACATATATATATTCAGGTTGGCCTCTAACTTAAGTGCTGGAGTTGCAGCACTCCTGGTTTTTCTTAACTTTGTTCTGCAACTTCACTTCTCATCTGCAAAACCATTTACTGTTTTTGTTTTTATTTTTATTTTTAATGGCAAAGAAATGCTATTCTTTTTCCCCTCCCTTACCTGAACATTTACACAACACAGTCATTGCTGTGTGAGACATAGGTGGCACAAGGACAGGAAAACCATGGGGAAAGTACCATGTGCACCAGTATCTCTAAAACTTCCCCTGTGAAACAGTCCCAAGAGCAGAGGAGAACAAATGCATAGCCCTTTGGGGTTTAGTAACAGTAAATGTCTACCATACACAAGGAACAGTTCCATATGCCTTGCGCATGTCAGTGAACAAAAATATAGCTTGAGCACAAATTACAATCCAACTTTGCATTTTACCACACCCTGCAATCTCATTGATTTTAGCAGGCATGTCCAACCTGTGGACTGCATGCAGCTGATCTGAGGACAGTCACAAATGCAGCCCAATATAAAATTACTAACTTACTTAACACCACAGGGACATTATTTTTTAAATCACTAAAAACAACAACAACACACCCCTCCAAAACAATTCAGGGACTGGAGGGGATGGTTTGGAGTACTGGCTGCTCTTGACAGAGGACCTGAGTTCAATTCCTAGCACCCACATAGTGGCTCATAACCACCTGTAACTCCAGTTCCAGGGAATATGACAATTCTTCTGACCTTCAGGGCCTCCAACACACATGTGGTACATAAATATACACTCACATGCATTTGCACATGCACATGTACACACATTTGAAAAATAATCCCAATTCTGGAATTAAAAACTATCAGGCCATCCTTGGGACCTTTTTCTTGTTCAGTTTCTTTTTCCATATGTGGATTTTTACCTCAAAGAGTTTAAAAAAAGCAAAGCAAAGCAATGAACCACACACGCAGCAGTAAACACAACTCTGTGAGACAATGTACCTTAAATACCTTAAACCATTTGATGTAAACCTGGGACACCTGAGCAAAGCTAACTTAGGAAACACATACACATGTAAACAATGAAAAGAATACAACTGACCCTTGGAAAATTGGCCTCAACTCAACCTCTCCCACTGATGGAAACAAAGTCAGAGTGAGCTAATTCCCACCTCCTCTAAGTGCCCTTTATCTTTCCTCTCTCCTGGTGACCTACAAGTTTCTGTTTCCCCAGTGACTCCACCAGCACTGGCTTTGTGAGAAGGGCCACTTTTCAACAACAGGTCGAGGCCGAGGGGAGTAGAGGGGAAGCTGATAGAATGGCAGAATGGAGCAGAAAGAAACAAGACAAGTGTAGGCAAATTCTTCCCTCAATTCTTGTCTATAGCAGAATGGGTCAAAATTTTATCCCCCAACTCCGGGTGCCTTCAAGTATGGCTAGAATTGATACCAGTGGGCTCCAGTTCCACAGGAGTATACTGAATAGGGACACTTCCAGCGATAAAACTGAGACTCGAATCCTTTTATTTTTTATTGAGATAGGGTCTTGCTATACAGTCCAGGCTGGCTCAAATTCACAACTCCACCTCAGCCTCTCAAATGCTAGAATTATAGGCATATGCCCCCATAGCTGCCTGAGACATATTTTTCTTTCTTTTTGGTTTTCGAGGCAGGGTTTCTCTTTGTATTGCTTTAGAGCCTGTCCTGGAACTCACTCTGTTCAGGCTGGCCTTGAACTCACAGAGATCCGCCTGTCTCTACCTCCTGAGTGCTGGGATTAAAGTTGTGCACTTCTAACACCCGGCTCCTTCCTTCCTTCCTTCCTTCCTTCCTTCCTTCCTTCCTTCCTTCCTTCCTTCCTTCCTTCCTTCTTCCTTCCTCCTTCCTTCCTTTCTTTCTTTCTTTTTTTCTTTCTCTACCCCTCCCACCCCCCAACCCCCCACTCCCCCCACCCCCCCACCCCTACCTCTCCAGGGCCTGGAACTCACTTTGCAGACTAGCCTCAAATTTAAGGGATTCTCTTGTCTCCACTTCCCAAGTCCTGGGATTAAAGCTTAAAGACTTTAAATCATATCTCCTTTATACAAATCATTATAGTAAGACCATGACACCCAGGAAAAGCACGTACGAGATACTGAAGAGGTTTGTTTATGCACTCAACAAATATGACATGGGATCTACCACACATGCAGCCAGGGTGCTGGAGACACTGGGAAGCGCAAGGTAACAGCTCCCGCCCTCTGACACAAAGACGGTGGAAGAAGATCAAATAGGAAGATGAAGGGATGACAGCTTGTTTCAGGTCCCTCAGTGTTCTCCTCTGAAAAGCTTTCCTTCATCTCTGAGGTGAAATAATAACCTACTGATATAACGAGCAAGTAAGTTTGGGAAACATGAAGAGTGATCCTTTCACTCCCCAAATTAAACATTTTTAAAGGAAACTGTAAGAGAAGGTGTCATATAGAGTTAAGACTGTAAGATAAATTTACTTCATTGGGCAGCAATATCTTCTACTTATCCGTTTGATTCAGAAACAGTGAACGACAACTTCAGTTTGGGGCTGAGGATGTGGGTTAGGGGCAAAGTGCTTGCCCAGAGTATGAGACCCTGGGTCCCATTCCAGTACTGACAGAGAAATGTAGGCTCTCACATACCTTGAGGGGGTCTCATTCCACCTGCAACAGGAAACATGAAGCTGAAACAGGAATACAAATATATCAGTATCTGCATATATATATATAAGATTCCAGACAAAACCTGATTGTCACACAAATGGAAAATTCAGACAAGAGCCTAGTATCAGGTCAGTAATACAATGCTGACTTCTTAGTATACTTAAAACATTTTACATGTGTCCTTTGCCTGCATGCTTGCCTTTGCATTACATAAATGCAATGCCCATAGACCCAGAAGAGGGTGTTGGATTCCCTAGAATTAGAATTTCAAAAAGTTGTGAGTTGCCATGTGCATGCTAATAACTAAATCCAGGTTCTTTGCAAGGGCAGCAAATGTTATTAACTGCTGAGCCATCTTTCTAGCCCCAGAATTGTTAATATTAATAACGACTAAATTTCAGCCAGGTGTGGTGGCACACAACTTTAATCCCAGATTTCTGTGAGTCTGAGGCTAGCCTGGTCAGCCAGAGCTACACAGAGAAACCCTGTCTTGAAAAGCCATAAATTAAATTAAAGACTAAATTTCCTATGATGCAACGTATCAGCTTGCCAATGTGGAGGGAACTTTTTTTTGGGGGGAGGGGGTTGAAACAGAAAACAGAAGGCCATGACACTATTCCTGACACTGTCACCTTGTGACCTCCCTGTATTCAAAATTCTCTACCCATGAAATGAGAGGGCTGGATTCATGTCCATTCAGTGAACATTTAATGAGCATCTACTATATGGAAGGACTGAAACAGCTTGCAATCTTGAATGCACAGGTGTAGGCAAATAATCACACAGCAGGATAAGTGTACTATTTTAAGCAAGGTCCAAACACTAAGAGCTCAGAAGAGCAAGGTTAATTTTTAGGTTATACCTTGGGAGGATCTGCGGAGTTGGCTTTAAGCTTGTTAAAGGGAAAAAGAAGAGTTGTACAATATACAGTTTTGGACAAAGTCCTGAAGTTGGGGATTCAGGACATCAATCAAGATGATCTGTGGCTCAGCAGTTAGGAGTACTGACTTCTCTTCCAGAGGACCAGGGTTCAATTCCCAGCACCCACATGGTGACTAACAACTGTCTGTAACTCCAAGATCTGACACCCTCATACAAATAAACATGCAGGCAAACACCAATGTACATAAAATAAGAAAAAATAAATCATTTTAAAAGATGATCTGTGGCCAAATATGTGATTTAAAACAACCACATTGTCAGGGTGCAGCCCAGTGGTAGGACACTAACATGGCCTATGCAAAGCCTTGGGCTCAGTCCTCAGTGGAGGAAGGAAGGAAGGAAGGAAGGAAGGAAGGAAGGAAGGAAGGAAGGAAGGAAAGAAGAGTGGGTGGATCTTAAGCCTGGAGGTACATATCTTTTTTCCCAGAAGTTGAGAGGCAGGGAGTTCAAGGCAAGCCAGAGCTACACAGTGATATATCAAGTCTATTTATTCTTTAAATAGGATAGGGTCTCACAGGTCTCAGTTATAGTCTTGGCTAGCCTAGAACTATGTAGTCCAGGTTGTCCTTGCACTCACAACAATCCTCCTGCCTCTACCTGCTCAGTGCTAGAACTACAAGCATGAGCCAAAGTGTCCAGCCATAGGTCTTTGAAATATTTATCTTGAGAGTTCTATGCTATATCAGAATCTGATATGTATATATAATATATGCATAATATATGTACATAATATATATTATGTATATATTATAGTATGTATATATATTATAAAATGTTACCATTTGAATAATTTCAAGTATATAATTCAGTGATAATGAGGACAACACAATGTTGAAACCATTACCACCACTGCCCATGTCCTCAACTTTTCCTTCAGCACAAACAGAAACTCTGGTGCCATTAACAATAAACCACCACGCCCCAGCCCTGCTATTCTACTTTTTGTCACTTGTGAATTTACCTATTCCAAGTCTAAGTATTAACTAGAACCAGGTAGTATCTGGGTTATTTCACTTAGGTAAACTTGTTCCAGGTCCATCCACACTATAGCACGCACTAACATCTCCATCCCTTCCACAACTTTGATCCAACTCAATGTGCATAGAATACTGTTTATCCTCCCATCTCCACATGGATGCTTGTGCTCCCTCTACCTTTTGGCTCATGTGAACAATACCACTATGAACACTGCTGTATGAGTTCCTGAGTCATCCTTTGGTTCCTTTTGTTATGTACCTATGAATGAAACTGCTAGGTCAGATAATTCTATTTCCCATGGTGGCTGCACCAGTCCATTCTCACCAGCAATGCACAGGATTCTGTTTTCACATCCCATACAACACCTGTGTGTGTGCGTGCGTGCGTAAGTGTGCGTGTGCGTGTGCGTGTGTGTGTGTGTGTGTGTGTTTGTATAATATAAAGATCTCTTGCCTACGTGTATGTCTGGGCACTACGTGCACACCTGGTACCTGCATAGGTAAGAGGAGGAAGTTTGATCCTCTGGCAAACTAAAGTTGCACATGATTGTGAATCATCATGTGAGTCCTAGGAATCAAACATCGTACCTTTAGAAGTGCTGCCAGTGCTCTTAACCATAGACCCATCTGTCAGTCACACACACACACACACACACACACACACACACACACACACACACACACACACACACAATTAAAACAGTTACCCAAAAGTACCCAAAAGGACATGAAGTGGTATGCCACTGTGGTTTGGATGTGACATTGTCTGACATCAGACATTTTGAGAGGAAGAACAACATGTCACAAAGTGTACTTTAGGAGGTTACTTAAATGACAACATATGGAAAGACTTTGAAGTAAAAAGAACTGGCCAAGAAACTATCATGGTGTTCCTAATGAGTGGTTAAAAAAGAGTGATAAATAAGGCATGAGGGATGGAAAAGATGTGAAGAAGGAAGACTAGAGAACCTGGTAGCTGCCAGGGTGCAGAGCAGCAGTGGGAAAGTAGAGAACTTTCTACTGAAAGTGGAGGGGATGCTGAGCTGGGACAACTGCAAGGACATGGAAGTCCGCTGTCTAGGCCTGGGGAAAAGGTACTGGGGAAGGGCCCTCAAGGAGCAGCCCGCTAGGCAGTTAGAAACCACAGCTGGGTGCGGGGTGTACACCTTTAATCCCAGTACTCAAAGAGGCAGAGGCAGGTGGATATCTCTGAGATCCAAGAACTTGGTGAGATCTTGAGGCCAGCCTGGTCTATAGAACAAAGTTCCAGGACAGCCAGAGAGAAACCCTGTCTTGGAGAAAAAAAAAATCCAGCAATCCAGATAAATCTTTTAAATATATGTATTATATATATTATATATATATTAGAAAGCACAAAATGCATAACATAAGCAAGGAAGTAGGCAATGTAGCAAGATGGCACCACGGGCAACCTTGGATTCTCACACTGGAAACCGAGAAGGGTGGACACTGAGAGGCAAGGGAGCAGTTCAGAATGAACGACAGAGTTCAAGAAGGTAGTCTATTGCTGCAGCAAAGCTTGTCCAGATGAAGATTAAGAAAAAAGCCAGTGCCTTGGGAATGATGGTCTTCCAGTGAGAAGCAGCATCGGCAGGGAGAAAGGTTCAGGAGGATGTACATGAGAGCCTTACTTCCCAGAAACAAGGTTTGTGAAGAAATGGGACTAACAGTCACACAGGATCTGCTCTGAGGAGCTAGTCTATTCGCTGAGGCTGGAAAGAAGACAAATCAAGAAGGCTTTTTTTTTTTTTTTAAAGAGAAATTACTTTATGTGTAGGAGTGTTTTGGGCTGCATATATGTCCACACACACACACAAGCAAGCAAGCAGTGCCCACGAAGGCCAGAAGAGGGTGTCAGATCATGTACACCGGCCTTACAACTGCTTACAAGCCAACACGCGTGTGGGAGCTGGGAATAAAACCTGAGTCTTCTGCAAGAACAGCCAGTGCTGTTAGCCACTGCACCAACTCTCCACACCAAGAAAGGAAAACCTAGCAGGGAAAGTCTCTCAACTTCAGAGTCAGACACTTGAGAGTTTCTGTGTAGCTTAGGGAGCACCCGGAACTCCACGTCAATTTCAGGAGCCCTTGTAGTTTTGTTTTGTTTTTTACTACATTGGTCCTCCCACTTTCCCACTTCCAGGAAAAAGCATGAAACTTGGCTTTAGAGTCCATGGTTCTAAAGCAATTTAGTGTTTTATTTTGTTTTGTTTTCCTTTAACTGCATGGTAGATTAGCATTCTAGTTGGTCATCCATCTGGCTGTATGCTACTTAGGGCTTTTATAGAGGAGCTGGGTCACTGAGGGAATCTTGCTGCTAACAAGCAGGCCCTAAGAGTCAGCCCTCTTTCCTAATGGCAGACAAGAGGCAATAATAGCTGAGCCATGTGTTAACTGGTTTGCATCTGTCTGTTCAGATGGAACTTCTAGGCTGTAGGGATCCTCCTGCCTCATCTCCTGAGTAACTAGGACTATAGATGTAACTAGCCACCATGCTAGGCTCTGTTCACTAGATAAAAAGTTGGTGTTAAAGGACTGCTTTGGTTGTCACTCACACACCAAGATGGATAAACTTAGTAGAAAGAATGCACGTAAGTACTCAACCCATCAAGACTTTGCAAACCATCAGTAAAAATACAAATCACCAGTACGGCAGAGCATCTCAGTAAAAACTTGGAGTGAATTGTATTCTCTTTTATCCAGTTTCAGACCCCCACCCCATTACCCTGTCTACTGTCCCCTGTCAAGTGAGGACACAGGACCCAGTGTTTGTCAAGCTCCCAGCTAAGGTGACCACAGAGACAAGATAGCGGATGGGAGAGATGGTTAGTGAGCTGCTCTTGTGGAGGACCTGGGTTCAGTTCCCAGCATGGTGGCTCGCCATCACCTGTAACTACATTTCCAGGGGATTTGTCACCTTCTTCTGACCTCTGAGGGCACCAGGTACATGTGTGGTGCACACACAGAGGCAAAAATCCACACACATTAATAAAAAATGATTGTAAAAGAATACCTATGCTAGGTAAATAAAAGGTACTTGGAAAATTAAGCACACTGTAACTGTATTGATAAACATGACTTGTTCTAGTAAAAATTTAGCAACCCAAATTGCTTAGTGACTTCTATATTTTAATGACTGAAATATTTAGGAAGCTATACTAAGGTCTTTTCTGTGTATGGTTCTGTGTGTGGATACCTGAGGAGGCTAGAAGAGGGCATGAGATCCCCCAGAGCTGGACTTACAGGCAGTTAGGAGCCTCCTCCCCCATCTGAGTGCTGGGAATAGAATTCAGGTGAAAAGCAGCAAATGCTCACAGCATAGCCATCTTCTCTCCAGTCTCCTCACATTCTTTTTTGCTAATTGAGTGTGTGTGTGTGTGTGTGTGTGTGTGTGTGTGTGTGTGTGTGTTAGTGTTGGGGGTGGTGTCCATATGGAGGTCAGAGGGCAACTCAGGGGGGTCAGTTCTCTCCTTGTACCATGTGAGTCCCCGGACTGAACTGAGGTCATGAGGCTTGGCAGCAAGCCCGAAGCCCACCCCAAGCCAGGCCCTGACAAATACTTTTAAGACTGGCTAGACACGCAGCTAAGTCCAGTGCCGATATGACAGCAAAGCTTGAGGGAAGGACAGGGATGGGGTGGGGTATAGGGTGTGAATGCCGGCAAAGTTTCCAAGAATTTGACTTGAAGGGATGAATGCTAACTGAGCTGGCAAGTCTTCAGCCGGGAGTTCTGCTTGTTATGAGCCTTTGTTACCAGCTTTCATGTCTCAGGCCTGGATTCTTAAATACAGTCTCCTCAATGGCTCTTCTCAGCTCAGGCTCTGGTTTCTAATCTAATACAGCACTGGTGAAAGGCATCTTCCGACAGCCATGCAGTAAAGAGCCTGCCAGAAGATCCAGCTGGGCTTAAAAGGGTGTGATTCCTCAGGCAGAGTCCACCTTAGTTTACCCTCGTGGCCTTCTCTGGTTTGCATCCCTTTCCTTTCCATCTCAGGGAACTTTTCTTTGCATCCAGTAGCAGCCTATCAGGCTCTGCAGTGTGCTTGTGGCTCCTGTAGTGCTTGCTAACCCCACCACCCCCTCCCCGCCACAGGACAACCTCAATTCCGTTTTCTTCTCCCCCTCCTCCCCCCCTGCAGGGTGCAGCTGAAAGTCAACTTCACTGTTGCCCATTTGTTTTGATTTGTTTGGTGAAACCCACAGATATTTACGTTTAAAAAATATGCCAGGGTAGGCAAGAAACTGCAGAAGATGGCGACAGAAAGTGCTCACGGAGCTTGTAAGAGAGCAGGGGGACGAAGAGCACTAAGGCTACGTGTGCACAATCTGGCCACTGAGTCTTTTGAACCCATTAGAGCATCAAGAATAATAATGCTTAGCTCAGTGTGGTGGCACCCACAATCCTAGCACTAGTGAGATAAAGGTAGACACAAGTTTGAGGCTACCCTAGGCTCCAGTTCAAGACCAGCCTGAGTTAAATTAATAAGACATTTTTTTTTGTTTTAAAAACTAAGAACATTTTCAAAACAGTACTTTACACGCATAGGCATTTAATGACCGCAAGCAGGGTCACTAGACTTGTCCAGATGTTTTCTTCAACTCTGCTACTTTACTTGGTTAAAGGCAAATTTTGACGTTTGTATGTTTTATGTAGTCACTCTAGGATAGACCATTCAGTGTATAGGTCAAAAGCTGTATTGGTTAAAAGACGGTATTTGCATGTGGCTGCTTTTGACTAGCCTTTTAGAAAACTAAGTAGCTAAAAGAAAGTACTCAAGAAATAGTATCTACGGCAGAAGAAAGGCTACATGATCAGTTCTAGTTTGTAATTTGTTTCCACTGAAGGCTTAGAGAGAGAGAGAGAGCTGGTTTTTGTTTTTCTTTAAGTATACTATGCTACTATGTTAGTTTTCTTATCAGATAACTTTACCCCTTAGCAATGCTTTCCCAAAGCCAAAATATTCCTGAGTATACAGTTTTTTAGCCTAAGAAAGTACCTAATAAATGTAACAACACATCTTTCAAAGGACCATTGTAACCATTTTCTGTCCGCACTCCCAGCTGGTTTCCTATTTGGTACCTGTTGGGTCGACATGCACACACGTTTATTGTCCTTGTTCTTTTTCCTAAGACAGGACCTTAGGGTGCCCAGGATGACCTCACACTCTCCATGTAGCTAAGGATGTCTTTGGACTCTTGATTCTCTTGCCTGCACTCCTCAGAGCTGGTATTATAGGCATGCACTAGCACATCTGGTTGGACCAGTGAGGTTAAAGTACTGTAAACCAGACCCAAAGATAGTGCATCTCACTTAACTTTCTGTATCCGTGGTTGTTTCTTCTCTCTTTTAGATAAAGAAAATGTTCGTGCCTAAATATAAAATTCTTTCAAAATCCATACAACTGGTCCCATCTAATCATACATTTGATTACACTAATGCAATTTATGAGTATTTTAGGACTTGTCATCAGGTATATATTCACATTCTGAAGGCACAAAACGATTTATACTAACCACTAATGAGACCTAACAAAACCAACAAAAACAAAGGAGGAAGCAAAACAAAGGTATATAGAGGAAGTGGAAAACCCAGCCACATACAGTCGGTTTATTCAAGTGACTGCTTTTTTTCTTAGCCCACATGTGTGTGTGTGTGTGTGTGTGTGTGTGTGTGTGTGTGTATCATATATATACACCTGTGAGAGGTAGTAACTCTGAAGTCCTTTACATGTTTGGAGTGTAAGTAACTCCAAAATCAAAATACAAGTGAAAAAAAACAAAAAAACAAAAAAACCTCCAAACACTTCGCTTTCCAACGATAACTTGGGATATTTAAAAATGAAAAGCTAATTTTACCTCGGTATGTGTGTGCTGTATATGTTAGCTAATTAAACACACTCAGACTGAGTCATGGTAGAAATGGGGTGCAGACTTTTTAGAATCAAACATTTCGTTAAATAATAATGAATTTAAGTTACAAATGCCCCCTTGCCATTTTGGATACAGGAAGTATAGGCTAATACTTATCTGAACTATAACAAAGGGCAGATTTTTTTTTTTTTTTTTTTTTTTTCAAGAGCTCAATAAAAGTCTGGAAGCTTTTGTTGTAAGAAGAGCATACCGCTTTGGCTCAGTGAATTCTTTGTTTCAAAATGTATTTTTAAAAGGAAATAAGAGAAGTGTTGAGTTAATCTACAAGACAAGCTCTATCTCAAGACAATTACTAATTCAAAGGTTTTCAGATTTTCCTATTTGTACGTGAAGAAAAAGGACAGGACAGGACAGGACGCTTTATAAGAGGAAAGACAATAATACTCTACAGGCACTCTCCAAAGGGTTCCTCCAGCTTTGTGACCAGATTGTCACAGCCTTCGCTCCAACAATAGTAGTTCAAGCCCAGAAAGCCTGGTAGGGAAACACAGGCGCTCGAGGCCCCGCGACAGGTGCGGCGGCGGCGCCAGCACAGGAGCGCACTCCCCGCGGGTCCCCAGGACGCCCGCGCCCCGTAACCGCCGCCCCTGAGCCCGGCCCCACCTGCCCATCCCGCCGACCCACCTGCGGGTCCCGCGCCCTGCCCCGCCCCGCCCCGCCGACCCACCTGCCAGCCCCGCCGGGCCCCGCGCCCGCCCCCGCCGCGCCGCTGGCTCCGGCTCCCGGCCGCAGCGCCATCTTGCTCGGGCCGCCGCCGTGCCAGCAGCTGTCAGCCGAAGACAGGCACTTCCGGGGCAGACACCGCCCCACCAAGCCGGGGCCGATGACGGGGCGGGGCCGAGCGGCCACGTGACTCCAGAGCCCTCGGGCACGAGCGGCGCGCCCCCGCTGCATGCTGCGGGATTCAAGCACTGTGGGCTTTTGCGGCACTGCTGTTGCAGAGGGACAGAGTCCCTTTGCAAATGCGGGTATGCAACGGTGCAGAATTAAGCCCTGATTTTTGAACTGGATGACGGAACACAGGTAATATTTCGCTGTTCCTTTACACAATAGATGAATCCTGGACAGCCTTTTGATGGTTTTACAGCTGTTTTCCCTGGCACCCTTTTCAGCATCCATCACAGGCAATGATGGCATTTAAACTTTATTCTAGTAAGCCAACCAAGAGCACATAAACCCAATACAAGTGAAGGGGACATCCTCCAAGGTGCACTACTCTTGTGCTTGATTCTGCCATTGTGTCATGTAGTATTTCCCCTTTCCTGGCAAGGTGCACCGAGCACAATTATCCTGAACCTATGCAGGCTATGATTTTACCTTGACATCTTAGAGCCTAATCAAGCTATCTGGAAGTAAAATGTGCTGAGAATAAACTTTGTCAAGTTCTTAGATAACAGATTAATTACAATCAGTCCCTGCCAAGGCTTGACTTATAGCTTTCACTGACAAATTGTAGTAGGTTATTATTTACTAGACATAAACCACCAGACAGCAATTTAATGTGCATTTAAAAGTCTGGTGTTTCTATAAGTTATTACTGCTATTTTACAAATAAAAAAAAAATCAGTCTTGAAATTTCACATAATAATATGCCCAGGTCTCAGAACTATGAGCAAGCAAGACCAGGACTCAAACCCAGGCCAGTCTGACTCCAAAGTCCTTGCTCCTTTACCTAGCACTGGACCATGTAGGCCCTCTTCTCTTTTTATTGTTGTTTGGTCTTGACTCTCAGTTTTCAGTCTTATTCTTCTTTGGACAAAGCTAACATTTATGTAGCAGAGTCCTGCCTAATATACAGGGGTTTAGTCAGTGACCCTTTATAAATCACACTATATGGATTAGGAGGTTTGCTTAGTAGAGAATAAAGAGCAAATAAGGAAATAGATTAGGGATTGTCAAGGTGATCCCTTAGCATCCCTATCTGCAGCCTTCGGCGACATCCCCCATCTGAATTGGTCCTGCTGGGACACTTCAGGATCATGGCCTTACACTACACAATGTGTTCCTGTACTTCATCACTGCCATTGATTGCAAGAGTGGTGCTGCTAGCAAGCCCTGTGTTCCTAAAAAACATAAACTTAATGTTTGTTGAAGGACTATTTGTTGTGAGTTTACAAAGCTTCAGACACAGAGCTACTTTAAATCTTAAAACACAGGAGAAACTGAAGGTCTAAGAAACTAAAGAATACAGCAGGCACACAGTTCCAACATTTTACCCACTTTAGGAAAGACTATGACTTGGATATCTGCAAGAATAAAAAACTATGTACTTTTATTTTTACTCCCTGGAGCAGTCAATCTATTTAAATAAAGTTTGATCAAAACAAAACAAAACAAAAACTCTGTCCCATATATTCAAATTAGTGTCCTCTCATGTCTGCATTCTCGGTAGTCATTGGGTTGAAACTAGAGGACTGCTGTGAGTTCCAGGCCAGTCTGGGCTACAGAGATCCCTTCTCAAGACAAATACACATTAAAAAGGTCTCCCGTGCTGATTCTGGAGTGAAGCATCAACTACTGAGAGTAAAGGAAACAGGTTTAATTCAGATGCTGGCAGTCATCTGCATTGCAGCCCTGTGGCAGCACGGATCCTGTGAATTCCAGGTACCAGTTTTAAGTGCTTCAACATTTATCAAGCCTTTTGAATTCCACTGTACAAAACAGGTAATTAAGGAAAAGCTGCACATTGTTCATTGCCTTGGCCCACATACGATCACACTCCTTTGGCAGAGGGTGGAGGAAGGCTATCAAGCTTCAGCAAAGATAAGCCTCTGAGAAAATGAAGCCAAGTATATCATGTAACAGGACCGTTCTTCCTTATCAAGATAAAACAGGTATCAGCTTTCATCTTGAATGGAAAGAGACAGGAAAGAACATGGTTAAATGATGGACAATAAAGTCAGAAAGGGAGAGGCTGATCATAATCTTACAGTTGCAACACTATGACAGCTAAGTATGAACTTCCTTCCCAGCACTGTTAAGTAAATTTCAACAGATTGAAGTTTCCAATCTCTGGGAACTTGAATAACCACAAATAAGGTACCTCCTTACTGTGGCTCATATCACAAAAGCCATTATCGAATAAACACTAAAGGCTTCTTCCTAGTGGATGTCCCGCGTTGCTCCTGACCACTTCCCACACACAACACTCTCTATGCACACAAATGTGGATGATGCTTTCAAGCTCAAGATTTTATTTTAAAATTCTGTTCCAGATGCCTCTCCACAGCATGCATCACACTTGAAGGGCAAAATCCTTGAGGGTTCACCACATTTGGGTGTTATTTTTACATCAACTCTTTTTCTTCTATAAGAAGTATCTCTCTGGATTCAGGCAGAAATGTCAATGCATGTTATTTCCATTGCATAAATTTCACCTACAAGGTGAAGCTTGCCCTGATGCATCAGTAAATTAGGACTATTTTCTTCTCTCATGTCCTTGTTGATTTAATATGTTTGGTAGAGATGGCTGTTAAATAATCCATGAGAATTCATGCCGGGCTGATAAATTACACTGTGGGGATAATCCTCTAAGGTATCTATTTTTAACTTTTCTTTTCAAGAGTTTCTTTCTTCTTGTTGTTTTGGCCAGCAACCTTTCTCCTGTGAAAAGGAAGACACGTCAAATCAGCAATTCTATATATATTTGCTTCTACAACCAAGAGCATAAATGAACATGTGCTGAAAGTTAGTGTATAGCAGAGCACATGAGGCACTGGGAACAAAGACGTTAGCCAGTTCTCTGTGCAGGATAAAAATCACTGTCCATATGAAAAACATCGCAACGAACTACATTGTTACACAGCACAAACGACAGTCTGATCTTGACCCCTTGGTTCAGGGTTAAGTACTAGACACTGCTGTTAAGTGTTGTTTGTACATGCATTAACTCAAGGGATCTTAACTCCCATTTTACAAATGAAGACAATTTACAAATGAGGTGGGCTGGATAAAAAACATGGTGGTCATCACACCTTAGTAATAAATGTTAGGCACGAACACCGACAGTCTGATTCTACAGCTCAGTGAATGGGGAATGCATTAACTATGTTAATACAGAAAAAGGAAAAACTAAATGCTTGCACACTACAGTAAGAAGTTATTTGGACTGTTTGCTCATGTAATTCTTGGACCAACTAACTCCGAGAGCAGAGTTTGTACCTCAGATGCAGGCATTACCATTATATAAAGGAGACAATTCTTGAGAGACACGAACTTGCCCAAAGTCACCCAAAAAAGTCCCTATTAGAATCTATTTAAGCTCCAAATCCAAATCTGCCCCTCATCACACCAGGCTGGGTCCACAGGACCAGAAGTGGGGCCCTCTAGATAACAGGGTATCAGGTTCCAAGTTCAATGTGGAAGCTGAGCTGGACATGAACTTACATGCCCCACAGCACCCACATCTGTAATGGAGAAGGGGCAGGAACTACATGGTGATGGATATTGTTCTTATGCTAAGGACAGTCTTTAAATTAAAAGAAATCAAAGAAAGCCAAAGCACCTTAATGTGTAGCTGGTACCACAAGACTGACACCAGTACCCCAAAGGCCTCTTGTAGCTGTTTTAATTAGCCCAGAAGAATGCTACAAACACAAAACATGTCAAGTGCAATTACTCAATATAGTGTTTTATCTAAATAAATAAATAAATAAATAAATAAATAAATAAATAAATAAATAAGCGCCATACAGCCTCTGTCTTCTGCCCCAGCTGACTTTCAGCCTCTAGAAAAACCTCCACAGGCTTCCTTCTACTCAGTGCCAGAGTCAGCACATGTTATCTCAGCTCTCCCAAGAAGTAAGATTCTGATGCATGCCTTGTAGTCCTCAGACATTCTAGACAAAGTCTGTGCTCCACAAAAACTGTGTGCATGAGCACACGCACACACACACTCCCTAGAACACCATATTAAGAATTCATAAAACTGAGAAAATACCAATGGAATTTAAACTACTAAGCTTTCAAATCTTTTAAATTTGTGGTGTGTATTCCTCCACATTAAACCTTGAGAACACACCAAAACTCTGGGACACTATGAACTGTCAGCTCCTGGAGTGAACATTTCCACAGCACTAGAATATCGTGCAAGACTCCTGCTTACAAGGGTGGTGCACACAGCTTCATACCTTTGTATACCTTGTTCTTTCTAAAGACCTAAATTTCATCTGTCCTTAGAAACTTCCTGTAACTGTTCCAGCCCTTTGTTTAAGAGCCTCTAATGTTCTCACACGGCCTGTTTTATAGTTTCTATCACACCAGTGTCAAGGGTTCTGTCTTGAATGGTGCAGGTCTTTGAAACAGTTTGCCTAATGGCTTTTCCCACCTAGTTTAAGGTAATTGAAAGATGCATTAGCTTATTTCACAAAGCATCCTGGGACACCAATGTATATCTTAAGAAAAAACAATGCCCATTCTGACTATGTAGTACTTTTCTTACCATATATAAATATATATATATATACGTACTGTTTAGCTTGCTCTAAGAAATATTTTGGAGTTGTACTAATGCTCTCCCGTTCCAATGGTTTCTTAATCATCTTTTTCTTTTGTTTGCTGGAAGTTAGGAAATGAGAGAGGAAATTAATTAAACACAAGTTCACTTAGAAGCATAGCTAGGTGAGCCTATACACATTTCAATGAACCAGATTAGCTGATAGTTCTAACAACTATTTCATAAATATGCAGAAAGTCAGTCTTTAAAAACACACTGGCTGTGATTAAAATGCATTCTGGTACAACTTCATGTCCTATGTCAATAGACATTAACAGTTTGACTCCATAAAATTAACCATCACTAATAAGTCTATGTATATTTCACTCACTCAATAGTTTTTTTTAAAACATCTGAATTTCAAAGATGAAAAGGCTGACAAGGAAATAATATATCCTAAAGTGAAATGTTTAACAGAGTCACTCACAATAGATATACCATGGATGCAACCTAAAAGACAGACATGGTGCAAAGTGAAATAAGTCCGTCACAAAAAGACAAATACTGTGTGACTCCACTTACAGAAGGCACCCAGATAGTCAGACCCTGAAACAAAAACAGAACAGTGGTTGCTAGGACGGACCTAGGAAAAGGTTGGGACTGTTTAATGGGTACAGAGGTGCAGTTCTGCAGGAGGAAGTCCTGGAGACAGGTGGCAAGGGCACAGGACTGTGAATACACTGTGTGCCACTCAGTCACACGCAAGGGAAACCAACAGACAAGAACAGAGTTCGGCAGCACATCAGTTGATGCTGTCACAGATGCCACGTTACAGCATGCTCACAGCCTTTTCATTTTATGATGCAAAGTGACACCTGCTCAGTGGACACCTACCCCGAAGTTTTGACCTTCTTACCATGCAGCAGGTAGCACAAAATTCTTTAGCAATGCTGGATGCCAGCAGGGAACCAAAGTTCCAAATGAGTCACTCAACAATGAGGATGGCAGATTCTATAGAAAGGTGTGGTGATCTATGCCTGTAATCTCAATAGTTAGGACAGTAAAGACAGGAGGATTGCTGTGAGTTTCAGACCAGCCTGAGTACAGAGTGAGACCCTATTTCAAAAGAACAAACAAAATTACATAAGCCCTGAAATCCTACAATCTACAACACATTGGGTCACTACACTCAGATATCTGGTAGACTAGATGCATTTAAATCCATTTTCTACTTATAATATCTTCAATTTAAAATGAGCTTAGTGGATCTTAACCCTGTTTTTTTGTTGTTGCTGTTTTGTTTTGCTTTTTAATTTTTTTTGGTTTTTCAAGACAGGCTTTTTCTGTATTGCTGTGGGGCTGTCCTGAAATTCGCTCTATAAACCAGGCTAGCCTCAAACTCACAAGAGATCCACCTGCCTCTGCCTCCAAGTGCTGGGATTAAAGGCAAGTACCACCAACGCCCAGCTGACCTTAACCCAGTTTTAAATAAATACCTATATAGGATTAAAAATGTAAAATTTGTCAGTCATAGTGGTGTACACCTTTAACTGCAGTATTAGGGAGCAGAGGCAGGCAGATTTCTATGAGTTCAAGATTCGCATAGCCTACCAAGTGAATTCCAGGACAGTCAGAGCTACAGAGTAAAACCCTGTCTCAAAACACAAACAAACAAACAATCAAAAACATGTAAAATTCAACAATGTACCATTCTGGAATATATGCAAAAAGCAAAAACCCAAAGAGAAGGCTTCAAGTAAGTATAAATGCATACCTTAATAGTTTCTGGAAACCTTTTATGTAGTCAGGCACAGGACAACCAGCCTGCTGGATAACATTGGCAACGCTGAAAAAGGAACCCATAAACAGGAATGTGTCTTGTACAATACAAATCAGTCATGTACAAAACCCTCTGTACAACATAAGAGGAACTAAAACTACACAAAAGTATTCTAACACAGTCTTCTCAGATAGTACCAATTACTGCCAAATGAATCATACTGGATTCTTGAAAGAAGCATTCATAAGCCTTGAACTCAACATACTGATGAGTAACTTTAGGTAGCAGCTATTTTAAATCCTAAATGAAACTAGAGTTAAGCCTGAATTCCTTCAAATGACAGTGCTTAATAAAGGGCTAGCACTGCAAGATTTCTACATATAATAACCCATTCAGTCATCACAATGGCTTGAGGTAGGAAATTCTACAATCCTCATCTCGCAGATGGAAAACTAGTGGTCACAGTTACACTGATGCTGGGGTCATCAGTCACATTGTGGTTATAAAGACTTTAGACCCATCGAGGCTCTTGTAACACACTCCCACATTTGGACACGTGAAAGACAAAAGGGTGACACAATAGAGGCTTTGAAGGTATACATCAAATTCATCACAACTGATAAACAGACCAGAATACAACCCCTTTGCCCTAACTGCACTTCATTTGTTAGACATGGGAGGTGATATCAGTTATCCTTCAACCAAAAATTACTGTAGGCAACCAAAATGTAGAGAATACAGTACATTTATAGCGGGGAGTATTGGCACAAGCTTGTAATAGTACCATTTAGGAGGCTGAGGCAGGTAGATTGTAAGTTTCAGACCAGCCTCAGCTATATGGTGAAACCCCATCTTCAAAAGCTGAAATCTGCATAAAAATCTATAATGACAGGCTATATTAAGACCCAAGAGTCTAAAAGTATATGATCCCACACTTCAAAGAGCTACAACTAACTAAAAATAAAAGATGTCACAAAAATACTGTTTCCTCCATGGCAAGTGATTCTGGGACTAAATATAAAACTCCATCTGGCCCTAAAGTAACAGAAAGGATGTATCACAGTAAAAGAGGGTGTTGATTGAAGTGAAAAGCAATGTATAGCATTCGATAACTCAAACACCTTAATAAGCCAGGTGTGGTGGGACACTCCTGTAATCCCAGGATTTGGGAGTCTCAGACTCTGAGGACAGTCAGAGACTAAAGCCTGGGGTACACAGTAAGACCTTGTCATTCACACATACACACGCACGCACGCACACGCGCGCACTTTCTCTCCCTCCCCCTCCCTCTCACCCCTTAATATCATGCAGTAAGTAGCACTGCTCAACTGTTGGCTCTCAAGAGAGGTTCTGTTACTCTAAAACCGAACCCTGAATATTCCACTGTCAATGCTTCCAAGTGCTAATGGAGAAAGAGCAAATACATAGCTCCTGGACCTCTCCCCTGATTCTTATGACAGGGTTTTACTATACAGACTCTAACAGAATTTTGGACACAGCCAATTTTTATCATCTACCAATAAAATATACACACAAAAATAATGAAGTGATTTTGTCAACTGCAACTGAAACTCTGTGTGTCGTAATTTACACGCTTCTTAAATGTTGAGGGAGGGTGGGGTGGCAGGAGTGATTCTGGAATCAATATACCAGACAAGCACTCTACCAACTGAGCCACACCCCAGCCACTAATTTACCTTCTTAACAAGGGTTTATCGTCTTCAGTGAAAAATGTAACAGCCTTTCCCCTATTCCCTGCTCTTCCAGTTCGACCTAGGAGAAATCAGAGCACAAGAAACTTTTGTTTTTTTACTGGAAGGAAACTCTCAAGGTTCACATAATGGTCACTGAGGGTTGGAGAGATGGCTCAGTGAATATGTCATTTGCTGCACAAACATGAAGATGTGAGTTCAAATCCCCAGAATCCATGTAAAAGCCAGAAGCAATAAAATGTGTCTATAATCCTTATGTCCCTAAGTTAAAAGGGGACATAGAGACCAGAGAATCCATGGAAACTCACAGGCCAACTACCCTGATGTATATAATGAAGGACAAGAAAGTCCCTGCCTCAAACACAATGTTGAGGACCAACACCCTCACAGTGAGTATGCTTGCACACATCATTAAACTAAGAAAATGTATACACACAAAGCACTGGATTTTCACAGAACCAAAGACTAAACAGTGAGTATGTCTAAAGGGAACAGGAGAGGTGCTGAGAAAGATGAGAGGACAGCAGGGCATGAAAACAAAAGGCTCACCTATCCTATGGATGTATTCCACTGAGCTGGTTGGAAAATCGTAATTGATGACCAGGTTTACGCCTTTAAAGTCAATCCCTCTTGCGAGCAAGGCTGTACAAATAAGAACCCAGATTTTACCTGCTCTGAAGCTGTGGACTGTGTTATCTCGCTGGTGAAAGAAGACACATTAAATGCTTTAGTACCATTCTAGAGTGAAAAACAGGAAGTGCATGATGTTTGTAGTACACAATTGACTTTCTACCTGCTGCTGTGTTCTTTCAGCATGAATGACGTCCACATTAATACCTTCATATATAAGCTCATGAAAAAGTTCTTTAGCCCTTTCAATGGACTGAACAAAAACAAGAACAGGTGGACTGAAACCCTAGGAGAAAAAAGCAAAAATTAATATATATAACTTAAAAGAAAGCAATCAGTATCTCATAATATGTCTTCATGTCACAAATAACCCTCAGCTTAGTGTATTGTGCTGGCAAGTTTTATGTCAACAACATAAAACCAGAGTAACCTGTGAAGAGGAACAATCAACTGAAAAAAAAAAACCAAAATAAACAAAAAACAAAATAAACCTCCACAAGATTCCCCTGTAGTGTATTTTCTTAATTAATGATTACTGTGGGTGGTGCCATCTCTAGGCAGATGGTCCCAGAGTGCTATAAGAAAGTAGGCTTGTCTGGTGGTGGTGCACGCCTTTAATTCCATCACTTGGGAGGCAGAGGCAGGCAGATCTCTGTGAGTTCAAGGCCAGCCTGATTTACAGAGTGAGCTCCAGGACTGGCTCCATAGCTAGTGAAAAAAAAACAAACAGGAAGGAAGGGAGGGAGGGAGGAAGGCTGAACAAGCTAGTGGGCAGCAAGCCATTAAGCAGCACCCTTCCATCACCTCTCATCAGTTGCTGCCTCCAAGTGCTTGTTCTCACTTTCCTTTAATGATGGACTCTGATGTGAAACTGTAAGTTGAAATAAACCTCTCTCTCCTCAAGTTGCTTTATTTTTGGTCACAGTGTTTTATCACAGCAATAGAAATTCTAAGACACTCACTTCCACTTTCAGTGCCAAAATCTGGTTCTTTTCATTGTCCTTGGACTGTATTCTTCATCTTACTAAGTCCAATAAATTTGCCTTCCTACAATAATGTATGTCCATGCTAAAACCACCACCTCTTAGCCCCAGAACTTTGATTCTGCTCATAATGTAAAAATCACATCTAACTTTAGAATTTCCCTGCACCTTAATCTTTAGTTCTAGTTGTCTCAATGTAAACAAATAAAATTCCCAATCCCCAACAGAATCAAGTAATACCTGATCATTAACTAACAGCTCTCAGCACACTATTTTTACATTTGTTGTCATCAAACACTCCCTCTACTACCCCACCTCATGTTCCCACCAGGGACCCTTCCTTTTTACTTTGGTGTATACTCTCTTTTGGGATCTAATGAAAGAATAAAGTTTTTTAACTGCAAATACTTTCCAGAGATCATACATGACTAAAAATCTCTGCTCTAATTTTACCATATTACCTGTAAAAACCTTAAATTTCTTAGGGGCAAAATGACTTCCTGAAGAATATTAATAAAGGGCTAGAAAGATGACTCAGAAGTTAAGAGAACACAGGCTGCTCTTACAGAGGTCCTGAGTTCAATTCCCAGCAATTACATGGTGGCTCACAACCATCTGTAATGAGTTCTGGTGCCCTCTTCTGGCATGCAGGCCTACATGCAGGCAGAACACTGTACATAATAAATAAATAAATCTTTAAAAAATATTAAAAAAAAAATCAATAAAATGAGGGTGTGCATGGTAGCACATACCTGTAACCCAGCACTTGGGAGGCAGAGGCAGGAGGATTCCGATATGAAGGCCAGTCTGAGCTTTGGAGTGAGATCGTAACTCAATAAAATAAAAATAATCCCAAACAGGAGTAAATATACATAGGCAAACATTATAAGTACTACATATAACACATTAAATATTAGAATAGCTTTATGAAATAGATATTACATCATTTTAACAAAGTGGATCTATGGGAGGTGAGCTGTCCAAAGGTAGAATGGTACAGGTAGAATCCCAGCTCAGAAGCCCACGTCCTAGCTCCTAAGGCATGGCTCTTGCACAGCACCCAAGCATGCACAAATGCCTTTCTTTTCCATCTTCCAACCATCCTAGCTGCTCCTACCAAGGCGCTGCCAAATTTGTGTTCACCTATAAGAACACATTCTAAAAAGTAGCCTTACAATTTATGTTTCTTTTTTGCTCCTTACCCTGAACCCACTAGTAGTTGATTTATTCTTAAAATCTGAAGATTGATTTTATGTGTATGAGTGTTTTGTCAACATATATGTGACCATGTATGTGCCAGGTGCCCAGAGGCCAGAAAAGAGTGTCAAATGGGAATTGAACCCATGTTCTCTGCAGAACAGTAAGGACTCTTAACCACTTGACAACCCAGTCCTGAACCTTTCTAACCAAGGGTTCTATTTAGTACTTATTTTGAGATGAAAAAGAAAAACAGACTCAAGGCATTATTCATTACTAAGTGCTCCAGATCATTTCTAGCAAACCAGCAAAGATGAGGGAACAAAGGGGACATGGATAGGCAGATGGAAAATCAAGATATCACCAGGTCAGTCTTCTACTCAAGCAAGAAGCAGAAGACTCACCACCGCTGAATCACTAAGAATGAATCAACACTAAATATAATGCCGATGATGACAGAACATGAATGTCCTTTACCAAGAGTCAAGTACACAGTCCAACATACCTTTTTAACAAGTTCTCTCATGGCTAGGAGTTTTCCAGTCTCAGAACCAACGAAGAGCAGTTCTTGTTCAACAGTCTCGACTGCAGAATTTCTGAGGAGAAAAAGTAGCTTTAAGAGTCAAATTTGAGCTGGACATGCTAGTGAGGACCTGTGATCCCAGCTCCTGTGAGGCTGGCCCAGTTTTCTGTGAGTTTAGGCTAATCTGCTGGGACATGAAGTAAAGCTTTGTCTCAAAAAACCCAAACAGGCCAGGGGGATGGCATAGTGGGTAAGGTGCTATGTAAACTGATTAGCTTGAGAATGAATCAATTCTTGACAGTGTCCTCTGACCATCACGCCTTCCTTCCTTCCTTCCTTCCTTCCTTCCTTCCTTCCTTCCTTCCTTCCTTCCTTCCTTCCTTCCTTCCTTCCACACATGGGTTCTGTAATCTAACTCAGGTTGACAGGCTTGGTGGAAAGCATGTTAAGCCATCTTGACAACCCATGTTTTACCTTGAACTTAAAAAAAAAAAAAAAAAACTAATTGTGTAATTTATTTAGCATGAAATGCCTATCTACCTCAAACTCTTTTTCAGTGCTAAAGAATGGAACACAGATCTCATGCTAAGTAACTGCTCTATCAATTACTGAACTAGATCCCTGGTACTTATCAAAATCATGCTTTGTACAAGAATCACTTATCAAGTGGTTAAGTAACACCAGCTTGTTCCATGTGCAAACAAAGCAACTAAGTATGGGTGGCCACAGAGCTTATGGCATATCTTATGAATGAAATACAGGTATGATGATGCGAAGAGTAACATGGAAACATCAGAATCGCTCATTATGCAATTCTAGAAAAAAAAAATCCTGAATTTTGACTTTTAAAAACACATTTCTAGGGGCTGGAGAAATGGCTCAGTTGTTAAGAGCACTGGCTGCTCTTCCAGAGGACCTGGTTCAATTCCCAGCACCCACATGGCAGCTCACAACTGTCTGTAACTAAAATTCCAGGGGATCTGACACTTTCACACCAATGTACATTAAATGGATTTAAATAAATTATTTGAAAAACCCACAAGTTTCCTTTTTTAAAGACATAATTATTTATTTTTATGTATGAGTGGAGTGCTCTGTCTGCCATGTATGTCTGCAGGCCAGAAGAGGGCACCAGATCTCATTATGAATGGTTGTGAGCCACCATGTGGTTCCAGGTCCTCTGGAAGAGCAGCCAGTGTTCTTAAGCGTTGAGCCTTCTCTCCAGCCTCTGAGGACCTGAGTTTCATTCCCAGCACCAACATCCAGGGGATCTCACATCTCTGATGTATTCATGTGCATGATGTGCATGTATCCCCAGACACACATGCAAATAATTAAAATAAAATAAAAACCCACACATTTCTATCAATAAAACTTTTCTTGCTTGTTGGTGTCATGCCAAATAATCTATCTCATTGAGTCAAAACAAACAAACAAAAAAACCTTACTTCAAGACAACAAGTGAGTGGGACAGTGTGAAGGAATGGTTATTCACCTTGCTCCAATGGAAACGGTCACGACATTGTCCAGGTTGAGCTTGCACCACTGCTCAACATCATACGCAAAAGTTGCACTGAACATTGCTCTTTTGACCTTGTGGGATGTGCAGGCCAGGAAAATCGAAGCCAGCTGGTCTCTAAACCCAGTTTTGCCATCTTCAAACAGTTTGTCTGACTCATCTACTACCAGCCATTCAACACTAAGAAATAGCAAAACAACGTATGGTTATTGAACTAGAAGATCTGGGACACTTCATCAAACTGTCAGGATACATGAAAAAAAAGTTCCATAATGATGTTGTTTTTGATTCACTTTATCACATGAGAAAAAATGTACAAGAAAAATTAGCACAAAACATTATAAATGTAGCTCAGTCACCTATTTTAAATCCTTAAAGACAAACTGTATTAGCAATGACAGATGATTCCATTACCTTTGCTGAAAGATGTGAAAAGGTCTGGGTGTTTATGTACTGTTTATCAAGTGTGTAAGTTTCTTCCTGACAAGTTGTTTTTTTCTACTAGTTAATTCAAGCTATTATATTCTCAGCATTACACGGACACAAATTGGCAGACAGTATGTGCCAAAGGACAATAATAAAAGCAACTGAGAACAAAATATAACTGTGACGAAGGATGCTGACTGTCAACCTGACAGGATCCAGAATCTCCAGAGACAAGCTTCTGCACTCATTGGTGAGGATTATCTACACCAGGTTAACTGAGGTTGGAAGACACATTGTATAAACCACACCAATGGTTGAGGTCCAGCACTGAATAAAATGGAGAAAGCAAGCTAGGAGCCAATAGCTGTCATCCTCTGCTACCTAACTATAGATTCAAGGAGACCTGGTGCCTCACCCTCTGGCCCCAAAGACACAAAATATATATATTTATAAATATATAAAAATATATATATATATAAAGGAATATATATATGTATATGTATACATATATATATATATATATACACACACATATATATCCCTTCAAATATAAGCTTGTCATTCCTTCCTCCTTAAATTACTGTTTGTCAAATATTTCGTCACAGTAACAAGAAAACTAATAAGATGAGCAGGTGAACAGAAGACACCAGAATGCTGTACCTTGTCAGGTCTATCCCTGGTGGATCTTGTTTTAACAAGTAGATCAGTCGATTTGGAGTAGTCACAAGAATATCTACAGGAAAAAGCAAGTGGTGGAAATTGCAAAAATAAGATGCATTCCTTTGAGTACAGAATTAAGCCTTCAGAATTTGAGTTAACAACCTTAAGTGGGAAGAGAAGAGTGGTCAGATACAAAGTCTTGCTGGTTAGTAAGCCAACACACATTTTTCTCCTCCACCGCAGCATAAAACTCTCTATTTCTACCCTATTTCAGTAGCTTCTCCAACCTTCTCACTGCCTAAGACAGAGTCTTGCTGTGTAGTTCAGACTCCCTCAAACTCAAGATCATTTTATTCCCGCCTATTGCCAGGTTAGTAGCTACACTCCTCCCCACTCCATGAGCAAAAGACAAAGCCTTTTATTACACACACTAGGCAGATGCTGTACCAGTTTACTACACTGCAGCCATTTCAAATTCCTCTTTTTTTTTTTTTTTGGAGACAGGGTTTCTCTGTGTAACAACCCTGACTGCCATGGAACTTACTCTATAGATAAGGCTGGCCTTGAACTCACAGAGATCAGCCTGCCTTTGTCTTCCAAGTGCTTGAATTAAAGGTATGAGCCACCACCACCTGGCCAGCCACTTCAACTTTTAAGAGGCAACATTATATATCATCCTAAGCTCAGGCTGCCTAAAAACCCCTCTGATCCTCCTGTCTCAGCACTAGGACTGCAGGTCTGTGTCATCATGCTTGGCTAAAAATCTTGAATGAAATCTTTCTCAGAGCTTAAGTTAAAGCAAATTCTCTGGTTCATAAAAGGGGAGACATGCAATCCAAGGCTTTTCCATGGCAGTTTAGAAATCAAGGGCATGAGGCAGATTTCCCAGTCTAACACTGCTGACAAGATGAGTCACAACTTTCTGTAGACAGCTGTCTAGGCCACTGTAGGGTCTTAACAGTATTTCTAGCCTCCATCCACAATGGGCTATTGGTTCCCCAGCTGTAACAACTACAAATACCCACATATAGCCAAATGTACTGCGGTGACTGTTGTAATTTAAGAAAAGTGGCACGGGAGAGAAAGATGCCATGGGCCAGGATTCAAGCAGAGAGGTTTTTATTAGGGAAAGGGATCATATAAATGGCAAAGGGAAGGGGGAGACCGGCCTCTAGAGGCAAGAACAACAGGAGAGAGGAAAGAGGGGGGAGAGAGAGGAACAGACAGAAAGGAGAGAAAGAGTGAAGGATGGGAGGTGGGCAGGGCCCTTTTAAAAGGGCACATACATAGTGAATGTGCACAGGTGGTGCCCTTAGTGGCTGCAGCTGAGGGTGTATCCTGTTAGATGCCTGAATACTAACAGTGACCAGTGGGGAGAATCTGCTGGAATATAAGCACAGATCTCCTAGGTGAAACAGTGAGGAAAATCTGTTTGGCTTCTTCAAAAATAACTTAGGCTATGGTGGTACATGCCTTTGATCCTAGCACTCAGGAGGCAGAGGCAGGGGGATCTCTGTGAGCTTGAGGCCCATGCCTTTAATCTCAGCACTCAGGAGGCAGAGGTAGGTGGATCTGACTTTGAGACCACCCAGCTACAGAGCAAGTTCCTGGACAGCAAGGTCTACACAGATAAACCCTGTCTCAATAAAATAACTAGTTAGAGATGTGCCTGTGTTTGTATAGTATTTGCCTACCATTCACAAAGATCTAGACTCCATTCCCAGCACCACATAAACTAGGTGGTAGTATATATCCCAGCACTTAGAAGCAGGAGGGTCAGAAGTTCAAGGTCACTCTCAATTAGATCTGAAGCCAGCATGAGTTATATGAGACCCTGACTTTAATAAAACAAAAACAAACAAACAAAAAAAAACCTCTCTCTTTCCTGACTTGCACTGTAACAACTCTTACATTGCAATTAGGCCCACTTTTATTATTTCCAAATCCCTTACATACACTAAGCAGGAAGTTCTTACCAAACTTCTTGGATGATTTAGGTCCGAATCTCTTAGCTGCTACTGCAGCTTTGTGGATCATATGTATCCTGAATCCTGTACCCTCAGATATTTTAATTAATTCTCTGTGAATCTAAAACAAAAATGGGAGAAAAACAAAGTGGTTAAGATTCTAGGCCAGGATGCACAGAGTTGTTTAACACATCTATTATCAACCCACAGGTGACACCTTCAGTGCTCTGTGGGCTGACCTGCACGTAATGTTGAAAAGACTCAATAGTTTCCTCAAGACCCCAAGCTAGCCCAGGAAACGAAAGCAAACTCCTCCCATGTGCTGCAGTTTTCAGAGTCCAGTGCTGAGACGTGCTCCTGCACAGCATGTGCTTACTCTACACACCGGGACGGTGGAACTCATCAATAGAGAGCTCCTGCTTTCTCAGAGAATGAGGTAGCTTTTTCATTTTCTTCTTTTCTTCAGACAAGGACTCACTCTGTAGTCCTGGCTGATTTAAAGCTCATAGAGATCCATCTGCCTCTGCCTCTACAGTGCTGGGATTAAAGACATATGCCACTGCTGTTTTTTGAGTCACAGACATATTTAACTAAAACTGAAGATGACTCTGAAATATTGATCCTCTTTCTTCCACCTCCCAGTGCCAGAACTACAGGTGTGAGCCACCATGCCCAGCAATATTTCACTTTTCCAGATAAAACAAAACAAAACAAAAACACAAATTTCAGCAGTGAATATATCACTGTGGCCTTTCAACCTCAAAGCTCTTGGAGCTTTTACAAACGATAACTGTCAAAATCACATTTCAGAAAATTATAGACATTTCAAAGACCAGCCCATATGCTGTAATATAAAGAATAGTTTCTACAGGACTCCAAACCATGACAGAAGACATTTTTTTTTTTGGGGGGAGGGTTATTTTGAGACAGGGTTTCTCTGTAGCTTTGGAGCCTGTCTGGGAACTTGCTCTGTAGAACTCACAGAACAGAGATCCATCTGCCTCTGCATCTACCTCCTGAGGGCCAGGATTAAAGGAGTGCACTACCACCATTGGCTGGCTGGAAGACATTCTTCTGAGAGCTTTACCAACTTAAGCAAGAAGGGTATCAAAGCAAATATGAATGCATTCTCTCAAAACTCTAAGACATAGTCATACCTGGCTGGCAAGTTCTCGAGTTGGAGATATAACCAGGGCTCGAAAGCCTTTATTTGCAGGTTGTTTCAGCTGCATTAAGATGGGAATGCTAAAAGCCAAAGTCTTCCCAGATCCAGTAGGAGCAGAAGCCAGAAGTTCCCGACCCTAACAACAGAACATAGTAAGTACAGGACAAGTTCATCAACTTTTCAAAACCTGGTTAAACCAATGTGAGCAGCCATGGAAACAACAAATAAAACTGGATGAAATAAATCCAATTATTCACAAGCTACCCACCTCTCTAACTCCCCCATCTATTGTTTGGTATGACCTCAGCCTTGCCACTGCTGCCCTAACAGTGTTTCTGAGCACTGCTACTAATGTACATTTGGATGGTAAGCAAAATGGACAACTAAAACCCAAAGAGAAGCGTAACTACTATCTCAAGTTCTCTTTCCCTTTAAACTCTTGTTATCAAAGCACATAACATCACTGACATTTTATTCCAGTATCTGTACTGTTTAATCCCTTTAAGATTTTGTTAAATAACACAATGAGTGAAGATTAGAATTAAATAGTGGCTAATGACCTAGGTGACAAGAATATTTACAGGTGACAATCTTCAAAGGGATCACTATAATTCTTAAAGCTTTAAGCTGAAATAATGGTAGAAATAACCTAAGAGGAAATTAAGTACAAATTCAGTAAATGTGAGTCAATAACATCATGCAAATATAAGTATATTCTTATTTCAACACACAAAGCAGAGTAATATAATCGGGTGAAAACACAACCCATATCTTTCCTCTACCTTAACTAAAGGCCAAGTTGATTATTTTATAAATGGATATGGGGGAAGGAAGGAGAGAGGTAGAAAAGGAGGAAAGGAGGAAAAGGGAGGGAAGGAGAAAGAGGCAAGTAGGGAACTTTCACCATCTATTTATTATTTGTTTATTTGGTTGGTTGGTTTTTCAAGACAGGGTTTCTCTATGTAGCCTTGTCTGTTCTGGATTCACTCTGTAGACCAGGCTGGCCTTGAACCCAAAGATCCACCTGCCTCTGCCTCCCGAGTGCTGGGGTTAAAGGTGTGCACCACCACCCTGCTTCACTGTTGTTTTTTTAAAGTACTCAGAAACTTAGTTTCCAAAAATCTCAGCTAATTTACACATCTATTAACAAGTGATTTAATAAACACATTGTTAACATATTCATTCAATAGAATGCTATGTAGTAACAGATGTGTTATAAATTTCAAAAACATTAATAAGTAAAAGAAGTCAAGATTAGTGACAATCCTACTTGAATCCCAGAAGTAAAACACAATATGGTAATCAAAAATATTGTTTTGTTTTGTTTTTCCTGGGTAGGGTAGAGTAAGGAATGAACAGAATCTTCTGAGAAATGTACATTTCCACTAGAGAACAATTATATTACGTAGGTTACACACTGTTCAGACTTACTAAACTATGCTTAAAGTCTGTGTACTTTATTGTATGTAAGGGATATTTCAATAATAAAGAGTATTGGGGAGAAACTAAGTGAATTATGTACTAGAAAGTTAAAAAACTAGGAATGAAAAGAAGAAAAAAAATCGCATGTTCACAGGGTTTAAATGCTTTTTGAAAAAGAATATTTGACTGTCAGGCCCAGTAGGACATTACCAGAGTCCTAGCACTTAAGATGCTAAGGAAGTAGGACCATGGATAGAAGGCCATACCTACACACAGTAGGTACTGAGAAAGGAAATGATGGCATCTTCTTGTGGTGAGCAGGTTTTATGGGGCACAAGCACTTAACAGGGACTAAAGGTGGAAAACAGGAAGAAAATGAGGACACAGTGAAATGTTACAGGCATCCTAGATCATCACACTCACATGCAGCATGACTGGAATGGCTTGCATCTGAATTGGTGTGGGCACTTGGAAGCCTGCGTCTAGAATGTTCTGGAGCAATCGAGAACTGATTTTATATTCTTGGTCAAGTTGCTGAAATGTAGCAATTGGGTCGGGAAGATCAGTTCCTTGGACATGTATCTTGTGTTTGTTCCGAAAGAAGTTGATCTGTAAATCGACACAAAGGAACCACCATGGATAAGGTCAAACAGCAACAGTAACAACAACAACCTTAGATGTTTTAAAACAGCAGTAACAGTTCTGGGATAAGCTATGGTGACGCATGAAACTTTTTGCTTAAATTCAAGACCCCAATCAACAGACACTAGGTATATTTTGTGGTATTCACAGCTGGAAGATCCTCACAGATGATGGGACCCACATATGTGCTTTCAAATTGAAATTAGAGATGTGTCATGCACTGAAATGTGTCTCTGTCACACTTGTAACTTACATGACTTTATAGAAATTTTTAAAAGGCAAGCACTGAAATTATGTTTTCAATTTCAGCATACAAATGCCAGTGTTTTTTAATATTTAAAAACAAAAGCAAGGGGCTGGAGAAATGGCTCAGAGGTTAAAGAGTACTGGCTGCTCTTCCAGAGGTCCTGAGTTCAATTCCCACCAACTGCACATGGTGACTCACAACCATCTATAATGAGATCTGGTGCCATTTCCTGGTATGCAGGCAGAACACGGTATATATATTAAATAAATAAGTCTTAAAAAGCAAAACAAACAAACAAACAAAAAACAAAACAAAAAACAAAAAAACAAGCCAACCAGTCCCTGTATTTTTTAAAACTGAGTGCTAAGGGGGAGTTTAGTGGTAGTGACCGCCACATTTTGGCCTCTAGGTTACTGAAGCTCAGCACAATAATCCCTGAAGGAAGCACTACAACCTCCATTAGCAAAGTGAAAGGGTACAGGAGGCAACAGCGCTAATCACTGTTTTCTCATGTCCGATACCCTTATCACAAAGTACCCTCCACAGGTATAGTGGCACATATATGTCAACATGACAGCTTCAAGGCAGAGGCTGGAGAATCGGAAGATCCATGTAGACCACATTCAATCTTAACACAAACAAAAAACAAAAAGAATTCTGACCCTGTAATCCCTGCAGGAGAAAATATTTTTAAACAAATAAGTTCAACACCAAAGAGAAAGGGAACTGGGTTGTATGTTTATCATAAGGCGTTTGATATTTGAATTAAAAATTAATTTATGTGTATGAATGTTTCTGACTGTATGTATGCATAAGCACCTTGTATGCAAGACACGCCTGCAGAGGCCAGAACAGGACACTGGATCCCTTAGAACTGGAGCTACAGATGGTTGTGAGCTGCCATGTGGGTGCTGGGAGCCAAACCTGGGTCCTCTGAAAGAGGAGCCAATGCTCTTAACCACTGAGGCATGTCTCCAGCTCAAGAAACTTGAAAAATTTAATTCTAAGCACACTATTACTCTTGAAATTCGAGGAGATCAAGAACTGTTATATACAAACATTACATACCTATAAACAACTGGAACTAAATTCTTTCTATCTGATCTATCTATACTCATAACAAAAAACTTCCAGTACTGCACATATGGCTACTGAAAGACTCCATTAAAATATTTTTCAAACCTTTTCCTTTCTGAGATGCTCCAACTTTCCTGAAGTTAGTTTCTTTTCTCCTTTGGTTTTTTTCTCTTCTTGAATCTTTGCTTCCACAGAGGATGTCCACTGTATAGTAGTATCAAAGTCTTCTTGAGCAGTAACTTCTATAATATATTTTTAGAATCAAAAGTTACCAGGTGCAACAGTGTTAGGTGTGCCAGATTGGCTACACTTCACACTAAACCAGAAAACGCATTAGCAGATCCAACTGGGGAAAGAAGTAATAGCCGTTAGTATTCAGGCATCTGTACCATCCTGTCCTATCTGACAGGATACGCCCTCAGCTGCAGCCACTAAGAGCATCACCTGTGCACATGCCCTATGTTCCTTTTCAAAAGGGCTCTGCCTACCTCCCATCCTCTCCTCTCCTCTTCCCTTCTTTCTCTGTCCCTCTTCCCTCCTCTTCTCTCTCTCTCTCCCTCCTTCCTCTCTCCCCCCTCTCTCTGTCCCTCTTTCCTCTCTCCTGCTGCTCCTGTCCCCTGAAGCCAGTCTCCCCACTCCCCTTTTTATGATCCCTTTCCCTAATTAAACAACAACAACACCTCTAAATGAACCCTGTCACATGGTGTCTCTCTCTTGCACTGCTTTTCTTTTTTCTTTTCTTTTTCGAGACAGGGTTTCTCTGTATTGTTTTTGGAGCCTGTCCTGGAACTCACTCTGTAGACCAGGCTAGCCTTAAACTCACAGAGATTCACTTGCCTCTGCCTCCTGAGTGCTGGGGTTAAAGGCGTGAGTGACCATGGCCAAGCTGCACTGCTCTCCTTAAATTACAGCAAGTGCATATAAGGCTGGAAATGGGCGAGCTGTCCTGGTAGTGCAGTCAGAGCTCTGAAGCTCTCTCTCTCTTCCTATTGTTGGTTGTTTCAATTGTAAACATCAAGACAACTATATGCTTCAAACAAGAGATAAACTGAAAAATTACACAAGTAATTCGGCAGCCAGCTTATGCTTACCAAAAAAACAAGCTAGAAAGTATTATGATGAAAGATTTCATGGACATCAGCAATAAAACCATAATGCATAGGGCTATCCAATATTATAAAGACAGTGATTCATTCTGTATCTATAAAGAGCCCTCACTCAATTAAGCAAACATGATTGTCTTAGAGACCAGTTTAGCTGTAATGTTTGCATGGTAGAACAATCTAAAAAAAGTAGGTAGAATAATCTAAAAAAACCTTCTATAAGAAGTGAGCAAAGATCTTTAATGAATATTTTGGGTTTTTTTTTTTTTGTTTTTGTTTTTGTTTTTTACAGATACTCATTTAGCCCAGTCTGGCCTTGAGCTTGCTATGTCGGTAAGACTCACCTTCCTCACCTGATCTTCCCACCTCCACCTCCTAAGTGATGAGATTATAGATAAATTCCACAATGCCTCGGTTTCTATTTTTTTTTAAAAAAATGTATATGGGTGTTTTGTCTGTGTAGCATTGTATGCCAGGTGTCTAGGGAAGCCAAAAGAGGGCATCAGATCCCCCCAGAAATGGAGTTATAGGCAGTGTAAAGTGCCTTGAGGTGCTAGGAATTGAACCTGGGTCCTCTAAAAGAGCAGGCAGTGCTTTTAACTGCTAAGCTACATCTCCAGCCCCTTTATGGAATTTTAAAAATACAAGTTTTAACTTCACAGAGACATAACCAACATCTGATAAAACTGCATATACTTTAAAGTATAGATTGGGGGTCAGAGGCAGCTCAGCAGTACTTACCTAGCTTGTATGTGGTCCTAGGTGGTCTCTGGTACACTATACGTGTGTATATGTGGTAATATGCCTCACTAGTCCATCTGTTGCCCTGCTCTTTGTTTTGTTTTTAGATATAATGTCATAACAATTAAAACAAATGAAACTGGTATAAGAACACAGGAATATAAGTCAATCAAATAGAACAGCGTGCACAGACAGTCTTGAATAAAAAGGAGGAAATAAGTTTACAATAAAAGTTATATTTGAGCTGTGTCTGATGGTGCATGCCTATAATCTCAGCACAAGGTAGGGAGAGACAGGAGGATCTCAACTTTTAGGTTGCTAGGCCTAAAAACAAATAAAAAGCTAAGGAAAAGCAATGTAGTTCCCTGTTCACCTGTTCACCCTTTCTTCCTTCCTTTCATCTTTTTTTTTTTTTTTTAAAGGTAGGGTTTCACTATGTAGCCCTGGCTGACTCAGAACTTGATATATAGACCAGGCTGGCCATGAACGCAAGAGATCTGCCTGCCTCTGCCTCCCCCAGCACTGGGATTAAAGGCTTGAACCACCACACCCATCCCATTCACTCTTTATAACAAATAAACCAGCAGAACTGAAGATGTCAACATTACCAAGTGAAGCAACAGGTAGGAAAACATAAGAGAATTTTTTACTCTGAGCTAATTTCCATAATATATGAAGTTTATTAAACTACAAAAAAATAATCTACTCCACAAAGAGTCTAAAATATGAAGAGACAAATTTACAGAAAGAGAAAACTCCTTGTACTTCCAGTAGGTATTGCAGGGAAGAATTACTTAAGAGAGAGAGAAATGGGGGAAGGCACTGCAGGCAGCGGTACACATCTGTGTTCAACTTGTGAGGAGAACCACTTGTGCCTAGCAGTCTAAGATAGCCAGGGTAACAAAGACAGCCAAACTAAGATGCCCCAATCACCACCAATCCACAATCTTAACACTTCTAGTTGAAAATAAATACACATACTATAGATAAACAGCCTATATACATTTATTACTGATGCTTATTATTACAATAAGCATCTATGTATTTCTGATAGCCCAATATTTGAATCCTTTCCCTATATTTGTGGCATTTCTTTTTTAACAGTAGGCAAAGGTTTCGCTAGCTATCTTGAAGCCAGGGAAAAAGGAAACTTCTACAATGTAATAGCAGAAATATGGAAAAATAGTAAATGTCCCTGACACTAGTCAAACCAGGTATGTACTAGCCATACAGAATACAAGGGCATACTATATTGCGTTAAAAAGAAGACACTGCTTCTGAGTAGTAACAATATTTCTGGTAGATCATCCTATAGTATTTAAATTTAAATTGACTTGCTGACTCTGCAATTCTAAGTATCCGTTGGACAGCTAAAGTCATACAAACACATAAGGTAAGTACACTAACAGTTTTGGAACACTACAACAGCAAAAGTATGGAAACAAACTAAATGCCAATCACAGGTAACCTTGTAAAATGAATCTTAAAGGCTGGCCAGATGGTTCACCAGGTTAGGGTACTAACCCTCAAGCCTGACAGAATGTATGTGATAGAAGGAGAGGCTAGACTCCTGCAGACATCCTCTAACTTCCACATGTGCAGCATCATATGAACACACACACACACACACACACACACACACACACCATTTAAAAAAAAAAATCAAACTTAAATCAATGGTGGAACATAATGGTATACTATGCTGTGTTAAAGAGGACAAGTCAGTGAATTGCCTATTAAGTCCAAACATTTTTAAGATACAAAAGAAAAAAAAAAAGGACTGCCCCAAATCTATATAGCCAATTCCAATGCAGCCAGGACCATGCAAGACTGTCTCAAAAAAGGGGAGAAGGTAGGAGCAGAGAGGAGGAGAAAGGTTCATAAAGAATTTATATTCATTAAGTATATAAGCATATAAAAACAGCATGCCCATGTTTTGAAAAAAAAAATGAGTATGAATACACATAACACATAAATGCTCCTATAAAGCATTTCTTATACAGGAGAAAAAAGAGAAAAACTAGAAGAGATAATTGACAAAAGCTGAAATGAAGTATCCATAAAGCACATACAAAGATGTGATTAATGTACAGATTAAGATACAAGGGATGAGGATAAATATAGGTTATATATTTTATTCTGGGAGAAGTTACTTATGCAAGAAACCAATGACCCACAAGTTCCTGCTCTCTGTGACCGGCCTGAACCAAGAGAGAGCAAGCCAGTCGTGGACCCAAGACCAAATACCACACACTCACCTACACACCCTTTGGGCATGGTCAGTGCCAAGGGTGCGGCTGGGTGGAGCTCTCACTATAAAGATGTTCAAAGCAGATGTAGTGCCATGGGTCTTTAATCCCAGATCCCAGGTAGATCTCTGTGAACTTGAGGGCAGTATAGTCTACATAGAGAATTTCAAGACAGCCAGAGCTACAGAGAGACTCTACCTCAAAATAAATAAACAAGTAGATGTTCAACCTTAATAATCAAGAAAACACAAAAGGGGGGAGGGGAGCTACAACTCAGTAAGCAAAGAGCAGAGTACTTGCCTAGTATGCATGAAGCCCTAGGTTCAATCCCCAGCACAGCATAAAAGCAGGTGATGGCATATATAGAAACAAAACAAAAACAAAACAAAGAAACAGCACTTGAGAGAGATGGAGGCAAAAAGAGCAGGTGTTCAGGGTCACTCTTAACTATACGAGAAGGTTAAAGGGCAGCCTAGGGTACAGATTAGTCTCAAAACAATATTACTAAAATCTAAATTAAAAGTTTCACTAAGTAGATTGGCAAAGAAAAAAATTAAGATCGATGATAGTGCTAGGTCATATCTGGTAGCTCATGTCTGTAATCCCAGCATTTAGTTAACGTCAGCACTTGGTTTAATGAAATGTATTATTCTTGGGGTGGAGGGTGGCGGACCATGCCACAGCATGTGTGTGGATGTCAGAGGAGAACATGGTGGAGTTAGTTCTCTCCTTCAACCTTTATGTGGATTCTGAGGATCAAACTCAGGTCACCAGGCTTCTGTGGCAATACCTTTATCTGCTGTCCCACCTCACTAGGCTGTAATCCAAGCACTTGGGAACCCTTGTCTCAAATCAAAAACCCAGTACTGACAAAGGTGTGGGAAGTCATTTTGTGGTATCTATCCAAAGGGAGTGTGCATACACTTTCAAAGAATGCTTCCACTTTGGGATTATGATCCCACAGAGATAACAACAGCTGTACAAAAGGCTACTGGTGAGTATCATTATGGTAGCAATTAATAGTCAGTACCTAGATATAACCCAAATGTCATCAACACAGAGGAATGGGTATGTGTTGTCCGATTTACCAGCTTGCACTATTAACAGAAAGCCAACACTAACCTGAAATCATCTTCTTTCTTTTTTTCTTCTTGGGCTCCTTACTCCTTTCCAACAGGCCCCCTTCTGTTTCCTCCTCATTTTGGAGCTCCTGGTGTGTTTGTAATGCTCCACACTCATCTGAGACAGATTTCTTGTTTCCGAAGAAGTCTAGCCCTTGCAGCACCTCCGAAGAATCAGGGTCGTATTTCCTTTTTCCTACCTAAAACCCCCAAAATTTTAAATGAGATTACTGCCAGAATAGTGCTGTTTTCATCCAACCATGACTATCACTATCGAGGACATGAATTCAGTAATTCATCATTTTAACCCTTTCAACCAGGAGTCTGTTGTGTAGTGTGTTTAGGCAAATGTAATACAAACAAACAAACAAACAAACAAACAAACAACACCCCTCTCCGGCCTCTTTACACTAACAGCAATGACAGCAATGAATACTTATAAACATTTACTACACGACAAGCATATTTTTAGGATATTAAATTACTTCATTCTCACACCAACAATTTAACAACAGCACTGCAGTCAGGACGAAGAAACACAGACATCGCCCTTCACAAAGGCTCTGTTCTTTTACAGTAAGGTTTATGATCAAAATGTTTACAACTGAACCCCAGCTGACTTCCCTTCATGCTCACTACTTTTCTAAGACACTCCCCTCCCGGCATTTCAACATTACTCTTCTGGTAGGAACGCTGAAAACAACCATGTCCAGAAAATTACAGCTATCTGCACACTTAAGTCAAGCCTGAGTAGGCTACCGAGAAAGACTGTTTTCCAAATCCCTTTCCTCTAGTTCCTAAGAGGCCTTTGAAAGGATTCTAACTTCGAAAGTAAAGTAAGGAGCCCGGAAACAAAAGTGTCCGTGCCACACGCAACTGAATCGACTAGGACCCAGAAGACAGTCATTCAGACTTCTGGAGTCGGACTGAGATAAAGCTGAACCCTAGAGAAGGGAAATGCCCCGGGGTGGTCGGAGCCAGGGCTCCGGAATCCAGCGTGCCCGCTGCCCCGAGTCTCGTTCTACGGACCCGCCCTCCCAGGATACTCGGCTCCCCGTGGACAGTAAGCACCTGGAATCGAGCAGCGTCTGCCGAGAACCGCTTCACGTCGAACTTGGCGCCGGCTCCGAGCCGGCGAAACAAATCATAGGCATCCATCTTTACCCAGAATGCTCCGCAGCCTCACAAGCGCCTGTGTACCCGACTTCCTCTCCGCGACTGCTTCCGGAGGGCCGTAGCGGAAGTAGCTCGAGGGGGCGGAGCCCGTGTGTGGCAGGCGTGGTGGAAGTTTGGGCTGTAGATTCGTCCACAAAATACAAGCTTCTTGTGCTAGGGAGTGTTCTAGACTTGTATGAATAGTGTGGCGAGCAACACGCCAAGATTCTGCACTCACGGTTACAGTCTAACGGGGACGAGATACAATTAACCAGTTACTGTAACTTAGGAAAATGAAAAGCGCTGTGGAGCAAATTTAAAGGTTTGATGGCTAGAGAAGGCGTAGAGGCTACTTTGTGTTAGATTGGTCAAGTTCAATCAGATGTTTGAACTGAGAAGGGGCTACTTTTCCAAGACAAGGGAACGGCAATCCAGATAAGAGGGAACCATCCTGAAGAAGGGTAAGGGTCTGAGACATTGTTAGAACAGAAGCCAGGATCTGAGTTGCTCTCCGGAACCACAGAAAGAAGGAAAGAGAAAAAGGGGGAAAGGAGGCGGGGTGGGGGTGGGGGGAGAATGAGGAAGGAAGAAAAGAAGTTTGGAGTGGCCGGAGCTAAGCTAAGCGGGGGTAAACAAACCTGATAGCAAAACCTTGTAACGAGGGCATTGTGAAGTATTTGGATTTTAATGTAGACATGCTACAAAACCGAAAATATTTATAGAAGGGGCAACTATCTTAGTTTATGACATTTTTAGTTGCATCCTCACTGTGTTTGAAATACACGGCTTGTTTTACATTTACAATGTTTCTCTCCTGGAATGTAAGTACATGAACATGAGGATCTACCTTGCTTTAACTGTTGTATTCCCGGTTTTGTATGCTCTCAAATAAAAAAAAAAATTTCGATGAATGAATGTGTGAAAGTGGAGAGTTTAATGTACCTGGGGTTTGTACATAAGTACTAGGGTTTGGACTGGGTTGATGGCATGCCATTTACTGGACTAAGAATAAAGGAAGAACAACTTTTTTTTTTTTTTTTTTTTTTTTTTGGTGGGAGGCATGACACATTGAATTGTTATGTATGAAGATTTTTAGTTGACTAAGTGAAGCCATCCAAGTAGATACTTGAACCTAAGAGTCTGAAGTTCAGGGATGAAGGTGAAGGCTGAAGAAACAAAGTTGGCAACCATTACATATATTTACTTCCCCAAAATAGGACTTTGAGTGGACCGGGGAGATGTTTGAACAGGCAGAAACACTACCACTGCAAACTTAATGAGTCTTCTTTGACATTGGGAACCCATGTAAAAGACCAGATAAAGCAGCGAAAAAAATTTGTAGCCTTTGGCTTAGTTGGGGCCAAAGTTTTCTAGATAAATACAGTGGAGTTATAGATAGATACCTGGTATTGATGGTTCACTAAAGAGACAACTTCCCAGGATCTGAGAAGGCAGAGGAAAGTCCCATGGATTGCCTTGCTTACTAGGAAATGTTCAACATTGTACCAATGACCCGCCCAGCTCACATCCATCCTTTCATAGAATAGAGTTGTTTTGCTCGTTAAATTTGTGCTATAGATGCATTATTTTAAAAGCATGGGCTTGGAGTTCAGTCTGGCTCTCACAGAGATCCATGTGCCTCTGCCTTCCAAGTGCTAGGGTCAAAACTATGCACCACCATGCCTGGCCCATGCTCCTGTATTTTAGCTCCTTTCTTAATGCACTACATATATATATATCTCTCATTTGTCCACAGTCTTTGCAGTTTCTGAGCCTAAGACTATGTGTCATGCCTCTTTTTAGTACATTTGCAGAGCATGTAGTCTGCTTCACATTAAGTTGTCAATACACCATTTTTTTTTTTTTTTTTTTTTTTTGCTGTGTGTATATGTGTGTGTTATGCTCTGTGTGTGTTGTAGTGTATCTGTGTGGTCTATATCCAGGTTTGTGTGGGTGTATGCATGCATTTGTGCATGCATGTGGGTGCACATAAATGTGTGTGTGGTCAGTGACCACACACACCTCTATTTTTCATGACTTTTATTATATTAATTTTGTATGTGTATGTGCATTGCTACAGCACACATGTGGAAGTCACAAGACAACTTGCAGTGTTGGTTTTTCCGTTCCACCTTGTAGACACCAGGAGTCAAACTCAGGACTGTAGGCTTGGCAGCAACCACCTTTATTTGCTGAGCCACCTCTCTGACCCTATACATTCTTTTTAGATTCATTTGTTTTATTGTTTGAGTGTCTTGCTAGCATGTATGTATGGGTACCACATGTGTGCCTGGTTCCCCCAAGGTTAGAAGAAGGCACAAATCCCCTGAAACTGGAATTAGAAGTGGTTGTGAGCCACTATGTGGATGTTTGGAACCGAAACTGGGTCCTCCATAAGAGCAGTAAGTGCTCTTAGCCATTAAACCATCTTTCCAACCCCCACATTTATTTATTAATTAAACAAGGTCTCTATTTAAACCTGAAGCCCATCCAATTGGCTAGGCTTACTGGCCAATGAGCTTCTGGACTCTATCTGTCTCCAAAGCTATCTCCCACCTCTGCAATGCTAGGGCTATGGACACATGCCACTGTACCTGACTTTGTGTGTGTGTGTTCTCTGATTATGAACTCAGGTCCTCATGCTTGCATGGCTAGTCACTTGCAAACTGATCCACCTTCCAAGCCTAGTAAATCCTACTGAGTGAATGAAATGGGATGAACACACAAAAATCCCTATGAACTTAGCAGTGGACCTATTTCTTCAGGCTGGTGCTTTGGATTAATAGATTTTGGCAGACTGAAGAATGAAGTCAAAAGGAAGCAGACTTATACCATTGCCTGCCTCAACAATATCCAGCTGACTCATTAAGAGAGCACTTCCCCTTGGGATAAAAACAAAACAAAGCTATTTGAAAGTATTGTCAATCAAGGTGGAGAGGAAATTGAATCATGGGCTCTGTATAACTGGAATTTCTCCAAAAACTAGTGTGGTGATTGTTGGACACACATGACTTCTCATCTGTAGCCAGTGAACACAAAGTCTGTGCAACACCAAGGTGGCAGCTGCTTGGGACAGCTTGTTGTTATGAACAGAGTGACCACTCCATGGCCCAAAAGTGTGTTTTGGAATTTTTTTTCTCTTATACTCCCTGCTTACCATTAAACCAGCTTCAGCATGCGTGTTGTTTTTACAGTGTCCACCTTTGACCACAGCCTCTGAATGCAAAGATAAATTAGATCATCTTTGTTCTCATGGAGTAGAATCTTCTAGGGATGCAAGGCTCAGATTAAGAAAATGTTCTAGCACCAGCAGTAGAAGATATAGGGAGTGAAGGAGTCGTCATTGGGGTTGTGGGGAGGTGATTGCATGGGCATTGTAGAACATTAGGATAAGTTTTGTAAAGAAGATGGATTTGGCACAACAGGCTGGGGATATATCTCAGTTGGTAAAGCAGTTGCCTAGGATTCATAAAGTCTTAGGTTAAGTCCCCATTAACTAGTAAATTAGGCATGATGGCACATGCCTATAATCCCAGAACATGAGAAATGGAGGCAGAAGGGTCAGAAGTTCAAAGTCTTCTTTGAACTGGTGGGATGGTTCAGCATGTCAAGGCACTTGCTGCCAAGCCTGATGATCTCAGTTCATTCCTGAGAACCCACATGATGGAAGAAGAGAACAGATTCCCACAAGGTGTCCTCTGACTTTCACATGCATGCTGTGGCATGTACACATCCACAATAAATACATTTCTAAAAAGTAAATTCAAGGTCACCCTTGGCTATACAGCCAGCTGAAGACTAACATGGACACTACATGAGATACTGTCTTTAAAAAAATGTCCTCCAAAAGATGTGTAGGGAGTCATGAAAACAGCTTGGTGTGTTTGAGGGTCTACTAATGGCTCCAAAAGCTGGAAGCAAGGATGCAACAAGACTTATATCTGTACAGGGAGGTGGGTGATTCCTAGTCAAGAGCCTTATGCATGCTTGGATGTACTGAAAGCCATCTGAGGGTGTCAAGCCAATGACAGAAACACTTTGAAATGTTAACATCACAGAGATGCAAAAGGGAAAAAAGTCCAGAATCAAGGAAACTAAAGATGGGCCCCAAGGAAACGAGTGCATTCAAAGCACATTAAACACTAAGTATGGCAGCTCATGCCTGTAATCCCAACACTCAGGATGCTAAGGCAGAATTGCTGTGAGTTCAAGGCCAGTTTAAGCTATAAAGTGAGACCACAGCACTTGAATGGAAGTCATAGGGCAACTTTGGTGGCAGTCTTTGCCTGTTTGAGACAAGGTTTCTTTGCTGGCCTAGGAGCTCCTAGAGATTCTCTTGTCTCCACCCCCTATCTCACCAGAGGTGCACTGGGATTAGAGAGCCAGGCTAACACAGCTGGCTTGATGTGAATTCTGGGGATTTCAATGAAGGTCCTCATACTTGCAGGGCAAGCACTTTACTTACTAGGCCAACCTCACCCCCCCTCCCCCAGTCCTGAGTAGAGGGTTTTGTTTGTTTGATTTTTGTTCGTTTTTGTCTTTTGAGACAGGGCTTCTCTGTATAACAGTCCTTGCTGTACTGCAGCTCACTGTGAGGAACAGGTTAGTCTCAAACTCAATGAAATCTCACTGCTTCTTCCTCCTAAGCTCTGGACTAAGGGTGTGCGCCATCACCACCCAGCCAGAGTGGAGTTTCTAATGGTAATTTGGAGAAAGGAATTGTTATATATCTCCAATAATAATAGAGACACCTGGACCAAAGCTCTGGGGCCTCAATTAAAATCTAGTTTATGCAGAGGATGGTGAGCTATAGATAATAAACCCAGCAGTCATTAGCTTAGTGAGACCACTCCTCACTTTTTTTTTTTTTTTTTTTTTTTGAAGCTAAGGTCTTAATTTCAAATTCTCAAAATATACCAAGACTTCAGGATCCAGATAAAGTGTTTGTTTTTTTCTTAATTTTTTTCTTTTCTTTGCCATAAGTGTCACAGAAACCACTCTGCAGGTTTCACTGTAAATAAGACACAATGGAAAGTTGACTGTTCTGATATTCCTATCATTAGGAAAGAATTCAAAGAAATAGCACCTGCACCAAAGCTGACCTCACGGTGGCACTGCAGTCTTGTTGGAGCACAGACTCCAGACTTGCTAAGTGGACTGTCCACAGTGAAGCGTTGACATGAACCCTGGGTCCATAGGCCCCACAGCTTAATTTCCTGGAGTGAAATTACATGGGTGGCTTATGCTGCTTTCAAACCAGCTTTGAGCTATAATAATACAGGGTGTAGTATGACAGAATGCATGCCTTAAAGAGAGATTACATCAGAGTTCAAAACTAATTAAAACAAATCTCTTCATAACGGCAATCGCTTATTGAGCATCTCCGATTTGCTGCAGTCTTAGGCACTTTTCAGATTATCTGAGCTCTCTAAATTGTTATAACAACTCTTGTCCTGCTCCCTACCCCCACCCAAGAAACAAGGGCTCAGAATTACAAAGTAGCCTGTCTCTCATCCCCATACATAGTAAGTAGCCACATTGGATACTGAGTTCCAGGCCTTGAGCTCCTGGAACACAGTTGGCTAGTAATGCCACAATGGCAACAATAACTAATAAAGCATGGCTTCTTGGTTGCAGGACTTGGCATGAGTTCATTTGCATAGAATGGAATTTAAGGGGTCTTGTGAGGTTCCTGTTGTTATGTCTTCATGAAACTTTGTCACAGAGAAAACCCCCGGGGTATTTGTTACTTACAGAGAGAAAAATTAGGGAATTTACACTGGAGGAACATGGTAGACAACCATGTGAAGGAAATGACTGAAACATAAAGTGCTTAAGCAGATAAGTTGTACTATAGGTAGGGAGATTCGGTTTTCTTTTTCAGTAGGACAGACAAAGGAGGTCTTTTTTTTTTTTTTTTTTTTTTTTTTTTGCCATTGTTGGTCATCAAAGGAAAAGACAAGTAATTCCTATCTTTGCTCTCCAGCTGTGAAAGTCCCAAATTCCAGAGATTTCCAAATGAATCTGTCTCCTTCAGGCTGTGGTCAGCAGAGTATCTCCACCCTGTATAAGGAAGACACAAATAATAAAAGTCAGAACAATTTCACTGTACTGAGCACAGTCAGGCTGAGATGGGACTGCTCTTGCTCCTTGGATGCCCAATCAAGACTGTCCAATCATAATTATAAAGCATTTTTAAATACCTTATCAACTTGAAAGCTGTGGTAATATCAGCCTAAGATAATTACACACAATCTGTGTGTATACATATATGCAGGCATACATACATACATACATACATACATACATACATACATACATACATACGTTCTTGTAGTGAGAAAGGAATTGTATAGAGATGCTTTTGTTCAGAATGGCTATGTTTTGCATGGCTTACAGCACGTCTTGCTGGCTCTATAGCGCCCCCCCCCATGGGTTCCTTCACTATTCATCATGAGACTTCAGCTCCATGCAGGTGAGATACTTTTTCCTTGAAGATGCAGGCACGCCCATTCCCACAGACAGACACCACCTGTCCTTACCTACTGCTGTTTCTCTGATCTAAGGGACCACCCCTAGTCTTTTTATGCAATATTATTCTTGGAGTTAAACTAAATGAGTACACATGAGTCTAAATCTGTTTAGGAAGGGTTTGTCAGTCAGTCAGCATCCTAACACCTTTGTTACGCTGCATCTGTGCTGTGTGAAAGACATACAGTGTCTGGGTGTGGTGGTGAACCTTCTACACCAAATGCTCAGGCGGCTGGGGCCGGTGCATCACAATTTCTAGAATAGCCTGGGCTACATATAGTGAAGTCCAGGCTAACCTGAGGAATATAGTTAAGACCTTTCAAAACAAAATATGGTATACAAAGTCCAGTGGCTCAAAACCTAAAACAAGAGTACCCATGTGGGCAAATATATAATGAACATGATTATAAAACTACTTTAAATGTATCTAAAATCCCATTATATATCTAAACATGCTTGGGAAACGTTGACTTTCAAGACAGCGACCCTTCTAAGAACTTACCCTGAACATGTGCCTCCAACAACGTGAAAATGCACATGTGCAAGGTTATTTGTTGCTGTGCTTGGATTTATACTCACAGAATACTAAAAACCAACCTAAATAGCCATGTGAAGGTATGTGTGAGAAGGGCAGTGGAATAAATGATAGTATAAGCACATTCTATACATCTGTAGAAAAGAATCAGCAAGAGATGTGTAAGCCAATAGGAATCGTTTCCAGGATATATGATTTAATGAAAAAAATATAAAAGAATATTTCTAGTATGCTTCTATTGGGGCAAAACAAGCAGACCAAAAAAAAGTGAGAAAATAAGCATGTGTCTGCTTTTGCAACCAAAAATGAAAATCTAGGAGGTGAATGAGAAATGAGTAAGAATGATTACCTGTAAAAAAGTGAGTGGGAAGGAAGTAAAAAGAACAAGAGGCTGACTGAGTAGAGGGATGGACATGACATTTCTCTCTTCTTCCTTCTCCTTACCCCTTGCTTTCTCCCCAACCCGGGTCTCAGTAGTCTTGCTATGGTGCCCAATTCTCTGTGCCAGTATAATTCTTCTGCCTCAGTCTCATGAGTAGTTGGTACTACAGGTATGGGTTATTGTTCATGGCTTATAAATATTTCTTTTTGTGTAGTTCTGAGATTTAGAACCCTGTTCATATGATACCAAAAAAATTACTAAATAGAATAGAAATGGATAACATAATAATCCCATGGAAAAGCAGCTTTGCGTGTAGTGGGGACCCACCCAGCCCAAGGAATTTTATATACAATGTTGTTTCACTAAATACTCTTAGAATAAATAAAAGGAAACTATAAATTAATATTAAACTCTAATGTGTTTTCTTGCAGCAGTGTGTCTCTCATTTTTGGCACCGATTCATTCTAGGTATTCTGGGATTAGGTAAATAAGTAATATGCTATAAATAATGAGGTTCCATTTCCTAACAGAGAGAAAAGAAAGTCATTATTCTGGGAAGGGAGAATCAGGAAATGAATTCTATATTGGTAGTTAGAATTGGGCAGGACAGACAGTTTAATTCATGGATTAAAAATTGTGTGTGTGTATGTGTGTATTGTGTGTATACATATTGTATAGTGTATATGTGTGTGCATATATGTGTGTATGTATGTGTGTGTGTCCTCTATGTGTATGTTTGTGTGCATATGTATGTGTATGGTGTGTCTTTTTTTTTTCTTTTCTGTTTTTGAGACAGGGTTTCTCTGTGTAGCCCTGGCTGTTCTGGAACTCACTCAAACTCACAGAGATCCACCTGCTTCTGCCTCCCAAGCACTGGGATTAAAGGTGTGCACCATCACCTCCCGGCCTTGTATGGGTCTTAGTCAGGGTTTCTGTTTCTGTGAAGAGGCACCATGACCACTGCAACTCTTATAAAAAAAAATTTAACTGAGGTGGTGGCTTACAGCTTCAGAAGTCCAGTCCATTATCATCATAGCAGGAATCAGTCCATTATCATCATAGCAGGAATGGCAGCAGGCAGGCAGACATGATGCTGGAGGAGTAGCTGAGAGTCCTACATCTTGCAGGCAACAGGGAGTCGACTGAGACACTAGGTGGTATTCTGAGCATAGGAGACCTCAAAGCTTGTCCCCACAGTGGCACACTTCCTCCAACAAGGCCATACCCACTCCAACAAAACCACACTTCCTAATAGAGTGTCATAATGCCACTTCCTATGAGATTATGGAGGCCAATTGCATTCAAACTACCACAGTGTGTGTGTGTGTGTGTGTGTGTGTGTGTGTGTGTGTGTGTGTGTGTGTGTGTGTGTGTGTTTCCTTGCTCTTAGAAACAATACTTAAACCTTCCCCACACATCTTGGCTTCCAAATTCCACTTGCTACTGAAAGGAATCAGCTCCTTGGCAAGGTGGCTAAGCTTGGAAGGAAAATATTACCTTTGAACAATTGACTAAGCCAGTAAATTAGCAAGCACTCACAAAAAAATCAGGATGACCAAGAGAATCATCCTGAAGAGATTCTGACTGGCCAAAGCTGGGTTAATTAATATAATAGAAGTGATAATAATGAATCACAATCCACTGAATAAGATATGCAGCTATTCAAACAATCAAGTAAATAAATGTGAGAGAGGGCAAGTGAGCCTTTTCACTAGATTGTCAAGGGGAGTAGGTGATGGGTAACAGGGTTTGCCACCAAGCTGGATGACCTGAATTTGATCATATGGGACACACATGGTGGGAGGAGAGAAACAACTCTGGCAAATTTGTCCTCAGACAGATAAACAGACAGACAGACAGAAAGACATACTCGTGTGCGCGCACACACACATACACACACACACACACACACACACACACACACACACACACACACACCGTAACAATAATAACAAAGACTATTAATTAGTAAACGTAGAATAAGCTGGGTATGATAGCACACATCTGGAATCCCAGTACTCAGAAGATTGAGGCAGGAGGATCATTAGTTCTAGGTCAGCATGGGATATAGAGCAAGACCCTGTCTCCAAAGAACAGCAAACATATAAAACGTAGAAAAATAATTATGCAATTAGAACTGGAAAATAATTTTCTGACACTCATCAGTAATAATAAAGTCATCTATATATGGGAAAACTGGTGGGTGAGATTCAGACGAAAAGCAGAATATTCACATTGTCACAAAGTCTGTCCCTACAAGACTTTCATTCATTACAAAGAAGAAAATTATGCTGAGAGTAGAGCTAGCCGTCTGACACAGTATCAATGAAATGATCAAAGCACAAATGTGAAAACAAATACGGTAGCAATATTTTAAAACTGTGTTAGGGCTGTTGTTATGGGAGTTCCCTCCCGGTTTCGTTTTGCTGGTGTTGCTTTGTTTTTGTTTTTATTTTCAGGTTTATTGAAAATATGACAGAATAGATTCAAACATCTCCTCTTGGTGTTTTGGAATTCATCCCAACTGTAGGCTGAGTGACTTGCAGGTTGGAGAGACTGTCGAAGTCCAGAAGCTTCAGCATTTCCTTGGTGTCAGAATCTACCTCAATGATCTGGTTTAGGGCTGAGACATGGCATCTGCTCTCTGCCTACATTTCCCAGAGTTCTCCTTATCTCCTAGCCCTGCCTATCTCCTGCCTGGCCAATCAGTATTTTATTGATCAACTAGTAAGAGAAACATATACATAGAGGGACAACCCTCTTAAGCTGTAGTGGCACACACCTTTAATCCCAGCACTTGGGAGACAGAGGCAGGCAGATATCTGTGAGTTTGAGGCCAGCTTTGTCTACAGAGTAAGTCCCAGGACAGGTTCCAGAGCTACACAAAGAAACCCTATCTCCAAAAAACAAAATAATAATAATAATAATAACAACAACAATAACAATAATAAAAAAAACTCTGGGGGAGGAATACACAGGGTTAGAGTACTATTTTTATACAAATTAAAAGTTGTATTGAAATAGGAGGCACCTCAGAAGACATTGCTAAGTCACAGCAAGACAAAATCTGTACTATAGGAAGTTACTTCCATCTACTTGCTCCACCCAGCAGCTATGGAAGCCACAGTTGAACTTCGGAAGTTGGAAGAAGAGGAAGAGCTTTATGTCTCCTTGAACATGATCTAAAAACATATCTTGACTTTCAAATGATGTAAACTTGTTGCAACACAGTTTTTAACAGATAGTATGAATTCTATCTGCTGTGTACCAGACGTGAATTCTATGGGTATAGTTGTGGAAAAGTAGTTGAGGATTTCAGTCTTAGAAGACCTAAGAGTTAAAGTGATAAGAAAGACATGGAGTAAGTAGTAGATAGCAGATTTAACTCCAAATGTCTGATTGTAACAACAGCTATAAATTTCAATTGCTGTTCATGCAAACATACTCTGAAGTCTTTATAGTCTCACACAAAAATGAGAGTAGGATTATTGAAGAGTCCTTCCCTAAGTAATGAACAGCAATGCCCAGCTTTCTGGTGCTTTTCTTAAGACTCTGTGCATCACTCAACATCACAGGCAACAAATGCTGTAACATTCTCAGATGTGTACAGTAGAGAAATCAAGGTTCACATATATCTGTGTCTGCACTGCCTCAGCCATTTTATTTTTACAGCCATTCAGACTAAAAGAAATATCCTTAAAATTCCATATATTGGGCTGGTAAGATGGCTTAGCAAGTAGAAGCCAAACCTAATGACCTAAGTTCAACCATCCGGGTCCACATAGTAGAAAAAGATAATTGACTGCTGCAAGTTGGCCTATGACCTATCTCTACATATGTTCCCTGGGATGCTCACATGGCCCCACCCTTGAATAAATGAATGAATGAATACACAAATTAAAAAATTTAAATTCCATACATTGTTATTAAATCCAAATACCTTAGTACATGTTTATGACTTCATAACTTAGTAACCATTTGAAGACATAATATATAATTACAAAGAAAACACATCTTAATTTCATTTTAAAATATACTCACTTACTTGTTAGTGAGACGTGTGTCTTTGCTGCTGCACAACCAGCTGAACAATGCCATATTTACTTCTCATTCCACATTATAATCCATATAGTTCTTTTTTTTTCATTACATAGCTACAGAAAACACAGGTAAACAAAGATCCAAACGTATCAAATGGAGAAGAGTTGCTGGGCATGGTGGCACATGCTTTAATGACAGCACTCAGGAGGCAGAGGCAGGTGGATCTCTGTAAAGCAAGCCCATCTAAATAGCGAGTTACAGGACAGCCATGGCAACATAGAGATATCATGCCTCAAAACAAAACTGGAGCAGTCTACCACTAAAACATGACCTGTTTTCTCAACTAGTGATTTATACCATTCCTAGTTGACTTTTACTGTGGCATCACTGACAGATTTAAATACTTTGTATTGCCACAGTGGACTTATTGCTGTGCCACTCCAGGGCATTTGGGGACCATGCCTGTACAATTCCTGGGGACAAAATTCTCAGGAGAAAATCCAAAACAGATTGTCATATGTGATATCTCATAATAATTAGTGTTAACAAATGACTTAATACTTGTAAAAATCATCTACATGCATGTCCTTTGTTCCATCTAATTACTTTTGGATAGCCTTTTATTTTATTACAGCACAACAGAAATGGAAAGATTTGGAAGGAACAATGAAATGCTAGCATCCTGTAGGTCAAAGGTAAACACCTGCATGGAAGGAATATCTAATATTTTGAAGTCAGCATTTTACAAACTATTTCTTTTTAGAGCCATGGCACTGACTCAGTCAGTAAAATGCTTACTAAGCTTGGATCTTCAATGTCCATGTGAAAAGTGGTCCCTGGCAGAACCAGTCTATAACACCAAAGTGGGGGGTGGAGACAATCAGATCCTTGGAGCTTATTGGCCAGCCAACCTAGGCTGTGATGAGCTCTGAGATTAGTTAGACACCCTGTCTCAGAAAACAAGGTGGACATTGATTGAGGAAGAAACAACACACACACACACACACACACACACACACCTACCTCTTTGCTGGGTGTGGTAGTGCACCTGGGAGGCTGAGTCAGGAAGATTACAAGTTCAAGACCAGCTTAGTTTACAATGATGGGTTTGAGGACCACTAGGGTAAACATAAAGAGACACAGTTGTAGAAAAAGAATAAAATTAAGAAGAAGGCGGAGGAGGAGGAAAGAGGAAGAGAAGCCTTGTTTGTTGTTTTATGTTGCATTTGCTTTCTTCTTTTAAACAGGGAAGCAAATGTTCCCTCTGTGTATGTATGAAGGGAAAATGAGGATGGAGGGAGTAGATCACTCAGCATCATTCAGTAGGAAACAAGGATGTACCATCTACTTACCTGATTTTGGAAATTCAGGTAATTAATTTCTAACAACTATAGACCTCTTTGCAATAAGGTGATGACATGCCGTAATCAATAAACAAAGTCAAAGTGCCCATTTTGACATGCTCTTATATTTGCATTCAGCAGATGTGACTTTTACCTGAGAATTTAAGCTCACATGGATATTAACTATACAGTCAAGATAATGGCAGCAGATACAGCACCGCATGAATGACATGACTGAAATATGAAGGAGGGCTGAGGAGATGGCTCCATGGGTGAAAGCCTCGCTGTGCAAGAGCCTGAAGACATGAGTTTGGCTCCCTGATCCACTTAAAAACTGGGCACATGCCAGGCAGTGGTGGCACACACCTTTAATCCAAGCACTTGGGAGACAGAGGCAGGTGGATCTCTATGAGTTCCAGGTGAGCCTGGTCTACATCATGAGTTCCAGGACAGCCAGGACTGTTACACAGAGAAACCCTGTTTCTAAAAACAAAAAATAAACAAACAAAGACTAGACATCGTATTTTAAGCATCTGTAATCCACGTGCTCCTATGGGGAGGCCAAGAGACTCCCCAGAAGCCAGGGACAGCCAGTCTGTAGAACACAGTGAAACAGCAACAAACAGCTCAGTCTGAAACAGGTGGAAGCCAAGGGCTGGTGTCTGAGGTGGTACTTCCGACCTTCGTATACACACTGTGGCAGGAAGACAACAATTTTCCCACACAGAGATGCACACACACACACACACACACACAGAGAGAGAGAGAGAGAGAGAGAGAGAGAGAGAGAGAGAGAGAAGAGAGACAGAGAGACAGAGAGACAGAGAGACAGACAGAGAGCAAAAAGTGATGGAAGGAAATGTGTAATTCTGTTTCACTCATATAGTCATGGCAAATGTTATTTTGATCATTTTAATGTCTGCTCATGCAATAGAAGGAAGCCTCAAATATCTCACTGGCTTGGAGGTAGGTTGTAACTCAGGAGAAAAGAGCTCACCTAGGATGCAGGAGGCTCTGAATTTGATCTCTAGTATTGAAAATAGAATTGACCCAACAGATCTGGAGTTCCCAGAGCACTGATTAAAATATATCTCTGGAATTTTTTTGCAAAGTGTTTTTGTAGCCTCCCTGAAAACAACACGATTGTATTATCACGTGGACTCCACTGTTGTAAGTATAAGGCAGCTGCAGACCTCAGCTTCTGTGCCCATTAGCTGCATGCTCCTCTTTTTCTTTTCACTGCTCTGGCTGTGCACTGGGTCTTGGAAAAACCGAAGAGGTTAAGACAACCCCAACAGAGAGGTGGTCTTTCTCTCTTTTAGACCTGAATACCAGAGTGGTGTGAACAATTGTCCTCAGAACCGTGAACCACAGTGCACCAGCCAAAGCTGTGTTGAAATAGCATGATGAATTGGCTGCAGAATGGATGGGAAGGAATATGAAAAGATTTGTATAACAAAGCACCATAAATCATCTCTGGTACAGTGAGCCCCCCCCCAATCTCTCAGCCTGTGGGCTTGTCAGAGGAGCTGCAGGGAGGAAGAGAGAGATGAGGGAGAAAGAAAGGGGTCTTCAAGCTTTGGGGTTGAAGCATCCCCTAAGCCAGGGAGGCCACTAATCAACTCCTTCTCAAGGTACCCTTCACTTGTTTGGTTTTTGGAAAAACCTCCAAGAGTCTTGATCATGGACAGCTCTATTCTGGAGCTATTAGGACAGAGTAGATCATGGTAAATCAGATACGGTTCCTGCCTTACCGTGCTTAGGTACAGTTATGGCAAGGACCCAGCTTATTTCTCTAGCATCAACACAGATACACAGTAGGGTATCCTAAACTTAAAGGAGCAGATGCATTGCCAAGTCCTTCCAGCATTAAGGTGAATTTCCATGAAGTGAATGGATATTTTTCATAAAGCTGTCCTTGCTACCCTTGACAAGAATTTACTCCCTTTGCCCCTCTGTTACTGTTACCTTATGTGTATGTGCTATCATTTCCACAGGCAAATTTTTATGGAGTAGAAATGGGAAGAAACAAAGAATCTTGGGGGATTTAGCTATGTGTGGCCTGTGTTGGTTTCTTTTAAAGTTTTTATTATGGATTTTATTGTCATGTATTTTTATTATTATGTACACCTATCTTTGTGTGAGGGCGTGCATGTGAGTGCAATGCTCATGAAGGCCAGAAGAGGGCACAGATTGCTGCATGCGGCTGTAAACAGCCAGAAGTGGGTTCTGCAAACACAACTCAGTTCTCTCCAAGAACAGCCCGAGCACTTCAGGTTGAGCCCTCTCTCCACCCACCCGGGTTAGTTTCTTAACCTCTCTAGGTATTAGTTTCCTTCTCTGTGAACTGGGGACCATAGCTCCCATGTATGGGGAAATTTGAGGGTAACTGTAATGAAGTTTGTCAATTGCTTTGTTAGTCGTTGTCATTTGCTGCTGTGCTGGGGCATTGTTGCATTATTTTAAAGGGAAGAAAACAGTATTTATCAGGGTTAAATATCTTAAGTACTTCGTAAATTGGAGTAAGTATCACACTAGGCTTCAGAATTTTGGAACCATGCCTGCCACATCCATGTTCCTTTCCTACTTTTGTTTTGGTTTTTCAAGACGGGGATTCTCTGAGTAGCTTTGGAGCCTGTCCTGAACTCACTCTGTAGACCAGGCTGGCCCGGAACTCACAGTGATACACTCTGCCTCCAGAGTGCTGGGATTAAAGGCATGTGTCACCAATGCCTGACCCTTTCCTACCCTTAACTGCTTACACAGTCCTAAGTCAGGTAGCTGGAGAGAGGCTCAGTGGTTAGGAGCATTTCTTGCTCATTGACAGAACATGAGTTCACTCCCAGCTACACATAAGGCAGCTCACAACCACCTGGAATTCCAGCATCAGGGTAGCTGACACCCTCCTCTGACAGCATAGGCTCATCTGTGTATATACATACATACTGATAAATAAAGAATACATCTTAAAATACAATTCGGAAGAAGTGACTTCTTTTCTCTTGACCTTTGTTTATTGTAGGAGGGAATGATAACTAATCATGACATCACCTCACTGTTTATTATGAAGGCCCAGAGAAGACAGCACGTGGGAAGTGCTCTGCACAGAACCCACGCTGAATTTAGGCAGTCACTCAATTAGCCAGGACCAGGATTTGGATCTAAAGTGTCAAGAACTTGCCGTTTTCAGCTAGGATGACACTATCAGCATCTTTTCATACCAAGCTAAACGTCTGAGGGTTAGTAGATGCTGTGAACACTTGAAAGGTTTTAGCAAGTGTAGTAAAGAGAGTTGACTTTCTTGTTTTGATGATTGCTTTATGCTTATTCACAAGCTACCTGCATATGTGCATAATCTTGAACTTTTTAAATAACAGACTATTATACATACATGAATATTAATATAAGAAAATGTACCCAAGCTTCAGAGGAGACTAGCCAGGATTGCAAAGGAACAATTCTACTGATTTCACCTAGACAGATACTTCAAAACATTTGCTTTTCTAAGAAATCATCACTCCAGGGACAGCATTCCAGCGTTGCAAGGAATAGGATCAAAACTTGTTTGTGGAAATAAATCCAAGGAACAAGGAAAAGCAAGAGCTTTCTCTCATCCTCCCAGCAAGTCCTCCTTGGGACACAGCCTCTCCTCAACCCCAGGAGGGTTGATCAGAGGGTCAAGGAGTGGTGACCAGGTTAGCAACAAGGACAACAGAGGGAGGGGACAAAAGGGCAGAGAGTAGAAGCTGTGGGCCCAATGCCCAAGCATGTTTCTTTCCTGCAAGAGAATGGCAGGACAATGGCTCAAACTGTGAGAGAGGAGGGTGGGAAGGGAAGGGGACAGCTAATGGATGAGGTGTCCCAGCAGGGGTCAGAGGTCATGAGGGCACCGCAGTGAACTAATTGGCCACTCTGCATATTCACTTTCTGCTTCTAACCTACAGCTGGTTCCTGAGAGAAAGGCCAGGGAGAAGCTGGCTTTGCTTGTTTGTTTGTTTGTTTGTTTATGCTCCAGGTGTGAGGCCAATTCAACTGGTGCTGAGCAACACGAAATGGAAAGAGACAGGAAGCCACTTTCCCCCTCTCAGCACACACTCTTCTGAGAGGGAGATGCTAATACCCCACTTCCTTCATCCATCTATTCGGCATCATCATCACCACCTCCATATGCCGGTTAGATGCCCCTAGGAATGTGGTAGCGGTACATACCAGACAGAGATGGGGGAATTGATCTTTTGACTTGGACTCTAGACTACCAGAGAGAAAACATACTGATTTTGAAAACTTGTGCAGTCTGGTGTGGCCAGCCTCTAGCTGAGATCCTGAACTAGAATGCCGGTGGTTAGCTCTGTGGCCTCAGGATAGTGCTTTAATTTTAATTTTTCATTTTTTTTTACTGTTTAAAATAATAGGGTTGTTTTGTGTATTGAGTGAGGTAAGTACATGTCAAGCGCTACCTCTCCCTATTGCTTTAGAAACCAGTGGGATAAACGTGTGGCACAAGGAATAAATACCCATTGTTTTGCCTTATATTGTCTATGAACTGTCTGTCCCAAGACAAAAATCTCCTTCCTCTTTCCTAAGACCCCTGAGACAAGGAGGGAATCCTCACAGTCCTTTCTAGGCTTTTGTCTGAACTTCATGTAGCCCAAGCCACTCGGAATAGACCTTTTTATTATGAATTGTTACAAGCCAATACAGGACGTAATACAGGGCCAGGTGCATGGGTAGCCATGGGGACTGGTGAGAAGTCCTTCACCACTGCAGGGGCTCAAGCATAAGATCAGCTTACACTTAGTTAGGGATGGAGAGAGATACATAGGCCGTATAGAGGTTAGACAAGATGAGGTCTGCACCTGAGAACTTTCTAGCAGCTGTGTGACTTAAACAACCCATCTCTTCACAGAGCCTACATGTAGTCATCACTCGAGGACTATGGCCCATACTCTGGAACACAGAGAGGTGAAAATAATAGAGAAATGTCATCATGGCCTTGATATGGATGTAGTGGGACAGAACCTGTGGTGGTTATCCATTTCTGGTGTAAGTGATGCTCTCCCCGAACAAACATCTCTCAGCCTGTCGTTTCCCAGATCCATGGATTTCCCACCTCGTTATCCTCCATCACAGACATCATAGGCTCATGGAGTGCAAACCCTGAGTTCTTACCTAACATTTAATTTGGAAGTTCCTTTTTGTTGAAAGTTCTTTCTACTTCCTTTCATCTACTTAACAATTTACTCATCACTCATTCATTTATTATTGATGTCTAATTTCTTTTTACTTTAAAAAAATATTTATTTATTCATTCATGTGTATGAGTGTTCTGTCTGCGTGTGTGTTCTGGGCCAGTGGAGACCAAGAAGGTATTGGATCCCCTAGACAGTTGTAAACCACCGTGTGCGTGCTGGATCCTCTGCAAGAGCAGCAAGTCCTCTCCAGCCCTCTCTTTATTTTTTAAAACATATCATACAATATATTTTCATCATATTCATCCCCCGTGTTTCCCTCCAGCCTCTATAGTCACCCCTTCACCTCTCCATCCCTTCATTTCCATGTCCTCCTTTGTTTAATAACTCACTGAGTCTAATAATGCTGTCCCTGTACTCATGCTTACAGTGCTATACACTGGAGTGTGGCTGTCCTTTCCTTTCAGCCTACACCCTTAAAGAAAGCTGATTCTACCTCCTCCAGAAGCCATTAACTGTCACTATTTCCTCAGGAGCCCCTCCCCACCCTGCCATAGGATGTTGACTGGCTTTAAGTTGGTTCTCTCCTGACACCTTGTGGGATCCAGGGATTGAACTCAGGTCATCAAGCAACAGCAGTGAGCTCTTAACCACTGAACCGTCTCTCCAGCCCCTGTGTTTTAGGCAATTTTACTTTCATTTCAAGGTTTCAAGTTATAAGGCAAATGTCATTCCCGGCCCCATTCCAAAATTGTGTTTGTAATTCTTTTGTTGTTGTTTGAGACAGAATCTCACTATGTAGCTAGCTGCCCTGGAACTTATGATGCAGACCAGGTTAGCCTCATACTCACAGATCAGCCTGCCTCTGCCTCTCTACCTCCCAAATGCCAGGATTAAAGGGTGTGTTTCACCATGCCTGGCTTGTCTTTGCAATTCTTGTTCCCTTTTCTATTTCATATTTTAAGATTAACTTGTAAGTTTTCTATCTACTGAAGTCTCTAAGATGAGATTTCTATTAGAATTACATTGAATTTATAAATTAATTTGTTTTTATAATAATGGATTGCTCCCTTTTTAAAGAGCTTTTTAAAAAATGTCCTTCAGTCATGTTTTATAATTTTCTCAATTTTGGTGAATTCTTCTCTTAGTGGACCCCATGTTAATAATGTTTAATGTTTGTGTATATAGTGACAGGAACTTGTAAAGATTACAAATTCCACTTGTTTTGTAGTACTTAAGAATCCTTTGGGTGATGGAGAGATGGCTCATTGGTTAAGAGCACTGGCTGCTCTTCCAGAGGTCCTGGGTTCAATTATCACTACCCACATGCCAGCTTAAAATTATCTGTAATTCTAGTTCCAAAGAATCCAATACCCTCACACAGACAGGGGAGATACCAATGCAATAAAATGAAAATAAATCTTAAAAAATAAATTAAATAAAATTTAAAAAGAATTCTTTGGATTTTTTTTTGGGGGGGGGAGATGCTGTTCCTCAACTCAACAACCTTGCACAGCTATTTTAATGGCTTTGATAGTTTGGTTATAACCCTGATTCTGGGCTGAAATCTACAGGATCTAGAACCCAGAGGCTGCCAGCAGGTTACTAGGAATCACCCACTTGGCCAGGGGCAAGTGAGGTGGGAATGCTGTCTCAGGACTGCATAAATCGTCTTCCAGTCTCAGAGCACCCATTCTCTGGGGATTTTTACAGTGCAGTTGAAATTCAATTTCTTCCTTGAAATAGTAACATGTTTCACAGTCTTTTCAAACCTTAATTGATGATGGATGAGCCCTAAGAAGGGACTGTAGAAGTCAGAGGGCCGCAGTTTGTTCGGTTCAGCTTAAGCACTCCTAGTTTAGTCGAACGGCCTTCTACCTTTTTGCTGAACTTCCAGATTTCTAGATGCCTCTGAAGCCGAGATCCTAGCTACCCCTATCTCCCTGACACCGCCCCAGCCCCACAAAAGTCTCCAACTCTGACATGTGTTCTCAACATTTACCCAATGCTTGAAATTGTCTGTGCCCTTCAGTGTTTATAAGAGCAGTGTTGTATATATCTAGTTTGAGAATTCAATAGTAAGAATTATAATAATTCATGCGATGCTGTGTGTCACACAGCACTTCTGCGCCTTTATCTGTGTTAATCCATTTCAGTGTAACCATAGTTCTCTGTGGTTGATGCTGTGATGATCTATGGGTAAGGAAAATGATGTACATTGACAGTGCTTAGTGAAGGGCACAAGCTAAAATTGCCAGGGTACGTACGACTGGACTCCAGGGAGTCCAGCTTCAGTGCCTGGGCTCTTAGCCATTATGTCATGCTACCTATAGATGGGAAGTCCTCTGCATGGAGTCTGCAGCCCCAGACCTGGGAGTTCTAAGAGATATTCTTTATCATTTTATTATAATTGTGTTATCTCGACAGTAGGTGGTGGTGCACGCCTTTAATTCCAGCACTTGGGAGGCAAAGGCAGGCAGATCTTTGGGTTTGAGGCTAGCCTGGTCTACATAGTGAATTCCAGGACAGCCAGGGCTATGCAGAGAAATCCTGCCTCAAACAAAATTTGTTGTCTTATAATTATCACAGCCAGTAATTTTGCTTTTACTATTGCTTATTTTTTGAGACAGGGTCTCATGTAATCCATGCTGGCTTTGAATTTTTCTGCATCTACCTCCCTACCCTGGTTAGGAACAGTTTTTTTTTTTCTTAAGGCAGGGACTTCTAGAAAGTTCTATCTCTTTGAAGATGAAGACACAGGCTTAGAATGCTAATGTGGGGAAGTGACTGTGTCACAGTAGAAGCCTACCTTTTGAATGACCCTGTGACCATACACTTCATATTTCCTCTCACACAAGTCCTCTCTCCTGAGCACATCTTCACAGAGGGCTGGGACACTCTGAGTGCTGTCTTTTTGCATGGGGTGGTGAAGGCACAGAAAGTGAAAGTTTTTCTTCTTTTTCGTGTGTGTGTGTGTGTGTGTGTGTGTGTGTGTGTGTGTGTGTGTCTTGTGCATCAGATCCCCTGTAACTTAAAGGCAGTTGTAAGTCTTCCAATGTGGGTGCTGTGAACGAAACTCGGGTCCTATGGGAGAGCAGCAAGAGCTCTTAACTGCTGAGCCATCTCTCCAGCTCTTAGAGCTGCCTTTCAGTCCTTAAAATAAGAGTTCCTGAAAGTATGTGCATTTTGCCAGTACTCAGAAGTACCTGGAGGGTAAGTATGGCTCCTGCCTGCCCTAAAAATCTTTTCTCTACCTCCAACACTGACAGGCATGCTGCTCTCTCTCCCTTTCCCTGCTCCTCTTAAAGATTTATTATGTGTATGTGGCTGTATGAGTTTATATGTATCATATGAATTCAGGAACTGGAGGCATAGGCAGTTGTAAGCTGCCTGATACGGGCACTAGCAGTTAAACCCTGGTGTCCTCTGGAAGAGCATTAATTGTCCTTAACTACTGAGCCATCTCTCCAGGACCTATGCTGTTCTGCCATACCTTTCTCTGGCTTTTGCTTTTAGATCAAGCATTAAGATTTGCTCTCAGAATAGAATAGAAGAGCATATTGTCGGCTTCTGGGATGGCTGGAATATGCAGGCCCTCGTGCATGCTCACTTATAGAACTCACAGACACCTGGCACACACATTGTCATGTTCTGGGGAGTCCATGCAAACAACGGACCAGCAAGTGCATGCTGCAGTCCCTTATCTGGGTGTATTGGCAAGACCAGTCCCACCTTGCTTTGGAGGTAGGAGCAGTCTGTTCTCTCTGTCCCAAGCCCTGACTAGAGCAGTCTTCACTAAGGTGTGGAGTCCCATTTCCCATCAGGCGTGCCCTATGCATTCCCCTGTCCTTGGGTCAGCAGTGCAGGCTGCAGGGAATGCCTACCTCAGAGCCAGATTCCATGCTCAGGCCTGGCCTCCTGGCCAGCAGTCCTCCAGCAATGATGCCAGGGATGCTTTCTCAGGTCAAAAGGGAAAGCATTGTTGCTGCACTGTGGCCAGACAAACACATTGCTGGCTTTGAAGTCTCAGGGGGGGATTTGCTCAGGCTGGAGCTGGGAATCTGAAGGAGAGGCCTTGCTGTGTTTGTTAACTCCAACAACACGTGAGGCCTACTGTGTTTGATGTCTCTGAAGAGCAGGAGGAGGAAGGTACACCCTGGGGGTCCTCTTCCAGGACTCTCCCCCACTTGTGCTGAGCCTGCAGGACTACCTAGGAGTGGGACACGGAGGAGGCCCAAGTCCAGAAGGGTTAATGGCAGACCTTTACTAGAAGGAACAATTGTTCCCTTCCTTCAAGTTGGTCTGTAAGGGTGTGGTTCAGGGTGAATGGCTGCCTTCTTTGGGCTCTGGGGGCATGAGGTGAGGATGAGAACTAAGGGAAGATCTCTGAAAGCAAGGAGTCCTCCAGCAGCAGTCAGGGGGCAGACAGGTATACCCGCTTTGCCTGGGGCTCCCCAGTTGCAACTCCCTCTCCTTTCCCAACCTCTACCACTAGCCTCTTTGACTATAGTGAGTGTCCCTCTCCCTCTCTGCCATCACCGGTGTAGCATGAATGGGAAATTCACTATTTTCAGGATCTGTCTGCTGTATTCCTGCCTCAGAAGTACCAGAAGCACAGCCAACCGCATTTACATCAACAAGGAACAGGAGCCAGGCCGGGCCAATGCTAGCACAGCTGGCTGTCAGAGCTGGTCCTAGGCTTTCACCAGGTGCCAAAGCCTGTTTACCACCTTTGCTTGCGGGAATGCGGCAAGAAGGAAAGCATTGTTATTAACGAGTTCAATGTCCCATACAACAATTTAGCCAGGAATATCTCCACCCCGCCTCCTGCTCTGCCACCTGTGTGTCCTAACCGTACACATTGCTACCAGATTCTCCCTCCTGCCCCCATTTCCAGGCTGCTCCTACCTGCCCACCCCTTTACCCAGATGCTGCAATTGAGAAAGGCTTGTTTACCATAAGGCCTTGAAATCAGGAGTTATAAATCCTTCCCAGGACAGCTGCCCTATCTCTGTACTAAGTTGTGCCGAAAGGAGGCTCACCTGCTGTGACCCATTCCTTGTTACCGTACCCCCACACACACCACCACCACCTAAGCTCCCTGCAGCTGCTTCGCAAACACTGGACAATGGGCCAATGGGAGTTACCTGTCTCAACAGGTGTCATCTGGGCCTCACTTTCCTACAGGGTGATGGGAGGGTCATCCTCAGCCCACCCACCACGGCATTCCTGTGATTGTGAAGATCTATCTTTGAGCATGACCTCTCCTCCTCTCAATATCTTTAGCTACAGGAGACTGAGTCTGCTTCAATAGACACACACAGGCAAAACACTCATACACATAAAATAAAAGTAAGTAAATCTAAAAAAAAAAAAAAAAAAAGGGTATGCTGTGTATTCCCTTATACTTTACAAGGGAGAGGCAACATGAAATGGGTGGTCTCCAGGGAAACACAAAACTTCAGTTGGAACAAGCTCAAGGCCTTTTTCAGGCAACTGTTCCTGCCCTTGGGTATTCTGCTTAATAGCACAGGTATACAGATAGTAGGTCCCAGACTAAATCAGGGGTAGTAATAAGTTGTCCATGATTAACCATATAAATTAAAAACAAAAGAGTAAAGTTTGCCTTCAAGTTCCTCTGTCACTCCAGAGACCCTTAGTGTGTCTATACTCTTACAAATGAGACTTGTCTTTCCATTTCATTCTCTGTTAGAGCTGGGAAGCACCACAGTGCCTTCCACATCACACATACAGAGGGCAGAGCCCGAGAGACATGAGGTGCACTGTTCAGAGCCTGCATAGGACAGAGATGGGCTCTGCAAACAAGGTGAGGAGGAAAGGGTGAGGACATGAGTCTTGATTCTCCAGAGGGCGCTGGGCTTCAGACTGCCAAGGACTTGCCAGACAGACCCCCATGGTTCCAGAGACTCCAGCCACCATCTCTTATCTCTCCTCCCTGTAGCTTGTGCAGATTGGACATCTTCAGGTGGTGAAACCTCTGGACTCTGGAACTCAGCTATAGACTTGCAAGGCCAATAGGACAATGGAAACAGGGGCTTTGGAACATTTCCAAACAATCCACACCCTGTTCCCCTTTCCCTGCAACTACCAAGCTGACCAATGACCTCCAAACCAGGAACTGGCATGGCTTTTGTATCTACAGGACCAAGGATTTCCCACTCTGGCACACATTACTTTCATCTAAACCCCTACTGCACTAAAGGAAAATGTGGCTGAATTTGGGCTGGGTTTGGTTGTGTGGCTACTTATGTGGAGAGCCATTTTCTACAACATTATGGCCTCCAGGAGGGCCACTGCAGTCCGTGAGGTCTGTTAATTCTACTGCAAGCAAGGAATGTGTTTATTCTTCCAAGGGGCAAAGATTCCCCCACTCAAAATGACGCTGCCACATTGTGCAACCAGGAACACTGGCTGTTGCTGATGTAAACAAGTGAGCTGGGCAGGCTCACCCAGGGTCGGGTTCTACTTTTCTCAGAGGTATTTCTTATGAATGGCTGTGCCCAGTGAAGCAATTTCCTGCCTTGTAAACTTCTGCCCACCAAACCACATCTCCTATCTATCACTGCCTGGCTCAGGGTCATAAAACAATTCCCCTCAAACCAATCGGAGCTTGATCAAGAGTCCTTGAGTAGCAGGAAAATTACCTCTCCATCTGCACAAGTAATGACACTTTGCAAGTGAGTGGCCCTGCAGTTTCTGAATGCAAACATCATGCGCCTTACCCCATGCCCTGTCTCTGCTCATTTGAGATGTGGGGCCCATTGATTTGATCCTCAGCCCTTGGGTCCAATCCACCAAGGCACTGGCTGTCTAGTGACCCATTCCTTACCTTGACCTGAGGACCCCACAGCTGGGACAACACATTTCACCATGTCAGAGCATGATTTACAAGAGAAGTTCATGTAGGGGTACCAGGTCCACAGGGGTGGGTGGGTGTCAATATGGACATAAGAAAACAGGTCAAAACAATTTCAGGAGCCCTCTGGTTTGGACATGCACCTGTTGGCTGTGCTTCCTTGACCTGGAATGTCTCTGCCATCTCTTGTCTTCCTGGTGGTCTGTCACTCATTCTTCATGCCACAGTCCATAATTTACCAAGGAACATTTCCTACTGCCTCCTAGACAGTATGCTGCCACTGTACTTTCTGAAGTCACGCATTTGCTGACTTGTCTCTCTCTCCAGCCAGTCTGGGGTCTCTTTCGGAGCATCTTGGAACCCTTTACTTATGCTATAGTGCCTACTTGGCTCAAAGTGAGTTGTCACCACAGTGTCACCAACAAGCATGTAAATGAAAACCTACTGCACATTCCCCCCCACACACACCTAGGTTATTTGCATATTGAGAAGCTTATGAAGAATGTGCTGTAGTCATGGAATTAAGACCCGGGTTAGGCTTGTCAACAAAGCATAATAGGTTCTCTGTCTTTAAGATGTCTGAGAAATGGCTTGGTAATTAAGAGAACTAACTTGTTGCTCTTCCAGAGGACCTGAGTTTGGTTCCCAGCACCCACATGGGGGCTCACCTTCTAATGCACATTTATACATGCAGGCAAAATAGTCATATGTAGATCAAACAAAATAAATATCTTCAAAATAATTTTAAAGATGTCCGAGACCCAATCATCTTTCTGTAAATGGTAGCAATACTGGAAGGTGGAATTCTAAGAGTGGGCCCGAGAGTAAGTGGGAGCCTCCCCCTCCTCCCACTCCCCCTTCTCTTTTCCCTCCTCCTTCTTTCCCTCCTCCCTCTCCTCCTCCTCTTCCTCTGGATTGCCCCTACCTCAGGCTTAGAAGCTGTTATGGATCTGAAAGAAGCCCATTTTTCTCTTTAGTTCTCTCCATGATTTTTGACTTTCACTTTTGGAGTGGTTTTGTTTGTTTGTTTGTTTTGTTTTGTTTTTTAAGTCAGAGTTGTTACTTGTCACAGTGTCACAGTATCCATTAAGCACCACCCAGAGCCACCATTTTTCTCTTTCCTGTCTCCGAATCCCCATTTACAGAGGTAGCCAGTGACTGGCTCCTTGCTTTGACTCTCAGAAGCCTCCAGGGATTAGGAGTGACAATGGTGGCCACACATGTGTTTGAGTCCAACTCTACAACCTACTTAGGTGTACTCATTCAAAAGTTTATTGCCGAGTGCCTACTATGTTCCAGGTGCCAGATGCTGGTGACAAAAATGAACACAACACTGTGTCTCTGCTTCACTGTGCTTGCATTCTAGCAGGGAAAGACACTGAAGGCAGGGTGTGTGTGTGGGGTGGGGGGGACGCAAATCAGGCCTAGCTATCAAGATACCTTCCTTGGTTCTCCAAGTGCAACGAGACTCAAGATATTATAGGGCATTCTTCTGTGAGCCTGGAAATGAGTTTTGTGCATTTGTATCTCGTTTAATCTGCAGCCAACTCCATTTTCAACTGATGTCCAATGATCCCTTGGCTAATAAGTGGTAGAGACAAGATTGAGTAACTTCCTAGCCTGAGATTATATGTTTGTATCTTTGGAAGTATCAGAGATCAGACCCAGGGTCTAGTGCACATTAGGCCATCACCAACCACTGAGCTACCCTGGAACAAGACTGGGATCTATGTAAATGTTTACTAGAGGAACAAATGAGATGAATGGTTAAACCTAACTATTGAGGTCGCCTGTTGTTCTGTCTCCAAGATACAAGCGTGAGCAACGCCCTTGAGTTTTTCATTTACTTACTGATTTGAGCCACTCTCAAGTATTTTTAGTTTCTGAAACATTTTATAAAGAGTAAGAAACAAGCATTTTTCTTGTTATCAATCATGTTGATAAAGCCCCTTTCCCCCAAAAAAAGTAAATCCCAAAATGTTCTACAAAAGAAATGGGCACTTTAGATTCTATTTCTGAGTTTGGAATGGAAGTCTTTGAATAAGGCTGAATGTTGACCCCCAAAAGCAGTGACTCATAAACCTTGGTACCTTTAAGTGCTAAGAAGAAAAAGGGTCTTTGCAAATGTGGTCAAGGGACCTTACCTCAGGTAATACTATGAATGCCAAATATACTCAGATATATATTTGAAATACGGAAAGAGGGAGATTCAACACAAGGGGAAGGAAAGATAGTTGTTATGTGACCACAAGCCAAGGAATGCCAACAAGTCACTAGGTCCTAGAAGAACATGGAAGGGCAGCTTGCTTTGAGAACCTCTGAGGAGTGCACCCTGATGCATGCTCCGCAGCACTGATGTTAGACTTCTGCCTCTACAGGGCTCACTCACTGAGAGATGTGGGCACATGGTACAGTTTGTAATTCCAGCTGCTCAGGAAGTGGCGGCAATAAGATCACTAATTCTGGATCATGTTAGGCAACATAGCAAAACTTCATCTCAACAACAAACAATAACAAACCCCCCAAACTGTAGGGGCTGAGACTATAATTCTGTGCAGAGAACTTTCATAGAATTATACAGCTAGGCAGTGGTGGTAAACACATTCGATCCCAGCATTTAGGAGACAGAGGCAGGCAGATTTCTGAGTCTGAGGCTAGCCTGGTTTACAGAGCAAGTTCCAAGACAGTCAGGGCTTCAAAAAACAAAAACAACTACAAAAAACAAAACACACACACACACACACACACACACACACACACACACACACACATACCAAAAAGCCCAAACAAACAAAAAAATCACTGGAAAAACAAAACAAAAAAATCCCCAATTTTGTATATGTTTTTCATAATGAATTTGGAATAACTGGTATTAATTTATTACAGATGTCAAGACAACAGGACTTAGGAAAGTAATCTTCTTTTGGGAATTTAACAGTACATATATTGTGAGAAAAGAAAATACTAAAGACTTTCTTCTGTGGTGTGTTGGCATACATATACACATGCAAGCCTTAGGAGACCCGTTTGGGTGACTGTTTTTGACGTAGTCCTCTCTGTTTCCTCTGCTTGTTGTTCCTTAGAAAGTGTTTTTTCTCTCTACACCCAGGAAAAAGAGTTCATCCAGGTGTGTGTGAAGTCCTGCACATGCCAAGGATTCAGTTATAAAACTGTCATGCTGTAAGTCTCAGCAGACAATTCAGTATTTGCACAGTGGAATGGCCCCTGCACAGAGGAGACAGAGAAGAGAGAAGGAGAGACAGAAAGGGGGAGGGAGTAGACTCAGAGGCATTAGTTTAGCCGAGTGTTACTTGTTATGAATGGTGGTCCTGTGACCAGTTGGGAGAAACTGTATCTCTGTCACCATCCCTGCCACGTAGTCTGCTGTCCCGACAATTGCTTGTTTTCCAGAGTGGCTTTTGATGCACTTAATTCCCTATTCAAAGGGAGCTATCAGCCAGCTTTACCTCTAGCACAGCTGGCTCCTGCCTCCTCCTGACTCCCAGTCTTCCTGGGACCCCTGTTCCCTGCCTCCACCCCATGTTAAGGAACAAGGACAAGTTCCAGCCCCCTGGGGTTCTTCATAGCCTCCCATGTGTCCCATTCTATCTTCTTTCCCTGCAGGAGACGAAGCCTCCCAAGTCAAGCCATCTCTCTTTGGATTTGCTCTTCCTAAGCCTCAGTTTACCACTTCATTTGCCTTGTGCCACAGAAACAAAAGCATTTGTCCAAATACCCAGCAGCACACAGGTGATAAGGAAATCTTGATAGACATCTGGAAGCATCAACCCAGCCCAGGAAACTCTACGACGAAAAAATGCATACCAATGCAGTTTGTGCAGGTTTCAGAGATCCAAGCCATTGACATTAACCCTATCACTCCTCAAAGGACCTTAAAAATCAGGTATGATTATTACCATCTCAGTTTTCCATATGACCACATTGCTGATTCTAACCAAGGTATCTGGACTCCAAAAAGCCTATCAAGGACCTGCCCCCAGCTGTGAGTGGAGGGCTCCGACTCTCAGCTGCATTGTATTCTTATCCACCTGAATTCCGCAGCAAACAGGACAAGCTATCTGTATCTTGGGAGGACAGGCGCCACCACCACTGGGCTCAGAACAGTTTAGTACACTTTGAGGCAGGGTTTCATTAAGGATTTCATTTGCTACCCATGGAAGTTAAAATGAAGAGGGTCTAACCCAGGATGCTCCCTAGAACATGAGTGTGTCCTGGGAGAAAAAGAGCCATGTTAGTTTGTACTTGGTGGGTAAAGAAGGAGCTTAGAGAATGCCAGTGATTAAGGGAGGATGGATGAGGCTTTTTCAAGTCTTCAGAATGGGCAGTTTCCACCTCGACCCCCATCCAGTGGGCACCTTTCTCCCTTTTTCAGCTGGTGGAGGGATGTTAGCAAGGACCTGCTAGTGTTCCAGGGACTGTCAGCTGCCTGGTTCTCCTTTCTGTATAGCTTGATTCAAATAGGGTTCGGTTAAGAAAAGTTAAGACAGCCAGGTAGTAGTGGTACACTTTAGTCCCAGCACTCAAGAGGCAGAGACAGGTGGATCTCTGTGAGTTCAAGGCCAGTGTGGTCTACGGAGCAAATCCCAGCACAGTCAGGCCGACACAGAGAAACCGTGTCTCAAAAAAACAAAACAAAAAAAGTTAAGACTGTACTTAACTACACTCCCTCCCTCCCTCTCCTTATACAGATAACCTTGTGGGTCTATAGGACCTCTAGTTCTCAGAGTTACTGCCACAAGGCCAAATGGTCTAAACTGTCAAATGCAGATGCTTGCTAGTCCCCAAACAGTGTGATCTGGCTATAAGGCTCCAGCCAAGGTTGAGGTTTCATTCTTCTCTGGTACTGGACATGCCCTCTAAAAACGTTTTAAAAAGATTTCTTTTATGTGCATGCACCTGCTTGTCTGAATGTGAATGCTGTGCCCTCTGAATCAAGCGGGAGCCCAAGAAGAGGGTGCTGGATCCTCTGGCACTGTGGTTACGGGTGGTTGTGAGCAGCTTGATGTGGGTGCTAGGAACTAAAGCTGGGCCCTCTGCATGAGCAAGTGCTCTTAACAACAGAGACATCTCTCCAAACCCTGGACTTGTCCTTTTAGGCCACCTCGAGCAATGTGAGGGAATCTTTGCTATATGTGTGTAGTGCTTGCCCTTGTCCTGGCTTTATATCAACATAATTATGAACTTCCTCTTAACTACTTCAACCCCAAATTATAGTTCTGGCAACCTAGGAACTACTAGGGATCAGTATTTTATATCTACCTGTCCCTGCTTTGAGCACACATTAGGTCCTCAGCAAAATTTTCTAGCTCTGTGAGAATGGCCATCTTCTGCTATAGTGGGGTATATGAAAACCCTGCCACCCAGGGACTGTCACTATAGTTCTCTTGCCTCTACTTGCTCTGGGAAATACTTAGTTGGAAAGCAGAAAAAGCATAGGCCAGCAGGATTTGCTATATAAGAGGTGGCAGAACTGAGGCCAGGGCAGGGTCCTTCCTCCCAAATCAGCATTGAATCTATTAGTATCCTCAACAGAGAAAGATCAAAAAAGTGTTGTCATCACAAGAGCCCATTTTCCTGGGCCCACATGGTCCTCTGGGAGGTCAAGAAGGCAGGAAAAAGCCTGGAATCAACACTTAAAATGAGATTTTAGAAGTTCCCTGCTACAGTTTTCTCTCTTATACTTTTTTTAAAGACCAGAATTGGCTCTATAACCTTGTCCATGTGATATCTGATGGTTCAATGACTGTTTCCCACATTGAAGCATGAGAAAGCTAACACTCGTAGAAGACACTAATGCAGGCCAACCCAGCAGATACACACTATGCCTTCAATGGGTTCACTGGGAAATATCAGAGACCAGCCAGGGGTTCTTGGTGAAACCATAGAAGGTGGGAGGAGGCATGAGAAACACGAGACTCTGCGCAGTGACAAAATAAATTGCTTTAATGGGAGGCTTCCTGAGATGGCTGTTAGCCAGTCAGTATCCCTGCCCTGGGATTTCTTGGAGGATCTACTGGCTGAGCCCCAGGCCCTCGGGAAGCTAAGGCATCATGCTGCCACTATGTCCCACCCCTCTAGAGATCCAGAGGTGTGTCTCAATGTCAGAACAGAACTAGCTGGCAGTCTATCCAAAGTATGCCATCCCTGTGGCCGGAGGGGAGGTAAAGAGATTCATTTCCCACTGTGGGTGTTTTTCCATGGGGAGCGGGGAGGGAACACGTTACTTTTGGAATTTCAACTCTGACCTTTACAAAGAAAAGTGATAGACACTTTAGTAATATATACAGGGTGGGGGTAGATACCTGGAAGGGGAATTGCACTTAATTACAATAGTTTATAGTTTACACCCATTGGACAAATTTACTTCTTTAGAAGAAATCTTTAAATCATCTGGGACGGGAGAGGGAGTCTGTCAGTATTTACAGTGTCTGGCTCAGTTCAATAGCACACGTACTCTCCGGTCCTCCTGGTCATTTCAGTAACAGATTCAAGTTTTTGCATCAGTTTGTTCAATGAAGGATTGCCGCGTAGACTCCATGGTTTTCTCGCTTCCTGTTGCACCACTTGGCACCAGCCACCTCTGGGAGAAACGAGCACTTGGCATCTCGGGAGAGGCATCATGACAATACTGCAGAGAAGGGAAGCTAGGCTTCAAGCTGCACCTCGAGAGAGCAGGTTGTTCAAGGTGCCTGCAGGGTGTCAGGTCAGCAGGGACCTCTCCTGGGCTCCCCGGTGCTCATGGCATCACTGGGCTTTTCTACGACAGCTGCCCAGAGAGACTTGATGGTGTGGAAAATGGGGTCCTTGTTGCTGCACACAAAGTGAGTGGTTATGTAGGCATCACCAGGCTTGCAGTGGACACTGCAGAGGAAGAGAGAGAGGAGAAAAGGCTTAGCTGTGTGCACACAGACTATTAACTTCTGCAAGGGAGGGGACACTCAGCCCAGCCAGCAAAGTACCTGGGGGTTAGGGACTGGGATGGGGTGGGCACTCAGCTGCATGGTGGTTGCTGAAGCACATTCCCTGTAGGAAAGCTTTCCCTGACATTTCTGAGGAAAGACGTACATTGCCAGAGACCCTGAAATAGCCCTGATTTGCTGACCTTACCCCTGAAGTGGTAAGGTGTGACAATGGCATTTATACAGTACTCGGGGAGATCATACAATAGCAGGGTGGAGAGCTCTAGGCTTCTTTGTGGAAGTCTCTTCCTAAGACCTCTAAGAGCATGGGGCACTAGACCACTACTTCCCAAACTTGGATGGAGCAACCAGGACAAGGATCCTGCTAAAACATAGATTCATTTCTGGTTCTTAGGCCTGGGTTAGGCCTAGGAGTTTACACTTGTAGTTTAAAAATTATTTACACGTATTTATTTGTGTGCACCCACAGTGCACATGTGGAAGGCAGAGGACAACTTGCGTGAGTCAGTTCTCCCCTGCCTCTATGTGAAACTCAAGTTGATGGGCTTGGCAGCAAGCTCCTTCACCGGATGAGCCACCTTACCTGCCCAGGGAGACAGAGCATGCATTTCTAAGAACTCATTGGGTTCTGCTGACACTGTTGATCTACCAGAAGCAGCAAGGCCATAAAAGCAAGTGAGAAAATGCCCATTTCCTCAAAGTTTCCACTAGAGAGAGGGCTTTGGAAAGAGTGGGGCTGGAGAGATGGCTCAGCCATTAAGAGCTCAGGCTGTTCTTCCAGAGGACCCTGGTTCAACTCCTGACACCCACATGTTAGCTCGAAACTATCTGTAGCTCCCATTTCAGGGACTCTGACACCCTCTCACAGACACACATGCAGAGAAATGAGTGCACGTGAAATAAAAGTAAATTAATTAAAAAAAAAACTTTTAAGGGTTGTTACCATTAGGAAAAGAAGCCAAGGGCTGATGGTGTTGGATGGCACACATCTGGGCGTGCCAGGGAAGGAGACCTCAGAGGATCTGGAGCCACCCTCTGGGAGGAGCCACAGTTCCATGTGAGGTAGTCTCCCCTTCCAGAGCCTGGGGATTCCCTGGGATGACTTCAGAAAATCTCCACTCCCCTTCACTGTCACTTTTCCCTTTCTTTTCTTCCCCGCCTTTCACTTTCATTAGCACTGCACGTTTTCCTTTCGGCCATGTTAGTGGCTTGTTCTCTCAAGATGCTCCCTTCAAACATCCACACATCACACTCATGAACCTGTTATCCCATTGTTTTCTTACTAATCAGTGCTCTCAACTATGACCCCATGAGACTATCACAACATCATGACAGATTTTAAAAAGCAAGGTTCAGAGTGAGCTGGGATGGTTCAATGGTTCAGAACCAGGAAGACGGGAACCAGAGCATTGGGTTGGTTTGGGGTGACCTCCAGCATGTGTCCGAGGCTAAGAGCATTCTATTTAGACTTTGTTTTCAGTCAAATTATTCTTCATACTTCAACTTCTTCCTCTACAGAAGTGGAGTTTCAGTGGGCTTTGTTGCATTAGTACAGGTGAAATTGCCTCAAAGGTGTTACCATGGTGGTTATTAATAGTGTCCAGCACGGGCCCCTTCCTCTGTTCTTGCTGCTCTGAGGGCTCCTAAGAGTGGGCCTGAGCTATGCATTTGGGTGAGGAGTTGGGTTTCTGGTCCTCCTACATTCTTGAGGACTTGGTCAGGATCCTCTGATACCCTTTGCCTCCCTTCTTGCCTCTGCCCACCCCCACTCTTAAGTCTCTTTACTTCCCACCATCAGCCCCTCCCCTTTCCCTTCCAATTTTCAGATTTCAGGTGGAAGAGAGAGAAAATGGCTTGTGACCTCGCAGGTTTCAATAGAAGAGCAAACAAGAAGGGTAGATAAGGAGACGCCAGTGAGATTCTATGACCTGTCATTAGGGATGGGCTCCCCAGCTATCAGATGTTTGCTCACATAATAAAATGGTGGCAGAGCTCTAAATGTTGTCAAGGGAACTAGAATTATTTGCTCCCTTCCGAGTCTAAACATAAACATCTGATAAGGTGTGCACTGGGGTCCTAGCACACCCCTCAGTCTTAGGGGTGTGGTAGCTGCAGTCTTCATCCTCAGAGTATCTGTTACATAATGGTGGTAGCTAATGCATACTAAAATTCCATCGTGTGCAGACACTATGTTTAGGGCTTTGCTTTCACAACCTTTTATCTATCATCATTTTTAACATTTATTTATTGCAAGTGTACAGGCATTCACATGCCACAGCTTGCAAAAATCAATTCTCCCTTTCCACTATGTTGGTGCTGGGGATCTACTCAGGTGACTGGTCTTTACCTACTGAAGCCATCTTGCTGGCCTCCATCTAGCCTTTGAGGTAGGTGGCCGTTATTTATTTATTCACTTAACCCATTAGTGAATGCCTCTTATGTGTCCAGGGCATGCAACTATGAACAGGACTGGTCTATAATTTCACACAGTTTATATTTTAGTGAGTTTGAACAAAATGCCACTAAACATTATATACATATATCCTATGTTACCAGCTTTTAGGAGAAGATGGAATACTCCTAGAAAACAAGCATGGTAAGTTAGGCTGACTTGAAAGGGGGGCTCATTTAGGGAGGTAGTGACATTTGACTTGAACAAATGAAGGAACAAGCGTGGGAAACCACACAAATTGTGCTCCAGGCAGCAGAGGCCAAATGTACAACACTGAGTGTGGGCACTTGCTGGCTGTTGAGTCCTTGGTTCCACTTAAGCCCAGTGAGCAAAAGAGGAGCAGAATGAAGTATGAAGACAGCAGCGGCAGCAGAATGAAGTATGAAGACAGCGGCGGCAGCCTGATCACCCAGAGTCTTGTAAGCTATTGGTGAGTTTTGACAGGGGAGGGACATGCTTGATTTACCTCTTGAAGAGATCCCTCGGGCTGCTGCAATCAGACCACAGTGTTGTGTGTAAGAGTAGAAGTGGAGTCAAGGGCCACTGAAGGAGACTAGCTAGAGACAAGAGATGGGCTAAGATGGTACCCATGGGAGTGGTGAGGAGTGTCAGATTTAGGATGTATTCTAAAGGACTCCTAGTAGAGTTTAATTGATGGACAGGATGTGGGGTATGGAGAAAAGAATTATGGTCCCTTGTAAGAAAGGAGGGTAGGGGTTTTAGAGATGGGATTATAAAACAAGGAAGTAATTTGGATGTGGAGAAATGGCGGGGGCAGGAGGACGGAGAGTTCCTATTTTAATGGGCTCAGTTTGAGAGGTGTGCGGCACATTTTAGGGATGCATGTGTCTCACTAAAAAATAACACTGTCAGCGTGTGCACTCTCAGTGGGCAGGCCTGCCTTGGAGACAGATCACATGTGCCATCAGTATATGTACTTGGCCCAAAGTCACGGGATTGGTGGTGTAAGCATTGATAAGAGGAGGCCAAAGAGTGATCCTTGCCCCCACCCAGTGCTCTAGTATTGAGAAGATGAGTTGCCAGCTAAGGGCAGGAAGAAGGAGTACTGAGTGCTACAGGATGAGATGATGTCTACGGTTCCAAAGGGAAAAGGAGGGAGTAATGGGCTGTGGTATGCTACAAGAAAGCAGCCACTGGATCTGCAGCACGGAGGTAGTAATGATCTGGACACGGTGGAGTATGAGGCGAGAAGGCAGCCTGCACTGGTCTCAAGACTGAGATGGAAGTAAGGAAAGAGAGAAGATTGGTGGCAACAAGCAGCTCACGTCTATTGTCAAGTTAATTGACAATTAACCGTCAAGTTAATTGTAGCTCCAGGAAGGGAAAGTACTGATTGTATTTACAATATTAGAGGTGTGGGAACTACAATCTACATGGACTATAAGTAAAATGCATAGGGACTTGCGACGGCAAAGCTTGCACACTGTAAGATCATCAGATAGGGGCAAGAGAGGTATCTCACAGGTTCAAACCACTTGCTGCTCTTACCCAAGGACTGCAGTCAGTTCCCAGCACTCATAACCATCTATAACTCTAGTCCCAGGGAACTCAACACACACAGAACAAAAATAGATATTTATAAAAAAAAATCTGAGTGAGACTATGGGGGAAATGAATATTCTTGGTCATTTACAAACCTTTTTCTCATACTTGGGAGACACTCAGGGTCACTAGCAGCAGAAACCAGATGTGACCCAGCTTTCATGAACTTGATGTTCCCGTGGGTCAAACACAAAGGGATACAGTCTACTGGGGTCTTCTTGCAGTCAGTCCTTGCAATAATCCCACCAAAGAGATGGCATTGTATAGAGAAGGAAACTGAGGCTCGACATATTCCCCGAGGGCATGAGTAGAAAGTGGTAGAATTTTGAATCTGGATCTGGCCAACTCTCAGGCTTAGCACTCCTAGCCATCAGACTTTCTTGCTTCCCTCATCCCAACAATGAAGAAGGCTTGACGAGAAGGGACAGCTATAAAGGACTCACAATGAAGCATCCCACCTTGTCTTGCCAGCACATCTAAGGGCATCTCTTGGCCCCTCCATAAACTAGGAAGTGAAAGAGCGGGTAGAGAGAACTATGGGAGCAGGGGTCAGCTCACAGAGTGCACACCCTACTTGTGAGTGAAGCCATTGCTTGGTATAGTCTCTGCTACCCAGGAGCTCAGACACACATGTTTCAGGACTTAACACATAATTCCCAAGAGCTGATGGGAAAAGAGACAGATTCTTCAGAAAGGGCAGATGGCAGGAGATGGCAGAAGCTACAGGAGGATGCTTGGCAGCCAAGGATTCCAAAACTCCATCCTGGAGGATCCTGTACAGTAAGTGCTGGAGTCAGACAGCCTCAAGTCTACCTCTAGATTTAGCTTCCTTATATATGCCCAGCCCTGCATCATTATCATGCTGCTTAAGCATGCATAGCTATCAGAAGCCTGTAAACAGCACTTGGGAGGCAGAAGAAGGAAGATCACTGCAAAAACAATGCCAGACTTGTTCATACAGTGAGTTCTAAGCCAGCCAAAGATCCTTCCTCTTGGATCTAGGTTCCCAAGCGCTGTTCCCTTCCTGCTAACACATAAGTTTGCTTTCTCCCACCTTCCAGGAAAACAGCAATTGGTTCAGAGGCCACCCAAAGCACTCAAACTATCATCTCAAAACAAACAAATAAATAAATAAGAAAGATCTTGGGAGGTGAGTGCTGTGGAGTTTATAATTGTGTGAAATTATTCATATCCTTCTTAATCTTTGAGCCTTAGTTTTCTGCATAAAAATATCTATGTAGCACAAGGAGTAGGAGGGTTAGCCAGATAATGCATGGCAGAACAGCAGTTTAAATGTTTGTTAGAAATTGGAGGACTAAAAAGTACTAGTTCTGAATCAACTCTCTCATTTATCTATCCATCACCCACCCACCCACTCACCCACCTACCCACCCACCCATCCATCCATCCATCTATCCATCCATCCATTCACTCACTGATTGGGTACTCCTGAACTACTTGCTTTTTTTGCTAGGAGGAGGAAGAGAAGGAGGAGAAAGAGAGAGAGAGAGAGAGAGAGAGAGAGAGAGAGAGAGAGAGAGAGAGAGAGAGAGAGAACCTGTCTGTTAGCAACAAGGGGAACAGTTATCTAGAGCCTAGACCCAAGATGATGAGTCTTCAGGAGAGATGACCATAATCTTCAGACATGTTGCTGCCAGGGGCTCCAATGACCACATATAGACCAAACACTGAAGTGCATGCTGAAGAAGGCAGGAGTGACAATGGCTTTATAAACGCACAGAGAGAAGAAGGAATGTACAGGGAGCTTTCCTCTCCACCTGACTATGCCCCTGACACCTTGTTTGGCATTTGTGAGGCAGGGTAGGGTTTCCCCATGTATAAAGCAACAGTCTTAGTGTGGAGAAAACAACCCTAGCTCACATAGCAGGAACTGATGGAGTCAGAATTAATTCAGGTGTCCTGGCTTTTCCTACCACTATACAATGCCTATAAAATAGCCCAGGCATAGCACACTCTAGTTGCTGGTTACACACACACATATTAACACATGTGAGAAGCCCTTTTCAGCAGGCTCTGTTTAATCTAGCCATTCCTGGAACGTATTTGACCAAGGACCCATTCTTTCCCACATGTCTCACATGGCCTAACACCTAGCAATGGTTTTGAAACCATCTCTCTCCTATATTCCTTCTCTGAGACCACTGTCTCCTCATGGAGAACAATGTAAAACGAAGAAAGAACAAAAGCTGCTCATGTTCCTGGTGCCTCTGGAACAGGGAGTGTGTAGTCCATCTTCGCTGCAGTCTACTCTTCCCCATTCTTCCTTCTGCTTTGCTTTGAAGGAAGTTTTCTGTTTGGAACTTAGCATGTTTAATTTTTACTCAAGTTCCTAACCACTTACAACAATAAAAGCATCGATGATTACCATGAGCATTTTCAAGAGAGAGGATAGGTGTTTAAATGGAAAGAGTTCAGGATTTGGAGTCAAAGGCTGACTGATGTCTGGGGGCTGAGTTCATCTGCATGACCTTGGGTAGGTCAATTTCCAGACTGGGTTTCAGTTTACATCTTTGAATTTAGAAAACTGCAGCTGAATGAAAATGGTGAAACAATGTTCACCAGGCAGAGGTTTACACTACACAGCCAATTCTTTTTTCTTTTGAGACAATGGTCCTCTTGCCTCAGCCTCCTGTGTTCTGCTATTACAAGCATGTACCATCATGCCCACCTGAGTATTTTAAAATAATTCTTATTAGTATAATAAACATCTACATTGTTGCAGAGATGAGGGTCTGGTCACTTATGAGATACCCTCGAATATAAAGACAACTTCATAATAGGTCAAGAAAGCTGCTCATACAACTTCAAGGTTGACTAGCCACTCTGACCAGTGGAGGGCAGAAGCCACGTGGGGGCAGACAGCAGCAACTTTGGGAGCGTCTTTGAGCGGGTTAAGAGACTATTTCCTGAATCCAGAGGACTCATTTCAACAAGCAAGCATCAAAGTCAATGTGGGAAAGACAGGGATAGTTAATCACCACCCTGTCTAGGGCTGCCCAAGCGGTAGATGGATTGATAAACCTTTAAAAGAGGAAGGTATTCCCAAGGAGGGCCGCTGCGCCTGGCTGCCCCCCTGACTAAGATTGGTGAGCACAGACAAATGTTTTCTCTGACGGCTACAACGAGTGGGAAATGGTGCGGGAGTCAGGAGTCGAAGGGCAGGGCAATGGAGGGTTGTCTTTTAATCTTCTATTGGGTGAGAGAAGAGTGGTAGAGTGGGTCCCACACACCTCTCCTTCTACCTCCAATTTTGGAGCCCAGCAATCCAAGCTATGTGTTTAGCATCCAAGATACACCAGACAGTTAATATACAGGTCCTCTCCAAATCCTTGAAACAAGTAAAAGGTACAGCTCTTATTTTCAAGATGAAGAAACGAAGGCTCAAACAAAGCAGCAGAAGCTGCCGTACTTTACTCTAAGGCAGTGGTCCCCAACCTTCCTACTGCTGTGACCCTTTATTACTTTACTGTTTCTCACGCTGTGCTGACCCCGGCCATAAAATTATTTCATTGCTACTTCATAACTGCAATTTTGCTACTGTAATGTAAATGGCTGGGATGCAGGATATCTGAGATGTGGCCTCTGTGAGGGTTCATTCGACCCCAAAGGAGTCATGACCCACAGTTTGAGAACCACGGATCCAGGACCAAAGGAAGATGAGTTAAGAGAGGAGTCCTGAGCCCATAAAAGAATCTGATCAGAAGCTCAGGGCTCAGGAGTGTGGTGGGAGCTTGGGGGGGGGGAGGGGAGACGATCAACAAGATCAAACCTTAATGAGTGCTTCTGACATGAAGTTCAAGGTTGTCGTCTCCTTATCTAGCAATCGATAGAGGCCAAACAGTTCCCACAGTACACAGACCCTGGCTGCTGAAAGGTCTTATTGTGTTATTCTGGAATCCACAACTGTGTTCAGACATCTTGTCCTGTTTTCCAGTTCTCCGTGTCCTGTCTGAGCTACAGCCCTCTCTGTCAGCTGCTTGTCTTTATTACTCCATCACCTCTTTGGGGGGAGGGGATTACTCATCCTCTGAGGCAGTGACTAAGCTGCTGGATCCCCCCACGTTTGTGTGCACCAGGAAGTTGAATTTAAGTTTCTTAAGAAACCATCAAATGGGCAGACCTCTGAAAAAAAGTCACACTGCCTCTGGGGAGTCCCCATAGGATTGGCACAATTATTGGGCTTATTGGGCCTGGGGTGGTATGGGTCCTGGACCAATAGAATCAGTCCCAAGACCCCTGATTCACCTTTCTCTTTCCCCACTGACCACCTTTGCAAAGCTGGCGATACAACAGATGTCCTGACCTTCCTATCCCAGCCTGGAAAAACCCTTTTCATGGACCATCAACCATCCCAGTCAGGAATGCTCAATTCCAGTGTCTGGCAGCGCTTTGCCACCCAACTTCAGTCTGCATTTAATACTCTTGTCGGGAAGCAATAAACCCTTTTGGCCTGTGGTTCATCTGTTTTGCCCTCTGACCTCAGGGGTTCTCTTTAGTGGGTAACTGAGGGAAAGTCTCATAATAAAACCAGGGGATGAGAATATACTCACTCCTTTGGTACCTTGACAGTCTGACTCATCACATGCACACATGTGCACACACACACACACACACACACACACACACACACACACACACACACACACACGCACGCACACACACGCACACACGCACACACGTATGCACATGCACGCCCTGGCCCCTCCTGTTGGCATTACCTGTTTACTTGAAGACATGCTGGTAAGGGTATTGATGCTACTGGTATCTGTGACCACCATCGCAGATGGAAATCGGGAGGTGTGGGAATACTGAGGGGGTTCTTGTTTATGTGAATACACTGGAGAGACAAAGAGAAGACAAACTCAATATATGTGCGCACAGTCACAACACCGCCAGATTCTTTAATCAAAGTACTGAATCTTGGCCTGGTGTCCTCCCTTGTGAAATAAGGAAGGCATCTGTTGTAGGAAAATATCATATTTAAACTGCTTTGAACTAAATATACACCTGTTTCTCTGACTTTGGGTAAGAATATTGGAGCCTAAGCATCAGCAAGTGGCCTTGTGCATACAGAGGACACTTGCTCCAACAATGACACATGTGCCCAGGTGTGTGCTTACTGTTCATGCCACAATAAATTCCATGTTTCCCCTCAGAGTTATAGACAGATTAACATTAGTAATTAGATGCATGTGTAATCAATTATATAATTCTGGGCTATTCCAGTTTCACTACAATGATATCCAAGCCTTAGGATGTCACAGAAATATAAAGGATAAACAAAAGGAGACTTGACTCAAAAAGACCTCCAGGGGCACATGACTCAATATTTGGTTGTTTTAGTATTTGCCTACCGCATCTGGAACCTTGTGACTCATGTTAGCTATCCATAAGAATCGTGTAGATCCTAGGTCACCTGACTAGCTAATGAAAGCATGTGGATGCTTGGCACGAGGGAGGGACCAGCACGTTCCCAAAACATAGACCCTACCAAGAGGCCTCCAGTATGAAATGGAGGTGAAGGTCACTGGCTGCTGGTTATTTCCTGGTTTAGCCCCCTGGGCTCTCTCCTCATGGCTAGTCAGGTCTGCTGGGTCTGAGCAACCCCATGGGTCATGGTGACCACTGTGATGCTGTCCCCCACCCTAGGCCTGTGAGGTGAGTAGGGGATCTAGATTCTAGAAGAATGAGGTGCGGCACATGTGGGTCCCAGACTCTGCTGCAGGCTGTGGCAGAGTTTTAAAAGCCAAAGATATGTGATTGGAATGTGAGGGGCTGTTTAGAAACCAGCCCTGCAGGCCTGAATCAGGACCCAGCCCTGAGGAGAGAAGGCTGAACTGAGCAGTTCAACCTCAGACCTGTTGTTTGTCTGCAGCAGCTGGAGGAAGGGCCCCGATCCCCTTTGCCCTGCTTGCCTCTCAAGAGTGACTTAGTAAACAACACTTGCATTTCTGCAACGCTTTAGGCTTAAGAAAGGCAGGTCACCGATATTTTAATTTCATGTTCATAATTACTCCAGAAGCAAACTATTCCTGTTTTATGCATGGAGAAAATGAGACTCCCAGTAGCTGGTGGCTACATAGCTGTTTAAGACTAGTCTAGACTAGATACTTCCTGAAGTAGGAAAGACATCCATCCCTCCATCCCCCTTCTAGAATTTCTTAACTTGAAAATTAAGGCTCTAGCCAGGCTTGGCCAGAATAGTGGAGGCCTGAGGTCAGGATGTGGGGCAAGAATAGGGAGACATAAAAGCCGAATGTGGGGACCCTCTGTGCAAGGGGCAGAGAGTCTGGTGCTCCTTGACTTGGTAGAGGACAGGTGACACTTTCCATGTCGGTTGATGGCTTTGTTTGGTTTTTACGTTGTGTATATGTTCATGCATGCATGGGTGCACATGTATGTAAGGTTGTGTGTGCCTGCCTGCATGCATGTGTATATAGGTCAGAGGGTGATCTCAGTTATTGTTCCTCTGGTGTCATCTGTGTTGTTTTTTGAGACAGGATCTTTCACTGGCCTGAACTCAACAAGTGTGCTAAGCTGTTGGCTAGTGAGCCCCAGGGATCTACCTGTCCCCACTCCCCAGAGCTGGGGTTATAGGCACATGTCACCACACCCAGATTTTTGGCATGGGTTCTGAAGGCCCAAGCTCAGATTCTCATGCTCGCATAACAAGCGCTTCACTGACTGTGGTATTCCTCTAGCCCTTGTGTGCTTTGTCCTCAGTGCCAGGAACTGAACTGAGGGCCTCATGACTGTTGGGCAAGTGCTCTATCACCAAGCTACATCTCCATCCAAGTTTCATGGTTTTCAATTAGAGATTCCCAGGGTGTGTAGGCTGTGGGCACTTAAGAATCCAGAAAAAACCATCTGTTTCAGAGGGGCAAACAGATCACAATCTGCATGCCAACTCTGACCATCTGGGGATGGCTGCAAAGGTGATGGCGCTGAGAGAACATGCTGTGACTGATTGGTGAGATTTTCAAGGGGCTGGGATGAGAACCGCTGTGTGTTCCACGTGCTTTGCCAAGTCCCCTTTGATGGTAGGCCTGTATTTTCCACTGCAAACTTCCCCCTTTGGAGCCTTGGAGCCGGAGAAGAGGACAGAAAAGCAAGAACAATATCCCAAGAGCTGAGCTTGAGAAACTATTGCTTTGGTTGCTAATAGATTGGGAAAACCAAGCCAGTAATCGTCCAAGAAACTTCCAACCCCGGCATGTGTGTGTCCTTACTGTGGGAGCTCTGTAGCTGAGTCACCGCAGCCATGAAGGGCTGCTGGGCCATGTGGCTGCCTGGACTCTGCTGCATAAGGGGCTGCTGGTGAGGACTGTGTAGCTGTTGGGAGAACTGGACAGGCTGGAGGGCTGCCAGGCTGCTGGCCACACTGTTGATGACTGGAACACTCTGGGCTTGGGAGGTGTTGAGGCCTGTGGGAGCAAGAGAGAAGAGTCAGAGTGGTACCAGGGATGAACAGATGTGACAAGGGCAGCATCCATCATAGAGGGAGTTGATACTCGGTGTATTTGTCACTGGGCTGAGCCTGTTATGGAAGAGACTGAAAGGAAGATTACTTTACAAAAACAAGGGAACTGAGACCTGGAGAGGAAATTTTCTGAAACCTGAGCATCTCTCCAAATAATCCTAAGACCTCCCAAATTCAGCTCCTTTGGAGGTACCAGAGCCCCTGGGAAAGCTGATTCTGTTTGCAGGCTCCATGCATGCTGGACTGTGAGAAGCCTGCCCTGGTGTCCTCTGGCATAGATAAGGGTGTCCACTTTAGGGTATAGCTTATTACCCAGATCTGTCTTTCCAGTAGAGGGCAGCAGTATGCAGCAGCCCCCTCTGCCCTGAATGTCCCCCTTTCCACTGTCCCCACCCCCATCCCCACTACTTCAAGTCAAAGGAAATCAAACCTTCTTCCACAGTCCTAGAAGGAAGAGGTCTGAGGATTCACAGTAGAGCCCGCAAGGACTCTGGAAGAGGTCATACTGACTCTATTGTCAGTAGCAGAGAGGGGAAGAAAACAAGAATTTAACCTGTCTGTGAAGTGGATATATGCTAGGGTTTTTGGTACCTGAAGAACTAGGTCAGAGGAGGAGGAAGCAGTAAGTTAAAGATGTAACAGTAGGTCTGGCCTTCTTTCTGTTCTGAGGACATGGGGGGAACCTCTGTGCTTTGGTAGCAGGCCTATATCCCAAGACATCACTTGAACCCCAGCCACTACTGGAAGGCCTGGGTTTCCTTGCATCCATAATCTAGTTGCTCCCTGGCATGACCCTGGGGAAGAAGAGACAGGATCAGAGTGGAAGCCAGAAGAAGAACAGAGAAGATCCCCCAGTCTCCCTTCTGGAGCTGCCAATATTCCCTAGTCCTTGCTTTCTGGGAAGTTGGTGGTGAGGAGATGTAATGAAGAGGAGGACCCAGGAAAAGGCCTATTGCAGAGGGGAGGTCTGGAGAGCCTTCCTGAAAGGAAGAGCACTTCCAAAGCTTAAGCAGGATTGTGGGAAGTCCTCCAGGGAGACAGTACAGTCTTAACAATTGCCCACTTGGAGCTCTAGCAGATACTGTTATCAGAAAGTTAAAAGGTGAGACCCTTGAACAGAAAGGAAGAACAGATAACCTTCTTCCTGGCTCCCCTGGGTGGGACTTGACCGGCGGGTGTGTTGTGTGTGTGTGTGTGTGTGTGTGTGTGTGTGTGTGTGTGTTCTGATCACCCTCAGAATGCCACTAGAATGTTATCTCCATGGGGGACTCAGCTTCTCCCCAAGTGTGTACCTCACCTGATACCCTGATACTCTATTTAAATCCTCCTCTTTTTCTTGATGGCCTTGGGCTCCCAGGTAACCCTATGAATTTTCTGTTTATTCAGGACCCATGCCCACTACTCTCATAGGGCAGTCTCTGTCCAGGAAAGAATAGTAACCCATCTAGACTGCATGACACTGGAAGGCACAGTTCGGAAACACACCTGAGCATTAGAGCCGCCCAGGGGACCTCTTTAAGAAATATACATTCTCGAGCGCCACCCAAGACTCAGTGAGTCAAAACCTGCAGAGGTGGGGCCCAGGAATCTCATTTTCGACAGTCTGAGATCCCAGTGTGCTTCTGTTCCAGGTCCGAGAACCTCTGATGTCATCCTAGCTCCCCCAGGGTGTATGACTCGTGGCCTTTTTATCCGGAAGAAGCAAAGATAATGAGCATTTGGCAGTGACAAGTCACTTGTCCAGAGTCCTGCAGTGCTGAGGATGGGGGCCCGTACACAAGAGAAAACAAGAAACTTCTCTCTGACTGACTCTCCCTTAGAGGGTACTGCATCTCAGCCACACTTCCTGGCAATCCTCACCCTTCTTTATGCTCTGTCTACCCCAGTGCACATGCGCACCTGTGCCTAAGGTCAGTGTGCACCCTGTCCACATGCAGGAGACACCCTGAGGAGGCTGAGATGCCTGGGTGCACATGATAGGAAGAACAAACGAAGAAAATACAGAAAGGCCCTAGGGAAAGCATTAGTTCAGACAGCACCTAAACTGATACAGCTGAGTGGGTGTCTTAGCTTGGTATGGGAAGAAAGAAAGTGGGGGCAATTTGTGCATTATTTTGTTTGAAGAAATAAGGAAATCTATATCTTACCCATAGGCCTTTTTTCCCCCCATGGTGTGTGTACCTGTGTGTGCGCATGAACATGTAAAGGTCAAATGACAACTTGCAGGAAGGTAAGCAAGCTGCTTTAAGGCATCTCATTCTTTATCCAAGTCCTGGAATTAGTTTGGCTGCTGTAGTCCGTGTGCCAAAAGGGCCAGTAAAATGGAAGTGAACTTGAAGTAATTTTTAACTTTGGAAATCTCCTAAAGATCTCTTTTTTTCCCATTTCTCTTCTGCAAAAGTAAATGCAGAGTGTGCTTCCATCCCAACAGCTAAGGACAGGGTGAGAGCTACACAATAAATTCATGTGCTTTCAATGGCTCCTGCCCTGTTCTGCCTTCAAAGGAGGTATTCTCTTATGTGATTCCAGTTCTTAGACGATGGGAGGAGAGGGAAACAAAATGCAGGAACAAGACAAGGAAGCAATCAGCATGGGGCCCTGGACACCAGGATGCCGAGAGGACCACACACAGGCAGACAACGTTGAAAAATTATGACTGACATGCCACCTTTAGGTATCTCTGGATCCATCTGAGGAAGATCTCCCCAGGTCACAAAGTTGGTTCTGAGACACAATGACTGCCCGAGGGGTCACTATGAGGAGGAAAATGTTCAAACCCTCTGTCTTACAGCCTGCCTTCCCACAGCCAGCAAGGCCCCCACCCTGATGGGGCAAGGTTGGCTACAGAACAAGAGCTTGCTTGAGCGAGAAGGACCTGATCCACCCCCATCTTCAGGCATGTGTTAAACAACCTACTTCTCTTTAAAAGCTGGAAAGCTCAGAGATGCTAGGTCAGTGGCCCTCTCTGGGCCTTCTGCATTTTTACAGGACTCGTCTATGATATGAAAGGATTTCTTCGGAACCCCATCAAAACCTTGTTCCATCCTCACCAACCCTAGAAACTTCCTAGAGAATACACAGGGATAGGAATGAACAGGAAACAAGCGTATACGCCACAGTTATAAGAGGTCTTGCTTTCTAGATTTACAAGCATGTCTATATCCCTTATCACTGAATAACACCAAGAACTCATTTTATAGACGAGGAAATCCAAACCCAGAAAGGTTTAGCAATGTGAACTGGCTGCATAACTAAATTGTGCATAAGTAAATTGTGACATGGATTCAAAGCCATTAGGAAAATATCTCTTGCAGGATAAATGTACGATAGACATTGTAGAGCAGAGAGAAAGAGCCAAAGAACTAAAATTGAATCTACAAGTGTGCTGAGAACAACTGCGCATATCTGTGAGCCCAGCCATGAGGCAAAGGCAGGAAGATGGCTGCAAGTTCAAGGCCAGCTTCAGAGTGATGCCCTGTCTCAGCCACCCTACCCTGAAAAGCGTCTAGGGGATGGGGGGGAATGTCTCACATGGGGCATTTTGTGCCTATTCCTGCCATGCTGATTTGCTTTTCATTTTTCTCCCTGCTCCCAGGTTTACTGACCAAGAGTGGAACTTACTCTGTGCAATGGCCATGACTCCAGACAAGGGGGTCATGATGAGGTTCTGAGATTGCTGGGGATTGTGGTGGGAGAGGCTGTGGATATTCGTCAAGGTGCTGACGGGGGGAAGTCCTCCTCCTGAGACAGTAATCTGCTGGAAAGGAGAGAGAAGAGCCATGTGAGTGGGGTTAAACCATGAAGGGCCTTTCCCAGAATGCTACGACTTAGCAACTTATCCATTCACATAACAACAAAAGTTAAACAGTGGGGCTGACTCCGTTCTAGACACAGAGGGGAAAGCAGTGGTAGTCAGGGCTGTGTCCTCACACAATTGTATCTGTCCATTCTTCGAGTTGCCAGCTTGCTTCAGTGCTTCTGTTTGTGTTACATGACTGTCACTTGCTCACTCTTCAGGTGCCCTCCGTCCTGATTTCCTGCCTTTTATGTTATCGATGTTAGAGATAGACGACTGCTAAAAATAAAACTGAAGCAATTCCCTAGGACTCCCCAGTGAGGATAGACTAGGAACCAGGAAGAGGTACAGAGTACACCCCGAGCCCTCGTAATGCATCAGCTCACTGCATCCCGAGTTCTGACACACCCATTTCCCAGATGAAAAACTGAGACCAAGAGTAGATATTCATCCTGTCTGAGATCCTGAAGCTAGGAAATGGTATCCCTGTTCTTCAAGTCAAGGCCGGTCTGACCTAGGATCCATTTTTTAACCTATTTTATAGAAGAATCTTCTGCTTTTCCCCCACACTAATTAATTACTAAGAATGGGGGGGGTTAAAATTTTTCTTTTTTTCCCCCAAATCCTCACCAGACTTTAAAATTGTTCCACCTTCTTCCTCCTCCTTCTCCATCTTTAGTCAAAGTGCTGATACTACTAATGACAAGACAACTAAACAAGTCTCCGTTGTCTTTCACCATCTCGTTTTAGTGACAGATTCATAGATGAAAGTGACCAGTTCTTGCATATGTATTTGCACATGACTGCTGCATTTCTTTTATTTGCCCCTATTGATGTCTTTCCATGTTTTTCCTCTTTCCAGCTGTATCATTATATAACAAGCATCAAATACTCCCAGGGGCTTGCTTGTTCTTGCTTTAACAAATATGTCTAAGACCTACTGACTGGAATTTTCTCAATAGTACTAATTAAAAGCTACTGTAAAAATGTGTTGTTTTGATTCAAATATTAATAAAAAATATTTCTAACGTCCTCTTTCTAGTTATAATCATATATAAAAGTCAGTTTTATACACATAATTTTTCATAATAGTTTACCATTCACAGTTTTGAAATAATTTCTAACTTTTGGTTTTTCAAGATGAGGTTTTCCTGGGTAGCCCTGGTTGTCCTCCAACTCACAGAGCTCTGACTGCCTTTACCTCTTGAGTGCTGGGATTAAAGGTGTAAACCACCATCACTTGGTTCTAATTTTTTCTTAGGAAAAGACCATCTCACCCTTGAGCAGACACAGGAACTGCTGAGAGCACTAGGAACCTGAAGAGGGTCCATTACACACCCAGCTCCCTTATTAACAACTTTCTGTTCCCTAGAGTCCATCAGATTCTCCCTCTCACACTAGCGCCTAGAAAGATGATAGTTCCCGCCCTGTCCTTCTGGTCAACCCCATGCTTTCAAGGTTAACTTGAAAAAAGAAGGAAGGGGGTGGGTGGGATCTTGAATAGGTTTGTTTGTGTTTTTAAAATGAACATCAAGAAATGAGTTAGCAGTCACATGACCAATAAGGAATTTTGACCACATCAAACAAGAGAGAACCAGCCTGTTTGCTGGACTTGTTTTTCAAAGTGTCAGAGTCATTAAAAAAAATCTGTGACCTGCCCTCAGACCAAATCCTGCCCCAGCACTTCAGTTTGATGGTGCCACAGAAATGTGGGTGTCAATGATAAAAAAACAAAAAACAAAAAAACGATTATGTATAGCTTTACTATTTGTAAGCTACTTTCTTGGAAGCCCTCCATCCCTAATGGCAAGCTTTATGATTTTTTTGTTCCTGGGTTACATATTAAGAAACTGACCCTCAGAAGAGACATATAGATGAACTGTATGTCACTGGACGGTAAGCAAGGGAGCCCAAGTTCAAGTTAAATTTTGCCAGATTTTCAATGTCATCCACTTACTGTGCTTGGCAACCTTGGTCAAGTGATTTCCCACACTAAGAAGTAGCCATTACTTTCCACTTGCTTCCAGAATGGATGGAAGCCAGAGAGTTGCCAAAGATAGCATGATGACCCTTAACACAACTGTTTTCAGAGTCTGGATTATATAATACCTTTGATATGATAATTTCTTTATATACCTACAACATGTGAGGATAGGGCTATTAGCCCTATCTTGCAGAGAAAGAAGGCAAAATTTAGAGAGTTTAAGAAATGTCTCTAAAGTTTTTTTTCCAAAAGAAAGAAAGAAAGAAAGGTCTCAGTTGGTAGCACCATAGCTGAATGCGGGTGATCTGCCTCCAAGGTCTGACTTAACACTGCCAAAGTATTGCATGAGTTGGGGGGAAAATTAGCAAACATGAATTACAGCCTAATTAGCTATGCTATTTTGGCATGGGGTGGGGGGTTACTCCCAAACAGAGCTGTAAACAATCTTCATACCAACTCTATCACACAGTATTAATCCTCCAATTTTGCAATTGAAGACACTGAAGCTGAAGCTAAGCAATTCTTTGACCCTATTGTTGGTACATGTCAGAGCCAACACTGCCCATTTGGATTCCTTGTCCATACTCCTGTAATATGTAATATTCTCTCTCTCTCTCTCTCTCTCTCTCTCTCTCTCTCTCTCTCTCTCTCTCTCTCTCTCTCTCTCTCTTCTCTGTGTGTGTGTGTGTGTGTGTGTGTGTGTGTGTGTGCATGTGTGGTGGTGCCACTTGGCGGGATTTTAAGCACACACTCCACAGCATAATGTGTGTGCTCGGGTGACAACTCCAGATGTTGATCTTCCTTGCCTTCTACCTTGTTTGAGACAGGTTCTCCTCATGCTTGCCATTCTAATGCCAGGCTAGCTAGATTAGTTGGCCTGCAAGCTTTCAGGAACTCTCTTGTCCCCTCATCCCATCTGCTTCCTGTCCTACTGTGTCCAGTTTTCTGTGGGTCTTGGAGATCCATACTTGGGTCCTTATGCTTATGCAGCAAGTGTGTTCCCCTCTGAGCCATCTCTCCAGCCCCATCATATTCTTTTTAAGCCATATTCTACTCTTTGAGTTGGTGGAACACCGTCTGGGATGCACTCGTTATACATTAACAGAGAATAATAAACTCTTGAATTTCGGCACCTGGCAATAGTGATGTAATGTCAGAACCAAGGTGTTGGAGAAAAGTGAGTCCCTGCAAACAAACTTCCAGATATTTGTTAACATCGAGGTGTGCTGTCTTGGTCAATCATCAATCTGATAGCACCTTGCCCAGTGAGAGCAATGCTGGGAAAGCACAAGAGCATGTCTGCAGGCTGTATTTGGAGCAATCTGGACCTGAGCAATGTAGCTTGTGGCTTAAAGAAGTGCAAGGGAGCTCAAAGATAGACTCCAGGAACCTTCAAGCAGTAAGAAATAAAGACTTGGAAATGTATTTTATTTTACTTTTTCAGTGCTTGGGTCTCATTCTTCTATGCAAAGAACCTCTGCCTCTGAGACATCCCCAACCCAGAACCTGGGAGTTTATGATTATGATTGTGATTATCATCATCATCATCATCATCATCATCATCATCATCATCATCATCTGTGTATGAATGCTTCTTCGCCTATATGAATGTCCGTTCATCACATGAGTGCCTAATGCCCATGGAAGCTAGAAGATGGTGTCAAATTCCATAGAACTGGGGTTATAGACAGTTGTATGGCAGCCATTGTATGGCTGCTAGGAATTCAACTCTGGTACTCTGAAGGAACAAGGAACAGCTGGTTTTCTTAACCAGGAATCACCTCTCCAGCCCCACCTAGGAGTTCTTAGTCTACCAAGAAGTAAAGACCTCTTTTACAAACCTCTTTTTCCAGGAAAGCCTGCGTAATGCTTTAACCCTAACTTGTTTGTGTTTTTACATGACTGTTAAGCAACCATAAATACCAGGGGCTGGAGAGATGGGCTCAGGGGTTAAGAGCACTGGCTACTCTTCCAGGAGACCTGGGTTCGATTCCAGCAACCACATGTAAGCTCACACCTATCTGTAACTCAAGTCCCAGAGGGTACAACACACACATGGTACACGGACACATGTGTAGGCAGAATACCCATTCACATAAAGTAAAATTAAAAGATAAAAAACACTAAAGGAAACAAGAAACCATAAACACATATATGCCTCTTGCAAGGTAGTGGGCACAAATTGTTGGCAGGGAGGAAGGGTCTCTCTCAGGGGATAGGGAAGAGCACAAGAGAGCAGAGAAATTTTTCCACTAGATTGCCCCATTATTTGTTTACGAAGACTCCCACTAGAGGCCAGCTCAGGTCTCCTGAAACTGGAGTTGTCCAGACCAGCCCACCCCGTTCCCCAAGACCTACATGTTGTTTTTTTTCCACAGAACTGGAGACTTGGTCAGCTGTGACTCACTCCTCCTGTGTTGCCTACACAGCACACACACCAAGGACTAAAATGGCATGTGCTCCCTGCCATCCCCCAGCCCCCACTGGCCACCAGTGGGGGGTGGGGGGCAGACACCTTTCGGGAATATGTACAGCTCCACCTTCAACGTGGAAGTCAGGAACCCTAGCTCCTCCCTCCCGTGAAACAGAGCATGACCCAGAGAATAAAGTTTTCCATTTCCTATCCTCACGGTTGGTGTCGTAATACTCCCGTTGTCTCAAAAGCCCTCTCCTGTGCCCTTGTGTTGCCAAACACATGAACTCGGGAATGGGTCTAGGATGGGGGTGGCAGGGAATAAAGGGGGGTTCAGAGAGGGTAGGGGTGACAGGAATCAAAATACACTATATACATGTATGAAGTTGTCAAAGAATACATTCAATAAAATTAATTTTTTTTTAAAAGAAGAATTAGAACCTTGGAAATTCAAGTCAGACTTACTGAGCAGGATAGGGTTCATCCAGGTGTGGGGCTGTGGTTAGAGGTAGAGAAAACATCAGTGAAAATGGACTTGATGCTGAATTAACAGCACTGCCATTCATGAAACATTTACGATGTTGAGTGTTTTCCTACGCGGTAGCACACATCCTCCACAACGTTATTGCTCTTACCCCCATATTATAGATGAGGAAAAGAGAACCAAAGTCGTTCTGTAATTTGCCCAGAGCTGAGATTTGGGAGCAGGTCAGGGTCACTGTTTCTCACTCCAGGTGCTACTCCATTGCACCTGTCAGAATGACCTTCCTCTCTGTTCAGGAAACTTCTCCCGACTTCTGTCAGCCACTACAACCCGATACTATCCTCATCAGGACCAAAGGAGTTGGGAAAGGAGTCTGGGGGGCTTGTTTCAAAATGAGGTGCTCTCTGGGTTTAAAAAAAAAAAAATCTGGTTTTGGAGGCCTTGGAGGGAAGGATGAATGAACATTTTATCAACACAAATGTCATTGGCAGCCCGAAAACAAACAGTGTCCCACCCGGCTCGCTCCTTTATGAGGCATTCAATCAATAAAATGAGAGCAGAGCTCTGTCAGATTTATTGGCTGGGTTCAAACTGAACACCTCTTCTACCCGCCAAAGGCCGGGTCACCAGTCTGCCTTTCCGCTCTTGCTCTGGACAGGCCCCATTTTCTCCTGTGGGGCTACAATGGTTCATTGTTTGAGGCAGGCCTTGTGAGAAGTTGTATTTGTTTTGCCTCTTATCTTATCGGCTCCAGAGCTACAATGGCCCAGGTGTACTCACCATTTTACCATCAGGTGAGAGGAGACTGTGGCCTGGGTCCAGGCTGCCTGGGGAGACTTGCTGTAAAACCGATTGGCTGGTCACCATGGCACTGTTGCCATGGTGACTGATTGTTGAAGAGGAAGTGACCTCATTGTTTCCCTGCTGGCTGTAGCGCACTCCTGAAAAACAACATGAACCCAACAGGAAACATTAGTGTCACCAGGGCCCCTGGACACTGACTCAGTGCCTCTTGTTTTCAATGGTGGGTGACAAGAAAACAAAATGGCTTTCTCCTCCCCGACCACTCACAAGAACTCTCAGCTATTTTCCTCCAGGGTAAGGGTGGTGTGGATTCTACTTTAACTGTAGAATATAAGATCTCCGAAGGTAGGATGGTTTGTTTTTTTTTGGTTGTGAGCCTCAGCCTGTAATGGCCGAGCCATCTCTCCAGCCCAGGCTAGGACACTTTGATCTACTTTATTTTGCTCTTTGTTATATTGTCAGTGTTCTAGCACTTGATGGCCATTCAGTCAACTTCTGTTGGAGGACGGAAGGTTGGAAAGTAGGAGAAAGAGAGCTGAAGGCCTGAGACTCTCTGAAGACAGAGGCAGATCAACCAGCAAGGGTGGGACAGATTCCCAATCAATATAAGAAAGTTTTCTAGCAAGAAGGGGAAGTGGAGACTTTAAGGTGTATAAACAGACAGTGTAGGTTCAAATCCTGTCTGGCTCTGCACCTCTTACCTCCTCCCATGAAATAGAGAGGACACTTCCTCTCCGGGGCTGTCTGAGGATTGGATAAACCTCTCTCCAGCTCCCAGCAAGATGCCAAACATCCTGGAACTGAGGCTGAAGATGCTAAACAGGTAGTAGGCAGTGAGCTGGCAGTAGGATAGACCTCAGGACACGGATGAGAAGAATCTTGAATTCTAGGGACTCCTAAGGTCAGGCTCTAAGCACGGATGGAATGTTCTGATACAGAGCAGCGTGTAGCGGCTCCTGCCTTGGCAGACTGATTGACAGGTCGTCCAGGAAACAACTTGGCAGGAGGCCTGGCTGCTGCTCTTCTGCCCTTTCCTCCTGAAGCACCCGGACTTCACTCCTATTTCACCTGCATGTTTTGACTCTCTGATCAGCTAGCTATTTACCTCCCCAAGATGCCCTGCTCCCCAGAGAGCAGCGATAACGATGGGAGTCAGGTGTGTGCTCACCTCCCAGCCTGTCCCCATCATTGATTTGGTCTCAAGTCAAACAGTCCCTGGACTTAGCCTATTTAATTTGGCTGAAGGAAAAGGGCCAGCCCTCTGATGATCGAATATGGATCACAGGGAGGCTTCTCCCCTACCACAGGCCACACGACTATTATTCAAAAATAATTAACTAACGATATCCATGGGAAGCAAACGTCTTCACAAAGGGGCATGGTAAAAGCCCAGAGCCTCTCATTAGAGGCTGGGCAGCACAGCCCAAGGTGGCTGCAGCTCATAGGCTTTAATTTGCCCCAAAGAACTTTGTTGTGTTGTAGCAGCTGTGCTAAGTACAGATGGGTCTCCTGATTTCCCCTTTAAGATCTCTAGCTTTCCAGACTTCCCCTTTAAGATCTCTGGCTGGGAGTTGGAGGATTCCTGTTTTGATTACAGGTTTACCATCTCTCTACAGAGTGAGCTCCAGCTTCCTTATCTAGACGCTGGAGGATGGCATGCTAGGAGAGGGGACTGTCAGTGCAGTATGGAGGGAGTTGGGCAAGAGGCATGTCAGCTCTGGGTCCATCTGTATCCTTCCCCCTCTGATGCTCTTCTCAAAGATGTGACAGCCACTGGAGTTATCCTCCATGGGAAGGGGCAGGGATGTACAGATATCAAGCAACTGTCCACAGGCCACATACCGGAAATAGATGGGTCTTACTAGAGAGAGAAAATAACAAATGAGGAATGCAAAGCATAGAGGCTCTAGAGCTAGGTGACCTGGGCTTAAGTCCTGATTCCGCAATGCCATAGCCGTGTCACCTGGGCAAGTTATGCACTTTCCCTGGGCTTCAGTGTCCACACTGTTAACAGTGTTCTCCCCTCAGGTCCCTGACAGAGTACAATGAATTAATAGATGTGCAAGTCTGCAGGTCATGCTGGACATATAACTGTTGCACCAAATATCCCCAAGTATTGAAGGATGACTGCGGTCACACAACTTTACTGAGCACCTATTAACCACTTAAAAACTGTGCCGGGAAACTTCATTAAGAAGTGGGTGATCTTTTCTTCTTTAGGCAGCATCGCTATTTCTGACATGGATGGAGACAGATGACAAAGCCTCTGGGTTAACCTTGAGTTACTGAAGATACCAGGTTAACTGTCACAGAAGACCCATAGGAGAAATGGCTATGGCAGGTCAAGGCCACATGTCCTACTTGGCTCAAGTCACTATTAGTCATGTCACCATCATGGATTTTATGAGCCACAGAAAGTAGATCCAAGAGCCAAGGTATCTTAATACAATCTAGAGTCTTCCTCAGGGTCCTGGAAGCCACCGTTCCCTGGGCATCATGGACTTGGGTTATTGCTGAATTCCTAACAACCTACGAAACAGACAGATCACCTGGTTTTGACTCAGCAAGGCTAGCTAGAAGTGTCAAAAGCAGAGTGACTATATGTGTTTCTTCACACAGTTGTACTCTGGAATGTTTTTCATACTCATGTACTCATGTAAGTGGAGGCCAGAGGACAACCTTGAGTAACCTTGAGTATTTGTCCTCAGGGACCCCTCTAGTATTATTAGTATTATCAGTATTATCTTTTTTTTTTTTTTTTTTTTTTTTTTTTTTAAGACTGTGCCTCACTAGTCTGGATCACATCAGGTGTGCTGTGATAGCCAGCCAGCAAGCCCAAGGGATCTGCAAGTCTCTGCTTCCCCAGCATTGGGATTACAAGTCTTTATCACCATGCTCAGCTTTTGCATGGGGTCAGGTGAGGTAACTGGGAATCAAACTCAGGTCTCCATGTTTGCATGGCAAATACTTCATGGACCAAGTTACCTCTCTAGCATCTCTGCTCAGAAACTTCTGATGACCTCTTGCTGCTTTCTGAAGGAGCCCAGATACTTGTGACTGGCATAACTTGCATCTGCACTCTGAATTATTTGAAATACATTATCCCTCACCACACTCTATGAGGTCACCTCAGATCAGATGACTCTGCCACTGCCTCTGTGCCTTGCCTAAGAGCCCTCCGTTCGGACAGTTCATTTTCCTATAGTGTCTCAGGGGAGAGGTTCGTCCTTCACCCTATTATGTAATGGTCCCATCCTCTGTGTTTCCAAGGTTCTAGAGCAGCAGTTCTCAACCTTCCTAGTGTTGTGACCCTCATGTTGTGGTGACATCAACCATAAAATCATTTTCGTTGCTACTTCATAACTATAATGTTGCTACTGTTATGAATCGTAATGTAAATATCTGCTTTGCAAGATATCTGACATGTGATCCCTGTGAAGGGGTCATTCAGTCCTCAAAGGGGTCATGACCCAGAACTGATGCTCTAGACGTTCAACATCAGGAACTGGCCTCTCTGTACTCCTGTGTGTTTACTTTTCTCTCCCTCTCAAAGGAAGAGATGTAGTACTCATCGTGGCTTCCTCAGGCACCTGGCATTGTGCCTATTTACAGAACGAAGAAAGGAGATCTCAGCTGCACTGAGGATCAATGCCCCAGATCAAAGAACAAGCAGAAAGAGAAAGTAGGGGCAGTTCTGTATTGATAGTGTAAATCTGCTCCAGGTCTTCTGCTGGGGCATCACTGGAAAGTCACACAAATTTCACAGTTGAGAAGCACCAGATGAATTCAGAAATTTGCACAAAGCTGAATGTGGCCATTTGGAATATAATAAACAGCCCTGTGAGTGCATGCACACCCCATGAACCTCAGTCACTCAAGTGCTGGCCACATCCATGCCCATTGGGAACCATAGTTCCCCCTGACTGCAGACAATCCTACCACTTCCTGATAACGACCTGCAACCCTCCTGACAGCTGCTTCCTTCGGAAAACTTCAGGACCCTTCCGAGCTCAAGGGCCATATTTGTTGTTGAACAGCTCTTGTCCTCCTTTAAACCATCTATAGACATAAAACTGCTAACGTTTCAGTGAAGGTTTACCTTTTCAAAGGGTGTTGCTGATGGTGTGATCCCCCACCCCCACCAGCCCTGTAATGGTTCTTGGGCAACCTAGCTCCTTGTGTTCTTAGATGCCTCTGTTGGTGTGTACAGGACCAGCTGGGCCTTGTGTGTTCAGAGTCAGTGGTGACTGTCTTACAGGAGACTCCAGAGAAGATCTGTTCAGGGGTCCCATCTATAGCTTGTAGATCCCTGGTTATGTAGCCCACCTCTCTAAGAGCCTCAAAAAATAGCAAAGATTTCAATTCTGGAAATGAACAAAGCATCCGTCTCTAGATATTTAAAACTCTGTCTGTTTCCCCTTTAGCTCTATTATGATTTTGGGATCAATCAACTTTTTAAGCCTTGGTCTTTTTAAAGTTTTTTTTTTCCTGTAAAATGGACATATACATTTCCTTCCTCTGGTGATAAGCAGATCAATACAATAATGTAAGAGAAGCCCTGGGCTTTGCCGGGAGTCAAAATGAACGGAAGAGCAATGCCAACCAGGAAATCATGTCTGGAATTTCTCTTGTACTAGGAGAGAGAGGAGAGTGGGGAGGGGGGGACTTGTGGGTAATATGGGCTCAGCTTGTCCCTCATATGGCCTTTGGCATTGAAGCCTGGGGGCTCCCATTTCTGGGATCTATACGCTGTACACAACACCTGGTGGGATGTCTTCACCCTTGACATTTCATTTTGAAGCCAGCTCCTATTCGTGATAATGCAGGAATGTTCCTGCAATTGGTGGACCTATGCCAGCTCGAGTGAGCGCCCCAGCCACCAACAGAGTAAACATTACTCAACTGGCCAGGGCTCTGTCACACACATTCTTCCTCTGTGTTCCTAACCTCATGCAGAGCACAGCCCAAACCCATTGGCTCTGAAAACTAGATATTTGAACTGGGGTAGGAGGGAGCATGGGAAGGAGAGAAAGTTCTTCCAAAATGAAGCCATTATGTCCATAAATCATATGCAGACAGAACTGTGTTTCTTATGAAGCCCCAGCTTTGTACTGGGAAGGGGGAGAGGAGGGTGTAAGCTAGTCTTAGTGGTCCAGCCCTGTGCCCTCCCACCTCCACCTAAGGACCATTCACTTTTCTTGAGGACAGAGGCAAAGAGATAGACAGTCTGGCTAATTCCTCAGATACTCATTTGTCATTAAAAGAATGTGAATAATTCCTTGGCTTGAAGTTGGGGATTCCAGAAACCAAAGCTTCCAAATGAATTAGCACTGCTGCCTCAGTTTCTCCGTGGACAGCACAGGACTTTTGCCATTCTGAGCACTATTTCTCCCTAAAAACAAAGGCCTGGGTTTGCACAGAGTTTAGGAGATTGAAGTTTTGAAAGTGCAGGAAGAGGAAACTGATGGAAAAATGAATGCAGTGTAAACACGAGGGTGGTCTCAGCTCTAGATCCTAAAGGCCTTAGGTAGGAGCCCCCGTTCATGGCACAAGAAACACAGACAGGCCTGTGAGGACGACAAACATTCTTGACTCAAGGGGTAAAATGTTGAACGACACTTCAGGGAAGCTCACAAACTGGTTTTCTTATTAAAAAAAAAAAAAAAAAAAAAAAGAATCAAAGTGAATGCAAACATCAGGAAAAGGAAGAAAAAGGAAGAAGAGAAAGCAGCTAAGAATGTGTGCATGGTGCCTTCAGACACAACCTAAAGGCAAAGAGGGAAGAGGGACGGACACTCCATGTCCTTCCTTCCACGGGGTTGGCCTCGTGTCCTTGCCAGAGAGCCAGTGTCTACAAGCAAACATCAGGTGCTTTGCAAGATCACTTCAGATTGGAGTCCAAGGCCACAGCCAGAAGAGCCTGTCCGGCACTGGAGAACTCCCGCAGGCCTCACCCAGGAGAGTGCTTTATACTGGGCTCCTCAGTGGGCCACAGATGCCCATGTGACACAGTGGACAGCAGAAGCTCTGAAGTGGTCACCTATCACATTCTGAAGCTGACACCCTTTCCTCTTCTTTATAATCCTCAAATGGATTCCTGATATGTTAAGCCATTTTATCACCACCCACAGATAGTTTGAAACAATCGTATGGGTTTGCAGCCTTGTTTCTTGACTGTATCCCTAACGAAAATATATGTACCCTGAGGGCAGGTTATCATTATCCAGTCTGTCCATGTCATCCATCTGTCTTCTCCACCCCCCTTTTCCTCAGCAACTTTTATATGGTGCCTGGCCTCTGCCAAGTACCCAAGGATTTGCAGAGTAAGTCAATGCAAAAGGATGACCTGACAGAGGGTTCCATGAGAAGTCACTGTAGTGTATATGTTTCTTCTAAGTCTCCTCCTTTTTTCTGTAGTGAGGAGAGATTTATTTTTTTAAGGATGAAAAAGGAAAGGGAAGAAGAAATTAAAACAATCAAAATGGAGCAAACATTACTGAGAGATTTGAGCAATTTCAGGTCGGAAGGCATCAGAGGAGGGTACACATGGGATGCAGCACCAACCTTCTGCACCTGAGATCTCCCCCATTATGTTGTGCTGAGATGGATGGTGTGTGTGTGTGCACGCTGGGGGGGGGCGTGTCATTCTCTAGTCTTGCAACCCAAGCATAACATCTATTCTAAGGAGATGAGAGCAAGTGCTTATATTAATGTAGGTTGACTTTCTAAAGTGAGGTTTAAAAGTGATAACACATACCCCAGGTGGTTTTATTGCTGGGTAAGGAAGATTTGCAGGCCTTATAGAACTGTGAGATGTCCAAGTTTATACTTTCCGAGTTGTAAACCTATTTGTGGCCCACTGGGTTGGTTTTTGAGGTAAGGAAAAAGATTGGTTAATGGCCTCTTACTGTGGCAGAGTGAGTAATTTAAATATCCTTAAAAAAAAAAAACTAAGGTAAAAATCTAAGAAGGGTTAACGATGGACATCATTAGTTAGTCTAATGCCTATGGGGGCAGACAGCATCCTGTTGCAGTCTGGCTCCTGGGGTCACTGTCTTTTCTGTGAGGTTGCCTTTGCAGGCAGGGGTAATATGGCTGCAACAAAAGTTCCCATGTTTGGCTGACAGGGAGAATGCTGATGTTCCTAGTGCTCTGGGCAATGTGAGGAAGGCTATAAAGCCATCAGAAGACTGAGCCACTGGGTGTCCACACAAAGTAAGGACCTATAAATAGACATCAGTATTGTGACTGAAGGGCTAATAAAGTTGCCTTAGAAAAGAGAGGTTTTTCCACTGTGACCTATTCATAAACAATTCCTCCCACTAGGAGGGAATACCTAGGGACATGATCCTTTGAGGCCTGGCAAGTGTTAGAGCTGCCTCCTTAATGGGGGTTTGCCTGGTCAAACCACAGCCTCTTCATCACCATCACTGGGACAGCTCCATAGCATCATCACCATCACATCCCCATCATCATCACTATTGTCATCAGCATCATCATGACAGATGGATGCTGATCACCCAGTAAGCTGATGAGTGGATGCTCGATCCAGGGAGCACCAGGTATCAGACACTGAGACTTTAACAGATGGATGTGGATTGGCTTCTAGGCTGTCTAGAAGAGTGACAGCAGGTGAGCACTTGGGGAATATCATCAGAGAACTGACAGCTGCTCAGAGCCTGGCAGATTTTCTCCTGTCTCTTCAGGAATCTCAGATGTACCGAGTCTAGGTCTCAGGTCACTCAGTGGAAACTCAGAAAGACACAGTCTCACACTTTTCTTGTCCAAGGACTATTGGTTAACGTAAGAGATGATAAAAGGATCTAAATCAGTAGACCATGGAACTAACTAGTACAATTAAACCAAGTCATTTGTAGTCTAGATCAGTAGAAATCAAGCTCAGACAACATTAGGGAGAAAGTCTGGCTATTTTCTTTGAGAAATTTCTGGGAGCACTTAATGTTGGCACTGTTTTGTTAACTGCGAATTTGAGACAGAGATGGCGCATCAGAACATTATTTCCAGAAAAGGGAAGCTAGACTTTAAATACTATTCACAGATGCCATAGAAAAACGAATGTTATGGTCAGTTTAACTATAAAGTAGAGTAACAGACAGACAAGGCAGAGTATATTTATGCCTTAAGCATTTGGTCAGGAAGCTCTCTATAACATTCATTTCATAATTAAGTAGAGTGTAACAGGGTTCGGGGCCTAGTAGAAGAGGCAGTGAAGAATCCAGCAGGGGCATAGGTAGGGCTCAGCTCAGGGTTGATTCTGCCATCCAGGCCTCCCCTGTGCCTTTGGGAACAAGGCAGAGCCTTTCGTGTTTTTCTTTGACAGGAAGGGATGTGAGCCTTGTAGTAGAATTTTACATAACAAAGAAGATAGGCTGCATGTTTCTTACTCCCAGTCCACTGTGCAAACTGCTGATGTTGTTTGAAGAGTTCCTATCCTTGCTGCACAAGTACTCAATCAGCCTTCATGGCCATCAGAGTCCAACAGGTGTGGACCAAGAAGAGGCATCCTGCCAATGGACAGGGTTCCAAGGCACAGGCATACAGACTGCCACTTAAAGGCCCCGGAAGCGTTAACCTCGGCAGTTATAGGTGTCTTGTTTATACCCAGTATAAATCTGTTTATTGTGACTGCCCCCACCCAATCTGCTGATGTTGTAAAGCCCTAATGGTCCCTAATAAAGGTGGAAGGCTTCTAACAGCACAGAGTTCCTGAAACAAGGATGGAGTGAGGGAGAAAAAAAAAGGGGGGGGGGGAGACAGATGATGAGTCCAACAATAAAGCACACCACAATAGTAAACTCTCTCTGTACTTCAAACAGCAGAGTCCGGGTCTCAAGACTAGAAGTAATGACAGGCCAGAATCCTTAATAAGTTTAATGATTCCCCCCCCCAATATTACTCCTGTTTGTTAGCTGTTCTGTTCCCCTGAATCCTAGTCCAGGGCTCCTGACCACAGCTACCTCTCTTCTTCCAGCTGTCAACTCTTCAGAATGTCCTTGTCTAGCTGAGTGACAGCCAACCCCTGGCTGTGCATCCAAGTGTCTTGGGACACGTACCACAATGACACACAAGTAACACTGCAGCACGACAATTTTGATCCTATAGATGTGTGTGCAGCTACCATGTTAACGTTTAATGAGTTCCCTTGATTACTCTGATCTGCTCTAAGAAATCTGAAAACCCCAGATTTTGCCAGTGTTTCAGCTTCATGGTTTTGGACATCTAAAATGATGACCAAAGTTCATAGAAACTGCAGAGCCACACCCTTACCAAGAACCCAAGGAGACCTAGAGCCCTTCCTTGGTCAGCTCAGGAGCTCTACAAGGAACCTCAATCTTCCTAGCCAAGCAATAAGATGACCTAGGGTATGTGTTGTCACTTGAAGCCTCACAACAGCTCTATGTAGGCATTAGGATCCCTACTGGTCCAAAGAAGTCAGGGAGCTTATCTGAGAACACATTGCCATGTAATGACAGAATCGGTTCAAACGAACTCTGTTTTGAGAGCTACACCTTGCTTCCAGGTACATCCATCTCAGTGCGGTACCAAGGAGGGACTGTCTGGAAGCAACAAACCTCATTAGACAGATTGGAAAAGTCATTAAGTGCCTAAGCCCATCTCCAAGATGCGCATCCAGCATGCAGAGTATGCTTCCCAAGAAACTTTGCTCTTGACCTCTGTCCCCAGAGTATTAGAAAGATAACATCCTCCCTACTGCTACTCACTGTGGTACTGTGGAGGATGCTGAGTCAGAGACAGAGCTTTGAGGCTTCCTGTGCTCACTGCAGGCTGGGGTCCGCCCTCCTTTTCTTACACCGCCTCTGCCTGAAGTTGGAGTCAGCTTCCCTTCTCAGAACAGAGGGCAGCAAGCTTCTCAGATGCAGACTCCCTTAGGAAAGCACCATCCTCCCTCTAGTTGGCAGCTTCCATAGCCTAGTTACATACAAGCAATGCCTACAAGTAGGGTATTCATACCCACTTTCATTAAAAGAAGAAAAATACCCTGCTAGGTACATGAAATTTCTGATCCTCTGCCACCCCTGACCTCCTAATGTATGGTCCTGAGCCCTTGTCCCAACATCAGCCCATGCACACCACATCTGCTTCTCATCAGTACGAAATGACCAGGATGCTGAATACAACTTGTAGATGTCACCCAGCAGTCCTAGGGAGGATGACAAACTGCCTTACACCCTCTATGTGACAAGAGGACAGCCTGAATCTACTACAGACACCAAGGTGAGCATCTAGTTGGAAATACCCAAATTCTCTAGAAATCAAGATTGAACAAGATCTCCAATAGAGACAGGGAAATAAGGGAACCCCTCCCAAATGACAACAAACAAACACTGTTCAAAATAACAACATAAGCAGCCTCTGTAGGTAATAACAACATCCACCTATATTTATAAAAGCCTGCTATGTCCTGGATACTTTCCATATATATATATATTTCCCCCTCCAACTTTTGTAGGCGGTGTGCCCATTGCACAGGGAGAAACTGAGGCTCAGACTCCAGAAACGTGCCTAGGGTCACACAGAAATAAGTGACCAAGGTGAGGCTGGAATTCAGGTCTCCTCCATGACCCATGGTTCTGCTGTGCCTACTGAATTTAGAAGAACTTGTAAAGAGATGCTAAACAGGATTGGTGGTGATCAGTCAAAGGAAGGTCAGGGACAGGGGGAAATTAGCTGCTGATGGAGTTGCCCAAGATGCTCACTACTGGCCCTGAGGCCCCTGAGCCATCTCCTTTGCCAGCACCAAAAGACAGAGACTCAGGCCCTTCCTCCCATCCCCCACCCCCATTTGGAATATGCATTTTGATACATCTCGGGTAATGGACATGCACTGTAATATGGAGACGCGTTAGAGTTAGTTCTCAACTCTTGGTGGCACACTGGGCTCACCTGGAAAGTTTTAGTTACTACTGAAGCCTGGCCTAACTCCCTAGAGAATCTAACATAACAGGGCTGGGTGGGGGGGTATTTGAGGGTTTTGCTGACCCAAGCGGCCTGTTTTTATATAATGAGTGAACCAAGAACAATATATGTGTGTGTATATATATATATATATATGTGTGTGTATATATATATGTGTGTGTGTATATATATATGTATACATATATATGTATATATGTGTGTACGTGTGTGTACATATATGCATATATCTGTGTATATGTATACATGTACACATACATATTCATGCGTGTATTTTTTTAAATTTTATGTGTGAGTTTGTGAACCTGCCCATAGAGTCCAGAAGTATTGGATGCCCTGGAGCTGAGGTTACAAGTGGTCGTGAGTTGCCTGACGTGACCTCAGGACCTCTGGAAGAGTATAGCTCACTCTTAACCACTGAGCCATCTCTCCAGCCCTGTTTTGTTTTTTTGTTTTTTTTTTAAGATTTATTTAATTATATACAATGTTCTGTCTGCATGTGTGCCTGCAGGCCAGAAGTGGGCACCAGATCTCATTACAGATGGTTGTGAGCCACCATATGGTTGCTGGGAATTGAACTCAGGACCTCTGGAAGAGCAACCAGTGCTCTTAACCACTGAGCCATCTCTCCAGTCCCCCGGCCCTGGTTTTTATATTTTTAAATAGTTGGAAAAAATCCAAAGGAGAATATGTTATGATATGTGAAAATAACATGAACTCAAATTTCAGATCCCATAAGGAGGGCTGTTTGGGAGATAGGCACAAACTCACTCATGCACAGGCTCTGGCTAATGTTTGCTACACAGGCAGGGTTGAATGGCTGTGACTGAGGTCATATAGCTTTAGAAACTGTTCACTTTTTGGCTGTTTACTCAAAAAGTTGCCTGAATGTGTCCTAGAGGACCTGTGAACAGCCCAGGATAATTAGGAGTGAATGCTTCATTTAACTTTATTTTGAAGATAGATTATACTATATTAATGTATATTATAAATATTATATGTAAAATATACACATGTGTTCACATGTATGTATGCATGATGTGTGTAGATTGTACACACATACACACACACACACACACACACACACTTCCCTCCTTGCTTCTGTATTTGTGTTTCCACTTCCTGTTGAAAAGTGGAAGAGGCATTAAGACAGCTTTTGTGCCTTCTATTGAGTAGGTGGCTTCGAAGGCCCTTGCCCAGATCTCTGCCTCTCTCTGTACCTCTAGTGTTTCACTTTCTCCAAGTTTCTGTTATTTCCCATCAAACATCTTACAAACAGATTCCAAGAGCACTTCTCCCATAAGCCTTGGGCTGGACTCCATGCTTCCTGGCAGCTTCCTTCCTCTTCAGAGGCAATGGGGTGAAAGGAGGGGTGGGAGGTGGTAGCTAGGACTCCTCGAATCCTTTAAGGATCCTTCAGAGGGATTAGGCATAGCCAGTGGGCTGCTTCAGGTGATAGGAGTTCATTATCCGCTGGGGGTCCCTTTGTGCTGAGTCCAGAGCCCACCAGTGCCCTGCCCTGTGTCTTTGTATGCAGGCCAAGACTGGCCCCCTAGGGGCTGACAGCAGAATGCCTTTAAGACTAGGCCCCTTAATCTCATTAATATCCTGATTGTCCTCCCCAATCTAGTAGGAGTTGATGGGAGTGATACCCACAAGATAAAAATGACTTTCAAATTCAGGAGATAAAATGGCAGTCAGATTAAGTCCCTAAGAAGCAGAACATTGGAGCCCTGTGCACCTCTGAACAGCTAGAGCACACCAGGATTCCAGGGCGATTCTATCTCTCCTCCTCCTAAGGGACAATAGGGCTGGCTCATTCACTCTGGGGACCTTTGCTGCTGAGATGAATATTTTTTACAGCTGCCCTCATAAACCCCCTCCTCTTGTCTGCTCCCAGGGAGGGGGTGGAGCTCCCAGAGATGAGCTGAGATGCCTACCCTGTCTCACAGGCCCTATTAAGTTGTTAAAGCTTTTAGTGCCCCAGACAGGGCAGAAAGCAAGGGCAGTTCAAATCCCCACACAGAAAGAGAGGCCTCCTTTTTCTTTCCACAGAATTCACCTTGTTCAGGAGCAGTGGCTGGGGAAGAAACAGTGAACTAGCTAGGTCTTGAGTCTCCTCACCTTATCTCGGTCATTCAGACAGGAACAGCAGGAGAAGGGGCTCTCTGTCTCTCTCTGACTTTCTCTGTCTCTCTGTCTCTCTGCCTCTCTCTCTCTTTCTCTCTCTCTTTCTCTCTCTCTCACACACACACAGAGAGAGAGAGAGAGGGAGAGAGAGAGAGTGTGTGTGTGTGTGTGTGTGTGTGTGTGTGTGTGTGTGTTAGTTCTCATGTACAGTATATTACAGGTTAAAACCTGTCCCTGTCCCACTGCTGACTAACTATGAACTTGGGCAAATTACTCATATTCTAAACATTTTCACTTCCCTTAGCTGACAAACAGAAACATCAATACAGATAGCACCCATCTTCCTACGCTTCGGGAGAGGTTAAGTGAGACCAAGCACACAGACCTGGCACGGAGGAAGTGCTGAATCAACACAAACATTGTAATTTCTCATCTTCATTCCGTCCTGCTCTTGGGTATGTTTGAGGTCTCCTTGGGTACGGTATATTTTTGTGCCATGGAGAAGTGCAGCTACCCAGCCAATTTTTCCCTTGACTAGGAATGAATCTGCTTTGCCTAAGCCATGGGCTTAAGTTCCCGCATCCATCGCGGATGCTGCAATGCAAGGCTAAGGGTTAGAAGCAGGAGGCAGGACTTTGTGTTTTCAAGTTCTGACACATGTCAGGGAAATCTGGTCTGCTGGGCTGGGAAAGCATGGGGCAGAGTTCAAAGGCAAGAGAAAACAGTAGCCACGGAAACAATATGTCCTTTTAGTCTGTGGCCCAGAGACCCAAAACTCATCCTAGGGAGGTGTCTTCTCCCTTCCACAACTCACTGACTCTGTTGAAGAACAAGTGTCTATTTTCTCTGGAAAAGATCTCGTAAGAGAGAGGACATGTGTGGGAGAGCAAAGGCCGAAGGGGGACCCAGTGACCCTCCCTTGCCTTCTTGGGGAGGTAGCCAGGTGACTTAGACTAGAGCAAGGTATACAATGGACAAGGCTACCCAGAGCAGGCTGCAGATGCCAGTCTTGGGCGAAGGTTAACCCAGCTCGCATCCCACAACAACTCCCTCCTCCTCTGAGCCAATCAATACAAGCACCAGTCTCCAACCAGCTCCTTTTTCTTGCCACAGCCCTGCCCTCTGACCTTTTGGGGGCCTTTTCCTTGATTCAGCTCCAGAATGGAGGTAGAGGCCATCACTCCCGGTCTGCTCAAGGGTTGTCACGGGGGCCCTATAACCAGGGACAGCTCCTGCTGGCCAGAGCTGGAATGGGGAGGGCCACAGATAAAGGCCTTAAAGTCTGAAGATAAATGGCTGCCTGCAGCCTGCTACAGTAACTTTAGGCCCCCAAGAAGAAGAGACAAAGGTTGCCCCTGTGACACTCACTGGAAGGATGAAGGTCCGGCAGCAGCAGCCAGGCTATTTCAAAGCCCCAGCTTAATTGTCAATTAAGCATGCATAAGGGAGACAAAGCCATGACAACCCCTGGCTGCATGCTGGTGTGTGATTGTAGAGGCAAAGAGAGGCAAGGCTGAAAACAGCTGATTCTGCTGACTGTGTTTGTAGGGTACCTTGTAACCAACTGGCCGCTGACAGAGGCAAAATGCTCCTCCTGCCATCCCTATTGTGTGGGACATTCCAGGACCAGGGTCACACTGTGGTCATCCTGGGCAAGTGGGGTACATGCAGTAAGCATGGCTGGGAGGGAAGGGGCTCCAATAAGGAAAGGAGGCTCAACTCTCCAGGAAAAGGGTTCTCAGGGAAGGTTCTTCTCTTTGGTGCTGCCAGACCTCCTGGCTCAGGTGCTGGGGTTCGGAGAAGAGACGGTGCAGAGCAAGGTGCTTGGACTTTGAGGTCGTGTCCCTCCCCAGCTCAGCCTTAGAGATTTGCAGGGTTAGAGGCTGGGGAGACGGCTCAGAGGATAAAAGTGCTTTCAATGCAAGCATAAGTACTGGAATTTGGAGCTCCAGCACCTGCGTAAATGCTGGGTGGGCATAAGGTTTGTCTGTCATTCTGCACATTGCGAGATGGATAGAGGGGTTCCTCGGAGTAAGAAAGCTACCTAGTGTAAATCTAGTGTAACCTCACAAGTAAAGCTAGTGAACTCTGTGTTCAAGTAAGAGACCCTACTTTAATATGTGAGGCAGAGAGCTATCAAGACAGACACTGGACGTCAACCTCCTGCTCCTCTCTTAGCCTCCTTTGCACTGTATCCCCTGTGGCTTACAGGAATGCCTAACCCTGTGGCTTAGACACCACACCCCCACAGTCAGGCACCCACACATAGAGTGTGTGCACATACAGTTGCATCTCTAGTGGTCTACAGGAATGTCTAACCCCATGGTTTACACACATACACACACACACACACACACACACACACACACGCAGAGAGTGTGTGTGCCTATACATAAGTCATATGTGAGTATGCATACACACATGTATGTACACACTATACACATACATACACATGGAGAAGAAGAGAGAGTGAGCAAGATATAGACAGACAGACAGATAGGTAGAGATAACCAGTGCTGATACTGGGTGTTGGTTCAAAGTCTTAGGTTCCAGGTTTTTGGTATGGTCAGGGACCTGGGAGGTGCCACTCTGGGGAGGGTACAGTGAGGCTGGGCAGCCCAAATTTGACCAGCCCTGGGGAAAGTCCTAAGAGCCATCTTGACAGCCTCTGAGGGGCATCTAGGATTCTAATTCTAGTGCCACAGAGCACAGTGGTCACTTCCCTGCTAGTCCCAGGATGAGATCTGGTCTCAGTGCCTCTCAGAATTAATGTCTGAGATGACAGGAGTGATCTCACGTGGTTTGTGGGGAAAGATGGTTATTCACAGGCACACCCATTTAATCCTCGCAGGCACCCAGCATCCATTTGCTGCACAGGAAACTCAGAACTTATGTGAGTTAGTCACACGCATGACCCGTCTACTTAGAACTGTTTCAAAACAACACCCAGAGAATCCAGTTCCTGGGTAGTCAAACACTACCTTGATGGACCTTGAATGAAAATGAAGGCCTAAACAGCCACTGAAAATATCCAGTGTCCCATAAGAATCTCCCTGTAACAGCTGTAGAATCTTTCTCTCCCTAGAATAGCCCACTCATGATGCCTCCAAGAGATAAACTTGAGCCCAAACTGATTCTGGAGACTCCGAGCTGGCAAGAGGTCCTTCCTATGAGGCATAAAATTCTGAGGATGCAGGGCCCTGTGTCCCCAGCATTTTCTTTTTTTCCCTGTTTAAAAGTACTGGCTGGGCATGCACTCCACCATGACAGTTTATATTGTCAGGACCTGGTTAGCACTTAATGCATATTTATGTTGCAAGGATCAGCAGATTCGTTTCCTAATCACCATCGTGTGAGTTTGGACAGATTATCTGTTTCTGGGCCTCTGTTTCATTCTTTGAAGTCCTTTTGGGTGCTGTCCTTCTCAATTTTCATAAAGGCTCAAACTTTCAGCATAACCTAAGAGACTCTATTTTCAGTGGACCATACCCATCCCAGATGCCCGTCTGAGACTGTCTCCTGCCCTTGTCTCCACCTCTGTGCTGTTCCTAATGCCTGGCCCTGCTGCTTTAGCTCTCTGGCTCTCCAGTCAGGGCACAGAGAACCTAAGCTAGCGACCCTGTGGTGACCTCGGCACAACCCCAGCTTGTCAGAAAGCTGCTGAGCCTTTGTTTGGCTTGCGGGCTCCCTGACTTTGGTGTGGAGATCACAGGTCCTGGTACAATGGCCATTGTCTTCTCAACAATGATCCTTGCCCCAACCACACCCCCCACAGCTTCCAGATTTAGCTCCACGGATCACCATGGTGGGCGAGTGCTCCAGTCCTGCTCAGTACTGACCATAAGCCATCTACCACCTACCCACTAAACCTTGCTTTGTATTGTTGTAAAGGGGTTAAGTGACTCGTGGTCAGGCCAACACTTGTTCCCCTCACTGCCCTCAGCTTCTTTGCCTCTCATGAATAAGCCAACTTTAGTTTGGGGCATCTTGAGTCGTTCCTTGCGCTCATAGCAGGTCCCAGAGAAACTCGAGCCCAGTCCCAGGCTTCACGATGGCCAATTTCAGGTCTTAGGCTGTGCCTCCTTTAAGTGGCAGGCAGGCATGTCTGCCTATCACCCACTTGTAACTCAGACCCTGTCCTGATGATTTGGATTACCCAACATATGGGTCAGCTCCCAACTCTTGGACCTTTCCCACCAAAAAGTTAACTAGCAAGAGAGAGGAGAAAGGGACTTCAGAGGAAAGTAGATTGTGACAATGGCTGGCTTTCCTTTCTCAAGCCTTTCCTCTCAGATCAGGAGGCAGTGTTGTTTGGTATGCACAGGTACCAAACAACCATCTGTAAGTACCTCCTCATTTCTGGTAAGCTGACTTTCTTAGGAGAATTAAGGCCCAGGAGAAGAAGACATGGCTGACACAGTGCTTATCATACAGGGACCCTTTTTTATGTGAGGACATAGGCTTCTATCTTGACACATTCAAACCTCCACAGCAGAGATATTCTGATCCAGTACATGGTTAAAAAAAAAACAAAAAAAACCAAAAAAACAAAAAAAACTCCTTAGCCAGCTTATCACAGAAGATCTCAAGTGATGCACCACATCTTAATCCTGGCTTAGCACAGCAGAGACTGCCACCCAAGTGTCCCATCCCTAACAGCCACTTGACTCCTCCTGTTGAAACTAGACAGTGCCAGATAGGCTATGGCCGGGCATAGCAGAGGGTGGCCAGCATGCTGTTCTCCATCATAGTGACCAGTGATACATCACTGTGATCTCCTGCCTCTGGCTTGGACCTGGCACCCTGAAAAGACAGCCTTCTCTGGGGATTATCTGCATGGCTGAGTCAGCAACCACCCAGTGAGAATAAAGACCAAAGAAAAGAGCAAAAGACTCCTTGAGGGCCAAGTAGCTGAGCAAGGAGTAGGAGGAAAGCTGATCAGTGGCACTCACTTCTCTCTCATGAGAATGTTCTAGAAATGGGGGTAAAGCTGGTCTGTGGCCATTTCAACCATTTCAACCATTTCAACAGAATGAGGCTGGCGAGGGCCGAGGCAATGCAAGGCACCGGTCTCCACTTACCTGACAGCTTGTTGGGAGGAGAGGAGCTGGGCTGGTGATGAGGGGAGCCGTGGGTGAGCAGGGGGTTCAGATTGTGTGTCTGGTTGGAGCTATAGGCATCCATGGCCAGCTTCTGCCGGAACGCTTCTTCCTTCCTGCGGTTTGCGAACCAGTTGTAGACACGGACCTCTGTGACCAAGTTGGAGCCTAGGCCATGGGCTTTGGAGGGAGAGACCCCTCGTTGCAAACATTCTGCCCTGCAAAGAACAGAGGGGAGAGATGGTGAGTGAGTGTGGCTGGGGGAATTGTGTGTGCTGGACCCCAAACACACAGTCATAGCAGAGGCTGAAGATCAGTGGTGGCTGGGAGGAAGCCCGTCCAGAGAAAGGCCATCTTCACAGTATCTGAAAGGGCTGGAGGGAAGTATGGGCCCTGAGTAAGCCATGCTACCTAGAAGGCTGAGCATAGGCCCTATGTGGCTGCTATTCGATGAGGGCAAGCCAAGGATCTGCAGTTTCAAGAGAAGGCCCAGTGACTGGCTTCCTGACACCTTCTTTACTGCCTCACCAAAGGCAGAGTCCTTTGCTGGCTCTATCTGAGTCTCTTCTCAGCACTGTGAGAGACATCTGGGCTTTGGGGTGTTTGGATACTCCAAAAGGGTGCAGGAAATCCAGATTGCACATTCATACTCTGGGGCATACTCTAGTGGAGAGGGGTAGGGTCATTAAGGAGGCAGCCAGAGAGGGCAGGTCTCTGATTATGAGTGCCAATGAAACCCCCTAGCCCACTGTAAGCTATGCTCTTGGACACAGCGAAAGATCTTGTGTCAAACCCAGGCTGCTTCTTCTGTTCAATGCTCAGCTCAGAGACATAGCAAAGGCCCCACAGGCCTCTGCCAGAACAAGGAGCAAATGCTCTAGAGAGTCAAAACTGAAATGAAAGAGAATAGAGAAAGAATGAGGCCAAAGGGTTCTCCAAGAACTACCAGTATTTGTTTGTTTGTTTTTTAAATTATACATACTGAAGATACAGAACGGGGTCTGTTGAGTCAAGTGTAGACAGAGCACACCAAATAGATCCAAATAATTCTTCCTGTCCCACTAAATTTCCTTAATTGTTTGCTTGAGATAGGGTTCCACTCTGAAGTCCAGAGGGGCCTCAAATTCTCTATCCTCCTCCTCCTCTCTTTGCCTCCTGAGTGCTGGGATTACAGGCATGTGCCACTATGCCAAACATCCTCATAAAACTTGTGCCAGGCCCCGGTTTCTTTCCGGACAAATGGGGACACAATTAGTGGAGACCAGAGCTAAGGGGCAGTTTGATGTTGACTGCATGGAGCAGAAACACATCTCTCCAGCATCATATTTCATGTCAGACCTTTCAGAAATCTCCCCTAAAATAATCATTCATGGAAATAATAGAGGTGAGACTCCATGATTGACAAACAACAATGCTACACAGGCTGTGTGTGTGTATGTGTGTGTGTGTGTTCATGAGCATGCATGTGCTCACACCATAACACATATGATGAATTCAGAGGATAATCTGCAAGGTTTGGTTCTCAATCTATCATGTGGGTTCTGGGGATCAAGCTCAGGCAGTCAGGTTTGGCAGCAAGTGCCATCACCCTCTGAGCCATCTTGCCAGTCCTCCTCTGAGTTTTTAATATACTAAAATATGCTGTGGCTCCTGAAGTACTCCTGTGATGTCTCTCAAACCTATTAATTAATAAAATAACGGATGTCTCAATGTCACAGGACTGACGGGGACCCTTCCCCTGATTGCTCCAGTGGCCAGCGCCTGGTATTACCTGTTGCACTCTTCCACTAAGGCCTCCCGCTCTTCCTTGCTGGGATTCTTTTGCCGGTCGTAGGCCTGGTACAAAATTTGCTGGGATGCGGGCCCCCATTTGAACCGGTTGCGGCGCATCTTCTTGTTGGCGGGCTCAGAGCAGGCATCCTCCGACTGCCCAGGCCCCTGGTTCTGTTGAGTGAACTCTGGAAAGAGAAATAGCAGCTGATCCTGACTGCTTTTGTCTGTCATATTTCCAGAGCTCTGGACTGTTTGGTTGAACTCTGAAAAGAGAAAGAGTAGATTTGATAGAGCCTGTAGCCTTCACTCCACAGACAGACAGACAGGCAGGCAGACAGACAGACAGACATAGACAGATGGGTCAATGTACAAAGACCCCTTGATTCCTCTCCCTTAAACTTTACAGTTTTCTCTAATTTCATGAGGGGATAGAGAGGGGACACCTTATGGCAGGCTCCTCCCTGCTTGTCTTGTGTCCCCAGAAAAGCTACTCTTTCCTTTCTTGGATGGAGCTTACATGTAGCCGAGTCAGTGTTTTGAGAAAATTAATTCTTTTCCTTTGACTCAATGACCTTCTGACATTAAGTGACACTCTGAGTCTTGGATGCTTTTAGTTGTTTTTGTTGTTGTTGTTATTGTTTTGTTTTTTATTGATTGATTGATTTTGATTTTTTTTTTTCAAGAGAAGGTTTCTCTGTGTGTCCCTGGCTGTCCTGAAACTCTGAGATCCACCTGACTCTGCCTCCTGAGTGTTGGGATTAAAGGCATGTGCCACCACCACATGGCTCTGAATGCTTTTATTTTGATGACAAGGGATAAGCCCAGTCAAGTTTCAGCCCCAGGAGAAAATTGTGTGTAGACCTCCCTCCCACTCTTTGCTCCTCATCTATCCTGGGTACCTGTATTCTAACATGAGGCTCTTTAAAAAAAAAAACATGAAACCCTAAACCTTTAAAGTCATACTTTGAAAGAAAACTTTGTATCTACAAAAGAAGATGTTCCTTAGGCTTCTAGTATGACTGCAAAGGCAATAGTTTTTGTGTATGTGTGTGTTTTATAAGGTGTTTCTTTGTGGTGCTATTCTGTATGTGTGTTTGTGGTGTGTATGTGATATGTGTCATGTATGTATGTGTGTGGGGGGGGGTGTATGTGTGTTCCCAGGGGACCTTTAATGAGGGAGATGGCTCAAGATCTGCCCTCACAATTTGAAAGACGGAAGGGCAGAGTCCAAAACAGAGGATCTTTCTAAGAATGATGCCGAAGGGGCTGGAGAAAGGTGGAAGGAAACACCTAGCCCGGTCAGAGCCACCTTCAGCCTATTGTCATCAGATGAATGAAAGATGGAAGACAGCCTGTCCAATACGGTTGGAATGTGTTTTAATGCCCACTTTATACAGAAGGGAACTATGTTGTTCTCTACCTCCTACCTGAATGGAGCAGGGTTCACAGAGGAGCAGGACACAGAACAAATTCATTTCCTAGGCCCTGCTCCCCATGTTCCGGACCTTGGTGCTTTCCTTTTTCAGTTCCCAGGGTCACTCACAGTTCTGGGAGTGTCCAGCCACAACCTCCGGAACCCTACAGTAATGTCCCTGGGTGTGGCATAATCTCGGAAATTGGATCACAGATCCACACTACTGCAGCACGTTGAACCCCTCCACAAGCCCGTTCCAGTGCCTCCAGTCCGCACACCTGGGTTTTTTTATGGATTAGCATAGCCTTTGCTTCCATTTTGGCCCATCCCACGAAAGTGGTGGGCTTCCCACCCAGTCTGGATTTAGGATCCCAGCTGTGGATGGGGCTGCCTTTGTTTAGCCAGTGGCCAGTTCAGAAGCAGCTTCCCAGGGAGAATGGATGGCCTCTGTCACTGGAGTCTTTGATTTGAGATGGTCCTTGAACCACCCTTAGGACTCTGTTTGCACTGGTGCCCACTGTGTTTTTAGTCACCAGGAACAGCCTCTGATAAATGTAAAAGCAGAATGTCATGGACTCCCCTGGGATGATGTGGGAAAATGATAACTCCTCCCAAGGTCAGATTTTTCCACGTGTTTTCAGTCCTTATATCCCTCAGCTTTCACAGCATCTTTCTATATGCTGTCACTTGAGGGTGAAGGTGGAAACAGAAATATCCTGGGCAGCAGGGGAGGGGACTATTTAACATCTCCCCTGCTCCCTGTGGGCACTGCATGGTATTTGTAGAGTCCCTGGCTGAAGTCAGTGACGATAACCCCAAGTGTCTGGGACTCATCTAACATTTTTCATTTGAAATGAACACATGTCACCACAGTTTACAGGGAGTGGGCCATCTCTACAGCCCACACTGTCTACACATAACCCTTTGCCTAATTCTTGAAGTCTTTCTACGGGAGAAGTGTCATTATTTCCAACAGCAGATAAAGGAACTGACATGTAGAGTGGAAAGTGACATATCCAAGGATGCTAAACTACTCCTAGCCACCCAAACAGCAAAGCCCCAAGCTCCCCAAATCTGACATAGGTGGAGGAAGCTTCTGCTGCATGCAGCCCCCTGTATGCTCTTTTGGGAGACAGCAGTCTGCATAAGGTCTGAACCCAGGGCATTTTGGGTCAGTCAGGGCCTACACACCTCAGGGACCTGGCCTAGCCACATTCAGTGTTTGAATAACTAGACTCCCACAGGCCCTCCAGCTACCATCAATTCCCTCCCACTTTCTTTCCAATTAAGTGGAATAGAAAATGGTTGATACCCATTAAAACAACACTGGAACGCTTGCTCCAGCAGACTCATCCTAAGCTTGGAAGCTAGTCCAGAAAGTTCTACATGTATAGATAAAGCCTTTGAATAGTACCATTTATTAGTTTGTTTTTTCATGATACTTTTGTGTATTGTCTTATTTTCATCTCCTCTTTCTCTCTCCATTCAACCCATTCATTTGGTCCTTCTTTTGTTGTCTCCCCAATTTTTGTCACATGCTGGTATGTCTTTTCTACAAATGCTACCTCCTCCAGTAAGTCCTCTGGGATTTCTCCAGGTGATATTGCAATCGCTCTGCAGCCCAATGCATGCCTTTTAAAGAGCACTTGGAAAGCAGTTGTCATTAATTGCTCAAGCTTCTCACTCCCTTCAGGGGAGTATAAGTCCCCAGAGGCAAGGACCTGTGTACCCTACACTATACACTAGCATAGTGCTTGGGACATGACAAGGTGTGTGCACGATAACTACAGGAGGAGGAACATGTCCCTAAGTTCTGTCTCCTGTAACTTTAAACCCAAAAAACAGTAACACTGAACAAAATGTCCCTTGCAGACTGCCATCCACTAGGTCAATGACCCCCTCTTGAGCATCCCGAGGCTCTTCCTAGAACTTTTGTCTTGTTAGATGTGTCTTCTGTGTCACTCTGTCTGTCCTGGAGGAGCTGACCTTTGGAGACTATGGTCCCTGAGAGTGTTTTGGATCCATGCAGGAACTGAAGAGCTGCTTCATGTCAGGGGGTCAACCCTTAAATATCATCCATACAAGGGGTGGTAAGCCCACACTTTAAAGGACAGAGTCCTCTACACAGCAGGTAGCCTCACTGCAGCTTCTACTCCATCCACACAATGTTCATCTCAGCTGGAGACAACTGCCCCAAACCTTTCCTGCCACTAATATTCTTTCTGCCCATAGACACTGGCACAATAAACACAGACATATCATTTTGGAGCAGTGTGTAGAAAAAATAAATCCAAGAGCAGTTTGAAAAGCAACTGTCAAGCTGGGCACTGGTGGTGCACACCTTTAGTCCCAGCATTCAGGAGGCAGAGGCAGGTGGATCTCTGTGAGTTGGAAGCCAGCCTGGTCTACAGAGCTAGTTCCAGGACAGGCTCCAAAGCAATACTGAGAAACCCTGTCTCGAAAAAAAAAAAAAAAAGGGGGGGAACCCTACCAAGAAATGATGGGATGAACATGTTGGCATAGACACAGACGGGGAGAGGGGGTGGGGGACTGAGTTGAGGGGGTGTTAGTGGTGGGGTAGGGGGATATAGAGAGGCAGCAGCTAAAACTGTTCTACTTAAAGGTCCAAATAGTTCAAGTGGAATGGCCAAGTATGATCTCCCCCAACAAACACAGCTCAAGGTTCAAATTGCCTAATTCTTGAATGCTCCTCAGCATTCTTGGGTGGAAGGAATCTTGGGACAGAAAAGAGACCTTGGGTTAAGAACTGAAATAAACCTGGCATAGTGGGACACACCTTTGATCCCAGCACTGGGGAGACAGAGGCAGGGAGATCTCTGAGTTCTAGGCCAGCCTGGTCTACAGAGTGAGTTCCAGGACAGCCAGGGCTACACAGAGAAACCCTCACACACACACACACACACACACACACACACACACACACACACACACACAAAATCCCAAAATCCCAAACAAACAAAAACCCTGAAGTGATGAGAATTGGATCATCAAACCACCACATGCCACTTTGCGCAGAAAATCCACTGTAAGCATCATTATTGCAATAGCTGATGACATTTGAACAAAATATGACTTTTAGATGGTAGTAGCATTCAAAGGTAATCTGGTAAATTTGGTGGTTTTGTGAAGCATGTGTGAGCAATTTGCTGCAAAATGAGAATATTTTTCTATTTTTCTTTAATAATTTCTTCCAAACTAATAACACCTAACTAAAATTAAATATGTAAAAAAACTGGTTCCATGGGCAGAATTTCTTTTCTTTTTTCTTTTTCTTTTTTTTTTTTTTTTTCTTTTTCTTTTTTTTGGTTTTTTGAGACAGGGTTTCTCTATGCCTTTGGAGCCTGTCCTGGAACTAGCTCTTGTAGACAAGGCTGGTCTTGAAGTCACAGAGATCTGCCTGCCAAGGGCAGACATTTTAACTGTATTCTGCCTCTGACAGCAAGGATGTCTTCCCTAGATGGAGCCACTCCTAGCTAAGCCCCAGTTCTAATCTTGTTAAATGTGGGTAAGCGCTTTAAATTGTCTCTGGACTTGGCCACCCCTTCCAATGACCAGGGTAAGGTTCTGGTTATCTATACAAACCCCTAGCTGTTTGTACGTTTTCCAGAGGGGAGGAGAATAACAATAATGGAAATCAATGTTGTTGACCACTATGTAATGTCTTCTCAGTAACTCAGACCTGTGTCCATATGTCAACCAGGGACAAAGAAAGGGATGTTGGAAAGCAGGTCTAAAGACATTCAGGGTACACTGTCCACACTGAAGAGCTTTTCAGTGCAACTAGCTGTGGAGCAAGGGGCTGTGTGAGAGGGAAATATACAAGACAACCCACTGTGCAGCAACAGTAAGGCCACGCTTCCTGCCAGCTTCTTATATTTGCCAACTACTTTACAAGGCCTTCCGCATGGAGAGGAAACTGAGGCAGCCCATGGGGTCACAGTCATGGCAAAAGTCACTGCAGGCTGAAGCAGGGACCGGTTTAAAACACTTACGTCGGAGGATCTCCCGTTGCTTTCTGACGTACCAGGTGTACAGGGCAGCTCGCTTCTGGGTCTTCATGGGGGTGCCCTTGTTGAGGTGCTGGGAGAGGTGGGATTGGTTCAGGCCTGTGACATCAACCACCTCCCTCTGGGGGATGTTGTGCTGCTGCATGTAGCCCTTGATCATTTTGGCCGCTCTCCAAGGATCCTCGCTAAACAGATAAGCAGACGATTAGGGTGCTGGTGGGAAATGCACAGGGGAAAATAATTCACCTGCTAGATACAAAACCCATCCTCACATATCTCTCCACTTGACCAAATGGCAACCCTGAGAGGTATGGGGCTAAAAGAAAACAACACGGGAGAGGCGAAGATGTAGCTTTTTCTTCTGAGGCAGGCACAGGAAGATCCTCATCTTTAAGCCCACTCCCACCCCCATCACTCTCTCCACCCACCCCCAAACTACGGAGGATAAAAAGCCTTATTCTGCTTTCTTTGGATTTCAAGGGGCTTAAAGACAAGAGCCCTACAGGAAAGTGGAGGTGCTAGGACCCGAGTTGGCCAAACTGATTCTCCAGGGAGCCAAATGAGTTTTTCAATCCACCCTGTTTCATTCCAAACCTCTCCAGCATTTTTCTCCTTCTGAAAAGAAGGCCCAGTCTGTTAAAGGAAGGGTGGGCCTGTGTGCCCACCTCCTGGGATGCAATGAGTCTTCCAAAGAGTGCCTGGATGCTTAAAAAAAAATTGTTTGATATGTTTAGACACCTCCCAAAGTCAAACTGAGATATTTCATAAACATTTGTATAGTTGTGATTCCTTTTGTAGCCAAATATTACATTGTTCTTGGAGTTTTAGAAAAGTGTTCTCAAATACAATGGCAAAGCTCCCTGGAGTTGAAGAATATGACATTTGTAAAGCAGATAAAGTTTTTATTGTTGTTTTTATTTTGTCTTGTTCCTTGATTATCCACAGGCCTGCCTCCCAAATACACTGTAGTGAAGAAGAGTAATTTCAGTTTTGGGAGTGAGATGTTAATGATCTCAATGCCCCGTTTGCCTGTGCGATTGCATCTTTCTGATACAGAAAGGCTGCCTGGGAGGTGACAGTTCTGTGGATTTCAAGTTTGGACTGAGAATGTAGTCAGGCTTCTTATGTCTTGCAAACACAGGCACAGCTTGTCATTATAAACAAGGCTCGGGATGTCATCGAGGCTTTTTTTATTTAGAATGTTTCCAACCTGTTATTCTTTCTTGCTTGTTAAATGGAATATTTAGAATGAGAACTGTCATTTAAATTAAGAGACCAAGAAAATAAAACAGTGGGCACAGATCAAAAGTCTTGAAGGAACAAGTATGTGTACAATTTATTTAATGGAGCTGCAGAAACAGTCCTTGACTACGTGTTGATATATGTATTAGCTTAATAGAACCTGAAAGGGGGGGAGGGAGAGAGAATTGGGTTCAGAAAAAAAACAATAAAAACTGGTATTAAAGCTGAGACCAAATTAGACACCGTGGTAAAACAATTATTTTTCAATGGTGCCTGTAAAATCGATTAATTTGCTTAATGTATTAAAAATATCTAGCAATCAAGGGAGGTATTTTAGGCATCTGCATTGTGACTATTTCAGCAAGCCCTGGCTATTGGGTTCTGGAGAAGGCAAGCTTTAAAAAAGATGTTTTTGAGAAATGGAAACTTTCACATTATTTATACATAAGTTAACAAATTTCTCAAGCATTTATAAAGGCACATAAAGTAAAGCAACATAACGAAGCAATGAGAACAAAAGCAGAGGAAATGCGTTCCACTGTCACACCTGGCGAATTCACCGTGAGCGAAAGAAAAACACGGCAATCAACATTTTAGACATAACCACATAAATGCCAGTGATCGTCTAAACACTCATTGCTGGCTAACATTTCCAAACATATTTTTAGAGTAGAAAAACATTGCTAACAGGTACGAACAATAGCTCCAAAAGTTAGATAAAACAGTATTTGGGTTTTAAAAGTTAATACTGTATCGCTTTAATAGATCACTTGGGCGTTTTCCCTTTGTTTAACTGTTTTACCTGTTATTCTGCGTGCCTAAGAAACCTAGTGAAGTGGTGTTGTGTTCTAAGTGTGAATGGTTCTGTGCAAAGGGGGGCATTAACTCAACAATGAAACAGTTAAGGAAGAAAGAAAAAAACAAAACAAAACAAAAAATCAAAAGAAAACCCGCACAAAAACCGTTGAGACAAAACCTTCAGGCCCGGAATTACAAGATTTGAATTGGGGGTAAGATGGCGTAGCTACATTTTTTTTTTTTTTTAACCTCTCGGACCCCTTAATGTCTGACCCGCGTGTTCCCTGAGGAGAGCTCCGAGGCCCCGGTAAGGAGTTTGGGGAAAATATAGTTTCCTCACCGGGATAAACTCGGATCACGAGTAGAAATTGACTGTTTAGGAGCCTGCACAGGTGTCAAACCCCAGCCCGAGGTGGCCACATTGTCCTCCCGGCCGGCTCCTTCCTCAACAATGACTTTGCTGTCCCAAAGCAGAGAAGCCTTGAGGCCCAGCCGCGCGGGCCAGGAGCCGCGGCTCCTGCTTCCTAGGTGGCGACTGATTCTGCTAAGTGCCGGGAACACATCAGCCCCTGGCCGGCAGTCACTCACTGCAGGACACTACAGTTTGTAACCTTCCTCCCAGGCCAGGCTCTCCAGCCAGGGTGAAGGCGTCCAGGCGCACCACCGAGTGGCCCTCCTCCCCCGCACCTTTCCTTTCTTTCTGACTTACAGGGGAACCAGGGGGGTTGGGTGAGGGGAGAGAGTGCCTGGTACCCTGTAGCCGTCTGCGAAGTGACCTCGGAGTCGCTAGCAATTTCTTGAAAAATTACTTTAATAAAGTCGGAAGCTCCAGGAGGCCCAGGGGAGGGAAGGCGGCACCAGCTTGTGAAAGGGACAAAAACCTTAGGGTGTGTCCTGGGTCCTCACCCCAGCTAGAGTCTGGGCAGCTCTCCTTTTGCTCCCCACCAGCTTGGGGGAGGGAAGGTCCAAGTCCTAAGACCGCCGGCCGGGATGGGCTCTGAGTCTGCGGGGCTCGGCGGGAATTGGCTTCCCGGAGTGGCGCAGGGACCTGGGGGGCGCGCCCTGCGGCGCAGTGCGTGTGCCGTCCCAGCGCCCCGCGAGCACCCCCTCCTGCGTTTTGATTTCCTTCTCTTCTAAGCCGAGTTTACAACTTCACCAATGAATAACCCGCCTCTCTTTTCAATCTAATCACGGTCTTTGTGTACTTTCTGTTGATGATTTATAGGAATAAATTAATAACACCCCAACTCCACGTGCTGCAGTTTATGTTACATCTCCGCTGTGTCCAGCTCGGTGTGGGGAGCGCAGGAGAGAGATGCACTAGGCCTCCCCAGCTTCCCTAGGTCCGGGTCTCCGAAGCACATTAGTCGGCGGGACACGGCAGCCTGGAAGAAGGGCCCAGGCCCCAAGGGTCTGGCGGCGGGATGCTAGGTAGCTGAGCCGGGCCCAGGATAATCTCCCTACCACCCTGCCTCCCTAGACTCTCGGAGGGGCTCGGCTTTCCAGTACATTCCTTCTACTCCCGATACCATCCAGGCCCCTAAACCCGGCCGGAGAGAAATCACCGCCACATGGAGAAACAGCGAGGGAAGAAACCCAAGCTTGTGAATTAGAGCATAAATAAATAAATAAATAAATAAATAAATAAATAAATAAATAAATAAATAAATAAAAATTTTTAGGGGATTAAAAAACAAAACTAGAAGTCCTCCAGATTGCCTTGGCTAGAGGGCAAGAGGCCCGGCCCGGCCCCCAAAGCACAAATTCAAATGCAAGGTCATATCCTAGCCCAAACGAGCGCTGCCGGATGGAGGAGAGAGAGCCGAGCCGCCCAGGCTGGACATTCACTCTGGATTCTGAAACTTTGAAGCCTCGGGGCTTAAGAGTCAGAGGCCACGCGAGGGGCTCCTTCCTGAAGCCAAGTGGCTCCAGAGAGACGTGTGGTCTAAAGGAATCATTTGGCTCCTTGGATAATTAGTAACTAGCTGTCAAAGTGTAGGCCAGTGCGAGTGATCCGAGTCACCCGATAGACCGCCAGTGCGCCGGTTCCCCCCAGGACCGCAGGGGTGTCTGTAGTAAGATGCGTACACGCCCACCTTTCCCAGATTGGAACCGGGTACTCCACAAAGTGGGGCGAGGGTGCCTTAGAAGCAGGTACCCCACCTATTCTCTTTCTTTCATTCGTAGTTTCTTTTGCCCATCACGGATCCATCGTGACCCTACAGCAAACTTTCCGCTTTACAAATCTAAACCCGACCCAAAGAACTTGCCTCCAAGGCCTCAGCCACCAATGCTGCCAGACACTCTCTGCAAAGAGCTGCAGGTCTCTGGGAGAAATGAATGTCTTGAGGTATTGGAAGTGGGTGGGGGCACAAGTTTAAAGTCCTAGGAAATTCACAGCTGTTTCACCGCACCCACCTGCACGTCTAGTCGTGTGACCTAAGGCTTTGTACCTTCGGTTCTCGCGCCTGGGTACCTCCACCAACAAGGTGCTTGTGTCCAGGGCAGCGGCCTAGGTAGAGGCAGATGAAGCCTCGGGCTCCAAATCACCCGTTTGAGGGACTGGTTCAATTGTTAGCAGAGAAGCGGCGCACCCTCAGGGGATTTTTCCCATGGGAGAGGGGCTCGTGGGTGAATAGTCTTCACCACACCCCTCCGGCGCAGGGCCAGGGACCAGGGGGATAGGGGTGGCCCGGGGCGTACCTAGGGCCTCGCTTGCTGCCTACCTGAGCATCCGGTCCACTTCTGCCCGCTGCTCCGCGGCCTCTTCGGTGTTGAGCGCTTGCAGCTCCTTGAGGATGGGAGGGGTGTCATAGTCGTCCCCGTCCTCCGAGCCCTCGTCCCCAGACAATCGACCCTTGGCGTGGCCATTGGTGAGAGTATGGAAAACCGGCTTGGTGTCCAGATCCGCCCCGCTCCCGGGGGACAGGGGCAGCGTCTCCAGTTTCACCCCGAAGTTCGGGGACGGCAGTAACTCCTCTAAGGCCTGGATCAGCACTTCCTTGGTGACTCCAGAGCTCAGCAGGGCGCTCAGGAGTTCTTGCTGTAGCGAGGTGAGCTTGGACACCATTTTCCAAGGACGGAAAAAGAAGGGGGTGAGGGGATGGGTGGGTGTGAGAGAGGAGGGTGGAGGGGAGTTTTACAAGAGAACCCCAAGTTCTGGAACCCCTCCACCCTTTAGCCTCCAGACACCTGTTACTCCCCAGGGTCCCGGAGTCTCCTCCGAGAGGAGTCAGAAAACTTCTAACTTGCCATGATCGCCACCATTAGGCCATATAAGATATGCAAATGAGTGGGAAGGGCTCGGCTTTCGGCAAGATGCAAATGGTGGCGGGGAGGGGGAAAAACCGAGAGAGTGGGAGAGCCTAAGGGACAATCCAGCAGAGCCGGAGACTTGGGCCAGGATCGGGTCTTGCCAGAGCCCATTGTACTCACCCTTGGGGGGCTCAAAATCTTCTCTACCGATTCTGTTTATCAGCCAAACTTTAGCTGACCTTTGGACTTGTTAAGCAAGTGGCTTGCAGCCTAGGCTCGGGGGGAGGTTCGGGGGGGGGGGGCTTTTCCACTGGCAGCGGGTTCAACTTTAGTCCAGAAAGAAGAAACTGCGCTTCGGGGGTTCAGGTGAGAGAGCTGGAGAAAGTTGGGGTGCCTTGGAAGAGGGGAGTGAGGGGAGGATGAGAAGAGCGGAGTCTCTAAGGTGTCCGCAGGTAGCAAGCCTGGAAATGCAGCGGGGTGGTGAACTGTCCCATCCTCTGGGAATGGGCACCAGGAAGAAGAGAGTGGCTCTGGGGAAGGTTAGAACGAATTGGAGGGACCACGTTTATTTTTATCTCTGTTACTGCTCTCCAGGCCCTACTCAGCCAGGCCTGGTAGTTTGGATATACAGGGCCGCCGGCCCAGATCGCGTAGTTAGGGTGCTAGAGGCTTTGAGGACCCTTGAAAAGAGGCTCCCACTGACTAATTTATGATCAGAGGGAGTAGCGAAAGTGGACCTCTGCTGCGCAGGGCTGCATGAGCCCTGCCAAACCCGCAGGAGCAGGACACCTGGGGCGCGCTCTTTAGCCTAAACCCGGAACATAAAGGCGCCTGGCCTTTGCCAGCAAAACTATGTCTGCAGGGACCCCGATGAATGCTTAGATTGGCCTGTGGCTGGACCGACTGTCGCAGCTGCGTGTTACCACTTTTTCTGGTTCTTAGTTCTAGGAGGTCCGCGATACCGGTGGCCGGAGTTAAGGACGCGCTCTAATAAACTCAAGTTCACTATGGCAGTGGTCTTGCATGCCACCTAAAGCAGGCACCCCCAAAGCCATTGAAGAAATTCCCCCGCACCCACCCAGATTTGGCCCGGAAGGAAGCCATGAGCCTTTCGGCACGGCAGGAGTTTCTGCCACATCTCCCCAGGGACCCGGAGAGGAAGAAAGGAGGCGCAGGCCGCACCCAGACCTTCTGGCTAGGATCTGACTTGCAAGGGTAGAGACTGCTTAGATCCACAAACAGTAGTAGCTCCCGGGGCAGAGGCCATTTTGAACCTCCGTTCCCTCGTTTGTGAAATATTCTCCTAATAGCCAGGATGCAGGAAAGGTGTAGACGCCCAGGAAGATCACCTGCGCAAAGCTGACTGACACCTTTGTTCACACTTTCCAGTCCGTGAAGATGGGAGGCCACTTCCCAGGGATAAAATATAGATAGCCCTTTGGAAGCTCAGGGTTCTCAGAATCAGTTTGGAAGAATTGGGCAAAGAAGGGCAGAAGTTACGAACCAGCAGGAGAGCAAAGGAACTTCTAAGTACAGTCTCTTGACTGCTTGCACTTTCAAACGCAACGGATTAAGAGGAAATTGTGGTTGGGTCAGAGGTAGAGATGAATATTCACAAGGGAGAAGAGAGGCCCGCAGCCCTCACCTCCTAGGCACCCGGATCAGACCTCCTGGTGAGCAGACTCGGGGATTCTGAGTCAGGCTGCTTGGGTGAAGATTCTGTGTAAGGTCTGTGAAAGGCAGAGCAGTGACCGGTGCAGGATCATCCGTGCTCCGAAGGGGTGGGTGCATGCGTGGGTGCATGCGTGGGTGCATGCGTGGGATCCCACTCAAGGTTTACTCCTAGCACTGTTTATCTAAGGAAGGGGTTGTAAGTTCACAGAAGTGGGATCCTTCATTTCACCTTCTTGCTTTCTAGTTTGTTGTGACATGTGACAGACTCTTGCCTCTTGCTTGTGCTTCTCTCTGACTCCCAGTGCCATTCAGGCAGGATAAGGAAATGTTCAGAGTAAATGTCTCTGGCTGAAAGCCTTGTTTTCCGTCTCTTACTCAACATCATAAGAATAATGGGCATCAGTTTATCTTAAGCCAGGAAAATGCATTAAAAAGCCACCGTCACTGTCTACTTATCAACACAGCTTTGACTTGTAGTTCTAACTAGTATGTGCCATCAGACACCCAAACCTCCCTCTATCTCAAAATTCAGGTGTTAACACATTCCCCCCTCCCTCCACATGCGCACACCAGGCACCCATGTGAATAAGCAGAAAGCTACACTCATAGTGCAGGGAACAGTTCCCATGTATGTGCAGGTAGATCTCCCTGGTTACCTGGTTCATACCCTGAGACTGTTCTACCCAGACCTATAGTTTATTTACTACTCCAGGTAGGCAATATAGGTGAATATCAAGTAATTGCGATTACAGATGTGCTAGCAGATTTTACACCCATGAACATGATTAACATTTTATTTTTATGTGGAGTGTTTTGCTTACATGTATGTGTACCATGTGTGTGCTTGATGTCTTTGGAGGCCAGAAGAGGGTGTGGCAGTTGGGTGAGAGGAATTGGTGTCACAGACAGTTGTGAGCTGACATGTGAGTATTGGGAACTGAACCCAGGTCCTCTGTAGGAGCAACAAATGCCCTTAACCACTGAGCCATCTCTCCAGCCCTGCCATGAAAATGTATATATATAAAAAAATACAAGTAGAATTTCATGACTAAATGAGCCACCTCATGAAAGTTTTACTCTACAGTAAAACTTTTCGCTAAGAGAGGATGAGTTTTAGGATGAATGAGAAGGCTCCCTAGTCCTCATTGCTCTCAGAGAAGAGAAGCAGGGGGTTCCTACAGGAGGGAGATAGAGGACGAACCATAGGGATGGAAGACAGGCTTTGACTGCATCCTGATGAAAATTCATCATTGTGGGCTGAGCAGTGGTGGCACACACCTTTAATCCCAGCACTTGGGAGGCAGAGGCAGGTGGATCTCTGTGAGTTAGAGGCCTGCCTGGTCTACAAGAGCTATTTCCAGGACAGCCTCTAAAACCACAGAGAAACCCTGTCTCAAAAAACAAAAACAACAACAAAAATTCATCACTGTGACTAATTTATGTGTTGTGGGGATTGGGGGGTGTTAAGTGTCCACTTAAATTATATGATATGGAATTCCTTAAAGTCCTCAAGTTCCTGAGATGTTCACTTCCAGATCTTTGGGCAGGTGATGAAAGTTCTGAGGCCAGTCCTCTGTATAGTGGGAGACATGGGATTTTTTCAGGGGCCCATGAGAAATTACACCACAGAGAATAAGATCCAGAGGAACAGGGTCTTTTGGCTGCTTACTTGCCATTGCCTGGAGAGCTGCTGAGATTTGCAGTTGTTCAGTGAGATATCTGTGGAATGAATAAACTAGTGGGCATCTTGGATGGTACCATGAAGAAAGATTTGGGTGACTTGTCAAATTTTCCTGGCTATCAGCAATGAAATTGTAGACTCAAAATAATAACACTCTCAGGTACAAACACATGTACTGTGTTCCATTTGTATTGAGTCAACTAGGAAAGAAAACCCATAGTGGTGTAGGTTACTAGTATAGTAGGAAGGTTCTATTTTTTAAAAAAATGTTTGCTTATTTACTTATTTTAAACGATAATTCACTATTATTGTTTTATATTTAAAATTAACTTATCTGTTATTTTATCTCTACTAGTGTTTTGCTTACATGTATGTCTGTGTACCGTGTGTGCCTGATGCCTATGGAGGCCAGAACAGGACAGCAATCCCCCTGGAACTAGAGTCACAGATGGATGTGAGCTGTCATAGGGTGTTGGGAATAGAACCGGGAACAAGGGTCCTCTGGAAGAACAATCAGTGCTCTTAGTCACTGAGCCATTTTTCCATGTTTATTTATTTTTAATGTGTATGGGTGTGCCCAAATGTCTGTGCACCATGTGCATGCAGTGTCTATGGAGGCCAGAAGAGGGCATCTATACTGCAGCCGGACTTACAGGTGGGTGTGAGTCCCCATGTGGGTGCCAGACTGAATCCAGGTCTTCTGCAAGAGCAGCAAGTGCTCTTAAATACTAAACCATCTCTCCAGTCCCCCATTACAAAAATATTTTTACTTTATGTGTAAAAGTGTTTTAACTGCATGCATGTCTGCACCGTGTGTGTGTGTGTGTGTGTGTGTGTGTGTGTGTGTGTGTGTGTCCTTGGTACCTGTAGAGCCAGAAGTGAGCAGCAGATCTCCTGGAACAGGAGTTACAAATAGTTGTGAGCCACTATATGGGTGTTCAGAATCAAGCTGGGTCTCCTGCAAGAGCAGCAAGTGTTTTTAACTGTTGAGGCATCTCTTGAGCCCATGAAGAGTCTATATCTTTCTTTTTGGTCACTATGTAGACCAGGCTGGCCATGAGCTGCTAGGGATCCACCTGCTTTGATTTCCCTCATGCTGGGATTAAAGGCAGTCCTATGCTTTGATGGACTCGGGATCCATCTGTAGTTCCTGTGAACATTGATCTGTGTATTTGTGCACATTCCTGTACATAAGTTATAACTTAATTAGAAAAATGAAAATCTATCCCAAAGTTGTGTATGGTGGCACTTGGGAGGTAGAAGCGGGAGCATCAGGAACTCAAGACCAGTTTGGGAGAGTTCAAGACTTGCCTGAACTATATGATTCTTAAACAACAACAGTAGCTCTGGATGTTCGGAACCTACTTTGTAGACCAGGCTGGCCTTAAGCTCAGAAATCTGCCTCCCAAGTGCTGGATTAAAGGTGTGAGCTCCTACACTGGGCCAGTCAGGCCTGCACAGCAAGATCTTGTCTTTAAAATTAGAACCAAGCCAAACAAAACCCTAGATATTAGTATGTTCTAATAGTCAACAATCCTTTTCCATAAAGGGTTAGATAGTAAATATTTTATGCTCTGTGGGCACGAAATCTCTGTGATAACTACTTAATTCTATTGCATGCAATGCAAAAATGAATACCTATTATGAAGACTTTATTTATGAAAACTTTATTTATTAAAAAAGAAACTGGCTAACAACATATTTGGTTCATGAGCCACATTTCATCAATCCCTGGGTAAAACACTTCTGCAGGCAAGAACCTGTAGATACATGGTAACTTTGGAAGTGGTCTTACATCCTTTGTTCCCTCATGGAGAAGAAATAAATAAATAAGCAAATGCCTTATTTGGGAGAAGAAATGACTTTCCCAAGAAATATAACCCAGGACATTAGGAAGTCCAGTCTTGGAGTCAAGTGGAGAAGCTGCTTTCTGGACATGCCTAATTTGACTTAGGGCAAGTTACTCCATTTCTTCTAGTTTTTATATCATGAGCATGTATAAACATTGATGACATTGGGTTGTTGGAAGAGTTAAATGACATAACTCAGACACATATCTTGAATGGGTCAGCAATAGCAGGATCCAAATCAAGTGCTTGCTCAATCATAAGACACAGCTCATTATTTCGGTCCCTCCCTCCCTCGCTCCCTTTCTCCCTCCCTCCCTCCTTTCTAACCAGCCAACATAGAGCAAACACTCAGTAAGTATTCATGTGTGAAGCCCTTTGAAGGAATCACCAAATCCCAAGCCCTCACCTTCTGGAAGTCACTTCCAGCTCCAAGCCTTTATTCCCCAAGCCTGCTGCCATGAGATCACTTAGCCAGGGAAACGCCTAAGGACAGATAGTTCTCATCTTTTGATTCAACAAGCCATATCCTCTGCTGGGTCAGTTTTAGAAATAGGGTGTTTCCAGCAGCTTGTAAAAGATTAAATTAAAAACCGGCAGCCTAGTGTGATATTAAACTAATAAATACTACACCTGGCATTGAGAGCCTTCATTGCAGAACAATAGCCCACACCGCTTCCTTCCTCTGCAACACCTGTGAGAAGTAAGACCGGTGATGGGCACAGGACTCAGGGATGGTCCTTAAATGTTTATAGAATATATCAAGGGCTTCATGTACAATAGGTATGACATGAATGTTAATGGGTAAATGATATTAAATAGACAAAAGTGTACAGGAAAGAAAAACAACATATAACTTCTATTGACATTTCTTGGAATCTGTCCTCAGATTAATATTAAATTCTGAGAGCTTGCTTGGAGGGTCCAGCACGCAAGTGCCCCTACGCTTATACCCTTGACCTACAACTTATCCCCTAGTAGGGGAAGGGTGTCCTCTTTCAGCCTGGATGCCCAGGAACACATGAAGCATTGAGGGAGGAACGGGGCAGCCACCTAGCCAGCCAGACCAGGCACTCAAGCCTGATGATCAATATGTCCTCACACACCAAATGGGATGTGATTTTGCATATGTTTTCATTTGAAATTTTTTTAATATTAAAGTTTATAAAAATGCATATAAGCTGACTCACACAGCAAATACTCTAAGTTTTGGGCTGGCGATATGGCTCAGTGTGCAAAGGCACCTACCATGGAGCCTGATGGTGTGAATTTGACAGACAGAAAGGAGAAAGCTTCCTCCTGCAGGTTGTCCTCTGACCTCCACATTCAGACTGTGGCTCATGTGAATCTCAACACACACACACACACACACACACACACACACACACACACACACACACAATTTTAAAAGATTCTAATGAGATGGATTGCTATGCTATCCATACTCTTTTTTTCTCTAAAGCTGGATGCACTATTCTAACTTCGATAGGAAGAAAATAGAAGCCCCAAGAGGGTAGGATTTGACCAAGAACCTACACATGGATAAGGACTGGCACCTGCAATTTGGACTGAGGACCATCAATGACCTGTTTTTCTTTCTTTTTGTTTTCTTTCTAATGACTGTGTATAGGACAGCTTGAGCACAAGGCACAGCTTAGGTGTAGGAACAAGGTCTCTGAGTCTCTGAGCAAGACACAAGAAATGCCCATTTCACTCCTGATGCCATGCTGTATAAATAGAATAGCTCTTTTTATTTCCCCCATCCCCAAAAATTGTGCCAGGAAAGGGACCATACTTTTTTTCCTCCTATGGTTTATTTCTCTTTTTTTACTTTTTTTTTCATTTTACATGCTAGCCAAGTTCCCTCTCTACCTTCCTACTTCTTCCCATCCCATCCCATTCACTCCTCAGAGGGGGTAAGGCCTCCCCTGGGGAGTCAACAAAGTCTGGGATAGCAAGTTGAGGCAGGACCTAGTCCCTTCCCCTGCATCCAGGCTGAACAAAGTATCCCACCGTAGGGAATGGGTTCCAAAAAAAGCCAGTTCATGTACCCAGAATAAGTCCTGGTCCCACTGTCACACAACTGTCAACCATTTTCAGAGGGCTCAGTTAGGTCCAATGTAGTCCCCTGCTGTCAGTCCAGAGTCCATGAGCTCCCTCTAGCTCAGGTCATCTGTCTGTGATCTTGACCCCCCCCTTGCTCATATGATCCCTCCATCTTCTCTTCAACTGAACTCCAGGAGCTCAGCCCAGTGCTTGGTGGTGGACCACTGCACCTGCTTCCCTCCGTTACTGTATGAAGGTTCTGTGATGACAATTAAGGTAGTCACCAATCTGATTATAGGGGAAGGCCAGTTCAGGCACCTTCTCCATTACTAGCACTCTTAGCTGGGGTTATCCTTGTGGATTCCTGGGCATTTCCCTAACACCTGTTTTCTCCCTAACCCCTTAAAGGCTCCCTCTATCAAGATATCTCTTACATTGCTCCTGCCCTCCTCAACTCAGCCACCTTGAATCTTTATGTTCTCACCCTGCATCCTCTCCCTTCTACTCTCCTTCCCAATTTACCCAGGAGACCTTAACTGTTTCACTTTCCTGGGGCTGAAAGGTCCCATTCTCTGAGCCAGACGTCTGGACCCATTCAGCATTACCCTGTGTCTCCCTCGTGAAGCCTCTTTCCCTTCAACCCTGCAGTTCTTAATTCTGAGCAGTGGGTCCTTCCTCTAGACTCTGCTACAGTGCCTTTTGAGGGTTCTGGCCACAACTTGTCTCCTGCACACAAGTGTGGCCACTCAGCCTTGCACTAGTGATGACCAAGGTACCCTTTTGTGCCCTCGTGACCAGATGCAGACTCAGCTCCCAGGCCTGGGGGTAAAGAGCTTCTGGGGATGCTGAGTCAGTAAAGCAAGCATTTCCTAAGCATGAGTCACATGCTGGGCAGAGCGTTGGGGTCTGGCATTATTGGGACACATTAGATTTAGTTCCTGCTGTAATGAGTTGGAATGAGAGATACCGACAAGTGTGCAGTCTTTCTACTGCTAGATGGGAGTAGGCGGGCTCTACAGTGTGCACCAGGCATCCGTTTTCTCCTCATAGTTGACTTCAGAGCAGTTTTATTATTGCTTTTTCTTTCTTTAAAAAAATTTTTTGGGTTGTTTTGTTTTTGTTTTGAGACAAGGTTTCTCTGTGTAGCTCAGGCTGGCCTTGAACTCAGAACTCAAGAGATCTGCCTGCCTTTGCCTCCTGAGTGCTGGGATTAAAGGCATGTGCCACCACCAACTGTTGTTATTTTGTTTTTCTTTTTCCTTCTTTTTATATTTTAATTCTTTTTCTTTCTTTTTCTTTTTTGAGACAAGTTTTCTCCATGTAACTTTGGCTGTCCTGGAACTTACTCTGTAGACCAGGCTAGTCTTAAACTCAGAGATCCACCTACCTTTGCCTCCCCAAATGCTGGGATTAAAGACCTGTCCCACCACTCAGCTAGTTTTCTTAACTGACACTCAGAGAGCTTGAGTTACAGGGAACTTCTCATACCAAGTTGAGATTCAAAAGCAGTTCCTCCTGGCTTCGATTTCTATACCAGCCAAGAGGTAGGGGCCACTGGGAACCAGGTTGGCACCAGATGATCTGGCTCTGAAACCTGTCTCTGCTGCCCCTACATGTGCCTTTGAGTAGCTTATCACTCTTAATAGTGGTTTCTTCATCTATAAAATGGACACTATAAAAATCTGCAAGGTGCTGGGTGGTGGTGATGCACGTCTTTAATCCCAGCACTCGGAGGCAGAGGCAGGCGAACCTCTGAGTTCAAGACCAGCCTGGTCTACAAGGGCTAGTTCCTGGACAGGCTCCAAAACCACAGAGAAACCAAAAAAAAAAAAAAAAATCTGCAAGGCACATGCTATAGGTAAATTTCCTGACACAATCAATAAATAAGCAAATCTTAATAAAAAATAGGGGAAGCAGGGCCTGGGGAGATGGCTCAGTCAGTAATGTGCTTGCTATGCCAGCATCAGGACCTGAATCCAATCTCTAGCTTGGTTATTGCCTATAATTCTGATGCTAGGGAGGTGGAGACAGGAGGTCACCAGGGCCTGCTGGGCAGCCAGTCTTGTCTAAAGAGTGAGCCCTAGGTCCAATGAGAGATTCTATTTCTAAAATAAATAAAAAATACTCTTTATTGTAGAGAGTAGAGAAAGACACTTGGCATCTGCCTCTGTCCTCCACATGCACACACACACACCACACACACACACACACACACACACACACACACACACACACACACACAGGCGAGGGCAACTGCATACACAGGAATGCATGTACACATATGTGTACCAGTGGCACATATGTGCACACACACATGCACCACATGCACACATGTATGCACATGTATACACATACATGAACACATATGTATGCATGTGTACACACACATACAAGTTAATGCGCACACACACACACACACACACACACACACACACACACACAACACACACACACACACAGAAGCAGCAGAATTCTGGGAAAACCCTGAAGGATGAAGCAGGATTCTAGCACTGAAGTAAAGCTCGATAGTATTTCAGGCAGAAAGAAAAGCAGAGCAGAGCAGAGGTTTAGCTGGGGAAGCAGGCAAGGATGCAATGGGTGTGGACTGTGGACCAGGGAGAAACTGGGAACTCAGGGCAGAGCTGCTACTGACTGACACTGGCTGCCAGGCCTGAGGATCCCGCATTAGGGCATGGCAGCTCACACTTGGGAGGGGGAGACTAGCAGATCAGGAGTTCAAGGCCAGCCTTGGTTGCATAGAGTTTGAGGTTAGCCTGGGTTACACAAGTCCTTTATAACATCAGTAACTGTAGCAGTGAATGTCACATGCTTCCTCCACTGTGCTAAGATTTACACCATTGCCTTAGGTGAGTCTTACCATGTCCTGTGGTCCCCCTACAAAATTAGGATGACAGAATAGGGAAATGGCTTCTGATTCTTTTTCTGGAGTCAAAAATATCAGGCTTCAGACTTCAGATTCACTAACTACATGTGGAAATGTTATTTAACCTCTCTGGGCCTCAGTGTCTCCATCTTTAAAAAGGGGGTACAGTGACAGCTCCTAAGGCCTGAGTTTTGATACTCAGCACCCACGTAAATATCTGAATATGGAGGTGGCTGCTTGTCATCACTGCACTGGGGGGGGGGGGCTCAATGGCCAGCCAGCCTAGCCAATCGCTGGACCCCAGAGCCAATGAAATACTTTGTCTCAAAAAAATCAAGCAAGCTGGAGAGAGCTAGAGGAAGTCACCTGACACCAACCTCTAACCCCCACATGCACACACCCTGCCCCCACAGGCACACAGGCTTATTTACACCACACACACACAGAGTCAAAATTAAAAATTAAAAATTGACCAGACTGTCAAAGGTGGCATAGCACATCTTCAGGCAGAAGGACCCAGGGACATCTTAGATGGAGAGTATCCAGGGACCTTCTGCCCTTCTTCAGGCAGGAGGTGGCGAAGGTCTGTTGGCAGACAAGATGCAGTTAGAAAAGAGAGACCATTGGGCACCCTTCTGTGGTGTTGCTACTAATTAACCTATGTCACATGCCACTGCACTGATCTTCTGTGTATAAAACTAACATGAAAATAAAGGCATTGACAAACATAAGGGAAACCAGATTTCCTCCCGTCTCTTCTGTACATTGTCTTGCACATTCCACCTCGGGGACCCCTATTCTCAAGCACAAAAATTGGTGAAGTTTAGTGCTAGCACACAAAGTAATGGGCTTCACTGTGGCCTTTTAATACACCTTCTTTTCATTTCAAAGATTATTATTTTATTTATCTTACATGTGTGACTGTTTGTTTGCATGTAAGTTCACCGCCTGAGTGCCTGGTACCCCAGGAGGTTAGAAATGGTTATCCCCTGGAGCCGTAGTTAGAGGAGATTGTGAGCCATGATGCTGGTTCTGGGGACTGAGCCTGGGTCCTCTAGAAGAGCAGTCAGTGCTCTTAACCACTGAGCCATCTCTCCAGCCCCTTGTTTTACTTTTAGATAAACCGAAGCCTAGATAGACGTTATCAGATAGCTGCTTCTTAGGAATCTTGTAAGATTTGAAGGGAAAAAAAAGTGTGTATGTGTGTGTGTAATTGCTTAGCAATATGGGGTAAGAGAAACAGGGAGGGGGAGGAAGATACTGAGAAAGAGACAAAAGTGAGAGATAAGGCAGGAAAGAGAAAGGATTAGAAGAAAGGAAGAGAGCAGAAAGATAGGGGAGGGGGAGGGGAAGAGATGGAGAAAGGAGGAGAGGAGAGGGAAAGAGGGGAGAAGAGGGGAGAGGAGGGGAGGGGAGAGCAGAGGAGAGAAGAAATGCCCGTGTGCCACAATGCAGAGGCAGCTGCCGACTTTAGGGCCAGCCTTTGCTCAGAGCCCTCATCTTTTCAGGAATGTGGGTCACAGTCTATAGGCTGGACCTTGGCCTCTTTCCACATGCTCAGAACCACCAGTTAATGAAATGGACATTGCTTTCTGGTTCGCATCTCTTCCCTTATAGCTAGTTCCCCTCCATAGCCTCTCTTGGCAGTTTTGTCAGCAGCGATGGAGAACTTGACCTTTCCCATCCTTGTCCCACACACCTCATTAATTTTTCCATGCACCTGGAGCCAGCCACAATGGAGCAGAGAAGCTGCCAGGTCTGCAGAGAGAGGAGCAGGAACTGGGTTCCCAGAAGCTTGACCTGAGACTTCACTGGAGTTACAGAGTCATGCTCCAGGCTCCTAGGACTTTTGAAATTAGATCTTTGTTTAGAAAAACAATAAGAGATGTCCCATCGCTGCAGAATGACTGTACAAATAGAAAGGAAAATAATGCAAATATGCTACATAAAATATTGAAATTAAAATACACTCTGTGTCATTGGATGAAATTTTTTTTTTATTTTAGATTTGATGGAACCCTAAACTGAATTCTGGGGACTAAATTATGAAAAGGATAAATTTTACAATAGTATTGTGACATATGAAGTAGGCAGTGTCACTAGGCCTGGTGGCTTAGGCCTATAATCCCAGCTACTTAGGAGGCTGAGGCAGGAGGATCATGAGTTCAATGCCTACCTCAGCCTCAGAGAGCATTTGAGGTTAGTCTGGGCAGCTTAGTGAAACTGTCTCAAATATAGTGATAGTCAGGCTTCAGGTGGACAGTGTCTGAGGAAATGAGGAGACTGAGGTGGGGGTATGCGGGGAGCCAGCCTGTCCTCTGTTGTCATCACTGCACTGCTGCTCTGTGTCCCTATTTCTTTTGGGAAGCTCTGTCACTAGCCTACATGCTCTTGTGACATTACTCCGTTTAGACCATGGAATCTAGTGCATGTTCACTAAGTGCCTACAATAAGACAGGCGTGGTGCTGGGCACAGGGCAGACCCCTGCCTTATGTTCTGTTTTTGTTTTTGTGAGACAGGGTTTCTCTGTGTAGCTTTGGGGCCTGTCCGGGCACTCTCTTTGTAGACCAGGCTGGCCTCAAACTCACAAAGATCCACCTGCCTGTGCCTCAAGAGTGCTAGGACTAAAGGCATGCACCACCACTGCCGGGCTGACCCCTGCCCTCTGGTCACTCTGAGCTCTGAACCTGTCATTGTCACTATTGCTTCCTTGTCTCATGACAGAGTACTTCTCTAAGCAATGTGAGCCTTCATTAAAAAAACAAACCAAACCAAAACAACCAACCAACCAAACAAACAAAAAAAACTTTTTAAAAAATTACAAATATAGGGCTAGAGAGAGACAGCTCAGTGGTTAAGAGCTCCTGCAGTTCTTCTGGAGTAGCCGCAGGGTTCAGATTCCAGCATTCCTGTCTTGTCAGGCAGCTCACAGCTCTCTACCCAGCCCCAACGGATTTGACAGCTCTGGTCTCCATGAGCCATTGTGTGTGAATGACCTCACACAGGCACACACGCAAGCTCAAGTGCACACCCACACGGGCACACACACACAAGGCATCCACAAAGAGAGATAGACATACACACATACACAGATAAAGTTCAATATAAATCTCAAAAATTCAAATGTAGTAACGCATAGAAGAGATATTTGCTCACCCATGTTCATAACTGCCTTACTCATAGCAGGCGAAACGTGGGAGCGGGCCAATGGGGCATCTTCAGACAAAGGGAGGGACGAAATGACACGTACACCTGTGATGGACATTAGTCAGCCTCAAGGGAGAGTGGAATTTACACAACACACAAACACATACACAAATATACATACACAAATATACACACATACATACACAAAAATACACGTATACATAATACACACATATGTGTATACACACAAATATATATGCATACATGTACACACAAATATACATACATACACACAAATATACATACACACAAATATACATACATATGCACAAATATACATACACACACAAATACACACACACCCTTCCCTCCCAGCTACACATAGTAACCCTCCCCCATCACACACTCCTGACTTTAGCCACAAAAATCCACCTTTTTTTTTTCATCTTTCTTTTTTTTTGAGATTGTTTTTTGAGGTTTTTCTTTGAAAGACTGCTTTGAGGAAGAACCCAGTGTGAGTTTGTTTTTTTTCTCTCTGATCCCTGCTGACTGACCAAGGACTTCAGGCTGTTTACACGTGAGAGCTTTAGATATGGTTATTTGTGTGGCATTGTATCGGGGCCTTCAAATATTTGCCGGGAGGTTCGGTGGAAAATGTCTAGACCAGTGCAAACATTGCAGGCCCCAGAGAAATCCCAGAAGCTCAAGGGGGCCATTCACGACCCCTGCTCTATTCCACTGTCCCCACAAGGAAGCCCTCAGATTCTTGTCAGATACAGTGAGCCTATCAAAGGGTCCAAGTCCACTCCTTCACTCCCTGTCCCCACCTCAAAAAATCCTGACACCCCTCCGTCCCCCCACCCCACCTCTCCCCATCCCACCCCACCCCTGCTAGCCAGCTTCATTCATTCCTCAACCCAAAGAGGGTACAGGGAGAACCATTGACCCAGGAGTCAGGAGCACGAAATACTAACTTTCCATTGCCTCCCACCCACTGGGTCACTAGGGCATGCAAACGGCCCTCTCTGGGCTCTGGTTTTCTTGGTTTTAATGAAGGCAGTTGAGAAAAATGACCTCTAAGGCCCCTTTCTTTGATCCAATCTATCTATCCCTTAAGCACCTCTCAGACAGGGTTAAGAAAACAGGCTTGCCGTGGAAGATTGAAACAAAAGAACAAGATGGAGTCCTTGTCTCAAGAACGCTTGATTAGCTGTTTAAACTTAATTGCGTTCATCTTTGAGAAACTCCTTGGGTGCTCAAAACCTACAGCGTGTAAGGCAGCCAGAGACGGGTGTGTAATAAATCACTTATTGATTGCCTGGTAAAAAAAAAAAAAATTCTTTGCCTGAAAAAAAAAAAAATCTGTTACTTACGTCTTCAGGCATGCTAGGCACCTGAATTCATATACAGGTGTCCACATATATTAAATAAACACATCACAGTGAGCCGGACACTCTATGTGTAATAAGCACACTGCATGTACTGAACTCTCATGGTGAGCTTGAGGTGAGAAGCTCCCAGGACAACCTAGGGAGGCGCGAGGATTTTACCTGACTCCACACTAACACTGAGCTACCACCCACACCCCACAGCCTGCTGGCATGTATTTGTATGTAACAGGTTTGAAACCCTCAGAGTTGGGCAGACTTATCAACATGAGTCACCATGCCCTTGCCTCTACATAGCCTCTTAGTCCTCCCTCTTCCCCCGCACACACGTTTCTCGTACAGCCTTTGTTAGCCCCATTAACAAGTCTAACTTACTCGATGCCCGTTTTCCCCAAATAGGAGTCCATCCTTTTGCCTGAAGCAAATCCCTACAAAAAATTTAATTACAAGAATTTTTTATTTTGTATGTTCAGGGCGGGGGCACATGCCATAACACACTTGTGGAGATCAGAGATGGTTCTCTCCTTCCATCAGATGGGTCCCGGGAAGCGAACTCAGGTCGTCAGGCTTGGCAACAAACACCTTTACCCACTAAGCCATCTTGTCAGGGACCCTTGTAGAAAATCATTAGCAAATTCTATTGGCTCTTTCTTGGCTATAAGTTGCAGGTCTGGCTAGCAATATTTCTCAGCACCTCATCCTCCCAGCCAGGCCAGTTATCTACAGGCATCTGTCACCACATCCTGTTCTTCTTTTTCCCTTTCTACCTGCAAGGCACCCGAGTCTGAGGGATTGTGTTAAATCAATGATGGCTCATGAGCCGCTGATAAACGTTCTAATGGTTTCCCAAGTCTCTCAGAGCAAAAGCCCCGTGTGATGTGAGGACTTCCGTCTCATGAACTCCTTGCTCTTCTTGGAACACGCCAGACACGTGTCTACCCCAGGGCCTTTGCACCTGCCATTTCTCTGACCCAGAGCACCATTCCCCAGTAGCCTAAATGGCCCCCTCTTCGAGTCTACAGATTTGTTGGCACCTCCATGAGGAATTTCCTTCCTGCTCCGATTAAAATTTCAGCTTATCGCTTCAATGTTTTAGTTCCATGCTTTGCCTTTAAAGTATTTATCACCACCAGCCAAACTATGAATTGCATCAGCTAATTTTGCTTGTGGTCTGTTCCCCTGACTATAGTACATAAGCCCCGCCTAGACAGGAATTACTTCAAGGGGAGAGTGTTGTGGCTACCTAGTTGCTATACCCCCGCCTCTAGAGTAGGGCCACATTTAGTAGGGTTCAGCAAAAGTTTGTTGACTGGTTACCAAATGAAATGTCTCCGCCCCAGCAGGAATCTGACTTTTGGTCCCTCTTCCAGGTCTGCAAACACAATATTCCCATCTTGGTCCCACTGCCACTCCCTTGAGGCTGAGGCCACTCACCCTGCACCTGAGCCAGCCACCTCCTACCACAGACGCTGTCCAAAGAGACATAGGTGGTCAGCTGCAGAAGGAGACTCACTATCACCCTGCATTCTAGGATTTTTCCACGACCTCCACACTGGCATCATCCCTGCTCCTAGAGACCCTCCCTACCTTCACAAGCCTCATTCTCAGTTCACAGACTGTTAACAGCTAACCATCATCTTATTGAATATTAGTTACTCAAATCGTGTCCACCTTGTACGAGCAGCACCCAGTCTCAAAGAGATGAAAATGAATCATGCTGAGACAGAAAGCCCAACAATCCCCTCCATCTTCCTCCCACTACAGCAACACACACCCTCTAATGATCCCCTGGGATTCTGGGGCAAAGAGAGGACTGGGTTCGCTTTGTAATTTGCAAAGAACAGTTATTTACCTGAGTTTCTCCCTGAGACATCTAAAGTTCTTATTATTCTATTTATTTGCTTGTTGTGTGTGTGTGTGTGTGTGTGTGTGTGTGTGTGTGTGCCCACATGTGCTGTGGGACATGTTTATGGAGGTCAGGGACACCTTTAGGGACGGTTCTCCTCTTCTACCACGTGGCAGCCTTGGTAGCAGTTGTCTTTACCCACTGAGCCATATCTGCAGTTGTCCTTGAGACATCTAATTATCGAGTTAGATGAGATGTCTTTGGAGCAGAGGGTCGGTAGCACTGCTGATTAAGAACAAAGATGTCCTCCTGTTTTGTGATAGAGGAAACAACTACACGGAAAACCAGTGATTTCCCAAGGAGAGAACAATGTCCTCCTGGATTCTCTCCTTCGTATAAGGGATAGTCATGTCCATCCACCTGAATTTCCCGATCACCTCTGCAGAACCACGTCATTGTGAAAGTTCCCACAGCTGAGGGGACAAAAGAGAGAGAGAGAGAGAGAGAGAGAGAGAGAGAGAGAGAGAGAGAGAGAGAGAAGTGAAACTCACCAGCCACTCTACCCTCAAATAATGTTGAGTCAGGATGGGGAACTTTAGGAGTGACATGGGTGTCCCTGATGAACTATCCTCAGAGGTTATCTGGAGCAACCTTGGGTCCATCTGCACTCAGAGAAGCTGAGCCATAGACAGGGAGCACAACTCTGGGGTCACCACCCACGAGAAGCCAGAATTGTCACTGTGAGCCCTCTCAGGTGCTGTGTCCAGAGTCCTTAAAAGACCTTGGTGACCACTGCTCTGTCATCCTCATGTTTCAGATGAGAGAACAGAGATGCGCCCTGCCAAAAGAGCAATGAGGCCAAGGTGGACTTGGGAGGCCAGGGAAGGCCAGGGAATAGCTTCAAACAGACCTTTGCCCCCTGCCTCTCTTGCATCGGTTTTAGTGAGCTTCTAGTTCTGCCTGCCATCTTTCCTCAGTGTCAAGAGTCACTTATACATCAGTTTCATGCTGTCCCTCAGGAAATGGTCTTGTGAACTTGAGAAAACAAAACCCACATGGCCCAAAAGCACTCAACCAAGTTAATTTCTTGTACTGTCCCTTCGGTTCCATGCCAGTGTTTCTGCCCAGGGCTAGGGTCGGCTTGGTCAGAGTCAACATATTCTCCCAGAGCCGTGGCTTAGACTGAGAGCAGAGGGTCACCCAGGGCAGCCTCCCCAAAGCCACCTGCACCAAATGCTCTGCGAATGTGTGCCAGGTCGCGTTGTCATGCACCGTGCAGGAAGACTGGTAGGCTATCAGTTTCACTGGAGACCCTCCGTCAGGCGTCTTGATCTGACTACCATCAGTCTAGAGTTTTTGCTGGAACTGTGCACAAGTCAAAACACACGTTTGTGTTCTTCTGTCTTTGTCCCCTGAGGACCTTGAAATTTCATCAGGAAGCCAGTGCTGTCACCCTGGACACGTGCTGAGCGGCATAGGAAACTCTAACCTCTACAAAGCCAAAGCAGTGGCAAACCCTCTTCATTATCATGGGAACTCGACAAGTGACAGCCATACTCCAGTCTTTCCTGGAGCAGTAACCATGGTTACTACTGGCAACACACCGGGACCTTCGCCACTACTGTCTTGTTCAACCTGCAAAACACCAGTCCAGTCAGCACTAACAGTATTTCCTGCCCAAGATCCTGTTGCTATAAGGAGCAGAGGTGGAATTTGAAGCCATCTCATACCTAATCCCACACCCACTCCAAAGCCACAAGCCTTTTACTCTTGTCACCCACAGTTCAGTTCGGCTGAACCGTGGTTCTGATTTCTCAAAACATGACTCTACCTTTTAAACTGTTTCCTCTCATCCTCTGGTCACCAGGATTGGGCCCAGGGTCTCATATTCTGTTGTCTCCTTCCATATAATAGAGGGCTGAGATGAATGACAGATAAAGTGGATCTTCTTATGATCTGTGATCCATTTGTCACCGCCCCCTCCCCAAGCTGGAAGTGAGAAGGGCACTGATTCTGTCCCAACATCTTAAGTTGGGTGGAAAAGGATCATTGCCCGTGGCTCTCTTCCCACATACGTTTGCTCTTTCTACCACCAATCTTGCCTTCCTGAGCCTGCCTTGAATGCTAGGGACAAATCCCTAGCCAGCCCTTCCTAACAGGTCAAGGACTTTCCTGTTTACTAGGGGCTCTTCCCATGTCCTAACCCAGTCATTTTCCCGGGAAGAGAGTTCAGGTATCATGCGCTCCAAAGCCCTGCCCCACCTTGTGGTGGTGTCTGGGAATTGCAGTCACCATGTTCTCGAGACCAAGTTGGGTAAGTCCCGTCTAAGATTTGAATCCAGGCCCCACTCCCATTCTCAGACTCCCAGAATAGAATCCGTGTTGAACTGTAAAGGTTAGAGGTGACCATCATCCTGGGACTACTACAACTCCCTCTCCTGCGGCTGCAGCTATGGAAGTCTTACCTTGTGCTTGGCTTGTACCATCTGAGTTGCTTTATCCCACTTAATTCTCACCACCTACAAGTTGGAAACATCATTACATTTGTTTTACAGACAAGGCAATGAAAACTCTAAGTGAGTATGAAAGTATTAAATGGTGTCTGTAAAACACGTGACGGAAAGGCTGCACACAATAGGCTCATACTTATTCCCACAGAGCCTATCCCGCTTCTTTTTTCCTTTATCTTCTGTGTGCTTGTGTTTGTACATGTTTCTGAGTGTGCATAAGTGTGGAGGCCAGGGGTCAATATCCATTGCACTCCATCTTGTTCTTTTGGGTCAGGGTCTCTCACTGAACCTGGAGCTCACTAGTAAGTCCCTGGGATTCTTCTGTTTCTACTTTCTCAGTCATGGGGTTACAGGTGTGCTCCCCCCAGCTTTTGATTTGGATTCTGGCCATTAAGCTCAGGTTCTCATGCTTGCATAGCAAGCCCTTCACTGACTGAGCCATCTGTCCTGCCTCAAACTTCCAGGCAGTGTGGCTTACCAACCCCCTCCTCCTCTGTAAGGTTGAGCCTCTTTACCTCACGCCTCATGAGCTACTTGCTAATAGCTAATTACTTTATCTTAGGTGTGGGTGTTTTGTCTGCATGCAAGTGCACTGTGTGTGTGTGTGTGTGGCTGGTGCCTATAGAGGCCAAAAGAGGGCATAGGATCCCCTTTAAATGGAGTTATGAACTGTTGTAAGTCGCCATGTAGGTTCTGGGAACCAAATCCAGGTCCTCTCCAAGAGCAGCAAGTGCTCTTAACCATCAGGCCATCTCTACAGCCCTTCACTCCCTCTTTAAAAATTATTTTTAAGATGTTTGTATATGTGTGTGAGAGTGTGCACATGCTCGTGTGTGTGTGTGTGTGTGTGTGTGTGTGTGTGTGTGTGTGTGTGTGTGTGTTGTAGGAGAGAGAGAGAGAGCATGTGAATTCAGATGTCCAGAGTTCAGAAGAGAGTCAGGCCCCTTGGAGCTGGAGATACAAGCAGTTGTGAGAGCTGCGGGTTCTGGGAATGAAACTCAGGTTCTCTTCAAGAGCAGCAAGCACCCCTAACCACTGAGTTACCATTCCTCTATTCACTCATTTATTGAACACCCTACCATATGTCAGACATACTGAATGGGCCTTTGTAACTCAAGCAATTAAGGATTATGTCAGTTTGTTCTGGAGAAAAGAAGGGGAGTAAAGTGGAGTAGGCTTCTGGAGTGTAAAAACCCTCCTGACATTTTCTTGTCAGCTGTCTTAGATACAAGAGACAGTGTGAAGAGTCAAAGCACACCCATTGTGTGTACTTGGAAAGTAACGCAAACCCAGGACATCAACGACAGGTTACAATGAAGATTTAAACACACCTTAAGATTTGGATGGTCAATAGACAGAAAATGCCCTCCCTTCAAAGGAGAGTGAAATCTCATTGGTGATGGGTCAGGCAGGGCCTGGTAGCAATATGAAGGGGAAGGAAGCAGCCAAGGGTAGTGGCCCAGGCTGCATCCTGATACCCAGGGCCTGTTGTCATGAGGATGCTGGACTGCTCATCTTACTTTGCTACTCACAGACCCTTCTTAGCTCTTAGAGGTCTTCAACAAGTGTAACTAAGTGCAAAAGCTCTTGTTAGAGCCAAGCACTGTGATGGATCCCAGTTTTGATCCTAGTTGGATCATCCTTGAGAGTGGATCCCCATTTCCCAGTGAGAATCTTAAGGCTAAGGCCTTTCATGACTCAGTTAAATTCCTAAATACAAAAGTCAGAATGCAAGTCTGCCTAGCTTGACCTCTAAGGGACACATTCCTTCTATCACGGTTCTTGGTGCCTCTTTTTCCCACTAACAATGGCTGTGAGAGAGGGCTAGCTGAAGAGGGGGCAGTGCTTGGTGTGTAAATATGATGAACAGAGTTTGAAGCCCCATACCCATGTTAAAAGCAGAGCATGGCTCCATGTGCTGTCACTCCAGAATTCGGAGGCAAAGGCAGACAGATATCACAATAGCTAGTTTCCCAGCCAGCCTAGCCATAAAGGCAGCAAGGTCAGTGAGAGACCCTGTCTCAAAGCCATAGATGAAAAGTAGAGAGAAATAGAGGAATAGTATGGTCTACTCTGGCCTCTGTACACATGTCTAAGAGTGTATACACTTACACATGCACATGCAGTCACCACAAGTACATCACACAAGCACACATACACACTCTATCTTTCTTTCTTTCTTCCTTTCTTTCTATTCATCTTCCATCTATCCATTTAAAAAGGTAGGAAGCCTAGTTAGCTTTCCCTCATATCTATCTTCTATCTGTCTATCTGTCTGTCTGTCTGTCTATCCATCATCTATCTAATCTGCAATCATCTCTCTATCCATCATCTGTCTATCCATTTAAAAAAGCAGAAGGCCTAGTGAGCTTTCCTTCACGTCTAACACACTGGTGATGGACTTCATCCTCCACATCAAGAAGACAGCCCTGTGTATCACACATGGTACTGAGAGGGGCAGATAGAATTGGCCTTTGGGGCATGTTGACATGAGAGGCTGCAGACCTGAGCTTGAATCTGTGCCTGGAAAGTGTTTAATGTCTCTTCAGTTCTCAATTTGCTTATCTGCAAACCATTCAATGTGTAATTGCATCAGCATCATTTTTTTTTTTTTTTTTTAAGACAGGAGAAGGTGTTTTTTGCTTTTTGTTTTTTGTTTTGTTTTGTTTTTTGTCTAGAGCCTAACAAAGTCCTGACCTTGGTACCCCTAACCTATATGGTCAAGTGTGTGTTTGTGAGCTTATGAATTTTTATGAGGTTCTATTTTTACAATTTCATGCAATGCTCCAGTGCTGGTGGACACGTCAGCACCTGGCATTTCAACTAGCCAGGCACTTCCTCAACACAGAGCCCCAAAGCCATGGGTTTTCTTCTGGCTGGTGAGGTCCCCCCTAACTGCCCCACTGACCCCCCCACCCCATTTGCATTATTTCAATATCCTCTAGCCTCTACTGAGAACGACCTGGCTGTGATTCCCTCCTAGGCACTCAGCAATCCCCAGTGGGGGAGTTGTGGTTTCACCAAGGTGCAGGCATCACGAAACCGAGAGAGAAGTGGCTGAGCAGAGAAGTTACTCAAAGGTAGGAGAGAGAAAAACCACTCATGTGTTTTAGTAAGCACAGACCACACCGGCTTTTTTCCTTTGCTTTTTAAAAAAAGACTTGCTGTTGAGACTTCAGTACAGCCACATTTAAGGAAATAAAAGCATAATAAAACCCCTACCCTTCCCCTGCCTTCCAAAATGCTTGCCCAGCAATTTCCCTTTGAGAGTACTTTCAGTTCTTAAAGGTATTTTCATGAAAATGACAAACAACTGTTTAATCCAGACCCACCATTTGCCACCAAATATATAGATACTGCTATGTCTCATTTATGCTTGTCACTGCTACTCCTGTGGAGATCACAGTCTCCAACCAATCCCAGGGGTTGGGGGAGATGGAAATATCACAGACCTCAAAGGTCACTAAGCTGGGAGTTCAAGTCCTGTGCCTGCCATTTGCTGTTCATGCGACATTGAGACAGTTACTGCCATCATGTTTGCAGCCTCAGTGGGGACACTGTGAAGCAGACGTGAGGCCACAGTTGAGACAGTTAGAAGTTGACCCTGTACACACTGTCTGAAAATGTCAGTAACTCATAGCTATGGTTGGAGATGAGCTTTCTCTAATAACGCCGCGGTGGGCACCTTCCATGACATTTCTTCTCCTTTGACATTCTTCTTGCAGAAGGAGTGCCAGGAGTGGCATTATTGAGCTCAGAGGCATAGACATTTTTGTGGTTTTTAGGATGCATTGCCTCTGCCATCTAAAAATTCAAATTGTCATTGGAAGCCTATGGAGTATTTGATCCAAAGTTAGCAACCAGAGAAGACTTGAGAGGAGGCCTGTTATACAAACTTTGTGAAGACAGGCAGGGTCTTCAGGATGAAGGATGCAGCAGTGTGTGGAAGCAGGATGTGAGGACAGAAGGGAAGAAACAGAGATGATGCTCAACAGAGAAAGCTACTGAGAGATTTCCTGGATGTGCGTGAGTCCAGGAAAGGCTCATCTGGGCCTTTATGGGTTTGATGCTAAGACATGGCTCTTCCCAAATAGATTTCTGCTATTAGCCCATGATGGAATTTGCCCAAATCTTGAGTTTATAGTAAATTCTCTCCCTTCATTTGTATCTTTGGTTCTTTTCTTGATAAGCTGTAAAACCAAGTCAGATGTAGTATGGCCCATGCCTGTGACTTCAGCACTTGGGAATTCAAGGCAGAAGGATCATGAGTTCAAAGCTATTGTGGGCTACACAGTGACCCTGCCTCAGACAAAAAAAGGGTCAGGGAGTGTGATGCAGTGGGAAAGCACTTTTCCAGAACCTAGAACGCTCCCAGCACTAAAGACAGCAAGTCCTTGAAACATCTAATCTTGATTCTTGGTTTGTTTTGTTTTGTTTTCTGAGACAGGGTCTCTCTATATAGCTCTGGCTATCCTTGGAACTTACTATGCAGACTAGGCAGGTCTTGAACTCACAGAGACCAGGCTACCTCTGTTCCTGAGTGTGACATGCTGGTCTAATCTTGATTCTTATAATACATAGAAGCCCGGCTTCTCCAGTCTACCAGCTTGCTTGTTTTTCTGTGTCACTTAGTCACTCAGTAAGTCTTGGTGCACAGCTCCCATGATCCTCTCTGGGGTGTGGAGTTGGGATATACTGTTTTCACATAGACATTGGTATTCATGGCTCATCTCTTGGCAGGTGGACAGAGAAGCACTGGCTGGGACTTGAGTGATCTAGGTTCAGGGATGGATCTTTCATCACTTTACGTGAAACAAAGGGTGATCTACTACTTTTGCAGATTCTGATGTCCTCTGAATGGGGACCCCATGCTGGGTGACCCTGTTCCTAGTGACAGATGGTTTATGGCTTTTCAACCTTTATGAATCAGTTCTTAAGTTCTTGTAATATATACCAGGCAGATTTTAATAAAAACATCCATCTTTCAGTAGATGCATTTATGTGCCAGAGAGATAGTGGTTTACTGGATAAAGGCATCTGCCACCACGCCTGAGGACCTGAGTTCTATCTCCAGAACCCATATAATTGAAGAAGGGAACTAACTCCCACAATTTGTCCTGTGATCTAAACACACACACACACACACACACACACACACACACACAAGCAGTAAAAATAAATAAGCAAATAAATGTATTTAAGCACTCTATGGGTATCTGAAAGGAAAGTACCCTTCCCCTCCCCTGCAACACCGACCTGTTCTGTTTCTGATCTTGTATTTGGGATCTGTGGTAGTATTAGATCTCCACTTATCTTAGCTTTTTACCCCATTGATCTTCCAGAAAGGAAGGATTAAACACATAGAATGGGAGCAAGACCCTATGAGCTTACAAAGTTTGGCTGGATAGCCCTCTGGAGAACTTCCCTCTCAATTTTGTTCTCTTTCTTAGACCAACTTCCAGGAGCTATTTGGGGATCTCATGGGTAGACTGGGTGTACCCACCCCACCAGGGACACAAGCAGGCTCTGCCTAGCTCTGAACTCTCAAGGGACCCAATCAGGAAGTGCCTGTGAGCCCCAGACAGAATCTGAAGACTACATTTATTGCTAGTGAAAGAAAAATCCCTAGGGGCAATCTAGTCAAATACAGATGAAACTATTGTAAAAAAAAAAAAAAAAAAAGTTTTAACTGTTTAAGAAGAAAACAATTGGGTTCATGGTGTCAGGGTAGCAGAGAGAGAGAGAGAGAGAGAGAGAGAGAAAGAGAGAGAGAGAGAGAGAGGTCTTCACTGGGATACTATAGCTTTCAGGCATGATGACTCAGTTGCAATTCTTCCCCGTTTCAACACCATCCCCAGAATTCAGGCACTTTTATAGAATGGCCCCAGGCCACTGCCATGTGCTTAAATGATGTGGTGTAGTTAAACCCATCACTTCTAAGTGTATGTGAAGATGGAACCCCTTGACCTGGTAACATGATGAGGAAGACTGCCTCTGCAGAGTTCAGCTTGAGGACTCAGTAAGGGGGAAATTTCGGCATTAGTCACCAGGAAGGGAAGTCACTGACCTGTGAGGGAATAGATGGAGGCTGCTTTTCAATGGTTCACCCAGGAAAAACGATCTCTCCTTCCTTGTGGGGGGGTGTGTTTAGGATACTATATTTGGAAAAGAGATCTCCATTATCAACATAGTTGGGTCCACCCTGCATCCTCCCAAAGCCTCTAGAATTAGAAGCTTCAAGAATCTGGATCTTTCCTCCTAAATTTTGCTGCTCTTTTCTACCTATTGTTCTCAATATCTCTATCTCTGCATCTACCACAATTTGGCTTGTATTGGACCATAGCTGGTCTGGGTTTGGTCTGTCAATCATGACACCAACATCATCTGGGAGCTTGTTAGACTGCATGTGCGACCACCAGGCCCCACATAGAGCCAGGTGGCATCGATGTTTCACCAAGCTCTCCAGGGGAGTGTGAGGAGCACTGAATTAGGGAACTGATGTCTGATGAGTGTGAAAGGACAGCTCAACAAGAGGCACGGCTCATCCAGTGGTTACCACTATCTATCCACAAGACTGAGCAAGCCACTGAATGGTGTCAGGCCTTGCATTTTTCATGTTGACAGGAGGGGCTTGGATTGCACTAAATGATACAAAAGCAATGTTTGCGCATCTACAAAAGATGGACCAGCATGAGCCCTACCTTCAGGGAGCTTGCAGCTCTGGAGGAGAGAAAAAGCAGCTATATCTATCAACAATGATAATACAAGGTGAAAAATGAAAGTGCCCCAGGAGAAGAACGATAGAGGTGCTCCAGGACTCAGGAAGGGAGGAGCCCCTGCCAGCTCAGCCCGAAGTCCTAAGGGCCGCAGAAATGGCAGTGGGGCTGATCCAAGGGCACCCTTTAGGTTTGTGTCACAGATACTAACCTGGTGAGTAAGTGGAAATAAAAAGAAAAATGAAAGCTCATGAGAGCTTTCACTTTCTACCCATGTTTGGTAACACCCAGCTTGTAGGGACTGTGAGGGCAGAGGCCTCCTTCCCACTCAGCTCCATGACCTCAGGGCATGGCACAGGACAGGAGGATGCAGCAAAAACTCAGTGTGTGCCGAATGGGACCAAACTGAGATGGGAATGTAGCTCTCTGGTGGTAGGGTGCTTGCCTGGCGTGTGGGAAGCTTGGTTTCAATCTCTAGTACTATAAACAAGAACATCAAAACATCTTCCCAAAGAGTGGATTCCAACAGACGGTTTTCATAGGCAAGCCACGTTCACCCTGGGCACCTAGGAAACATGGGCGGTTGGGCAGTTTCGAGACGGTGTGAACCACATCCTACAGTGTGGCAAATGGTTATTCTGTCTTCGGCTTAGACAGCTCATCTTCAGTCTTTTAAGCATGGACTTGTTTTCTGAGGACCATGTCTCAGTCTCTCTCCAGTAGCCTAGGGCATTTCCAAAGCCCATTAAGACTAGCGGGGGTGGAGGGGATGATGTTAGCACTGTTAGAGAGAAATCACAAGGCACAAAACTTTCATGTGGAAAGTTCTTTTAAAAAGTTATTTGGTTCTCCACTGCACAATCTATGTCCGTTGCCCCCAGTATAGCTGGAGAGAAGCTTGGTCTGCGGTGTTTATTATGTTACCCTCCATTCACAGGAGCTCATCAGAGTCCCTGGACCTTCCATGTTTCCACAGGAAAAACTATATCTGATGTTAAGCTGCTTTTTGCACATGAGAAAAATCAGACTGCAGAACTAGAAAGAAAGTCATATATTAGCAGATGTCTGGAGACTTCTGCTGTGCTTACTCCTATTATAAAAGTCTGGATTCAGGAAAACAACACAAAAATTTTTTCAAATGGGAAGAAGGAATATGGGTATCAGATTCAGTGACAGGTTGTGGTAGTTAAGAGTTAATATTTTTAAAATTATTTTTTAAGCGCACGTGTGTGTGTGTGTGTGTGTGTGTGTGTGTGTGTGTGTGTGTGTGTGGTTGTGTCTATGGAAGCCAAACGAGTCAGATTCCCCTTGGACTTACAGGTGGTTGTGAACTGAGAGACATGGGTGTTGGGAACTGAACTCAGGTCCTCTGCAAGATCACTACACACTCTCTTACCCGCTGAGTCATCTCTCCAGCCCTAGAAGTTAAGTTTTAAATACTCAACAGGGTCACAGAAGACAAACTCTAAGGACAGAGAGAAGTGGAGACAAGGCCTGGATTGAGAGACTGGAAAACCACCCCAGCATGGGGAACATACTAGAAACCTTGATGCTCAGGACTCAAGTAGAAAAACAGATACTGAGCCAAAAGAAAAAAAGAAAAAAAAATCTACCTTGACCCATCTAATTTGAAGGTGTGACATTTGAATCTCAATTGCCAGGCGGGGTAGTAAAGCAATTAATTCATATAGCTAAACTCCCCAGGGTCCAAAAATCGGTGAAATAGTGCTAAAGGTGCCTACTAAAGAAGAACCCACAGGAAATCACAAACTGGGCTGAACTGGAAGGGTAGCTGAGGGATAGAACTGCCCCCTCCCTCCCCTCCCTCCCTCCCTCCCTCCCTCCCTCCCTCCCTCCCTCTCTCTCTCCCTGTCTCCTTCCCTCTCATTTCAAAATATACCAGGAACAAGCACTCTGACAATTGGGAGTCAACGGAGCATCATCATCAACAGAATTGCAGAAACAGAATATTCTGAGAAAGATTGTGATATGTATGTGTTTAAAATACTTAAAACAAGGCAAGGACAGAATAGTAAAAAGGAAAAACATGGAAAAGGAAAAACACTTTCATCTTAAAGTGAAAGTATAGCTATTCAAACTCCAACCTCTTGATGAGCACGATGATGAATAGCTACAGATTAAGAAAGAGTCATCGAGACTTTGTTGGAGGTGTTAGATGCACCTCTAATCCTAGCACTGAGGAGGTTGGGGCTGAAGGGTTTCAAACACTGGATTTTGCGTAACAAAAATTTTCCTAGGGAGATGCAACACACACCCCAGATAGTGAGCCCACAGCAGACCAAAGTATGGATACCACCAAAGTCCAATTTGGTAAACCACAAGTTTTATTAGGGTTACTTACAGGAATAGGGTGAGGAGTTACTTACAGGAGCACAAATAACTTGAAAGACAGTTTCATCACCAAGACCCACCCCAGCACAAAGCCAGAAACAGCGAACAGCCTGCAGGTAGCTCAACAGGTTGGAGAGTGTCCTTTCTAAGTGACTGTTCCAAACCTTCCAGACATCTCGGCTGACTTCTGATTCTCCCAGGCAGCTGCTCTGATGTCTGCAACTGGGTTCCTCTGGGAGTCTTCTTTGCGGTTCCACTGGTCTGAGGGTCTTGTTGGATGCTCTCTTGCCCAGTTTCTAAGACACTCTAACTTTTCTTGCCTACTCAGACAGGGAGAGGCCCAGTGAATCTGTTCAGTTTCAGGAACTTCCTGAAGCTATTTGTTACTTGTTTACCTTCCCGTTTAAGGAGCCTTCCTGAGGGATGGAATACTTCAGTCTCAAACGAAACTGTTATACAACACAGGCTAACTTAGGCTACAAGGCCCTCTCTCAAAACAAAACAAAACAAAAGGATGTTTTGTTTTGTTTTGGTTTTCAAGACAGTTTCTCTGTGTAACCTTGGCTGTCCTGGAATTCACTCTGTAGATCAGGCTGGCCTTGAACTTACAGAGATCCACCTGCCTCTGCCGCAGAGTGCTGGGGTTAAAGACATGTGTCACCACAGCCTGGCAACAAAACAAATTTTTTTTAAAAAAAAAAAAGTATGTCTTATGAAGAGGTGAAGAGGGTAAGGCTGAAGGATTCAAAGTTCAAGGCCTGCCTGAGCTACAGAATGAGCTCAAGAGAGGCCCAGACAGCTTGATGAGACCGTGTAGAGGATCTGAGTTCTGTCCATGTCACAGTGGCTCATAATCACTTCTGATTCCATCGGATGCCCCCTTCTGTCCTCCTTTGGCATTTGCACTCAGATGCACATGTATATGTACTCACTGACACACATGCATACACATATTTTTTTAATCTTAAAAAAAGTATAAAACACCATTGCAAGAACTGATGATATAAAGTATGAACCTGAAGAAGTCATCTCAGATAAAGCATGGGCGATTAAAGAGGAGGGCATCATGAGAAGGGGGTTAGGAAATAGGAAGGACAGAATGAGAAGAACATCTATGCTTCTGATAGATGTTCCAATAGATGACATTGAGAAAAAGCACAGGTGACAATGTTAAAGTAACTCTGGCTTCCAAACTAAACAAAATAAAAAATGATGTGAGAGAACTCAAGTAAAGAAATGGACTGAGTCCCATGCAGGAAAAATAAAAACAACTTTCCAGTTGGATACAACACAACAAAGCAGCAGAAACAACAGAGACAAAACAAAACCCTAAAAACATGCTTATAATCCCAGAACCTAAGAGGTTGAGGCAGGAGGATTGCCTTGAGCTCAAGACCAGCATGTGCTATGCAGAGAACATATATATGTTTTTCAAGCCAGAGTTTGCTTTTTTTTTTTTTTTTGAGACAGGGTTTCTCTGTATTGCTTTGGAGCCTGTCCTGGAACTCTCTCTGTAGACCAGGCTGGCCTCAAAGTCACAGAGATCCACCTGCCTCTGCCTCCAGAGTGCTGGGACTAAAGGCATGTACCACCAATGCCTGGCTGCTTTTTGTCTTTGTTTTTTTGAGATAGGGTTTCTCTGTGTAGCCCTGGCTATTCTGGAACTCATTCTGTAGGCAAGGCGGGCCTCGAACTCACAGAGCTCCACTTGCCTATGCCTTCCACATACTGATTAAAGGCGTGCACTACCACTACCTTTCTAGGATTTCAATGTATATATTTGAGGTAGGGTCTCAATGAGTAGCTTGGCTGGCCTGAAACTCTGTATATAGGCCAGGCTGGCCTTAATTCACAGAGATCCACTTGTCTGTTTCCCGACCGCTGGGATAAAAAGTGTGCCCACCACACTCAGCTTCTAAGCAATGTCAGACTGACAGCAGATTTATCAACTATTAAAGATCCTACAAGCCAATGGGAGTGATCTTTAAAATATACAAGAAGAATCGTTATTAATTTACAAATTCATGCCTAGCTAAGATATTGGTCAAGAGTGAGGACAATATAATGGTATTTTTCAGATAAAGAAGAGATTATCTGTCGTAATCCTCCAATCAGAGGATTACTAAAGGGTGTATTTCATGAAGACAACTGAACCTATATGGAATGGCATTGTAAGAAGCAACACAAACAAAAATAAATAAAATGAATGTATACTCATACATTTATACTTTAAACCGACTATAAAATGATTTCATACAATAATTTTGTTGGATATAAAAATAAAATTAAAACTGAAGAACCAAGGCACAGTACAGACTTGGAAATGACTAATGTATTCTAAGTCTTTTATATTTGGGGGCAAAAGAGTTGGAGATATCAACTTTAGACTCGTGCTAAGCATTTACGTTAATATTTCAAGGGTTCCCACCTTAGAAAATACAGACAAGAAATGGAACGCAGCGTTTCCAAACCAAAAGGAAATAGGTTTCATTTGATAAGGTTGAAAGAGAGACATAGACCAAAGACGTGAAAATAAAAGATAAAAGACAAGATAAATAGAGGCTGGAGAGAAGGCTCAGTGGTCAAGAGCAATGGCTGCCCTTTCAGAGGACACAGGCACAGTTTGATTCTCAGCGCCCACAAGGTACCACACAAAGGCACACCCTCTTCGGGCCTCCTTGGGACCCAGGCAGGAATATGCTGCACAGACATACGTGTAGGTAAAGCAAAGCACTCACATACATAAGATAAATAAAAATATAATAAAGTGGATATAATAAATTGTCTCCACTAATGGAGACAATTAGAAACGGCTGAAACTTGACATTTCTGAGCCCACATTTAATGCCAGACACGATGCTGGGATAGAAGTGGCAAACAACTTCTTCATGCTCAGTCTAGCTAGGGACAACTACACGTGATATGGGCCAAGTTATGAAAAGGGAAGCAGCGCCCTGAGGCTAAGGGGAGGAGCATGGGGAGAGGACCAAGGATGGCTTTCTGCAGATGGTGACCCCTTAGCTGTACCCTGGGGGATGAGTGCAAAAACAGGAGAAATATAACATACCAGGCCTGGGTGACAGCTCGGCCCGTGCAAAAGCACGAGACAGGGCCCAATGTGGTCACAGTCTTCTTTTGTTACGGATGAGGAGTTTGAAGCCCCAAAAGAGCAAGGAGAATGCCCCCATGGTCACCCAACTAGTTAGTAACAGAACTGGAATCTGTCCCAAGATTCCGTTCTTCACACACACCCTTCAGTGGGCCCCAGCGCCTTAGGTTTGCTCCAGGATGGCCAGAGACTGCATGTCCGGTCCGTCCGTCGTTGAGGTTCCAGACGACTTTGAGAAGGTACTGCCTGTGGGTGTGGGAGCTGGATCTGTCTCTGGCCTGTGCCGGGCTGGAGCAGAGCCAAGAACCCGGGCAGTTTCCAAGACTGAGCTGCCTGGCTCACCCTAAGGAAGCTTCGGCCTCCAGCCACAGCACCGACGCTGGGGTTAATCATTAACTCCGGGTTCACAGGACTGGAGTGCACAGGATCTGGGGAGCAGCCTGGTCTCTAGGGAGCCAGGAGAAAGATGGCTCTGGAGGCAAAGGGGGCAAAGTTTAGAATGGGCTTGCTCATCCCTGAATGGATATACTCTGAGCACAGGGACTAGGGCTCTGGCTGTGACTCAGTTTTGCTGGAGTTTACACAGTGTTTTGTCAGCATGATTGCAGAACGTCCTTTCAGTGTGCATGGTAGGTTGTACTTTTGTCTGCCACGGCTTCATCCAATAGGATAAGGATTTACCCACCCATTTGCTCCACTAAATGTAGGCCATGGAGGGCAGGACCTCATCTTCCCTCCCAGCAGCCTCAGTGCCTGGTACAAATGGGAATCTAATTAGTGCTGATTAAATATTTGCTGATTGAAGGAAGCCCTAACTCCACCTAAAAGTGCTTTTAAAATGTCCTTTTAAAAGAGAAATGAAAACTAATTTTAATTTTCCTATTATTATTATTAATTATTATTATTATTATTATTATTAAGATAAAGCCTGACTCTGAAACCCAGGTTGGCTTGGCTTGGAATTCAAAACAATCCACCTGCTTCACCCTTCCAAGCTCTGGGCTTACAGATATGAAGCATCACAGCAGCTTGTTCTTATTTTGGTTTATTTAACTATTTATTTTAAGGCAGGGTCTCACTGTGTAGCCTAGGCTGCATGCCAACCTGCTACTCTCCTCCCTCAGTCCCTTGAGTGCTGGGATTACATATTTACACAAACAAGCCAAACAACTAATTTTATTTAAAAATTCCAATAGAGCAGGACCTGATGGGGCACTCCTTTCATCCTATACTCAGGCATAGGCAGGTGGATCTCTGTGAGTTCAAGGCCAGCCTAACCTACATAGAGAGTTCTAGGCCAATCAGGGGCACGGTGAGACCCTAACTGAAACAAAACAAAATGAACAAACCAGCAGCAATAGTAAAAATGTCGACAAAGGTGTACAAATATCTCTTGTATAATAGCAGAACTTGGGTGAAGTCCCCTGGTCTCAAATAGGTGGCAGTCTCCTCTTCTTTGTCCCTAATATCTGAACATAAGGCAGCGTAAGTCTGAAGTTGCTTTGGCATTCTCCAGACACGGGTGTTATTCAAGCATGAGGCCACATCTGATTGAGAAAAAGAAAGCCCCGTAGGGATAATAAAGGCAACTGCCCCTCATAATGTCTGCAACCACCTTGCAATGGGAAAACTCTTGGCAGTGGTGTTGCTACGTCCTAGGAATGCAATCCCTTTAAAAGGTATTTCTGTATTCTCCTGAAACAAAAGGGCAAAAGCAAATAAACAAATACCATCTTCCGCTTGGGAAGTAAAATGCAGGTAGTAGCAGGACTTTTCTGTCTCCTGCTGATTTACCCACTTGCTTGTGGTAAAGAAGGTCATGTCTTCTTCATACGGTATTTGTGAGGAGTTAATGACCAGATGGCATGGGAAGTCCTTGGCAGCTAGGAGATGCTAGCACAGTGTAAATAGCTGTCTCTTACGATTCCTGCCCATCATAGAGCCTGATGTGGAGATACAGATTGCACCTAAGGCCACATGAGCTGTGGGCATCGGTTCATAGCCCAGGTGCAAAGGCAAGGCTCACTCTGCTGCTATTGGCTTCAAGTGTCAACATCTGTCGGTAGTGTGGCTGCGGGGGATGCTGGGAGAAGACATGTCCTTTTCAGGAATAGTCATTGTTCTGGAAAAGCCAGCTTGCCTTTTTGGAGCTGGGCCAAGACTCTTTTCCCTAGCAAAATCTGTAGTAGGCCCAGATTCCAGACAGTGGGGTCAACTGGCCAGGGTCCTAGGACCCCCATCTGTACCGCCCCTGGATGTTTTACGATTGCAGGGTGGTGGCATATATAGCACATATAGCACAAGCAATCTGCCTTCACCTCATTCAATCACTGGTGCTTCCCCAGAGTCCTCAAAGTCTTTTAAGGTTCTAACCCTCCATGGTAGTCACATCAGGAGAGAAAGCTGTTTACAGAGGACCCCAGCATCTTGCATGCCCTCACACCTCAGCATCAGGCTAGAGCCCACAGTCTTAGCAAAGAGAATTCTCTGAGCACCTGTCCCCTGCCCCTCCCCCTTAGTCTCACTCTCTTTTCCTAAAATCTGAGATGAAGAAAAGCAAATTGCCAAGGGAGGTCCTCTCCTGGGGCAGAGTTCCTGTCTTCGCTTATGAGCACAGAGACCCAGAGTGGGGAGGCCAGTGGCAGGGCACTCTCCCAGAACCAGCCCTGGGGTGACAGGTGTATTAGCGATCAACTCCTTCAGTGGTGGGGGAGGGAGGAATTAAAAAAAAAAAAAAAAAAAAAAAAAAGAGGAGGAAGAAAGATCCTAAGGGCTGCCCCTGTTCCCTGTTTTTCCTCTATGCCACCCAACTTGAAACTGCCTCCAGGAGCAGAGAGAGAGAGAGAGAGAGAGAGAGAGAGAGAGAGAGAGAGAGAGAGAGAGAGAGAGAGAGAGAGATGGTGGGGTGGGGTGGGGTGGGAGTGGGAGTCGGAGTCGGAGAAAGAGACAGGGAGGGGGAAATCAAAGAAAATTGCAAAAGTCAATGGCCTGGAACCAAAGACAGCCTCAGCAACCGCAGTGTGACTTTGATTCTCCTATCATAACCCTGAATTAAAAATTCAGGCAATTATCTGCATGGCTTCCCTCTGATTAGAATGAGCCGGAGCCTCATTAATGCATCGGCACAGAGGAAAACCATTAGGGTCTGTGAAATGGAATGTTTCTCTGAGAACAGGTTCCGCTTGATGTAAAATGCCCAGCAAAAAGAAATTTCACACATTTTTGAGCTCAGAGTCACAGGACAGCACCCTGCTTCGGGGCTACAGACCATGCCACAGCCATCCCCTCTCGGCTGGCTCTGGGTGAAAGCCACCTTTGTCTCCCAGGCTCTCGCTGGTACCTCCACGAATGCTGTTGGGTGCAGGGAGGTGAGGGTCCTGAGACATCGACTCAGCCTGGATCCCTGAGTCTCAAGGACCTTGAACAGTGACGAGTACCTGAACTGTCTGGGAACTTATTGTCTTCCTTTGCAGAAGAACTAGAAGCCTGCCCAGGACAGTGAAGGTTCCAGACTCCAGAAAAGATTAGAATATCAGCTTAGCCCCAACCATGTTGACATTTTATCAATCCTTGTGGCGACCTGGGCATCCCAAAGTAACCCATGCAGGATCTGGTGAAGCTGAGCTAGCCCTGGAGGCTGGTTGATGGAGAGAGGGTGAAGGGTTGGAGGTAAGAAACGTATCCTTGTTCATCCCTCAGGCTGTAGGGACCAAATATCTGGATATGCACAATTCTACTACAGGTGCCTGTGTGGGTAACTATCCTTTAGACTTTGGACTACAAAACAAAACAAAACAAAATAAAAGGTCTAGAGTATGCCAGGTTGGCCTTGAACTCACTTTGTAGCCAAGGATAACCCTGAACTTCTGATAACCCCTACCTCCACCTACCTAGGTGCTGAGATTATAAGCAAGCATTACTATGTCTGGATTATGAAATGTTGAGGACCAACCTCTACACTCTCCTGAAAACTCGCCCACTTTTGTGCACTTCTAGGGGTAGCTTTTTCCCCCAGGGATTATAGGTGACTCCAAGAGCATTTTTCTCAATGTTTTCTTCTACGGCCCTCCTGAGGTCATTTGGAAGGGGTGCATTTGACCCTACTTCATCTAGATTGCCTTCAAGCTAGTGAGTGAGACTTGGGTTCTCTCATTCCAGATAGGTCAGCATTCCAACATAAGGATTCTTAGGACACCGAATGTTTGTCCTTGAGACAAATGAAATTGGTAACTTCTTCAGGAGCAAGGCTAATGTGTGGCAAAGTTCAAAATAATAATGAGACAATTTTGTAAAAAGAGAGCTAGCCCGAGCCAATAGGATGCCAACCAGGAAAAGATCACCCTTCAAACTGAGAGAGCCACAGTCTTCTCCTGGCACAACTGATAATTACTCAGAATCGGGACCTGACAGCTATAAACAGTCTGCAGTCCCTGCGATGGAGTCAACGGGTGACTAATAGACTTTGTATAATAGACTTTGTATCAACAGCGCCCCCTACCGCCAAACCGCGCAATAGGACAAGCGCTGACTTTTTTTTTTTTTTTTTTTTGAAAGCATTTCCTGCCAACTCCCATCTCAGAGGGGTACATTCCTGGTCACCAGGGAGGTTTTTTTGTTTTTTGTTTTTTTGTTTTTGTTTTTGTTTTTTTTTTTAATGAAGCATGTTTTTAATGCTGCAGACGGTTTTATGGGTGAAGGCTCTCATCATTCATCTCACTATCCAACACAAACTAAAAGAGACTTGGTGATTCAGTCATGCCCCCCCCAAAGCTCTGAGCCTCACACAATTCTCTAACACTTTGCTGGACCAATATGCAACACATCTGGATGCACCTGAGAGCTCTCTGTGACTTCTGATATCCACACGTCAAGGACCAACTTTCAGGCACCCAAAGTCTAGAGTGGGTGGAGACTTGTCTCTTTGGGCTCACCAGATGGAATGAAAATGAAAGGAACCAGCCAATGGTCAGGAATGTGGCCCTTCCAGACAAGGCAGTCCCTCCCCAGCTCCGAACAGGCTGCTTCTGCCTCTAGAAACCACAGCCTGTCCACTGTGTCTGTCACTTTGTTAGACATGGTCCCTCGTCTCATTCCGAACATTCTATGCTCCCAGGAAGCGCTTATCTCCTACTGCAGGACAAATGTATCAGGTACTATGCTGTGGGCAAACACAGCCAGAAAAGGACACAGGGTAAAGATGGAGGCTGCCTTACGAAGGGACTTGGGGAGTACTTTCCTGGAAAACTCTCCTAATACACTCCGGTAACTCACCCTTCTTTTTCAACTTCCAAGTATGCATTGCCACTTTGACTAAAAGCACTCCAAGTACCTTTCATCCCTTCCTTGATTTACCCTTTAGCTAGCTTATCTCTTCCACCCTTCATCTTGTACAGGTTCACAGCCATAGCTTTGATTGTACACTCGAGGATTAGGATTTTGAAATTTTTTTTTTTTTATTTAATACTGGGTTGCAAGGAAGGGAAACAAGTGTGCTAAAAGCATGACACTCGTCCGTTCACTGAATCTCCACAGACTCAGTATTGTTGTCCCACCACCTCATGAATGAAGAAAGTATGTCTTCACTTACCCAGGGGCATACAATGCCAAGTGGTATTGCCAAGGACTGGGTCTGGTCTATCGGCATCATAGCCTCTGCTCTTTCCATATGACAGTGAGTATAGGTTAAGGTCCATCAGTGAATCAAGAGTACAAGGAAGGGATGAACTTAAGAACAGCCACCCATCAAGAACAGCCACCCAGAAGACAGGACTAAACATCCCCTTCTCTCTGATTTTAAGTTCTTCTTATGCTGCAAATCAGGTAGCCATTAACATTCTATCTCCATTCTGGGCTCATGACCCTTCATGGGTAAACTATGGTAAGATGGGATATTTTCCCAAGAGGCTTCTAGCTTTCTAAAAATTACATTTCATGTGAGCTAGGTGTCCAGTGGGTTCTGCGAGCCAGGACCCTAAGTAGTAACAGCTTGAGTGTTGTGCCTGAAGTAGCATATAGTTTGTTCTCTGGGAGCTTATGGGGTGAGAGCGTGCTGCTGTGGGTCTGAGAGCATATGGGAGGGGGTGGGAGGGACGCCTCAGCCCAGAAGTTTCCCTCTACTATAACACAGCAGTCAGTGAAATAAACACACACCTTTCTAGAGGAAGCGTAGAACAAGATGACAGTTATTAGACGCTAGGACAGGAGCAGGAGAAAACAGTCTGGAGGAAGTGATGTCTGGGACCCTGAAATGGAGAGCATGCGTCAGGGATGCTGTGAGCAGGAAGTAGCTGGAATTAGCCTAACCAACCGTCCTTTGGGACATCCATCTGCTTTCTTCACTGTCCTGTCCTGTTCACCTAGGTCAGGACACAGCCATCAGTCAACGTTATTTGGCTGAATAATATTTGGTGACAGCTCTAGCCTTGGGTCTTTGCTTTTAGACTTCACTGTGCCTCTTCCTATCTCTGCAACCCTCTACTTTCTCTTTACCTCGTCCCTAAAATGGGGATAAAACGGTGCTAACTTCTTACTAAGATGGATGTATGTGAAGAACTTGATGTTCTTACTAACAGTCCATGCCGCTGCCGCACTCTGGCCAGGCACCTCCCATACCTGACTCAGATTTAGATGTCACCTTTGAAGAAAAGATGGGACTTCTACTGTTAGCACAACAGGGACCTGATAGAAATTAAACTAAGGTCTTAAAAAAAAGTGTGTGTGTGTGTGTGTGTGTGTGTGTGTGTGTGTGTGTGTGTGTATGTGTGTGTGTGTGCACTAGTGCATATGTCATCATGCACATGTGTTAGAGGACAACTTATGGGCATCGGTTGTCTCTTTCTATCATGTGGTTTCCAGGAATAGAAAACAGGCCTTCAGACTTTATCTGCTTGCCCATCTCAGAGTTCCTTGGGCTTTAAAACAGTGTGTGTGTGAGTGAGTGTGTGAATGTGTGTGTGTATGAGTGAGTGTGTGAATGTGTGTGTGTGAGATGGTGTATATTTGTGTGTGTGTTTAGAGTCCAGAAGTCAATCTCAGGAGCTGTCCACCTTGTTTTTGAGACAGAGTTTCTCACTGGGATCTGAGGCTCACGGGTTAGGGTAGGCTGGTTGGCTGGTGAGCCCCTAAGGAGCCACATAGCTTCACCTCCCCAAGGCTGAGATCACAAGACTTTTTACTTTTTTAAAGAGGGTGTTGGAAATTGATCCCAAGAGTTCATGCTTGTGAGACTTATTAGTGTTAATTGCCAACTTGAGCAAGTGTAGGCTCACCTGGGAGGTGGGCCTCTAGGCATGCCTTCAGGTGAGGGCTTATCTCTATGTTAGTAGATGGGGAAAGACCCCCTCCCCTGGCAGGGGATCCTGGACTGTTTAAAATGGAGAAGGCAAGCAGGGTGCTTTCTCCATTTCATGCATCATCACTGCTTTCCCATTGTGGATTCAACATGACCACTTTTCCCAAGTCCCTGCAGCCTTGGTTTCCCTGGACCCTGAGCCAGAACAAACTCTCTTCCCCTTAAGTTGCTTTTGTCAGGGAGTTTTTATCATAGTGACAGGAAAACAAACTAAGACATGGTCAGCACTTTATCTATGGAACCATCTCTCCTAATCCTTTGAAACAAAACATTTACTCAATTTTGCACAACCCATTTTGTGTGAAATTCGTGTCCGGCAAGGGAAACCAGGTATTCCCATTTGCTAACATTTAAACTTAAGCATCGTTCATTCTCCCTACCAGGCATGTTTATGTACAGAACAATGTACCTGTCGCCTGCTCAACTTTCTAGAAATCCAAGTCCTTGGGTCAGTTGTCACTTGCAGGCCTGCACATAGAGCTGAGCCTGCATGCCGGGAAGGCAAAGGTAAAGAAATCTGCCCTTTCCAGGTTCCCCCAGAGTGAGCTGATGCAGAACTGTGTTAACATGGGGTTTCCTGAAGGCGAGTGGTGATATTTAGATTTCCCCCCATTCGCTTTTTATTTGAAAATATTAATCTGCACTTGCCTCGATTCCCAGTGATGTAATTGCCTTAGGGTAAACAGTATCCTGTTTGCCTGGCATTGTCCCTGTCCCAGCATGGAAAACCCCACTTCCTGGAAAACCTGGCAATATTGGGCAAACTAAGATACCTGCACTGTCCTGGATCACCTCTTATCTGTCAATCAGGCGGACCTGCCAGTCCCAGGGGTGCTCGGAGAGGGGCACCGATGGAGAAGGGTGTTCACTCGTTGGAAATCGGGAGAACACACTGTCTAGGGTGGGAAGCAAATGGTATCAGTCTCCATGCTTTTCCCATCTTCTAGGTTTGGCAGGCCTGACTCTGAGGAGTCCAAATTCAGGGTATCCCTGTAGGGAGAGCTTTAGTCTTTAATGAAGATGTGGGAGGCAAATAAGAAGAGGACAGTTTCAAACAGTCATATGAAGGGCCTGCCACACCTCTCACAACCTTCCCAAATAAGTCCCTTGCTTTGATTGGGTCAGGCTCCAGGTCCCACAACAAACTCCAGCTGCTTCCCTGAAGTCTGCCTGGGTAGAGGCCCTGAGATTTGTCTCCGTGCAAACACATATCCCTTCACACAGAAGCTCCTCTCTGTGCACTCGAGGTGGCCATCTACACCTGTGTATCTACTTCCCTCAGGACCTAAGGGTCTTGCATACTTGTGATGTCCACAGACTTCCCCAGTGGGTATACTGCGTGAGAAGTTTCTGGTCACAGAGACTGCAGCCCAGGCTGATCTGCTCCATGGCCAGATGAGCGCCCCAGACACATGGGCAGTGTGAAATTTAAGGCTGGGTTTTTAAGGCTGTGGGGTTGTTTCCACAGGCCAAACCTGGGCAACCGACTTCTCTGCTGGCTGGGGTGGAGCCTTGGCATCTCACCACAACCCTAAGCATCACCCAGACACGGTAGAGAAGAAAGTCCTACCCTCCCTTTCCTGGGAACCACAGGGGAGACTCCATTCAGACTCACGGGTTTAAAAGAACTTGGTTGCTGTTAGTAACTGTTCTCTATAGGTGGAATGAACAGGCTTGGCTGCATAGCATGTGAGGCTGAGTACAAGGGTGGGGTGGGGGTGGGGGGAAAGAGAGAGCAAGGGCTAAGAATGACTCAGCTTGCCAGACAGCCTTTTGGTTTGAGTTCTACTCAAGGAAAGCCGGGTGACAAGCTGGACCCAGTGGACTGCACCTGCAATCCCAGTACTCCTAAGGAGAAAAGGAGCTGTGAATTGGAGAATGGGCTGGAAGCTTGAGGGCCAGCTATCCTGGAGTACATAGCACATCAGAACAAACAACAAGAGAGACCCTGCCTCAAAACAAGGTGGAAGGAGAGAACTAACTACTGAAGAGTTGTCCTCTAAGCTACACACATGCACCATGTGTGATCACACACACACACACACACACACACACACACACACACACACACACGCACGCACGCATGCACGCACGCACGCACGCACGCACGCACACACACACACACACCTTGCCTGACAGTTCTGCTTCAGACACAGAAAACTGGCCAGGCAGCAGGATGTGCAGATGCTCAAGCTTCTGCTGAACCAGGGAGGTTGTGAGTTGGAGGCTAGCCTGAGCTACATAATGACAACTTGTCCCAAAAAGAAAAAAGAAAGTATTTTTTTAAGTCACCAAATACCATAAACATCACAAAACCCAGAGAAATCGCTATTTAAAATATTAGCTAATTGTACATGTCTTTGAAATAAATTGCTATGTTGTCTTTGTGAGATAGGGCCTTGCACAACCCACCCTGGTCTCACTCTCTGTATAGCTGAGCTGGCCTTAAACTCCTCATCCAACTGCTTGTACCTCCGAGTGCTGGGATTTCCAGAGTGCACCACCAGACCACCATGTCCGGCTTTCACTGCATGATTTCTCAGCACTGTCCAAAATGACAGTGATTTGTATTGTTTTCTATTCTTGGACAGGAAAATTCATTCCATTTTAATTAGCATAGTTGATCAAAATTTGGTTCCCACTGAGAGCTTATCTCTCAGAGTCACAGCTCATTATCCATCATGTCACACACACTTTTGAGGTTGTTGTCAAGTCTGGGAACCCCTCCCTGGAAGTGCAGTGTGGGACCTGGTATGGGGGAGGTTTTGGGAAATGGGAGGAACTCAGAGATAACTGCCATCTCCCTACTCCATTACTTCCTTAGATTTGTCAGTTTCTTCCTTCGCCAGTACCCTCCTTGGCCCTGAGAAAATGGATGAAAATGTGCCTTTGCTACAAGTGCAGAGAGAAGAGCTCTGGACTCAGCTGTGTGACTTTGGGAAAATCACAATGTCTCTCTGTGCATCATTTCCCTGTCTTTCTGTGTCATTTCCCTGTCTCTGTGTGTTGTTTCCCTGTGTCTCTGAGTCGTTTCCCTGTCTCTGTGCTAAGTTTGTGGTTTTAGGGATGACTAGTTGGATCAAATAGAAGGGCTTTGAGAACTGCCAAGCAATTTCACTAATATAAAGAATTTTTATTTGGGTACTGGGGAATCAGATTGGACATTATCCAATGTCTGTGTGTGTGCGTGCATCTTATGTTCTTTGTTCTTGGAGGCCTGAAGGAATTGCAAATTCAAATTTTGGACTTGAATCAAGTTTGGCCTAAAGACCCAGACAGCAAAGTAAGTCATCTATTGCCACAAAAAGAAAAGAAAACAAAACTATGTATAGAGCCGTAGCTATTGGTTATAATTTGTAGTCAGAGATACATAAGGCACAGTCTTGACCTTTGGGGATGGTGGCTTTGGCAAGTGGAACCCCAGATTGGCATTTTGGAGTGTGGATTCAGCTCTGTCTCGGCTAAATCTACAACCTGGGCATCACTGAGCCTCACGCAGTGTTTCCATCAGTAGAGGCCCAGCTGACTTTGAAAGGCTCATGCAGACAAATAAGCTGAGCTCTGCAAATCTTGGCAACTATGAGGACAGGTGTCTGAGAAGTCCAGAAAGCCCCCTGCTGAGACGGGGTGGGGGGTTGGGGGTGGCAAACTTTGAAGTGTCTCCTTGCACGGGGAGGTTGCCCCTCTTGTAAGTGACATCACTTGTAATTTACTCCTCCATTTGGGCTTTGGAGGCTGTGCTCATCAATACAGGGTCCCACACAGCCCTGCCCTGTGTAAGGGAGGACTCGCTGAATTAAGAAGGTCGATGGGAGAGAGTGGCCTAATGACATGAGCGAGACTCCCAAGTTTCTCTCCTTGAAGCATAAATATTTCCAACTAAGATCACAGACTCCCTTTCCACAAAAATCAATGAAACCGCAGGGACAATGATCTCTTGCATGACTGCCCCACAGCTGTCTCAGACAGTCCTTTCTCCTCCCGCAGACCCAACTGCACCAGTGTCTGAAACCCAGGCACGGTGTGGAGAGCGATTCTGAAGCTGTGAGGGCAGCGGGTGGGTTAGTCCACGTCGATCTCATTTTACTTGCAGAACTGAGAGCAGAAGCCACATTTTGTGAGGGCTGGGTCTGTGCCCCTCTTTACTGCAACACTTGCTTAGCATTAGAGAGCTGCTTGTAGGGTATAGTGGCCCACACCTTTAATCCCAGCACTCAGGAGGCAGAGGCAGGTGGATCTCTGTGAGTTCGAGGCCAGCCTGGCCTACTTAGTGAGTTCAAGGACAGTGGGGGCTGCACAGACAAACCCTGTCTCCAAAACAAAACAAACAAACAAACAAAACACAAACAAACAAAACACAAAACCCCAAACCCCAAGAGACCTGGGCTTAGGCTTTCCCTTAGTGATTACTGACTTAGTGTTTAGGGCAAACTAGACATTCTCCAAGTCCAATTCCATGTATAAAATGAAGACTGATGTGTAAATCCTACCTGTCTTATTAGAGAGGCAATGAGATCAAAAGACATCTGTCTATGACCATATCTTATAAAGGTCTTGATACATAGCAGGTTTTATGAAAAGATATTGTTAAAAGTAAAAAGGTACGTAGATTGCTCTTGTTCCCACTACAAATTCTTGTGCTGTGTCTGGAATCTGAGGCCAGCATGGCCTTCAGCAAGGAGATCCTTTGACTTAACTCACAAGAACAGAGACGGGACACTCAAGTGAGACTTAGCTCAAGCCGTGTCCCTATGGCCTTCTCACCACCTCCCTGCTCTGCCTTCGGTACTATAACCCTCCATCACAAATACTCATGGTGACTGTCCTGTCTCCTGTCCCCATGGGATGCCACTCAGGAAAAGAGAAGTCTTCTCTGTCCCTAGTAATTTCCTCATAGTAGGTAAACTTCATTTCCACAGTTACCTTCTGGTTCAGATTTCCGTAGTTCTATTTACTAGCCGGGGAGAGGCTAGGCTGTCAAAGCTGGGTCCTAGGTCTGCAGGCAGGATGGGCATGCCAGCCTAGCCACATTTGGAAGTACTTCATCAGAAGGGTGATGCTGGGTTGCAAAATCCGCAGGTATCCTGCACAGTGTACCCTTTTAGTTGGTCCAAATCTAGAAACATCTCTTCAAAAATGTCCACCTTCTGTAGTCAACCTCTTTCCCCAGAAGTAGGGTATAATTCACCCACGTCTCTGGATGACATGCAGTCCTCAAGAATGGAACACTCCTTGGTCCTGGGAGGCTAAATGGTTAGGTCTAGTCACCACCAATGCACTCAGTTAATAGTAGTGGAGGAGACAAAAAGGAATTGTGATTAAAAACTCTCAAGGGTACTGGGAGATGGCTCAGTTGATGAAGCAGTAGGACCCAAGTTCAGATTTCTAGCACCCATGTAAATGCCAATTGGTGCAGTGGCCCACGTATAATCCCAGCACTCAGAATGTCAAAATGGGATCGCTAGGGCCAGCTGACTAGCTAGATTTGTCCTATCAGAGTCTGGTTCAAGTGAGAGATCCAGTCTCAAAATATAAGGTGGAGAGAGATCAAAGATGGCATCAGTGTCATCCTCAGCCTCTCTATTCATGTAACACAAACATAGTTGAACATCCCCACACATGTGCCCACATATATGCAACCCATACACCACACAAATGCCCCCCAAGCCCTGACCTCATTTGGGAAATGAAACCATTCACTGTGGCCACTGGTTTGTTACATACTGTGCTGTGCCAGAAACTACACAGATGTCATGTTCTGGGCATGAGGACATGGCTTCCCTGGAGTCTCTCCTGTAAAAGGCTCCTTTTCCCTGTGGCCCCAGCTTTTCTCTCTAGGAAAATCTCTTCTGTGGCTTGTCTTTTATGGGATTATACAAGGTGCATACCTGGGAGTGTGTGGCCTCTGAATTATCAGACTATTCTGTTAGGTCTCTGCCTATAAATGTGAGTTGGGGTGGGGAGAGACTGAAATTATTATCACAGACCATTGTGCCCCAGGCTTGAGGCTTCTTTGCCCAAATGACACTGGCTTTTGGGGCTTCTGGCCAACACTGTAAAAAGTCCCCAGAGTCACAGATCTTATCACATCCCAGCTTTGAAAGAAGAACCTTCCTGGCCCTGTCGCTCTGCTAGGGTTGGCCCAGGTGCCCTGGCACCCCCTTGTACCCCGAGCACAATACTTCTGTCTTGGCCTGTAGTCAAAAATATGTGAAACAATAGGCTGGGGAGGGCAGTGACAGCTCACAAATTTACCCATTTTTCACAATAACCTCAAAAACATTGAGGGTGGCATTTATTGATCACTCAATGTGACTTTCCTTCTCTCACGACAACTCCATTAGATAGGAAACTGCTGGTATCGGCAGTTTGGGAAAACTAGTGACAAAGCAGTGGGAAAAAAAGCAGGAGTGCGAGATCGAGGCCAACCGAGGCTACACAGGGAGGCCCTGCTTCAGAAAGGACAAAAGAAAACGAAAGAGTCTGAGGACAAATTAAAGACAGTTCAAGAATGCAGAAACTTTACCTCTAAAGCAGAAGATGGGAGGTGATACAGGGGGACAGTGAAGCCAGATGCCACCATAAAGAAGCTCATGTCCCTGGAGAACAGCTGGAGGGGTGTGGGAGCACGGTTGGAGCCGGTATAAGGGATGTTTTAAAATATTATCATCAGTTTCTATTTCTGTAGCCTCCAATCCATTCCCCACAATGTGGCTCCAAAGAACTTGGTCACATTTTAGAAGACTTTCCTTGCTCTTTTCCTTTAAAAGCCTTAAGTGGCTCCTTACGGGTTTCAAAATAAAATCTAATCTTCAGTGTGTATAAAAAGCCCTTTGTGGCCGAGTCCTCTTCATCTCCTGCCACTGGTTGATCCCCCTTGGCCTGTCTGTATTCCCCATCTCTACTACTGATACAGCCTTCCTTAATTATCAACTCGTTTATCTGTCCTGGCTAGATTGAGATCTCCTTGGGGGAAAAAAGGGCCTGAATTTGAATTGTTGTGGAAGTCACCCTGCTGAGGTTAGTCTCCAGTATATCTTTCCCACTAGCAAAACGGTCTGGTAGTTTTATCTGTGGCACGTGGCATAGAAAGGTACTTAACAATGTGTGCAGAGCAAGTGTGTGCAGAATTCCCAGGACAGGAAGGGACCTCCCAGAGGGGAGTGGGGACAGCCTGCTCTGCCCTGGTCTGTCTTGATGTTCCTCCACTTCCTGAGCAGGGTTGCTCTCTGTGGGCTCCGACCCTGTGCTTTGAGAGTTGTGAGAAAGATCTGAAAAATATTGGTCCTGTTCCCGCTCATGTTTATCTGCGTGTCCATCTAAGGAATACAGACGCTCACAGACCATGCTTTGGCTTTTTAAAAAAAAATACATTTGTTTATTTGTCTCTGCATGTGGAGGGGGGGTGCAGGCTTGCCACAGAGTGTGTGGAGGTCAGAGGACAACTTGTAGGAGTCAGTCCTCTCCTTCTGCCATGTGGGTCCTGGGGATTGATCTCAGGTCATCAGGTGGCAGCAAATGTGTTGACTCGCACAGACATCTTGCTGATTCCCCCAAGACCATTCTTATGAGGCTGTCATGCAGGGTACCCATTTAGGACCCCAAATCTGAATGTGAGTATACTGATTAACAGTCCCTGAAAGGGGATGAGGGTGTAGTTCAATGGCAGAGCACTTGCCCAGCATGTGAAAGGCCCTGGGGTTGGTTCCCAACTCTAAAGAAAGAGAAGGCAGAACGCTAGGGAAAACACCCGAGTGTGCACCCATTCTGCAGGTAGAAACCTCGTATCCTCTCTAAACTCCTCTGAACCTGAAAGCTTGCGTTGCAGCTTGTCAGGAATCTACCAGAGGTCCCTGCCCACCCCCAGCACCCTGCTCCCTTGTGAAGTGGACATTGTCTTTCTTTTTGTCCCGATAGTGGAGGCAGCATTCTTTGGGGGCTATCCTACTTTGAATGAGTATCAGGACACAAGTGAGTGGATTCCTCTCGACGTGTCAGCAGATGTGCAGGGTTAGGGATGGGTTGAACCTCTGGGAGGTCTGCCATGCATCCTGCAAGAAGGTAGGCATAGTGGTTTGAGGCTGGGGCATCTGACAATCATGCTTTCCTCTTCCTTGGAGGAGAGCAGTCCTGTAGCAGAGTGGATGTGACTGGCTGACCACCGAGACCATCTCATGCAGAATTTTCTCATTCCCTTCCTTCTGCCTTCTCCTTCTTCTCTCCCCAAGGACAAGGAATTTGTACAGGTCGAGCCACAGACCACAGCTGGTGTCACAGCTGTGACATGGCTGTGCAGGCAATGTAGCGAGTGCGACACTGATTTGGGGTGGGGTACTGTGAGTTTGAGGCTATGTTTGAAGCTTTTGTCTTTTCTAAAGACCCCACAGGGATCTTGTGGTCAAGCAGGGACAGTGGCCAATGCATATGGAAAAAGAGCCCAAATTCAGGTCACTTTCCTGCTGTCCTCTTCCACCCAAGAAGTGTTAAACTTGAGGGTACTCAAGAGATGTCAGCTGAGGGCAGGGTGAGACAGAAAGATTTCATCATGTGACACTGAGATTTTGATCAACATAGAAACCCTTTCTTACACATTGCCTATCTATGCTGTTCCGTCAAGCTGAACACAGAGGTCCTGGGCCCACACTAGTGCAGGAGGTGTGAGGTAAATTACACTAAGCCATTGCCAAAGAAAGCAAAGGAGGTCAGTAGAGCATTCCAGACCTTTGTCTTGATTATATAAGAGATGTAGTCAGGGCAAGAGCATGGTGACAGGAGGCAAGTCAAGGAGAAGAGGGGTAGTGTATTAAGACTTTTAGGCACTCGAAATGTCACACAATAGTTGTGACTGCCTCGACATAGCTGCTGGTTGACTCATGTCACTCTGAATATTTTTCAAGCATGCCATACCCAAATCCCAGTATTGGAAAAAGCTACCAGCTATTTACACCCATAAGTCACCAGCTGAATTTGAATTTCAGTGAACACTGAGGAATTTTTCAGTATACATAAACTCCAGATTTCATTTTGCTTAATTCCAATTTAACTTGGAGTCATATATTTTCATTTGCTAAATTTGTTGGACGGCCCCCCACTCCTTCCCCTGTTGACTTCTAGTATTGAAAAGTAACCAAAGGAGTCCCACATAGGGCTAAGTTTTGGAATGTGCACCCTCTAGTGGCTATAGGAGCAAGGGGGTGAGCAAGAGACCCTAAAACCCACTCTAAACAGCTACAGAAAGGTTAAGAAGAAACAATCACTAATTAAAAACAATTTCTAACATTCTTTTTTACTTTCTTGTTTGGATGTGTGTGTGTGTGTGTGTGTGTGTGTGTGTGTGTGTGTGTTATTTTCTTTGTTTTAATGTATTCATTTATCTTTAAGGCAAGGTCTCACTCTGTAGCCTTGGCTAGTCTAGAATTTTCTATATAGATCAACTAGCTCTTGAACTCACAGAGGTTTACTGGCCTCTGCCTCCTAGAAGAGCTGAGATTAAAGTCATACACCACCTACCTTATCTGGCTTTGGATGCTTAGATCAACCTCTCAGCTTGAACAGTGAATATGTAAACACATTATGGGTCAAGCATTTAAACAGCCAAAGGCCTTGGGCTCTTCTATGAGCACATAAAAGCTGGAACACAGTCTTGCCCTTGTTCTACCAGGGATCCTTGAATTCCTAGTGATTATCAGGCAAGAAGTATATGACATCCCCACTGTAGCTGTCACACACAGTGCCAGGCAGGTGTGAGGTTATTACACTGGCAGAGGCTGGGAGGGACACAGAGGAACAAGTATTTCCAGTTTACTACCTTGCTGGGCTGGTGTAGAGTTTGGTGTCTAAGGCCTTGTCTCTGGCTCATAATTATTACCACTTAGGGTGGGGGAATAAATGCTGGGAATTACCCCTGAGACAGAGGGAGACAGTGATGTCACTGATTTTCACACTTAAAGTGTGAAAAATCTTTATTTCTTCTTGTTTTGCTTTGGGTAGCCTTTCCCTATGTAGCCCTGGTTGTCCTGGAATTTAATATATAGACCAGGCTGGCTTTGAACTCACAAAAATCTGCCTGCCTTGGAGTGCTGGGATTAAATGCATGCAGCATCACGTTGCCTTCCTTCTTTCTTTTTAAAAACGGCTTCCCAGAAATGAAGCCAGGGTTGGATGATTCTAGTCCATTCTAGTGGAAGTGTCACTGTCTGTAACAGAGGTGTGATCTTTGAACAAATTACTCACCCTCCTGAGTTGCCATTTCCTCAAGTAACTCATTTGCTGGAGTCTTCGGTGTAGTAGCTATGCCCAGTGCCTGAGAGCACAAAGCAGACTCTCAGAAAATGCAGCTGTGTTCTTCATGCTGCAGGTAAAGGGGTAGATTCCTCCAGGAAGCCGCCCTACTGAGAAATGCCTTCTGCAGCCAGAAGACAGAACTGGGACTGAGGACAGGGAGTGGTGGGGAAACCATACAGCCAACAATAGACCCTGCAAACAGCTTCCTAAGGAACCCATTCCCAGTCACCAGAGGCATTTTTAGCAGCATGGCATGGATAGCATGGGAATTCTGTAGAATGTGAGGGTGGTTAGAAACAACAGCCACCACCTGTCTATTTCCTGAGTCAACCTCACGTTTTTGCTGAGTTCGGCAAAGCCAAACCAGGATGGGCGACCTCAAAAGACCAAGGGTCAAGGGAGGGTTTGATCCTTAAGGATGGGTCAGACCCAGAAGGCAGACAGCAGACAACTTCAAGCACGTGGGGATGTGTGGAGAAGTGCAGGCTAGCTGGTGTAAAACCAACCCGGCCAACCCAGCTTCTGGAATTCTGCGCATCCAATATCGTCTAGATGTTCTTCACAAGGGATGGCCAGGGCTTGTCCTCACAGCCACTCCCTCTTCCTCTACGTTCTCTTTCTGTATAAACCATGAGCATCTCCATAGATTTAAAGTGCTGCTTCATGCAATGTTGAAGACATAAGAAATGAACATCCAGGAGATGGAGAGATGGCTCAGTGGGTAAGAGCACTGGCTGCTCTACCAGAGGACCTGGGTTCAATTCCCAGCACCCACATGGCAGCCCACAGCTGTCTGTAACTCCAGTTCCAGGACATCTGACACCCTCATGTAGACATACATGCAGGCAAAATCTAAATAAGTCAATCATTTAAAAGGTATAGAAATGAAATGAACATTGAAGTCAGATTTTGCTTCGAAACATTCGGTATTTGGGTGTCAAAGTTTTTCACTGGTACCATACCCACCGGGACCAGCAGGATTGATTTCATTTACGTAATTGTTTAATTTTTGAGACAGTCTCTTGTAGTCCTGGAAATAGCTATGTAGCCAAAGACGACCTTGGACGTCTCCCTCATCTATCTCCCTGGGGTTATGGGAATGTGGTATCCACTCCCTCATTCACGCAGAGGTGGGAGCCAGCCCAGGGCTTTGTGAATGCTAGACAAGCCCTTCCTACTGAGCTACATTCTGGCCTCATTTTGTTTTATAAACAAGAGTAAAAGGCAGAGGGGTTTTAGCACCTAAAATTCAGCCCTGAGAGTTTTGTGCTTTTCTTACAATTTATTCATTACAAAACAGTCCAGAAACTCCATTTACCACTTAGAACAGGATTTAAAACAAAACAAAACAAAAACCCTTCACTCTTTTTCTATGAGTAAATTTTACAATAAGTTAGAGAGGGCTTAAATTTTTTATTATGTTTTCATTTAGTTTGTGTGTGTGTGTGTGTGTGTGTGTGTGTGTGTGTTCTTGCATGTGGCACAGTGCTGGTGTGGAGATCAGAGGACAACTTGGGGGAATTGTTCTCTCCTTCTGCCATGAGGGCCCCGGTGATTGAACTCAGGTTGTCAGGCTTGGCAGCAAGTGCCCTTGCCCACTGAACCATCTCGCCAGCCCCAGGGAGGGCTTCCTTTGACAAAGATTTATTTTTATTTTGGATTTGTGTTTCGAGACAGGACTTTACTACATGGCTGATAAAGAACTCTTTATGCAGCCCAGGCTGGTCTTGAATTCACAACTCTCCTGTAGGAGTATACCACTACGCCCAGCATGGGAATTTATTTTTAAATGATCCAAACTTACTAAGAGCCTCTATAATTTCGATAATGATGAGAAATAAGCCCATAGCATACTGAGTCTCTTACTTCGCCGACATCAATTAGGGTGGTTTTTATACATCCCCTCCCCCTGGGGCAGGCTCTTTCTATGTGGTCTCAGCTGTGCACAAGATGGATAAATGAGTCTTTTGTTTTGTTTTGTTTTGTTTGTTTTTTGAGACAGGGGTTCTCTGTGGCTTTGGAGCCTGTCCTGGAACTAGCTCTTGTAGACCAGGCTGTTCTCAAACTCACAGAGATCTGCCTGCCTCTGCCTCCCAAGTGCTGGGATTAAAGGTGTGCACCACCAATGCCCGGCATAAATGGGTTTTTAATTGACATATAAATGTGGCTTGACATTCGTTCTTGTTCTCCTCATTGAGGTGATACTGAGCCACTCCAGCCCTCTCTTGGTCTCTATAGAATTGGGAGGTTGGTGCCAGCCCATCTCTCTTCCCACTGTGCAGCTTATGCTCTCTGACATGATCCCAGCTCCCTTCCATGTCCACTGACCGCCACAGCCTGGGTTCCCTTTTCTTACATATCTTGTATTCAGGTGACACACTCTCTACCACAATCTTATTTCACAAGGGAAACAAGCCTCAGAATGTCACAATGTGACTCTCCACCTCCAGGGACCCGGTGAGCATCCCAGGGTGGCAGCACCCAGATTAGGGCCCTGTCTTGGCTGTCTCCACACCCCTGCTGACAAAGCACAAAGGCCAGAGTGATGAGGGTCACAGAGAGATCTACAAACGCAGTGCACCACAGTGGGGACTCTTTCACCCCAAGGGACGGTTTTGGTTCAGCAGCTCCTGTGGCTCCAATAAGTTAATCACTGATGACAAGAGATTAATTTATAACTGGACAGTAGACAAGATAGTTCAGGTCTCAGCGGGCGGCACTGAACTGTGGCGGGGCATGGCTCAGAAGACACCTGGGTGTGCAGCCCGGTGCTGAGGCTGGGAACTCCCAGATCTGCACAGTTTCCTCACAGGCACCTGTGAGGCCTCTCCCTTCCTCTCCTCAGTTTGTCTTAAAAACCTGTCCAGGCAATAGACAGGACAAGTGGGCATGCTAGCCTAGCCAGGCCTTGGAGCCGCTGTGTGGGCCTGGAGGTGTGGTGTGTGGGAAGAAAGGAGGTGACTAGAGGATGTGGCGGGAGGAACGAGAGGCAGAAGGCTTGCAGATTCCCCAGGGAAGCAAATCTTTGAGGACATGCATCCCCATCCCACAGGCCTCCCTTCTGCAGCTCCCTGCCTCAGCTGCCTAATTCTGGCTTCCCCAAAGACAGACGTGAGAACATCTGTGGCCTTCTCTCATATTGAATAAAATGGCTCTTCCTGCCACACTGGAGCTGTATGGCTGCAGGTGTCGGGGATGGCAACCACCACACTGCCAGCTACATCCATCTCAGATGCACTCCGTGTACAGGTCTGGCTGGCTTCAAACTCACAGACCCACCTGCCTCTGTCTGCCTTCTGAGTGCTGGGATTAAAGGCATTTGATACCATACCTGGTGGGTTTGGGATTTTTAAAGTTAGGCTTGAACCTGTAATGAAGGCCCTATGTCAGGCTGAGCCTTGGATGAGAGGGAGGCCTTTTGGCATCTACACAGGAGGCATGGGGGACGAGTGATTCTCTCAAGGCAACCAAGACCATTTTTAAAACAGCATCTCCTGGTACCCTCCACCAGCCAGCCCGTGTTTCCTCATTCCCGTTCTCTGCTGTGGTTCAAGTCTTCAGGAAACAGCATGGATGTATATGAGTAAGCAAAGAGTCGTTTCTCCATGCCAGGGCACACAGGTGCCCCTGATGAGTTCCACCTGCGCCTCCATCTGGAGGGCCAGAACAAGGCATAGGGCTCGGCCAGTGGAGCCCAGTGCTTACTACCTGTGTCCCCCCTGGGCTCTCCTCAGCAGGGCACCCCGTGTAGTGAACAATGCAGACAGCTTCTGTCGTGGCTTCCTGGAGGAGCGGGTTGTCTCAGCCCTTCCCTACCGCCGGAGAGCTCCTTTTAATTTACAAGGACGTAACTATATCTTCTATGGGCATAAATCAGTCTGGCAATTTAGAGAGGCAATTATGTGTATTTTTCCGAAAAACTAGCTTTATTTCTTAACTAAGTTGAAATGTTGATTCCTCTAAACAGGGCCCAACTAAGTTCTTTCATATGGTAATGCATGCACGTGCTGGCTGATAAACCTTAGACTTGGCAGAAGGTTCAAAGCAGAAATTGAGTTCAGATGAGGAAAGGGGATTCTTTTAGTCACTGGCATTGGGACCAGTTTGGTCTCAGTGGTAGGTGGGGGTCAGGGGATGGAAGACCTGGTAAAACCAGATCTTGTAAAAGAGAACCCCAAACACAGTGCGTAGAAAACACACAGAAGATATTGCTGTTTCTAGAGAGCTGGACAAGGAAACATTGTCTGGAGGAAGATGACCCTTTTCATATGGTCACTAAATCTGAGGCTTCACTAGAGTGGCCCTCAAGAGGCACCTCTTCCAGATCCATCCATCTAACAGTGAGAAAGGGCTCAGAGAGAAAGGGCTTGGCTTAGGTCACAGGGTGAGTGGTGGAACAGGGCAGGTGCTTGCTTCTATACCTGAACGTTGTGCTGGCAGCTTCTTTGGAGAGAGATCACAGTGCCCACCACGAGGTGGTGGGAGCTAAGGTTAATTTATTAGTCTCAGTGTAACATCATGGACAGAGTGGCCACTAGGAAGGAGGGAGAGATAGACAGGCTATGTTCACAGTTAATTTATTAGTCTCAGTGTAACATCATGGACAGAGTGGCCACTAGGAAGGAGGGAGAGATAGACAGGCTATGTTCACAGTTAATTTATTAGTCTCAGTGTAACATCATGGACAGAGTGGCCACTAGGAAGGAGGGAGAGATAGATAGACAGGCTATGTTCACAGAGCATCTGGGAGCTATACGCTACAACCATCCCCATTTCCCAAGGGACTGGAATAGTTGGTTTTGGGGTGTTGGAGGGTTGAGGGAATCATGATGGCATCCATCTTTGGATACTATTCATTTCTGTGTCGGACATCTGGAGAAGCATCTTCTGTGATGTACAGGCAGCTGGCACCTAGGGTGCTTGGTAAACAGTAGCTGTCATTCTCTTGTTACAGTTATAAGAATAAAAGCTGGAGGCGGGGCGAGTGAGGGTCCCAAGGTAAAGGACCACGTGGGAGAGCATAGCAGGTTCCATAGCGGATGAGGCTGACCGAGGCGGCAAGGCGGAGGGAATAACACACCAGGCAGATAGAGCTTAAATGAGGAGTTTATTTAGAAAGGGAGTGAGGGAGAAGGGAAGAGACATAGAGGCACCGGAAATAGAAGAGGAGAGAGGGGGAGAGAGCGAGGGGAGAGAAGAGAGGGGTAGCTGGTGGCCAACCGAAAGCAGGAGAGAGAGGGGGGGAGGGGGAGGGGGAGGGGGAAGGAGAGAGGGAGGGAGGGAGGGGGAGGGAGGGAGGGAGGGAGAGAGAGCAAAAGAGAGTGTAAGTGGGCGGGGGTCTGACTTTTAAAGGGGTCCTTTACATCTGCCTGCAGACTAGTACTCATGGAACCCTGGGCTGACCAGAGTACTGCCTGAGTGCATTCTGCCAGGTGACAGGGGCAGACCAGCATAATGCCGGAACCCTTGCAATAGCCTCTCTCCATAGACCCTGTTAAGAAAAGGGAAGAAGAGGGGAGCTGCATATAATAATCCTCTCAATGGTGATTTAAAAAATATTATTTCCATATCTCATAGGAGAGGAGACAAGATGTAGCTTCTGTCTAAAGTCAACCTGCCTCTCCTGGTTCCAGACTGTTTCTTTAGGGCCAGGTCAGGCTTTTAGACTCAACTTCTGTTTTCTACTCCCCAGAGGACCAACATGCATTTGAATAAAAGGGTGGGCCAGGGAGACAGTTGCCCAAGTGGTTCCAGTATTTAAGAATGCTGGACAAAGGAGTCCCTTTCTTTAAGCTGTGAGGTCCAGGAACATTGTAGGCCAGCATCCAGGCATACATTTATTTTACACCAACACCACCCCGTTTTCATAGGCCTGTGTCCCATTGGTGAGCCTTTCTGGGTCATGGAGTCAGTGTATGGACTAAGGGAGTGGCTCAGTGGTAGAATTCTTGTCTACATTGCCAGGGTCGTCCATCCAATGTCCAGGACCACACACGACAACATCCAAGTCAGCATGGTCTTCCCTGAGGCTGCTTCCCGTTGGTAAATGACACTGTCCTTTGTAGCTGGCTTCTTCCTTCTCTTGTCTCCTGGTCACTGTATGTCCCAGGGAGGGACAACTTCAAGTGAAGACCCCTAGAATTTCTTCAGTAAAGCTGTCTGATAGAAGATGTAAGGCCATTTCACCAATTAACCCTAAAGCCCAGTATGCAGTATTTCCAGCCTGGTTAAGTGTGCATGTAGACCCAGGCAGACCAGTCCAGAGGTTTACCACTGAAGGGTGCAGCTAGGAACACTACAGCCACAGAGGGAAGAGGCCAGTATCATGGGCTTAATTCCCCAAGCTGCATAACGTCTTTGGGCCCAAATGCCTGCTAGGGACCCTTCTTGTACAAATACAGATCACAAACACTGACAGAATAGAATCTTTTCAATAATCCAGTTCCTTTCCAGTGACACCAAGTTTCATACATTCACTGTTGATTTTTGTTTGTCTGTTTGTCCATTGGTCTTTGTTTTGGGTCAGGGTCTTACTATGTGCTCTGTATATGCTGGAACTCACTTTGTAGATCAGGCTAGCCCTGAACTCCACTTACCTCTGCTTCCCTCATGGGAATAAAGGTGTCTGCCATTAGAATCTTCTTTTGATTAGAATAAAGTATATAAAACAATGACTTCTTCCTAGCCGTGGCCCTGAGCCTGGGGTAGGCTTGACTGCAGAGTCACAAGCATTTTACACTGTAAAAATATCTCCCATTTGCTTCAAGTCAAACCCTGCAGATGCAGAGGCAGTGCCCCTGCCCTGGAGAGCTGACCCGAGACACCAGATGTTCCTTCTCCTCAGCTGACCAACCTAGAGGCCCAGAGTTTAGGTCTCAAAATCCAGGACAGTGTGAGATAGTCAACACCTACCATGTCCCATGTTCCCTGCCTGTGATTGCTTCCCTGCATAAACCAAACCTGGCTGGAGGGACAAAGGATGACAGAAATGCAGCCTAGCCAAGAGTTTGATTTGCAGCTTCAGTTTAACACGCGTCTTCGAATACCACTATGGACACTTGATTTGCATTTCCTGAAGCCACCAGGTGAGCAATTGTGAAATAGATTTTAAAAGACTCGTCAAGGCTGAATGCACACAGAGGTTTCCATGCGCCTCACTCAGCAGGTTGAGGTATGACCCCTACAGAGCGTGGACTCTGGACGGCACTGGAATTCTCTGCGCTCAGTGACCATTCCGCACAATGAATTCATCTGTGCAATTGTGCTTAGCTATCCGGGATTAACTCTATGTTTGCATGAAGATCAATGTTTGCATTCTAAAAGTTCAGTTGCCTTCAACGTCTGTCTTATCTGGGAAGGCATTCCTGCCTGGAATTTCCTGAGCCTTTTTTTTTTTTTTTTTTTTTACTCTCTTGGAAGGATGGAGAATGTGAGGGTAGGGATGTAGGGGTGGGATGCTTTCACTCTTACTGTTCTTTTCTTCCCCCTCCCCCAAACAATTGTCAACTACTTTTTACCCTCTTGGTGTTCTCCAGACAGTTGGGATCTCACAGTTGTCATAGCTTTCTTCTTGACTTAACCCAAATCCTGCCTTGCTTAGAATATGGCCTTGATTCTGTCTTCATGTTGTTGTTGTTTTTGAATTATGATTTACACACATAAAAAGTTCGTTCACACAGCACTTGTGCCGAGGTTAGAAGACAACTTGTGGGGGTCAGGTCTTACCTTCCACTATGTGGATCCTGAGGATCGAACTCAGGCCCTATAGCTTGGTAGCAAGTGTCTTTACTTACTGAGTCATGCATATATTACTTCTTCAATTGTATCTTCAAGTTCATAGCTACCTGGTCTGGGTAGGCACAGGTTAGGGCAGAGGTAGACATTCCCTATGACATGGCAGTAGCGTGATCCCAATCAGAAAGACTTTCTGTCTACTGTGTCAGCTCTCCTGTATTCCAGTTATTGGGAAAATGCTGGCAGGTGCATGGTACTTGTGTCCTTAGTGCTCTGTAGGGAAAAATGAGCTACTGAATGGGCTAGAGTGTTTCTACTTAATTATTACACTGCTGACATCAATGAAAAGCAAGGAATTTGTGTCCCCAGCATAGGACCTACAATGAGTGGAAAGAAGGATGGATTCTGAGTAAGAGATGGGGGCTGAGGCTGGGGAAGCAGTGTGGCATGAACCACAGCCCCACCTGGAACCACCTCTCATGGTTAAAGGTTGCAAATGGCCCTGGCTATTTCAAAACATCAGGGGTAGAGCAGAAGTGTGCTTCCCACCATCCTAGAGGGTGAGCAGGACTCAAGGCAGCCTTGAGAACAAACACATATTTCCTCCAAATAGGAAGCCAGCTATTTACTTATGCTTAGGGAATGCTATAAAAAGGCTGTATAAGCAGAGCCATGGCTCCTGAGCTTTGGACTGACCCTAGATGTTTTCAGAGGCAGGAGAATGCTGGATTTGGGTTGAATGCTGGCCCAACAAGTTAAGTGGAATTGGCCTAACAAATACCAGGAAGACAGCTTTCTTTACACAAGTGATAAGTACATTTGGGGGCTTGAAAAGCTACAAAATTTCCAGTCTGATGCAGTCCGGGCAAAGTAGAGGCCACTGTAATATGGCTTCAAAATTCATTTTGTAATATGTTAAAAATTGGATAAGGGGGCCAGAGGGATGGCTTACTGGTTAGGAGTACTGGTTGATCTTTGAGAGGATCCAGGTTCAATTCCCAGCCCCCACATGATACCTCACAAAGATCTGTAACTCCAGTGCTATGAGATGCAGTGCCCTCTTCTGGCCTCTCAGGGCACCAACATGCACTTGACGTACAGATATACATGCAGGCAAAACATTATGAAATAAAAAAATAAAAATAAGTTGGGTAGTGATAGCCCATGCCTTTAATCCCAGCACTCAGAATGCAGAGGCAGGTGGAAATCTGTGAGTTCAAGGCCAGCCTGGTCTACAAATTGAGTTCTAGGACAACCAGGGATGTTACCCACAAAAACCCTGTCTCAGGAAACAAAACAAAATGGGGGAGGGGAGCAGGGACAACCAACATGGCCCAGTGGGTAAAGGTGCTTGCTGCCAAGCCTGACAACCTAAATTCAATCCCTGGGTCCTACTTGGCAGAAGAGAACTGACCCCCCCCCCAGGCTGTCACTGGACTTGTACTTACCCCTCCCCAAAGAACACCAAATCAATAAATAAAATAGAATCTAAAACCCGAGACAAGCAGAACACAAGCATGGGCAGGGTCCTCAATATAAAACTATTTGTTCTGTCAACAACACCGGGAGGGCACAGCAGTGTGAGCCTCTGATATGCAGCTGGCACAGCCCAAGGCTGTGAATTTAAAGAGAGAGCACTCAGCACAGATCCTGTTCAGCAGCATGGGGGAGTGTGAGCAGAGATAAGGCCTAACCAGGATTGGGCACCACGCTGAAGGGAAGGGGCGGGGGGGGGTGTGTGTGTGAAAACTGACACCCAAAAATGTGATCTGATTTCCACATGTGTCAAACATCACACACAGGAACGGAAGGAAGGGAGGGAGGAAGGGAGGAAGGGAGGGAGGGAGGGAGGGAGGGTGGGAGGAAGAAAGGAAGGGGAGGGAGGGAGGGAGGAAGGAAGGAAGAAAGGGGAGGGAGGAAGGAAGAAAGGGGAGGGAGGGAGGGAGGAAGGAAGGAAGAAAGGGGAGGGAGGGAGGGTGGGAGGAAGGAAGGAAGGAAGAGAGGGGAGGGAAGGAGGGAGGGAGGGAGGGAGGGAGGGAGGGAGGGAGGGAGGGAGAATGACTTTGGTATTTAAAAGTAACCTTTATCCTTTTTTAAGTTTAAGAGTTACATTTGCTTAGTGGCGTGTGCACATGGGTGCCCTCACGTCACAAGTTTTGTGTGGAGGTCAGAGGATCGTTTGCAGAAGTGGTTTTTCTCTTTCTGCTGGATCATCAGGCTGGGTGACAAGTGCCTTTACCCACCAAGTCATTTGGGCAACCTCAACCTCTTTGCTTTTTAAATGAGTACTAGCCTTGCAGTCTGTCCTTGCATGGCTGCTTCTCGGCCAGAGGTGAGACCAGTCCTGCTTCCCCTTGGTCCTCCATCCTCTCTCTAAAATGAGGGGCCTAGAACACAGGGAGGAGATGGTCTGTGTGGATCTGTCTAGACCAGTGCTGCAGAGTGCCCCACCTCTGCTCAAGCCCATTGTCGTGATTCTTCCTGGGGTCCCCACAGCTGGGTGACACATCCCTGATGTGTCAAGAACCTGAAGAGAAACATTCCCAGGACATCTGGTCTTTGCCTCAGATTGGTGTTTTTGACCTTGTAGTGAGAAAAGTGTAAAAAGAATTTCTCAGTTGGCTGAAGAAGAAGGAAGACATCAGACGGGAAGTTAGACCCGGGTTCTATCCCAACCAGGCTCTCTAATCTTCCCTTTCAGTCCTCAGTTTCCTCATCTGTATGCTGGGTGCATGCAAACTCACTCAATTTTTTTTTTTGCCTTCCCTTCTTTTTTTTTTAATTTTTCTTATTTTGCATATCGATCCCAGTTCCCTCTCCCTTCCTCCTTCCCTCAATTTTTTTTTTTTACAATACTTATTTTATGTGAGCTTGCACCTGAGTGTATGTATGTTTTATTCTATGTGTTTGTGAGCATGCGCCTGAGTTTATGTATGTGAATTGCATATGTACAAGAGTCTACAGATGTCAGAAGAAGCATTGGATGCTTGAAATCGGAGTTAAAGGTGCTTGTGAGCCACCACGTCAGTTCTGGGAACCAGACCTGGTTACACTTACTGTACCATCAGTGAGTGCTCTTAACCACTGCACAACTCTCGAACCGCTCAACTTTTTTTTTTTTTTTTATAACCAATTTTTTAAAAATGTACTTGTGTAAACTGTGTGTGTATGTGGGGCGGGCATGCATGCACTTGTCTAAGAACAACATGCACAAGTTCTGTCTTTCCCCAGTGTGGGTACTGGTATCAAACTCCAGTCATCAGACTTAACTGCAAGCACCTTTGTCTGCTGTGTCTTTTTGCTGGCCCTCCTCTTTGATCTGGCTTCCACGATTTCCCTTTTGTCCTCTTTAACTTGCCTGGCCTGGTTCAGTCTCTGGGCTGGCACAGCCCTGACAGCTTTGTGGATTTACAGACCCTGAAATGTAAATACATGGTGAAGACACTGAAAATGATGACAGACAAACACCTAGTTCTTGGACAATGGAGGCCCTTTGGGGCTGTAAGAGGAATGGAAAGGTCCCCGAGTTTGAGACCAGGTGGGCAAGTGACCAGGGACAGTGAAACCTACAGGTGCTGGGAATAATGACCAGTGCTCTCCAAGATGCAGAATTTGCCTGGCAGGTGGGCAGATCATTAACACTAACCCCAAATCTCTGGTGAGGCCCCGAGGCGTCTGTTGCTGGGAAGAAATGTTTTAGTGACTCTTGCATCCTTACTCATCAGTTGCATGCCTTCTGTGAGAGGGAGGAAACCGGTGTCTGAGCAAGAGCCTCACACTTTACCATCTTATAAGATCACTTTGTGTTGTGGAGTGTGTCTTTGTGGCTACGTCTAATTAATGACAAGTAACATTATCTTTTTATTCTCCTTAGAATGGTTTAAATATACATTCAAGTTTTTAAAAAAAGACAAAGTCTTGCTGGGTGGTGGCACACTCCTTTAATTCCAGCACTTGGGAGGCAGAGGCAGGCAGATCTCTCTGAGTTCGAGGCCAGCCTAGTCTATAGAGTGAGTTCCAGGTCAGCTAGGACTGTTACACAAAGTATATAAAAATATTAGTAATGTATGTTCTGCACAGATATGGCAACATCTGGCAAATGCTTCCTGGAGTCTAGAAGACACTAGTGGTGGCATTCCCTAACATGGATAGATCAGTTAATTAGGTCCACTGGGTCCTGACACTTCCTAGTAACTCAGCTCTGCATCTTTGAAGATAATCACCTTTTCCTTATCACTTAGGAATACAGAAAAACAGTAGCATATTGAGACAATTTAGAAAAATATGAAGATTAGAAAGACAAAAACAGGGACTGGAGAGTCATCTCAGTGGCTAAAAGCACTAAATTAAATCAGACATAGTGGTGCATGCCTTTAATCCCAGCACTTGGGAGGGAGACACAGGTGGATCTCTGTGAGCCAACCTGGTCTACATAAGGAGTTCCAGGCTAGCCAAGGCTACATAATGAGATCCTGTCTCCAAAAAAAAAAAAAAAAAAAAAAAAAACCAGACTAAAAAGAGCATTGGCTGCTCTAGCAGAGGACCCAGCATCCACATGGTGGCTTGTGACCACCCGCAGCTCTGATGCCCTCTTCTGGACTTCATGCACTTACACACAGTGCATATATACACCTGCAGGCAAGCACTCATACACATAAAAATTTAAAAAGAAAGACAAAATCATCCATTGTCTCAGCTCTCAGAAATAACCATTTCTAACGCGTTGGAGAAAATCTCTGTGTCAGATCTGTTGTTTTTTGTTTTTTTGAGTCAGGGTTTCTCTGTATTGCTTTGGAGTCTGTCCTGGAACTCTCTGTAGACCAGGCTGGCCTCCAACTCCCAAAGGTCTGCCCGCCTCTGCCTCGCCTGGCTTCTGATCTGTTGTTATTATATGCATGTAAAGTGTGTGTGTGTGTGTGTGTGTGTGTGTGTGTGTGTGTGTGTGTGTGTGTGATTGTAGCTTATTCCATTTCCTTAACACTATAGTTCAAGCATATCTCACATTATTACATTATTTTCTTAAGTTTGTTTATTTTGAGACAGCGTTTGTCCATGTAGCCCAGGCTGGCCTGAGGTTCACTTATTCACTTATGTTCTTGAATTCATAGAGGTTCTGCCTACCTTTGCCTCCTGAATGCTGGGATTTAAGGCATATACTACCATGCATGGCAATTTAAAAGGTTTTTTTTTTTTTTTTTTTTCCTGAAATAGTTCTATTTAAAGTAGAGAACCCTCATAGAGAGCTTAACCTCAGCTGTTGTACTGTCTTTCCATTCCGTCCATTTAAACACTGAAGTCTTCATTTCTGGAAGATGCTGGAAGAAATGTTTCTGGGTGGCAGGATTTAATTTTAAGCACTGGGGTGCATGTTGCAGGCTTTATCAGAAGCTTGGGCCCTGAGGTTCCTGAGACCTGAAGATCTGTGTGGGGGTGGGGCTGGTGTTGAAAATGGGTCAGACCCTGCCACAGCACAATATGCTTTGGTTTCAGCTGGGGGTGGGTGTGGAAAAGCCTCCCGTTAAAGGGGGAAGTTCAAAAAGAGCACACACTAGCTGATGCCCTCTGTGCACGTGTCAGGGGCTGGCGCTGGGCCACCTGCACCGCGCTCAGTGGCTCCCCTGCCCTGTGTTACAGAGAGCACCAGTACTCAGGACATGAATTAGACATCTCAGAGGGAGACAGAGAGACAGAGAGGTGAAACAGACACACACAGAGAGACAGGGGAGAGAGACAGACACACAGACACACAGACCCCCCCACACACACACACCGAGTTGCTTGGGAAAGATTGTGTGTACGATCCTTCAGATTCACATGCTAGAAGGAGAGAGCCATCTCCTGTGTGTTGCCCTCTGACCTGTTCAGGTATGCTGTGGCTTGTATCCCTACACCCCCCAGACCAAGTAAAATTGATATTAACAAGCTCTATGATTTAAGAAATAGCCCCACCCCAAGTCCCTGTAATTTACTCTTCATCCAAGCTCCACCCACGCATTCGTGTCCTCCCCTCCATTTCCAGCCCCACTCACACCTGCACGGCCGTCAAAGCTAAGCAGGAACCACACTTGGAACTCCAAGGAGCCAGTGTTGGGCATTGGCATTAGGGAGCATGTGTGCCAACAGTGATCTGAGAATGAGACTCGGAAGTTCCCCAGTCTGAGTCACGGAAGAGGAAGTGTACTATTTGCCCTCGCTGTTAAATTTTGTTTTCAGACAACCCCATGTTGTTGAAACTGCCTCACATACAGAAGATAGTCACCAAACGCCCCAGTAACCCATGAGCCTCCCCCTTAGATGATGGGGACTCGCCTCCCTTTTCTCCTGCCTCCTCCTGCTCCCTTCCCTATACTGTTGTCCTCTGTGCAAAAGCTCAAGTGATTCTTCTCGTACTTTCTCCAGTGCCTTACAGACAATCCTTGTTCAAGGGATTAAGCTTAACCAAGCCTTTGCTGTAGCCCCCTTTTCTTGTGACACTACTCCCAGGGGGTAAAACTGCTCCAGAGACATCCTGTCCTACAGTTCTCATGGCCATCTCAAACCCAGCCTTTTGAACCAGAGCTCCCTGGGCCCATGCCCTGTATAACCTAGAGGAATGACTCTTCACTGTGGTCGTCCTAGCCATCCAGAGGACATCTGGCAAGGCGTGGGACACTTAGGATTGTCACAGCTGGGGGCAGGGCTTTTTACCTGCATCTGCTAGGAAAGAGGTCTGAGAAGCTGCCAAGCATCCCACAGTGCACCACGAGGAACTGACCTGCCCCAGGTGTCAATAGTGCCATGGCTGAAAACCTCCACTTAGAGGAGGGGTTTGGTCATGGATGGCAAAGCTCTGCTCACAGGCCATGGTTCCCATGTTCAGCTTCACAATGGGAACAAGGCCAGGAGGGTCCCATACCCCATCTGCTGTTCTGCTCTTCTGCCTGCTGTCCCCCTAACATGTCCCACATGCCACCTGCCTGTACCATTCTTGTGTGGACATCCTCAAGTTCACCTCCTGCCCATCTCTACTCAAAGGTCGCCTTCCCAGGGAGGCCTTCCCCTGACGCTCATGCCGAGCTACAGTCTGCCCAGAGCTCTCCACCCTGCCTCATTCTATTTTTCCATGGCTATGATCCCCTGACACCCTGTTCATTAATTATGTTATTTTATTGTCTTGCTGAAGTGTGAGATCTGCAGGGAAGGTTTTTTGTTTGTTTGTTTGTTTTTTGGTCCAGTCAGCTGATATTTTCTCCTGCCTGGTACTCACAATATATTTGCTAAATTCTTCTGCTATCTTCTCCAGTGAATGAATGAATGAATGAATGAATGAAATCACACTGTTCCCAAGCTGCTCCTTTGATCACGTTGTTTCTTTATGCAATCGTGGTTGTCTGACACCTAAGTGTTATGTGCATACAGCTGCCCTCAGAGTCCAGAAGAGGGCACTGGATCCCTGGGGCTGGAGTGACAGGTGGCTTTGAGCCACTGTACATGGGTGCTGGGAACCCAATTTAGGTACTTCCCCCTACTGTCCCCCGCACCTGTTTCCCCTAGGTTCAGGCATCCGATTATCTGTTTCTGCTTGTGAGGTTTGCCAAATTCTGGGCTTCTCATGTAAATGAAAACCTACAGCATATGCGGCTGGCCTCTGACTTAGCATAGCATTTCAAGGCTCATCCATGATGTGGAGTACATTAGTGTCCCACCTCTTCTGCAGCCTAGTAATATTCCATTGAGGAGCCACGCATCATGTTTTGCAATCATCAGCGGGCCAGCTGCTTCTAGTTTGGGGGTATCCTACACGATGCAGCTGTGGGCAGTTCTGTACTTGCTCATGTCTGCGTTTCTGGGGGGGTGCCATCTGGAGTTGCTAAGTCACATGGTGGCAGTGTGGAAACTTTGGGGGCACTGCCAGCTACACTTTCTTCCTAACTGTATGAATCCACATCCAGACAGGGGCTGGGCTTCTATGGTCCATGATGCCTTTGGCTCTACCTACACTTCTCTGTAGTTCCCACCTGGGAGATCCCTCCATAGCCAACACCTCGGTCAATATCCCAGCTCCCCCCCCCTACACCTGTAGCAGGCAAAAGCCGCTCCCTTCAGGTGGGACGAGTAAGGGAGCTGCCTCACACTGGGAGTACAGCCTCAGCTGGGACCCTCCCCTCCTCCCCTCTGTCCACGCTCCACCTGCTACCTGGGTATTTCTTAAAGCTAATCTGTCCAAGGTGCTTCCAGAGAGCCTGCTCAACAGCGCCGAGACCTCTACCCTCTGTCAGGCAGAGCACCACACACTAACCCAGCAGAGCCCATCTGCGAGGCCACACCTCCTAGCCATGGGGATAGGCCACTCCCCTCCTCCTTCCCTTCTACCCCCCAGCAGGAAGAAGTGCCTGACTGGTTCTCTTCCTCAGTCCTGTGCTGGCCTCTGTCCAGCCCTCACTGCCCTCATTTGGGAGTGCCTCTTGCCTCGAACTGGCTTAGCACTCACCTTTGAATCTGTGAAAGCATGCATCTGTCTGGTTTTAAGTAGGTTACTCCGGCTGTGAGTTAGGGGGGAGGGGCCAATGAAAGGCTGAAGAAGATGGAGTGTCTACTGCTTAGGTAGGAGAGGGACCATTAAGGCAATCCTGGCTGCTGCCCCAAGTCCCGGTGATTTTGCCAGGGTGGGGCAGACACTCCCTGGACTGGGAGTTCCACATATTTCAATGCCACAAGGACACCTGCCTGCATTTTCCCGGGCTCAGGTGTGTGTCAGGTGTGTGTCACTTCTCCAGCCATGAGTACAAGTGTCAAGCAAGTGTTGCAGGGTCAGGATAGGACAGCTCTTGAAGTTCAGGGCTGAAGTCCTAACCTAAAGACACAGGCCACAAATCTACAGTCACAGGGCTAGAGTTGAGTGGAAGGCTCCTTGGCCCTCCTTCACCATCATTCTCTAAGCTTGGAAAGGCGATGCCCTCCCCTTGTCAAAGGAGAGATGGCTCAGCAGTTAAGAGCACTGGCTGCTCTTCCAGAGGACCCAGGTTCAATTCCTAGCACTGACATGGCAGCTCACAACTGTCTGCAACTCCAGTTCCAGGAGGGGTGTGTGTGTGTGTATGTGTGTGTGTGTGCTGTCCCCCTGGTGAGCCTGGTCATGGGGGCCGCCATTTTTCCCCTCTGAGGCCTCAGGGTTCATCTATACAAGGGGATGTTTGATACCTTTCCAATTTACTCAACAGACTCATGCCAGAACCTATTAGTGCCTGGCTGGGCTGGCCAAGCAAGAAAGGCCACCAAGACACGAAGTGACATATATCAGCAGGGAGACACAGATGAATAAACCCACCAGGGTGGTAAAGGATGGTCTTAGAGAGGGGAACTGGGGCTAGAAAGGAGAGTTAAGTTTTCCCCTCAGTTGGGAGGGCAACTTTGCAAGCCAATACTGACTTCAGTGACAACTCCCTCAGTGGGTGCTCCCAAGCAGAAAAGGCTCTGGGGAGGTAAGGATGTGACCTGGAGCAAGGGGCTTTCCAAAGGGATGGCTTGGATGCTAGAGCAGTGGTACAGGGACCATCAGTGAGGTGCTTAGAAACTCAGTTACCTTTCTACCTCAGATCAGTGTATGGAAAGATCTACTGAAGGGTTGCATAGCTGGGTGTGCAGCCTGTGATCCCAGTACTGGGGAGGCTAAGGCAAGAGGGTCCTGAACTTAAGACCAGCCCTGTGCACATGGTGACAACCCATCCTAAAACAAAAAACAACACCCTCCCCCCCCAAAAAAAAACCAAAGCAGGGGCTGGAGAGGTGGCTTAGTAGTTAAGAGCATTTGCTGTTCTTGCAGAGGACCTGAGTTTGGTTCTCAGCACCAGAATCCAGAATCAGGTGGCTCTCCACGCCTGTAATTTCAATTTCAGACATCTGGCCTCCTCAGATGTCTGCACACAAGTACACGTGCTCACACACACACACACACACACACACACACACACACACAAACAAGCAAATAAATGTTTTTAAATGAGAGTTTAAAAACAAACAAAACAACACTACTAAAAATTCTCCCCATAAACAACAGCAAACTAGAGTGATATGTAAATCACTCTGAGGTTGGAAAACGTCATCCCACCATTAAAATCTGGTTAAATGATTGTATAACAGAGTAGTGAACTGCAGACCATGTTTTAACACAATCACAGATGCTCACTTCCTGATAAGCAAAACATCCCACTGTGAATAACATATTATGAAGCCCCAGTGTTGACCTTAGTTATGCACAGAGTGCACAAGTGTGGACATGCACACACAAGTTTGGACTATGAGTCTGTGGTGATATTTTGATTATGATCTAACAAAGCTTGCCTGAAGGTCAGAGTGCAAAGCTAGCCACACTGCCACAGATGTCAGGCAGTGGTGGTGCACACCTTTGATCCCAGCACTTGGGAAGCAGAAGCAGACAGATCTGCGTTAGTTCAAGGCCACCCTGAGCTACAGGAAATTAATCCAGTCTAAAAGAAACAGAGCTCTCACAAAGGTGATCTCAGCACTTGGGATGCCACGCCTTTAATCCCAGCACTGGAGAGGAATGTAAGACAGGAGCAGCTCAGTGCAGTCTGAGTGAGTCTGAGGAGCAGCACCTTCGAGAGCTGTCTGAGGTCTGGTGAATCGTTTCTCTAGTCTAAGCCCTGGTAGAGGTGACAACTCGCTAGTGCCTGGCCACTTTGCTTCTCTGATCTTCAGTTTGAACCTCAACCAATATCTGTCTCTGGGTTTTTATTATTCGTGCTACAACAAGCTCACAGGTAAGTGTACAATCACATATGTACACATACCCTCAAAAAAGCCTGTAATGGAATGCATCAAAACAAGGGAAGTGGAGTGATTTTGTCTTTTCCACAATAAAGATTTGTTACTTCTGAAATGTGGGAGGCAATAGATGTTACTTAGAAATTGTTATAATTGGCTGCATTATGAAAACAATGCCCGCACTTTCTTACAAGGAAGTGGAGACTAGTGTTGGGGAGCAGAGCCCAGGAAGCCTGGGAGTGCACTGGGCTGAGCTGTCTGGCTTCCCCTAAACTCCACCACAGGGTGACGAACTCTCAGGCACTGCAGAGGAAAGCTTCTAGCACTCAGGTGACATGAGGTGGTCCAGGGTGGCCGGACTGCTCCTACCTTCATTTTCAGGGGGAAAAGTACAATTTTTCTTTAATGAAAATTGCCCATGTGACCTTGTCAGGGTAGAAGATTTCCTCAGCGTGTTTGAGAACCTGGCTTCCATCCTCAGCACCACAGGGAAAACACATAAACATATGACTAGCATATCACTGTACTACATAGGAACCTCATGTGAGAACGAGACTAGTAACTGTGTTGCTTCTTTGTCTCTTCAGTCTTTTTTATTTTTAAATCTTGTTAATGAATTCTGATTTATTTATGCACAGGGTCTCATTATATAAACCTGACTGGCCTGGAACTTGTTATGGAGAACCAACTGGCCTTGAATTCAGAGATCTGCCTGCCTCTGCCTTCTGAGTGCTGGAGTTGAAAGTATGAGCCACGGACCCAGCCTGATTATGTTATTAACTCAGGTTTATATTATCATTTTAGAATACACTGATTTTTGAGAATAAAGACCAACAGCTGGGGTTTTGTAAAACCTCCAGAAGATACTGCAACACACCAGCTTGAGACCCATCATTGTTCTGAAGTCTTAGACTTTGCTGGAAGTAGATACAACCTATAAAAACAAACAAACAAACAAACAAAAACCAAACCAAAACAAAAAAAAGTCCTCAAAGCAACGTTATGAATACCTCAGACTACTGAACTCAGAATCTGTGGACTGTTGTAAGTTACTGAAGTTGTTCCAGGTGATTTTAATGTAAAGCTAGGCAGAGCCATTGTTCCTAATGAGAGCAACCTGATGCCCACCCCACCCCATGTTCTCTGTCTCCATCTGCTGGCCATTATGCCAAACTGCAGACATTCAACTGTGCTATTTGTATATATTTCATGCATATTTACTACATGTACTTTTGGGGGGGGCAGTGGTTTTCAAGACAGGATTTCTCTATGTAAGCCTGATATCTGTCCTGGAACTCTCTTTGTATACCAGACTGGCCTTGAATTCAGAAACCTGCCTGCTTCTGACTCCTGAGTGTTGGAATTAAAGGTGTGGGCCACTACTGCCTGGCTGCTATTTGTAATTAAAAAAAAAAAAAAAAAAAAAAAAAAAGTTTGCTAAATGGTTAAAAAGAAAAAGAAAAAAAAGAAGCAGAGTCGAAAATCTTAAGTAATAAAAATATGTACAAATTATATCTTTTCTTATAACAAGGTTGCCTAAATTTTAAAATACATCAGTATAGAGCATGTTAGAATCTGGGGGAGTATTTGTAAAATAAAAAGCATCCCGTAAGTGTCAACTATAATTAAGCATAAGTTATTCCTCTGGTGGATGCCAGTGACTCCTTTTCAGTGAATTGTTTTATTGTATTCAAAGTATATATTGTCCGATTTTGCCCGATATGGTGTTGAATATGGGTACTTAGTGGTGAAGGGTGATGGTAAATGAAGGTCTTGAGGCTAGAGAGATGGCTCAGTGGTTAAGAGCAATTGTTGCTCTTGCAGAGAGCCCAGGTTTAGTTCCCAGCTGCCTTAGTTCCCCATAAGGCAGCTCACACCTCTTGTAATTTCAGTTGGGGGAATCTGTTGCCCTCTTCTGTTTACATATATACAAAACAAAATGGTGGGGGGATCTAGTTTGGGTGGCTGGGGAGATGGTTCATTGAGTAAGAGCTCTTGCTTTGTAAGCTTGAGGAGCTGAGTTCAGATCCCCAGCACCCAAGATCAGTGCATGTAACCCCAGTGCAGTGAGGGGTGGAAAATGGAGGGGGGTGGATCTCTGGGGGCTTGCTGGCTGCCAGCCTACCTCAGTTCAGCAAGAGACTCAAGTTTCAAAGGAGTAATGCAGAGAGTGAGGAGAGAACACCGGGAGTCTTCTGTGACCAACCTCTACAGTAACCCTCCACCTGCCACACACATACACAACCAGCACATACAGAGATACACACTTACAACACACATGCATACCTACCACATACACACAGACTACCACACACACACACACAACCTATCACATACTTTTACAACCACCACACACACACACACACATCTGATGGGAGATGTTATTCTGTAAATATGTTTTTCATACTGGATAATTAATAAAGCCCTGTTGGCCAATAGGAAACTAGATAGGCGGGGCTAGGAGACTAGGAGGAGGAAAGAGGAAGTAGGAAGGAGGAGTCAAGATGTAGAGCATGGAGGAAGCAAGACGCCAGCTGCGGCTCCCGGATAAGATGAGCCACGTGGAAATACTTAGATAAGTAGAAATGGGTTAATAATTAAGACAGAGCTAGCCCATAAACAATAATGGTAACTGGCCAACAGGATTGTATCAAATACAGAGTCTCAGTGTTACTTGGGGCTGGTGCAGCTGTGGGCCCAGGCTGGCGGGCTGGCAGAAACAAACATGCTACACACATCTATCACACACACACAACTTACCACACACACACAATACACAACTCTCACACACAAACACCATACTACACATACCTACCACATACAGACACCCACAGATCTACCACACACACACAGACACACCTACCACATAGATACTTAGCATATATACACACACCTACCACACACACACACAGACACCACAGACACACCTATCACACACAGACACACCCACCACACACACACACACATACTTACCACACATATATACAACCCACCACACACACCACCACCACACACAGACACACACAAAATCTAATTTTGATTCTGATAAAATATAAATTTATAGATTTTTTTAAAAATATATATACTATTGAGCTCTTCAGTCTGGGAATATGAAGTATTTTCTCTTCCTGTTTTTTTTTTAATGACCAGTAACATTTTTATTTCTATCATAAAAACATGTGCAGGGTCTCTCACTGTATTTATTCCGGGGTATTTTATTATTCATGTTGCCACTATTAACATAAAAAGTGATTATTGCTGATATATAGAAATATACAGGTGCCTAAGTGAGAATCTGTTCCCTGAAGACAGAAATGGGAACACAAGCACCTGAAATACTTGGAGATGCTTCACATTTCCCCTTTTAGGTGAACACTGACATCCAGTCCACAAACACAGAATCCAAAGGATTTACAAAGGAATGTGAAACTTTATTCAAGATAAGCCGAGGATAGATAGGAGCATATCATCAAACAAACCCATTAGATCCTGTTTCACAAATATTGTTGCCGAGCAACATAGTGGTGAAATCTGTCACGTTTTCACTCTTTATGTTAAAGAAGCCATTGTTGAGAATGCCCAGAGGAAAAGCCCAAGGATGTGAGGAGTCATGCGGGGTCAGGGCAGGTCCAGGAGGACCACTCTGCAGGAATGCAAGGTAACAGGATGTCCTATGTGGGCACCTCCCACAACAGTGGCCTTTTAGAGAGGCTAAAACCCTACCAACAGACCATGAAGACAGTGTGAGTGCTTTGTTCCCTGCTCACTGTCTACACAGCAGTTTCTGAACCACCAAGATAGGAGGGAGGGAGAGAGGCAATTTAGAGGTAAAGAAAAAAGAAAAGATGTGTGCATGTTCTTAATTATGTAGTTTAAGCTAAGTAACAATTTTGGTTTCTGACGTATTTCTCTGTCTCTCTGTCTCTCTGTGTGTGTGTATATTCTTCCTCGATTGGCCTCCACCATTTTCACTAAGGCAGGGTCTCTCAACTGAACCCAGAGCTTGCGATGGGGATCCTGTCTCTGCTAATATCGGACCCACCTGGCTTTTTGGTGGTTTCTGGGGATTCAAACTCCAGTTCTCATGCTTGCAAAGTACTTTTACCAGTGAGCATCTATGTCCCTAGCCCCTGTAGGGTATTTTTGTTTGTTGAGACAGTCTCACATTGGACTTAAACTCTTGGCCCTCCTGCCTTAGCCTCCTCAGTGCAGGAATTTAAGGTGTGGACCACATCTAGCATTACTCTATTTTTCTGAGACAGGGTCTTGCTATATGTATATATAGCCCAAGCTGGCCTTGAGCTCACCATTCTTCTGCCTCAGCCTCCAGAGTGCTGAGATTACAGAAATGTGCAACCATGTGCAGCTTAAATTTCAATAATCTAACAAATATCATCAGAACCAAATCGCTGCATCTTTTAATTTATTTCACATCAAATATAAGTACAAAGTGGTTTGTTTTTGTTTTTATATAACCCTACATTTTTGATGGAAATAATTTCACTAAATTGTTGGTGATCAAGAGATAAATGCAAAAAAACCCCCTAAATGTAAACATTTATTCAGCAAGAAATTAACAAATGTTTGACATTAATAAATACAATTTTTAAAAATTTTGGAGCCATCAAAACTACACAAATAACCTTCTTTGAAGATACAAATTAAAGTGTCTGGTCAAACAGTCATATTTAGTGTAGAAGACTGTTATTCTGAAGGTCATTTGTGAATTTAGACAAAAGTTGGTGCTGTGGCTCAGGCTGCCAGGCCATGGGGGAGGCAGAAGGAGCCTCAGGGTGCATGTCGATGCTGGGTGAGCAGCTGCACACTCATCAAGGGACACTCTTGCAGGAGTTCTGCAGCCGTCACAGCTGTCCCAGCGGACACTGCAGGGCACCTGCTCTGCTAACTGCTACATTTTTTGTTGTTGGTTTGAATCCCTGTATTATTAAAACAAGTCTTAAAAACGCAATCCTAATAGGTTCTTGTTTCTAAATCTATCTTTCTTTCTGAGACTAAACACTTCAAGACCTCCAGTGTCTGGGCCCATGCTGTATGCACCCTAACTCCTCATGTCCTGGTTATCGGGGTTAGAATGGCCAGGAATGGAACCACTCTCCAAAGTGGCCGAGCCCTTTGAGAAAGAGTTAAACAGCCAGCAACCCATTCTAAGGAAATGCTGACAGGATACGCCTGCACTAGAATTACACCCCAGGGACAAATACACAAGCTCTGCCTCGGTGAAGGGAGGGTGGGAAAGTCACTGGTCTGATGAGCCGAGGAGTGCCACTTGTCCCGAGGAGTCACAATGAACAGCCAGGGTGTCTTCTAAGAAGCCCACGATGACTCTTTTGGCGGTGACTCCCGGAAGTGCCTGCACACTGTGTATGTGCTTCAGGGCCACTCTGACCATCTGGTCCCTTTCCTGTGGGGTGTGGACTGCTCCAGGATCATCTCCCTCTACTCCCGATTTTAAGAACTGTAGGATGTAGAACTGGATCATATCCCTATTCCGCTCAAGAGAGTCTTGTATGCAGGGGAGGTCGGAGGCATCGGCGAGGCTCAAGAGGTGGACCAGCGCCTGGCAGATGTGGGTCCTCAGGCTGGCACAGTACTTGAATTCCAGGAAGTCTGTGGTGTCCTCACTCTTCTGCAAGGCAGTCACCAATGCATTCCAGATCTGAGAGAACTGTTCTAGAGACCCGTACTGTGCTCTCTTGCCTGGGATGGAGAGGGCTGCGGCTGATCTGATGCGTACTTTGAAGTTCTTGCATGACATCACAACCGATGTCAGGGCCTTGTAGGCCTGGGAGGTCCACGGCGCTGACCCTAGGAAGAATTCACAGTCACTGAAACCAGTGAAGGCTCGCAGATAGACAGGGTGAGCAGGAGAGAGGTGAAGGAAGCATGTGTTTTGTGTTTTACCCCACTCTCTTCATAACCCCACGTGGTGCTTTGAGTAAGAATGGCCCCATTGGCTCAGATATTTCAATGCTTAGTTATCAGGGAGCAACACTGTTTGAGAAGGACTAGGAGGTGTGGCCTTGCTGAACCAAGTGTCACTCGGGATAGGCTTTCAACATGCCAGGCTCAGCCTCTCTCTCTGTGGATCATGGTGTAGCTCTCTACTGCTCCAGCTCTGTGAGTGCCACCATGATGATAATGGACTAAACTTCTGAAACTGTGAGCCAGCCCCTAATTATTAAATAAGCCAACCTGTGGGATCCCAGGGAAGGGGCTAAGCAGTGACATCTGGCTTCCCTCTTTCCCTAGACAAGCCTGCAGTACTATCAAAGCCTCTGCTACCGAAATAGGATTTTATCTGTCCAAAGGGACAAACCTCGGTGGGGGACACACAGATGGAACTGTACCCAACCTGCTCCCCATTTCTGCTAGCAAAAATACTTCCTTCTCAGACTTGCCACAGCACACTGCACATTTCATTGTTAAGAAATAAGAACACTTCTAATGTCAAGAACCAGATGCTTGCATGGTCTTTTCCCCGTTTCTGTGCCCCACCCATAGCACGTTCTCCACCCTTCAGAGGTGCTGCCAGCCACTCTGGCTTGAGTGTCTCATTCCTCAAGCAGTTCGCTCAGCTTGTCCCCTTCTCTACTGCCCCCAGAAAAACACTCTTTCCAGTCTGTGAATGCCAGTGCCATTTATAAGGGCCTCAGCTCTCACTGTCCACAGTCTGTCCCTGCTCCGTTCTTCCACGGAGCTCTGCAGCCCCTAGGCAACTTCTCCACTGTCTCTCAGGCTCGGCTCTGCCTGGACATCCCGAGAGGTAAGGACACTGGGCCAGCCTCCCCTCCCAGGGACACCCTTAGCTCTCCAATCCTGTCACAAGCAGAGATGCAGGGCCACTGCTGCCATTTCCAGTGGCTGGAGCCTGTACACAGAAGAAACTACTAGCCCAAGATGCCATGTCAAGCAAGGCTCATGGTATTCAGGACAGTGTGATGGGGGCAGAAGTCCTGAGCATCTATTTCTGAACCCAGAACTTGTGAGAGTTGAACCTGTGCCCTCTGTGCCAGAGGGGACACTGTGGACTTAGCCAATTTCCTTCCAATCTTTTTCCCTAAGTGTCTAATAAAATGACATTGCAGAAATGAGTTAATACCCTGTTTTAGTTTGCTTAGCATATAAAGTATTTTCTCAGATTATAAAAAACAATCATTGTAATTATGCTTTTAAAATGGCAATAAAATACCCCATCAAACAATGACTTATTTCATCATTCCACTAAACTTGATTCCTGTTGTCTTCTAGTCCTGTGACAAAAACCTTTGCCACAAATGTTTTTAACAACAGCACAGACTGGCATATGCCTTCCTAGAGGCTCTTGACAGGCAAGGCTAGGGGAAACATCTTACCAAGTGGAAGAGCAGGGTTTTTAAAAACATTTCCCATGGCATAGCAAGCATTCCATCGGACTTTCATGGCAGCCTCATTTACAACGGTGGAAATCAGAGCCTGGATGGACTCCTTGATGATTTCAGCAAACCTGGGTCTTTCTATGTGAGTGGGTTGGAGGAAATGAAGCAAATTCCCAAGGGCCCGGACTGCATTGCTTTTGACCTAGAATAAAACATAAAAGTCCTCAGAGTTATTTTGCCAGAGATGTTTAAAAAAAGATCCTCTATGTCTTAAAGCAAGAGAATAAATGAGACATGAACCGCGTGAGGGTGTGAGTTCTAGGAACTACGCATGCTCAGCTGACCCGATGCCCGAGTCCATGCTTTTTAAATGAAAGCTCTTTATCTTTCATACTTTTCAATTTCATTGAAGGGTTTACTTCTCTTTCTGGTTAAATAGCAGAGCAGCATGACTCTATCATGCACTACAATGAGGGAAGGCGGTGCTCTCTATGGGACCCGAGGCAGCAGCATAAACTGAGTATGGAGTGGGCAGCATTCCTCTGAGTGCCCGAGAGCATGCCATGGTTTATGGCTGTCAGGTCACCCTGCTGGAGCAGCGTTGCTGCAGGTGTGCCCCCCATCATCTTGTGTACCTTGTCTTTGTCCATGGAGGCTTGTATAGCAGACTGCAACATTTTCAAGAGCAGAAGCCCAGAGAACTCATCCTGAAAACTTGGGTCTGGTGTGTTCCTGTCCCACCCGAGGCACCCGGCAGGGTAAGAGAAAAGACCACCACTTAAATGTGTGCACACAAAGATACAGTCACCAAGTATACGAGGGTAAAACCACCAGGAAACAGTTTGACAGATTATACCAAGAACTTACACATCTTTGTTTGCTTTTGAGATAGGGCCTTTTTATAGAGCTTAGGCTGGTCTGGAACTTGGTATGAGACTTAGGTTGACTTCAAATTTGTGATTCTCCTGTTTCAGCCTCCTGAGTGCTGAGATTACAGGCACGTGCCACCACACCTAGGTTTCAACCTGGCGGTTCTCCATTTACGAATGTGATCACAGGGGCTATCTCAAGATTCCATGCCCGAAAGTATTCACTGCATATAAACACCGTTCAAGAAAAGGATGGATAAGAATGCAACCTGTGTGGGCTCTTTGTAACATGTGTTTATTAAACAGGCAGTCAGCCAGGTGGTGGTGGTACACACCTTTAATCCCAGCACTTGGGAGTCAGAGACAGGCAGATCTCTGTGTGTTCAAGGCCAGCCTGGTCTACAGAGCAAGTTCCAGGACAGGCTCCAAAGCTACATAGAAACCTGTCTCGAAGGAAAAACAAAACCAACCAACCAAACAAACCTAAAAACCATCCTGTTATGGGAAGGAGGCAGGTTTTTATATTACATACCCATTTGTACTGTTGCAATTCTTTTGATCTGTGAATGTATTCCTTAAAAAAATATAAACTGTTTTCTCCAACGGGATGCCACTGGGTATATCCACTACACTCCAGGGCAGCTCCATGGGGGTTTTTGTAGATTATTTTTGTCTTATTGGAGTTTTTGAGAGACAGAGAGAGAGAGAGAGAGAGGGAGCAAACATGAAGTTGGGTGGATACAGATGTGGGGGAGATCTGAGAGGAGTTAGGTTAGGGGAAAATATGATTAAAACATATTGTATGTAAAAACGTTTAATAGACAAACAACCCCCCCCCCCTGTATCCTAAGAACAGGGCAGCTATTACTGAGGTTTCAGATTTCTATTAAGATATTTTCACAATGTGGGTGTATGTTTACATCAGCACATGGCATTTGAATAAGTATATTGTTATAGAATAATACATATTTGAATACTTAGTAAGAACCTACCAGGTTTATTGTTTAAAGAAATATTAAAACAAGGTAGTAAAGCTGTCTGTATAATATGGGGAACTCTTGCTAATTCCTTCATAGTAGCAGGAAAGACACCTTTTAGGAATTCTAGAACAGATGCCACCCAGGGAAAGCAAGCTGAATCACTTACATGTTGACGATTAGAGTGTCTGTTAGGTTGCCCAGGGACCAGGCTGCTTTGGCACGCACGTTTAGTGACTTATCTTGAAGTGACATCAATATGGCATTTGCTGTGTCTGCAACAAATATGACGTCCTGTACAACAAACCAGGCTGTATTACTCGGGGAGCTCACACCGCTACCCCTGAATTTCACAGTTCACTGTCACAGAAAGCTGTAAGCCTTGACGGTAATTTTGATTTAGCAATCAAAATTCATCTATGGAATGGACATCGCCTGTGACAGTTACCTGTGTGTTCTGTACTTGGGTTGATTTCTACCTCCAAGCACACTCTTCTTAGAGATGAACGTCACACATAAGAATATAGGAAAACTTCACTGCCTTCTTAGAAAACTGGGCATTAGCTTTCTCAATCATTACTTCCATGAGGTAATGTCCTCTTTTTAATCTTTAGCTAATAATTCACTAATTAAACACTGGATGCACACTACAGTCCCAGGCAGTGCGTCAAATAATTAACAAAGCACGGGTACTGCTCACTGTAATAGCAATTACGGAAATCTGATTATACAGCAGGTAGATTTCCTTCACCGTCAACACGGAAGCTATATGCACACAAATCCACTAGTGGCAAAGGCTCCCAGGAAACAGAGGAGTGCAAGCCAGGCTTAGTCTCACCTGTCTGAGACAGGGGAAAAGCACATAGACGCCGAGGGCCCTGGAGGTCGCAGCTTTTACTAAATGGTTCTTGTTGTCGTTCAGGCCGAGCAACATTGTGATGCACAAAATCTGCTTGTCATTCTGCAGCGAGAAGGTCCACAACAGAAGTGAGATGGGATCACTGTACGCCAAAGTCTCCCACAAGTAACTGACCGCTGTGACCTCAGCCGGCCAAAGGGCAAGCGCCTGGACACCGGGGCAGTAGCTGAGGCATGATTTTGGGCAAGGCACACACAGCATCTCATTACATTGCAACTTCCAACTATGTAGCAAGATCATTCTTATCTTTCTGCTTTATTAGGCCGCCTCCTTTATAAAAGCTAATTTACGTAGCTAAGGACAGCTCAGAAGCCATTGAGCAATAAAGAACAGGAGCAGAATGAACATGCTTGTGTACTCCAAATCAGACATGAAATCCTCACCCAGAGCAATGGGATTAGGAGGCAACACGCTAAGCGAATACCCAATGTGAAGGCCGTATAGCAAGTGTCTTCATACACTGTAGTTTCTCATGTGACTCCTCTGTTAAGTGGATAATACACAGCTTTAAAGAAATCCAAGGAGTCAAAGAGCTGGCTGGAGCGGAATGGCTAGGATGCGGACCCAAGACTTTCAACTCAGGACACGTAGTGCTTCTGAGGTCTGTCTTCAGAGCTGTGCCACTCACTCCCACACCTGCCTTCTAAGGCCCAGGAAGCAAAGCTTTCCTGGGGAAGCAGATGTCACTGCCCTCACTGCAAATCAACAGAAACAGTTCCTTTTTTCTAGAGATGGGTTGAAAGATTTCAAAACAAAGAGCCACACTGGAGCCCTGCTGCCCAGGACATGGTCCGAGAGTTGGGACATGTGGCTACGTTACCGGCAGACTGCTGAAGGCCTCTGGCAAGATGGAGGACAGGGCATCACAGGCGCTCGCCTGGAGAGTTGGGTGCTCTGAACTCTGCAGGGCTCGGGGCAAAGGACCATTCAACATCGAAGTCCAAAACATCACCACCTGGAACGGAGGCACAGTTAGAACCTCAGCATAATCCCCACAGTGGAACCCATTGAGGTCATGCCCATCAGATGTAGCCTTGGAGATGAGGCATTTTGCTGAAGGAGTAGCTTTTTGTGTTTTCACTGGTTATCTTCCACAGTGATGGAAACAACTTCCGAAGTAACTCGCCAGACCCAGTAAGGACATATACAGTGACAAAGACGATATGATGGTGGTGATGATGATGGTAGCAACAAGGGCAGAAGCAGCTGTTTTCCGAAGGCTTTATCATAGGCTGGGCATTATTCTGAGTGACTGTCATACATCAAACCATTTTAATCCTCAGCACAATTAAACCAAGTCTACCCCACCACCACAATTTCTACCAAGAAAACAGAGGCACAAAATGCATTATAACATGCTAGTCAGCAGCAGGGGTCACTGAGAATGCGGATGCCCCGCCATTCCCGCCATCCTGCTGGGCTCTTTCAATGTGACCCTATTTGGGCACAGGTGGCTGTGCATACCAGTCAACAGGATCAGAGGGAGAGCTGAAATGGTTTGTCTCCTCCTGCCTGTAGCACTGCGTGGTGACTTAATCTGTGTCACTGTGTGCTGAGTGCCAGCTCTTAACTCAAGAATCAGGCTCTGCTGTAGGCACTTTGAAGACTCAGCTTATCATAAACTCCTCAGGCATGTGTCTGAGGTGTCCTTCTCATCTTTTATACAATCCCTGGGATTTTCAATTCATTTCAGAAGTTGTTTGCTTTTTGGTTTTTCTAGTTTTTGTCCAACAGACTTGGTCCTGAGCTTTGCTGTGTGTTGTCTTTGTCCACATCCTACCTCAGCTCCTGGAAACCCAGTCTGGACTCTTCTCACCTCAGAACGTGTGAATAAGATAGCTGCACCCTCCTGGGTGGGCCAGTTACTCTCATCTCCAAATATTTACACATGTGGGGCCCCACCCACTCTGAATAGGGCTGATCTGTATAACCAACAGGGTACTGTGAAAGTGACAGCATGAAACTCTGGAAGCCAGGCCACAAAACATCTCCCAGCTTCTCTTTTTCTCAGATCTTGATGTGGGGAAGATGGATGCCATGTTAACAGGACACCAAAGGGCCCTGATGAGACATTCCCCAGGGAGAAAACGAGTGAACCTTTGTCAACAACCAACACAACTTCTCGGTATATGGGTGAGCCACCTGGAAGGTCCTCCAACCCCAGGCAAGGCCACAATTGACTGCATCCCTGGTGGCATCTTGTCTCATGAGAGACCTCCACCAAGCTGACATGGCCCAGCCACTCCAGTTCCTGACCAGCAGACTGCAGAGAACAAATGTTCATTGTCTGAAGATGCTATGTGCTTAGGTTATTCTTTTGTTCAACTAATGACGGGCAATACAAAAGTCTGTCTTTTCTCTAGGCAAGGCAATAATGAAATTGTGAGCAGTCAAGACGCTTACCCAGATGGCCCAGCAGTTAAGAGCACTGGCTGCTCATCCAGAGGTCCAAAGCTCAGTTCCCAGCAACCACATGGTGGCTCACAACCATCAGTAATGAGATCTGATGTCCTCTTTCTGGCATGCAGGTGTACATGCAGATACAACACTCACACATAAAATAAATCTAGAAAAAATTATGTAAAAAAAAGTATTGCCCACAGCTACTTGTTTAGCAAGAGAAATATGAATTTCCACCCAAGTTCTATCTGATGTTCAAACTCAGTCCATCTCTTTGCAAGTGGTCTCATGAAAGCTTGAGCTGCAGCCTTGGAGAAGAGTCTGGGTATTTAACCACTGCAAAGATGATGGACGTGTAAATGGTAGAGAAGAGGCAGGGTGAAGAGGTCAGAAGGAGAAAGCTTCACCAATGCTGAGTCCATTTGGCTTTTGGCACCAAAATGGGGCCATTTTGGTGGGGTTACATGTCTCATACAAAGAACTGGCAGTGTCGGGGTGACAGAGACGATCTGATCATAGTTTTTGTTTTATTTCCCTCTCTTCCTTCCTCCCTTCCTTTTTTTTTTTTTTTTTTTTTGGTTTTTAGAGATAGGGTATCTTTGTAGTTTTGGAGCCTGTCCTGGGACTCACTCTGTAGATCAGGCTGGCCTCGAACTCACGCAGATCCACCTGCCTCTGCCTCCAGAGTGCTGGGATTAAAGATGTGTGCCACCATGGCCTGGCCGATTTTTTTTTTAAACTATATGCATATGTGTGAAGGACAAAGGACAAACTTGAGTGCCATCTCTAGGAACACTGTCCAGCTCCTCTGAGGTAGTTTCTTATTGGCTTGAAGTGCCCCAGTTAGGCTAGACTGTCTGCCAGTGAGCCCCAGGGATGCTCCTGACCCTGCCTCCCAGCTCCAGGATGAGTATCTGCCACCATGCCCAGCATTTTTTCCTTTTTTTTTTAAAACATGGGTCCTGGGGACTGAACAAGCACTTTACCAGTGAGTTCTCTTTCTCTCTCTGTGTGTCTCTCTTTTGGTTTTTCAAGACAGGGTTTCTTCTGTGTAGCTTTGGAGCCTGTCCTGAAGCTTGCTGTATAGACCAGGCTGGTCTCTAACTCACAGAGATTCACCTGCCTCTATCTGCTGAGTGCTGGGATTAAAGGCATGCGCCACCACTGGCAAGCGCTCTCTCTCTCTCTCTCTCTCTCTCTCTCTCTCTCTCTCTCTCTCTCTCTCTTCTCCAAAAAAAGTGTCATAGGAACCATACAGGTTACCTGTCGATTAGACATAAGGTATAAGAAAGGTATAAGAAGCCTTGGGGCCACTGAGATGCTCAGCAGGTACTTTGCTGTGCAACCATGGTGACCTGAGTTCAATCTCTAGAAGCCATATAAATGTGGAAAATAGAGAGCCAACTCCACAAACTATCTTCTAACCTCAACATGTGGGTGCTGGCACACATACCATAGCCAGTAATAATAAACAAACAATTTAATGAAAACATTAAAAATTAAGAAGTCCTGTTGTCCTATTATACATCAGGAACACCATGGATTTGTTCCAAATTTTATTTACTATTATTAGTGTGCACATGAATGCCATATGTCGACACATCTGTCACAGTGCACACGAGGATGCAGAGGAGAACTTTGTGGAGTTGGTTCTTTACGTGGGTTCCAGCGGTCACACTAGGGCTATCAGTCTTGTATCCCTGGGCAGCAAACACCTCTACCCATGGCACCATTTTGTTGCTACATTATGGTTTTTGACACTGGAAGAAATGATATTATCTGCTCCACTTTATTACTGAGCCTCAAATAAAAAGCACACTAGAGCACTTCAGAGAGAACGCTGGAAACAGAGGCATGCTTACCATGTAAATGGGTACTCTCTGCTCAGGAGCCATGTTGGAATCTGGCTTGTACTGCTGTATCAAGCCTGTACCCAGTTCTTCCAGAAGCTGCCAAGATACAAGAAATGAGCGGTCAGAGCAGAACATTAGCACTATGGATAATTAGCCACAGATAACAGACCTTCAGTTTGGAGATACAAATCAATAGAAAAAGCTGTTTTTTGTTTTGTTTTGTTTTGTTTTGTTTTGTTTTGTTTTGAGGCAGGGTCTCATTATGTATCCCTAGCTGGCCTCAAATTTAGAGATCCACCTGCCTCTGCCTCCCTCACACTGGGGCTAAAGGTGTACACACAATGTAAGAAAAGTAATTTCTAACTGGGTTTTCTCTTCTCAGCAACCATGACAGAGGAAATCTTTGAAGGAGTAAAAACAGCACCTATGCTGTTAGCCAACCCTGCACATAAGAACCAGGAAAGGAAAACATCCTCTCCTCGCCTGAAACCTGAGAAACCACAGAAGAAAACATGTCACTTAGAATGTAATTACCTTCACGCTGTGGAGCTGAACGGACGGGTTTGCTTCACCCATGCACTTACAGATCACCTCACCAAGCTCCATCAAGTACAGCTGAGCCATTGAAAAATAGCCCCTGGCCAGGTGAGCCAAAACCTACATAGAGAACAGGCAATTAGCTCATCTGGAAGCAGGCAAGGCTGCACAAACCACAAGCGATATTTCCGAAGCCGTTCACACCTAACCCAGACCTTAATCTAGTGTTGGAGAAGTGAAAAGCAGCCGTAATCTAGCTACTACTGGCTTTAGATCCGTGATGCTTTGCTGGGTTGTGGCATCTCACTCAAGCCTCAGGGGAATCCTTTGATGTACATTTTTATGGAATTTATAGCTGAGAGGACCAAGGCTGAAGGGGAAAGGGTGTGCTCAGTGTTCTCAGACGACCAGCAGAACTAAGCTGTGATGGCTGTTCTTGGCTGTCACCTTAACACATCTGAAGTTAACTAAGACCTAAGTGGCTGGGCATGCGTGTGAGGGATTCTTTTCTTAATGAAATCATTTGAAGTGGGGAGACCCACTTTTAATCCAGATCTTTTGAGGTGGGAAGATCCACCTTTGATCTGGGCCACTCCTGCTGGTGAGGCCACTTGATACACTTGCCCCTTAGTCACCCTCCTGAGAAGGGATGAACCCTTCCTTGCAGACAAGAGGGCAATGGCGATTCCTACCTGCAGAGCCTCCAGTCGCATGGGGCACGGTTCATAGGTGCTTCCCTGGGTAGAGCCAGCATCGCTACCTGAGCAGGAATCCTCCTTGGGCAGCACCACAGTGGAGATGCAGAGTCGGATGAGCCAGCAGGGCTCTGCAGACGCCTTTGGCGAGCTGATCAATGCTTCCTCCAGAGAGGGTCCCACAGGGACTTTGTTCCAGCAGTCGGGAGTGCTGAGGTGAGGAGTTGCTGGATTGCTGCTGCTGAGCCCAGAGGAGCAGGGCTGCTGCAGGAGCAGCTGGACTTCTGGCAAAGGCGCATGCGTGGACACTATAGCTCCTAAGAGTGTGAGACTTGACACTCGAACGTTAACATCTGTCCAAAGAAAGTCAGAGCACATCACAGAGCCACTGTCATAAGTGCGCAGTTATCTCCTCTGGCAATTAAGAGCTGCTAGACTTTCATTAGGCATAATTAAACTCCTAATTCCAATTCATAGAAAATATGGGACAATACCATGAAGGAACAACATGAGAAATCAAGAACACTATTCTACAAGACAGCTGACTAGGAGTATCCAAATGAGAATACTAGAAAAATAAAAATCAAAATATGGGGTGATGTTTCTTGATGTAAAAAGACCACAGAACCCAGGTATGGAGCTGCATACCTGAAATCCTCGCACTTGGGAGTGGGGGAGTTGGTAAGAGCACTTGCTGCTCTCACAGAAGACTAGAGGTTGACTGCCAGCACCCACACCATGTAGCTCACAACTGCCTGTAACTCAATTCTTGGGGATTCTGTACCCTCTTCTGGCCTCCTAGGTACCCACATACACATGTACATACTCAGCCACAGTCACAGAAATAAAAACAATGTATCTTTACAATCCCACACTCTGGAAGGGAGGTAGGGGGACAATTGAGGCCAGCCTGGGTTCTATAGGAAGGTATCATTTCAAAAACAAAACAAGCAGAAACACTACAGTGGTACACATAGTAACAACATGTTATTAATCCATGAACTTGAATGATCCCATGATTTAAAAGAAAAAAGCTATTAAAAACAAAAACAAAACAAAACAAACAAACAGGGTTGGGGGAGGTATCTCAGTGATTGAAGCAATTGCCCGTAAGCAAGAGGCCTGGGGATTCGGATCCCCAGAACCCATATAAATACTAAGTGGGTATGGAAGCCCACATATAATTCCAGTGCTCAGAAGACAAGACCTGGGATCCCAGGAGGAAAGTGTTTAGCCAGAGATCCGGGTACCCTGAGAAACAATGAATTAACTGGAAAAACTGAAGAACATACCTGATGCCAACCTTGGCCTTCACATGTGTGTGCCCACATACACAAAAGCCCATGAACACATGCACTCACACCACCACACATACGTAACAAAGGAGAAAAAGAAAAAGCTACACGGTCAGCATCCGGGTTCAGTTTTTTGCACATGTCTGTAGCAGCCCCAGCACCATTCGTGGAAGAGTTAGCAGCTGACGCTGATGATGTGGGTATGCTGCTAGGCCCTCTACTCTCTTCTGCTGATCTGTGTTCTACAGTCTTCACTGTAGTAGGTTTTGAGGTGTGGACACTCGCAGATCGAACCTGGGGCCTTGCAGGTTCTAGGCAAGTGCTCCACCACTGAGCTCGACCTCCAGCCCTGTTTCCTATTCCAGGTCTTCCGGCTGATAAACCTGAGAACCTATTGGCCAGTGTTATACACAGTGACCCGCTGGGCCTTTGACTGGGATTGCACTAAACTTTAGGTCGTTTGGAAGAACTGACACTGAACTCTAGCCATGAACAAGGACTCATCCATTTCATCCATCACTTTCTAGTGTTCATACGAACCTTCTACAAATTTTGTTAGATTCCCTCCTAAGCATTTTAGAGTTTGAACATTTTAGCAATGAAAACATTCAAGCACAAAGACAAGCATTGACAGGGACTGTTGAGATGTGTCTGTTCTCCTGGGGCTGAAGATGCAAGGCAAGGGAAAAGGTGCAGCTAGACAAGGGCTGCCTGCACCAGGAGCCTCGGGCTCTACCTTGTGCTTCTGCCATCCCTGTGATGAGAGACCTCGGATAGGGCTTATCTTTCTGTGTCCTGGTTTACACACTGGCTTACGTAAGGAGTGGGTTGAACCTGGCCTCTCATGAAAGCCTTACAGGACAGGTGCAAGTCTTCCTGTTATGAGGAAATTGGGGTTCTGGATGGGCCATAGCTGTGAGGATGGAAGAAGTGGGAGTGAACTATACATTCTCAGATGGACTCCAGGGCCAGCATCCCTCCCATAGCATTCCAGAAAACACTGCACATTCCAGAAAACAAAACAAAACAAAACTCTGCAACTCTAAGGGAGCCTGATCTGCAATCCTGCAAACAAACAAAAAGGAACATTCTAAAGGCAGGAGCTTACAGCCCATACATATATACGGGAAAAGCCAAGACTTACAGTAGTATCAGTTAGAGGTGATGTGAACCAATTTCAAAGGACTTTACCCCTCAGATCACGTTACAGAAGTCAGATCTTTGTATTATACTTTTTCTCCCCAATACATGATATTGCCCATCTATCTATCCATCCATCCACCACCCACCCACCCACCCATCCATCCATCATCCACCACCCATCCATCCTTCCTTCATCCATCTCTCTTACTCTAAGATGCAGCTTGTTCACTGTCTTGAGAAGCCGAAGAAGCACTCAACTCACAGCCAGTTCTCCAGCTTTTTCCCTCCTGCAATGACCATCTAGTGCCCTTGACAAGCTGACACCAAGCAGAGCTCTTAGAGCTGGAAAAATGCTCTCAACACGTACTTCTATTTACTTGCAACAGTGACAGTCTACATTTGATGGACATAAAGAAGCAGTTCACACTACTAACCTTTGTGGCGGATGTAAGGCTTGATGTGGTTCCAGACTTTGGTCAGCAAGCTGAGTTTCAGGCGGTTGTAGGGGGCATTTGATACTAGATTTGCAAGGCACTGTGACAGAACAGAAACATATGTTCACACACAAAAAATAATAATGATTTTTTTATACTTATTTTTGTGAGTGTGAGTGAGGTCAGAGGGCAATTGTGGGAATCTGTTCTCTCTTCCCACTTCATGGATTTTTGGGATCAAACTTGTCTTGATGCAAGAGCCTTTACCCATGGAGCCATCCCACCATTCCTCTGTTGCCCAATTTTAAAGGTCTATTTACTAAAAACAAAAACAAAACAAACAAAAACCAGTCCTTCTTTCTTTCCTTCCTTTTCTCTCTCTCTCTCTCTCTCTCTCTCTCTCTCTCTCTCTCTCTCTCTCTCTCTCTCTCTCTTCTTTCTTTCTTTCTTTCTTTCTTTCGGTTTTTCAAGACAGGGTTTCTCTGTATAGCTCTGTAGTCCCGGCTGGCCTGAAACTCATGGAGATCACCTGCCTCCCAAGTGCTGGGATTTAAAGGTGTGCGCCACCACTGTCCAGCTGAAAACCAGTCTTTTTAATGTCAGTAGTTAGATTAGTTAAAGAGGCACAGCTTCCAAACAGGTGTCTTTGATATAATTAATACTTATGCTCTCAGCTCAGATTACTTTTGGGTGATGTGAGACACACAAACAAGCCTCTCTGAAGCTGAACTTGGGACTTACCTTAATTATCTGAGTAATGGTCTGGGACGATGACTCTGCCACCAACGCTAACAAAAGACATCTGTGCAACTCTCTAATGCTGGACGCAATTGTTACAGAGAAGGGGGTGAAAGCCATTTTGTGGTCAGTGGTGTCTTCAGCAACAGAAAGAAATTGCTTTGAGCCTTCCAAGATTGCAGACAAAACTTGCAAGGCACAGGCACGTGTCTGGAATTTCAAGATGATTCACACCGGTCAGTCAGAGGTTGGGATTCAGGCTCCCTTCTTTCTATATAGACTTAATTCCTCAAGTATTCAGGGCCATCAGGTCAGAGGAAGGAAGGAAAGGGGAGGATGTATCAGGTACCAAGGGCAGCTACAAGGCAGGCCACTTGCACCACAGAAGGCCACCATGGGACAACAGTGGGGCAGCACACAGATCTGAAGTCCTATGTGGGAATGATTAGAGACCTACATACCTAAGTATAAGGCCAATGGAAAGAGAACTAAACAGCACCTGAGAGTATCTACTTACATTATACTCTGAAGCATCCCAGTGTATGTCTGTGCATATTAACAATGGTAATGCAATGTTTAGAAATGCTTGGGTGAAGGAAATAACACTGCAGTGGGTGCATCTGATAAAGGATAGAAGCTGTATATGTTTATGTGTACGAGTGTGTGCATGTATGTGGAGGCTGATGCCAGGTTTCTTCCTCAGTTGCTCTCCACATTAGTTTTTGAGACAAGGCCTCACACTGAGCCTGGAGCTTACTGATTTGGCTAGGCTGGCTGGCCAGCAAGCCCTAGAGATCCACCTGTCTCAACTACCCAGCTTTTTTATTGGTGCTAGGGATCTGAACTCATGTCCTCATGCTTGCATAGGAAACTCTTTAAGCACTGAACCATCTCACAGACACTAGATAAATCTTATGTGTGGAGAGGGGAAAAGCCATCTTAGTCATGGAGTGCGGTTTATTTCAGGAAGGCAGTTACAGGTGACTGTGAACTCCCATGTGGGTGCTGGAAATTGACCCTGGATCCTCTGAATGAGCAGTCTGTGACCTCTCCAGCCCCCATCTTACACTGTAATTAGCTACTCAAGTGATTATGGAGTGATGGGAGATGTCATTCTGTGAATATGTTTCCCTTATTGGTTAATGAATAAAACACTGTTGGCCAATAGGAAAGCAAGACAGGTGGGATTGGAGACAAGGAGGAGAGAGGAAGTAGTAGGAGGGAAATTTAACATGGAGGACAGAGAGAGTAGAACACCAGGCCCTCTCTCCGGTAAGATAAGACCACATGGAAATATTTAGATTAATAGAAATAGGTTAATATTTAAGACAAAGCCAGCCAATAAGTAATGCTAGTAACAGGCCAACAGCTTTATATCTAATACAGCGTCCCTGTGTGTTATTTGGGACTGGTGTGCCTGTGGGACCAGACCAGCAGGAAATCTACCCATAACAATGGAGTATTCCAATCTACTGTAGATCACACTCTCCTTTTAGAGAAAAGCCTTAAAAATAGGTAAAATATGTGGTATGGCTAATTAAAATACTCACTTTCGGTGGGTATGGGGTCTACCTAAGGAAAGCCAGGTGCTCCTCAGTGTGATTTCTCAATACCCATTGCTGTGAGGCCGAGAACAGACTCCTTTCCTTGGTTAAGAGCTAGTCTCCAGAGAGGAAACTATCTAAACAGAGGCAGACTCTCCATCTCCCAAGGGGTAGTTGCTGATGCTATCCAGACTGCCAAACTATTGTTTTTTTTCTTTCCTGAAATTGCTTTTTTTTTCATTAAAATATGTAAATCATTCTTGATTCTTTAAGATATGGGCAAATCATTAGGACTTTATTTATACTTCTATCTTGTGCTTTCACAAAACAATGCAGGCACTTTTCTAAGCTTTAGTTAGCCTCTACACCATGTATACTACATTGTGCTGAGTTAAGCCACTGAATTGTTCCTAACACCATAGCTTCAGTGGGGCTCAGAGACATAAGTTATAGTGCAGTGTGCTCTGACTTCAAGCAAAGCCTAGGGGGTTGGGCATAATCTTAACTCAGGTCTGCAGAAGACTGTCCCACCTCATTTCCTGCCTATTAAGGTTCTCAAGTCAGGACCTGGGATGGTATGAGAGCACTATTCAGAGAAGATTAGATGGGGCAAAGGGCAAGAGGACATAAAAATTTGTCTTACCTTTGGAGATGGGTCCTTTAATGTGAGTGTCATCAAGGACACAGACTGTGGGCTTCCAAGCTCAGGCGTGTCAGGAACAAAGGCTGACCAGTAGCCATATAGAACTTTTTTCTCTATCGATTTGATTGTAGAAAGAAAACAAGCTAATGCCCCTTGGCGAACCTTAGCTTGGTATGACCTTTCATAGTGAGAAGAATGTTTAATAAGTTTTTAAAAATGTAAATGGAAAGACTATGTATTCTAACCAGTTCAAATGACTTAAGAAACTAAGCACTGTGAGTACCCCTAAGGATGTTATCATCCCTTTCAAAATATGATCAAAACATGTTAGGTAACTTTGCCACCAAGCAGAGTATAAGAGACTAACATTTTGATTAGGAAACCCAGTTAGACAAGAAACAGTGCAGAGTATCCATGAATCTATTCAGTGGATAATTCCTGAATGGCCTTATATAGGCCACAGCACTTGAAGTGAACACACACACACACACACACACACACACACACACACACACACACACACACCTGACATGCTTTTTCGTGGAAGTGATAGATGGTTCAAAAAAGAACTGTAACATATTTTACATGACTCTAGGGCAAAGGTAAATTACATGGTCATGTAACAGAGAACTGAAGTCAGAATGGAGGTATTGGAAAAGTTTTCCAGAAACTATGACTTGTGAGCTCATTCTGAAGAGGGCTAGTGGTTAACAAGATGAAAAGCAGAGTCACAACAGCAGTCCCAGCAAGTAGCCATGGGTCAAAGTGATGCAAAGCCCCCATGTGAAGACGACCTTCAAGGTCAATGCCACATGGCAGATAGACAGGTTCTTAAGTCATATGCAACTACAAAGACCAGGTAGAATGTTATAACAAAATACTACTACCTCATTTTACCCTGCATGCCTCCTTCTGAATCGGAATAGTCTGACTCACTGCTGCTGACTCGTTTCCAGCTGGAGGTGGCGAGAGGCCAGGAGACCTGTTCTCTTCCTGCAGCTCTGCTTCCATCCACAGGCAAACTCTGCGAGCCCCAGGGGGAGGAGCACCAGGCGCTCTCGCCACACGTGTTTATCCTGCTCGTGCTGAGAGCTGGGCCCACTTCCACTTCACCACTGGATTCTTCCTCCTCCTCCTTCTCTCCTTGTTGGGTTTTCTTTGCTTTTACTTTGTGTTTTTTCTTTTTATTCTGATTTTAGGAGCAAAGACATAATATATACATACATATACATATACATATATATATATATGCACACACACATAGATACATACATATATATATACACACACACACATACTTACATACTTATAATATCTACACATACACATATATATATATTATGACAGTCATTCCAAAACTACCTTTCAACTGAAATCATTGGTACCTTTTCATTTTAAAGCTACTGGAGATGCTCCCAACATGCAGTTTGAAGAAAGGAGAAAAAAGGGCAAAAGCAAGAGTGGCAGGATGTGCCAGGCATGACGCATGATGCACAGCACTGAACTCCCATCACAAGCAACAAGGCCCAAGTGACACTGGAGTCACTTCTCAGAGCGTCTCCGCCCTCACCTGTAAGCACCAGGCAAAGCTGTAGAGAAACTGGCCTTTTCGAGCGTCTGCCAGAGCTCGAAAGTCCATGGAACATGAGTACAGAACCTGTCACCCAGGTGCAGCAAATGTCCCTCTAGACAGCACAGGAGGTGGCAGCCATTGCACAGGATGACTGTTCTAGGTCCTTAGGTTAGGCAGTAAAGATATGAAGTAAGGGCACTTCCTTTCTGTTCTTATCTGGCATCCAACTATCTTTGGGTCTTAAAGAGCACTTAAAGTGCTCTTGACCTAGACTTTCTATTTGCAAAAATCTGTGAGTTTTCTCAGTTGCAAATTTGATCATATTATTTTGCTACATGACTTTTTCATCACCTACAAAATAAACTCCTGGCTCTGTAACACTCTGTGTAAGACCCCTCCACACTGCCGGTGACATGAGCCACACACACTCTTACTCCACGTGAGAATGCAGCTCTGTTTCTCCCTGTTTCGAATTCTGGAGTCGCCATTTACACAACACATCTTAAGCAAACCTTGGACTGCATGCTCTGAATGTGATCTCACAGTACTCTGTAGGTGCTTTGGTGAAAGGAATTACAGGACTGGAATGGTTTATCTATCTTTATCCAAAATTCCTACGGGTAGGCAGAATCAATCAATCAATCAATCAATCTCTCAATCAACCTCTCTCTCTCTCTCTCTCTCTCTCTCTCTCTCTCTCTCTCTCTCTCTCTCTCTCTCTCTCTCTCTCTCTCTCTCTCTCTCTCTGTGTGTGTGTGTGTGTGTGTGTGTGTGTGTGTGTGTAACATGGGAGTATGGAGGCTAGACATCTGTGTGTCTTGTTTAACCCTTTCCACCTCATTTTTTGGAGGCAGGTTCTCAGTGAACTTGGAACTCACTGAATAGCCAGCCTGGCTGGCTGGCGAGCTCTCGAGATCTACTTGTCTCCACACTTGGAGTGCTGGGGTCACAAAAATGTGACACTAGGATTTTTGTTTTGTTGTTCTTTAAATATAGGTGGCAGGGATGGGAACTCAATTCCTTATGTTTGTGCAACTGGTACTTTACCTACTGAGCCATCTCTCCAGCCTCTCGTGCCTGCATTTCTCATGTTTCCCCCAATGTTCAGTACAGTATGTTTATAAATGCTGAACAAATAAATAAAGGAAAGAATTCCCAATTTAAGCATTCTTTGTCTGCTGGCACATTTCTAGATATAAATCTTGCCCACACATCTGTATACTCCAGAGTCTCCAGGGGAATGGGAAAAGAAAGCAGCTATCTAGAAAGGCTAGGAAATGTTGAATGTGGCGTCATGGAAACAGTGACCCAACAGGCAGATGGGCTTCAACAGCTCTGGAGAAGAACTGGCACATTAAGACCCAAAGGTTAAAGGCAGCCTAGCCTGCAGCCTGTTTCTATTATTATGCTTCTACTGGAATGCAGCCAATCTGGTTGCTTTTGCACTGTGATAGCCAGCCCTTTACAAAAGAAGTGTATTGACTCTTCTTGATTTTGAGAGGCCCAGGAATGAGCCTTCATAGCACTGAATGTTAAAGCAAACGCTTCTTTGCAGTGGTTACATTGCTAGACCTCTCAGAAATACAAGCTGGCTGGTACTCTCAGCAATAGGATCAATTTTACATTTCTGTAGTAACTACATTAACCTGAAAACAAGTTTACAGTGGCCTTCTGAAGCAGCCAAGAAGCAAATCATAGAGAGCACACACAGCAACACAGCAAGCACTCAGACAACCCATAGCTGAAATCTCAGTGGACAGTGATGTACCGTAGATGGTCGAGCAGCACTGGGTTCTGGTTGCTGTGGTTTAACAGGTGATCGCCCATCATACTGAGGAAGTGGAGTTGGGTACAGCACCGCAGGCATCTCTATGTTTAATCCAGGGAGTCCGTGAAACATGACTTTCTAACAGTGAAAAGTGAGGAGAAACGAAGGCCACATAAATCAAACAGAATCAGCTGTTCTCATTGACAAAGCACAGACAATGCTTAAAAACTACTACAGAATAAAAATGAGACAAAGGAGATACCTTAAAGTTAGTGCTCAAAGAAGTGCTTGATCCACACCCCCCTGAATGCTTCAGATCTCATCTATGTCCATGCCCCACTGAATGCTCCTTATCTCATCTGATTTTGGAAGCCTGCAGGGTTGGGCGTGGCAAGTCCTGGGATAGGCAAAGAGCTTAATCGTGTCTACAGGCAACTGGATCTGCACTGACCACACCAGATTAGGCTTGTGCATCTATTATTTTTGCTTATCAATTCACTTTTATCCCATTATCTTATGATGCAATCACACATTATTTAAACTAATTTATTATTTTTTAGGCTCCAATTCTTTATTTTTTTAATTAGGTTTATTTATGTGCATGTTTTGCTTGCATGTATGTGCCTGTGGAGGTCAGAGGAGGCGGGTTGGAGCCCCTGGATCTGGAGCTGTGAATGATTGTGAGCCATTAAGTATGTGCTGGGTCCTCTGAGAAAGGAACAAGTGCTCTTAACCACCAAGCCATCTCTCCAGCCCCTAATTTATTGTACTTATTTATTCAACTATTTCCCTATCTGATTGCTCCTATTTAGGGATTAAGAGAAAGTAACTAAAATATTGGTCACAAAGCTAGACTGTCACAGATAGCTTTGACCCGAGGCAACACAGAACCTCTCTTCCTGGGCACTGGGTTTCAGAGGGTGACCTGACTTTCCCATTGTGTGCAGGCTCAGAAGCTAGTGATGGCTAGTAATGGCAGCTCCTTCAGTACCAAAAGGTGAAGGAAGGTTCAAGATAATCTGCAATTAAATTATCTACAGATCATACCTCACCACTGATTCCTTCTGAGATTCCAAAGTAATTCTTAAAACTTTAATATATTGATTGCAGTTGTCCTCTGCTCTTAATTCTAAGTGAGTATGGTTGAATGCGAACATCTTATTCTGCTCTTATCATCCACACTAAGAACTTCTAATGCCTTACAGCTAGCCACGAGAGGCGACAGGATACAGGACAGCCCCCCACCCCAGCCTTGGGCGTGAAACTGAAGATGCCCTCACCTTTAGCACAGCAAGGAGTGCTCCCAGGTGCTCGGTCTGCGTCATCCTCATCTTCCCACCATTAAGAAGAGACTGTATGCCTTTCAGTGCATTCTGTAACAACTAAGGGCGGGGAGGCAGAGAGGCAAGGCAGAAGGCAGAGTAAGACCCGGTTCCTTGTGGACCAGCTCTGGAGCACTTAGAATGAAAGAGAAAAAAGGTTCCTAGAAGAAGGACACTTTATGAAGCATGCACAGCAGAGAAGGGCTCCCGAGAACAGAGCTGATGGGCACTCTGGACAGCTTCCAAGAAGAGTTCTCTTACTGTACATTTATACACCAGCAAGAGTAAATGATGAGCAAAAAGGGGGACGGGTGAGACGGCTCAGCAGGCATAGCCACCTGCCGCCAAGTCTGACGACCCGAGATCAGTTCCCAGAACCACTCAGTGGGAGGAGAAGACCAACTTCTCCAACACGTCCTCCGAGCTCAACCTAAGTGTTATGGCATGCCCATATGCACACACACCCATAACATAAAGTGTCATTTAAAATTTTTAGCTGGGCAGTGGTGATGCAAACTTTTAATCCCAGCACTCGGGAGGCAGAGACAGGTGGGTCTCTGTGAGTTCAAAACCAGCCTGGTCTACAAAGTGAGTTCCAGGATAGCCAAGACTGTTACAAAGAAAAACCCTGTCTTGAAAAATAAAACAAAACATTAAAAAAAAAAGGAGCAGGAGCAGAAAGATGTGAGGAGCTCTGTAATAAACACCTTGAGTGGCTCCTAAAGGCCAAGGCATAGGTAAGGAAGGCAGTTCTGATCAAGAATGCCCACAGGGGAGGAGGTGAACTGCAGACTTGTTGAAATAGTGGGAAAAGTTGATTTTCATGGATTATAGCTGCAACAATTACATTAGAAGCTAATGGTTGCTAATTGTGTAAACCAACAACAGCGACATGACTTTATCACATACTTTAAATGCTTCATCTTGTGTACCACGTAAGAGCCCTACAATATGGCTTTGTCAGTCCAACTTTAGGGCAGAACATGGAGGCGCCAGAAACTTAAGTAATCTACACAAATTACTCCATCTGTAGTCACCAGAAACTATGTCGTATATAAATAGGCACTGGGAAGGTGTCTAGGAGTCATTAAAACTTTAAAAACGGGAAGGTTGTAAAACAAGACATCAAATGATAAATATGCTCATTCAAAAAGCCAAGGACCCAAAGAGTGAATTATTTCCAGTGGTCATATCTCAGTCAGGTACCAAAGGATCTATAATATTTAAAATATATGTTTTTGAATTTAAAATATGCTCATGTATCATCACATATGTCATTAAAAAATATATTATTGAACAGATTTTCTTCCTTTTCACCCTAAAATCAGTCATAATCATTGTATTGTTTTTAGATTCCGGAGGAAAAAGAATAGGGGCTTTTATTTGTCAATATAAAACTCAAAGCTGGGTGGCGGCGGCATACACCTTTGATCCCAGAACTCAGGAGGTAGAGGCAGGTGGATCTCTGTGATTTCAAGGCTAGCCTGGTTTACACAGTGAGTTCCAGGACAGCCAGGGCTACACAGAGAAATCCAAACAAACAAACAAAATAAAATAAAATAAAACAAAACTAAAGCAAGCAAAATGGTTCTGTATCATTTTAATTCAAAGGTGTAGCTTTAGTGCTATTGACTTACAGACACCATTTACACATTCATGTAGCTCTATCTATCTTTCCAGGCCAAACTAATAGAGCAGTCAGATCCTCTAGCCTCTGTTCTATGCCTGCAGTGTTCAGATATTAACAGCAGTCTCACCTACCATGCAAAATGTTATATCATCCATATCAGACGATTTTGGAGACCGTAAAATGGTCAAGAAAGCTTGGAAGCAGATGTTCTGGTAGGACTCCTCCAAGCTCGGCTGTCCTGGCACACTAAAACACATGTAGAGAAAACAATTCAAGCAGTCTCCTTTGAAATGGTATTTGTAGACGACAAGCATTAATGCCAGCAACACAGACTGCTAAGTCTGGAACACATTTCTGAATACTACCGTGCTCCAGAAATGGCATTTTGGTTGATTAGTTACTGTTGGACCAGCACAGGCTTGACCACTTATGAAAGTGGAAGAGAAGTTTCTATAGGAAAATGGCACAGAAGTGTAGTAGAGGTGTGAAGAAGAAACAATCTCTTTTGGGTCCTGCTGCTCAGACATAGGAGGGAAATAATGCAGGCAGATCCTGCGGTGCAAGAACATTACTGAGTCTGCTTTCCCAGGCACTGATAACAAAGTGATATCCAGAGACAAGGTCAAGTCTGTGCTGTCTGTTTGTTACTGCATACTACAGACCGGCTCCATTGTCTTAAAGAAGAAACTGGACTTAACAGAAAAATCTCACAAGAGCCTAAATTCACATAAATATTCTTTCTAAAAGAATATGATAAAACTGACATATTGCACACCTAACACTTTTAGCATGCATTTCTCCCTTCAATATAAGATAACCTTGTTAAATGGCATAGGAAATATAAACTAGGTTCTTTCTCTTTTTGTTTATTGAGACACAGTCTCACCTGTTGCCCAAGCTGGTCTGGAACTTGCTTCAGCCTCCTGAGTGCTGGGATCATAGGCATGTGACACTAGGCATAGCTTAAGCTAGGTTATTTTTCTACGTTGGCTCTGGCTTCAGGCAGATAGAACAATCTACGAAGGGCCCAGGAGAGGTCCTACCTTCTACTATTGGGAAATCTGTTTGGATCCACATACCTGAGACATAAGTTGGCCATACAATGTACTGCAGCTCGCCTGACCTCAGGATCAGGGTGAGTTGAGTCACTCAACTTCATCAAGAGGCCACTCTTGCCTAGCAAGTCTGGGAGATGCTGAAACAAAGTATCAGCAGTGTGGGTATAAGAATGGCTTCTAGGAAGACGGTACTTGTTAGACAATATTTTTTTTAACTAAAGGGCAGATTTATATATATTATCTGTATAATATATATAAAATTAGCTATTAGGTAAATCAAACATATGCCAGGAATCAGTACTAAGAATCATTACTAGGTGACTGCTGGGGCTCTTTAGTCTTGATACATGGACAGAGGGTGATGATGATGATAATGGTTAACAGTTAGAGAATGCCAAGCATTGTTTCACTGCATCCTCAGAGCAGTATCTTACACATGAACAAACAAGGCTCCAAGGGATTCAGGAAGGCTATACATGCAACAAGTGGCAAGATGAATACTTGAACACAGGTTGCTTGGCTCTCAAGTCTGTGCTACTAACCTTTAGAAGGAAAAACATAACAGTTTAAATTATCTGTCACAGTTAATTTCATTGGTCAACCTGACAAACCTAGAGTCACCTGGGAAGAGGGGGGAACCTCAACTGAGGAACTGTCTCCATTAGATTGGCCTGGGGAAATGTTTGTAGGGCATTTCCTTAATTGCTAACTGATGTAGACGGTTCCAGCCTACTGTGGGTGGTGCTATCCCTAGGCAGTTGGGCCTGCACTGTATAAATGACAGCTGAGCAAGCCAGAGGAAGCAAGCTAGTAAGCAGCATCTCCCAGTAGTTTCTGCTGCAGCTCCTGCCCTGGCTCCTCTGGATGATGGGCTATAAGCTGTAAAATGAAATTAACCCTTTCTGCCTCTAGTTACTTTTGGTTGTGGTGCTTATCACAGCAACAGAACATAACCTAAGACACTACCTTTTGACATTTTGAACCATTGCAGTAAACCAGAGTTGACAGAGCTTGAAGAATTTCCATGTGTGTCCAAGAGCTACACTGATGAATAGCTGAGATTGTATAGGTCAACAGGAAATCCAAGTTCTGCTCATCTACAACCACCTAACAAGAAAGGAAAAAAAATAGAGATGATCTAACATAAGACAATATACATTCATCTTTTTGTACCAAAGCATTGGGTCTATGCTTGATCAAGACAGGGGGAGACCTTCTTCTTGCTACAGGGTCTTGATCACTTCTGTCCCTTTGATATTTCTACTGTCCCTTTGATATTTCTAAACTAGAACCTGGTAGTCCTTGTAACTTTTCCTGGAACTAATCAGAAACTGACAGCTATAAATACAGGCACAAGTTTCAATACACTGAAATGTCTTAATTCAACTAAATTGACTTAACACAGCAATTTTTCAACTAATACACAGCAAACAAGCATATCTACTAACTATGTATCTGTCATAATGTGAGGGATACACCAAGAAGATATGACACATCCCTGTCCCCTAGAGTTTATAAGCTTCTTGAGAAATAATGGGCTAACCAAAAACCAATTTATGGACATTGAAGTCCATATTCAATATCATCAAATGCTAGAAAGTTGATTATGGGCTGTAGATACCACAGGTGATGGGAAGTTTTCCAATTGCCAGTGATACAGAGATGGATCACATATAAAGCACAAGACAGTAGTAAAAATTCAGAAGCCATCTAATATCTGTCTGTGACATTCTAAATCTGGAAGCAGTCTCATCTCATTTAACACACAGCTGGTTACACACCAGCATCCATTCCCTTGCCTGGAAGTAGGGTTCTAGTTCTATTTGGATGCCCTCCTCTCTTGCAATCTGAAAAATTCTGGTTGACACAATGCTAAGTGATATCCGTACAACTCATCTACTAAGGGATTAACTTCAAAGTTTTACAGATGGAAAACGGAAGAACAGACCTTAATAGAAATACCTGTGGACTTTTAACCCTGGGGCTTTCTGTTCCTAACATACTCATAGGGTTTTATGTAGATCACAAAAATAGTTTCAGGTAAAGAAAAAAAAAAAGAAAAAGAAAGAAATAGGGAACATGTAATTGTATTCTGGGATATACCGTGGTCAATTCTATTTTTCTACACACAAAAAAAGTCTAAGATGGCATGAATGATGTTGGATTACTGAACCAAATATAAAAGAATATACTCATAAGCAAAAGTCTAGAATTTCACAGAAAATACATTTGGCCAGAGTTCTACTTGGTTTTAATTATACCTCTTAATAAGCATTGCTTTTTTTTTTTTTTTTTGGTGGTACTGATGCTGGTATTGAACCCATGGCCTCATGTGCGCCAGGCTTTGCAAGGCTCCACCACTGAGTTATATCCTCAGCTCAAAGCATTTTGCTTTTCCAAGCTTTTCAAAAGATCAGACAACCCACCTGGGCACAGTAGCAAACATCTGTAATCCCAACACTTTAAACATAAACAAAAAGATCAGAAGGTCAAGGTCTTTCTTAAGCCGACCTGAACTAAGATCCTGTCTCCAAACAAAACAAAACAAACAAAACAAAACAATGAGCCTACCATATCTGCATTCCCAAACACAGCCCTAAAGTTCCACATGTGATTACCTGTAATCTGTTAAGTAAATGATGGATCAGCTGAGACACTTTGCTGACAAGGTGATTCTGACTGAGAGGCACCAACTGACAAGCCCTCACAAGAAGAGCACTGACATCCTATTTAAAAAAGATAAATGCACCAGTTAGCCAAGTGAACACCCCAAAACACAGTCAAATGAGAAGTATAGTGACTGATCCACAGTCAGTGAGGAAAAATATCCAAGTAAAAGTTGAGGAAGAAAATAAGAATTGGGGATGAAATAACAAAAATTAGGAAGTACTTAAAAAGGAACTTTTACTATACAGTAAATTAAATAACAAAAGAGGGGCTTCCAACACAGAAAAGCACAGGTTACAGCTAAAAATACCAAGTGAGCCAGACATTCAATGCTACTGGGTAAATCAGAAACACTTACATGACTCTTATATAAAATTGGAAAAATTATAAAGTAAAAAAGGATGCTATCCACAAATGACACCATCTACTGATGCTCTTAGGAATTTTTCCATTCTTATGTAAATGCACACTTATTTTTTTTTAAATTCCTATCCCCCCTTGAGCCCCATATCTGTCTCTTACTGTACAGATTGTTTTATTGAGCAGCTTGCTTCTGCCATTTGCCAATATACATTGAAAATCTCTGATTAGGTTTACACTTTTATGGGGTTTTTTGTTGTTGTTGGTTTATTCTATTTTTATTATTTTTTTTTTAACCAAATAGTAGATTCTGGCAAAGAATAGTCTGGAAAGGGGCTAGACTGGAGGAGAGCAGTGGGAGACCCGGGGAATTGTATAGGCAAGAATTATTTTGCCTACAGCACAGACAATGGGAACAAAGAGTGACCTGCGATACATGTTTGAGGCAGACTCTGAAGAAATTTAACCCGACAGGCTCCAGAATAAAGGAAAGAAGCGGAGTGTGGACCTGTGTGTACTTGGGGTGGGGCAGGGTAGAATGAATTGGGGATGGGAGTGTAGGAGACGAAGTATTCACCTTTGACAGCTATCAAATTGGAGATGCTTGTTGGCCATGGTAGCACTGACTTGGGGATTCAGGGAAATTAGTAATATACAAGATCTGATGTGTATGAGTAAGATTATTCTGACAGCAGAAGTAAGGCAAGCGAGAAGGAGCTAGTACGGAAACAAATCAGAAATCACGGGCACTAAGGCAAACAGGCTCCAATTCTAGCTCTGCCATTTGCCAAAACCTTGACGCACTTTCTGTGTTTATCAATGAAAACCAACTAAAAATCATCCTCGACTTTCCTGGAGGCGTTCACCAGGGATGGCAGCGGAGGGCGTCAGAACTCAGCTTTGAAAGATGGAGGGCAGAGACGGAGAGAGAAAGGCGGCTTGGAATAAGTCATCCGGTGCATCGGTGACACCCGGAGGGGCCGGAGGGAGGAAGCAGCTGTCGTTCTGGAAGGGTGAGGCGCGCCGCCTACCTCGGGGGTCACGCCGCCGCCCTCGCTGTAGTTCTCGGAGATGAGCTGGTCGAAAAGCAGGTGGATCTCCATTCGGGACACGGTGCTGTCATCCGGCTGCAGCGCGCGGAGCCTGGCAGACAAGCGGCGGAACCCATCGTCCTCGGACGACGTCTCCCGCGGGGCCTCTCGCGGCTGCCCACAAGGAAGCGAGGAGGCGACCTGCACCGCCGCCATTTTTCTTACGTGATATAATTGGGAAGTACTTCCGGGGTACCGCTTGGGGCAGGGCCTCGCTGTGTGCTCTAGTTCCGGAAAGTCTTTGTTGCACTACAGGTTGCACGCGGTGGTGTGATTACAGAATCCTTCCCTCGGTCTGGTAGCACCTTGTAAAAGGTGGCAGAAATAAGGCTTGGAAACATCGCCATCCACACCTCCTTATCTTCTCAGAAAGTTTGTCCCTGGGCAGGGCTGACATTACTAAAGTTTCAATATTCTGGGCTGGAGTTGTAGAACATGCTCGTTGATGGCAGTGACAGAAATGCTCTGTGACACCCTTCTACTCTTATATCCTATCAGAGTCCTTGATCTCTTTTACTCCCAGATGTGAAAGTACTCCTACCCAGTGGCATAAACTGGTTGTTATAGTAATGGTTCTCCTTGCTTGACACCAAAAGTGTCTGAAGCGGTACTTCAAGACACGTTCAAACATTGCACTGAGCTGGAAGGACGCAGGGCCTCATTCTTACCACACTAGAGGTATGAAGAGACTGTATGAACAGTGTGGGTTTAGCAACATGGATGACCCATATATAGTATTAATCAAGACTGAATGACCTTGCTAAGCAATATCCTGTTGCTAAGCTGTGAGTTCCCACAGTCTCAGGGTAGGAGTTTGGTGTGTAGGGGCTGCTACCATGTAACTCAGGTCAATGCAAGAAGTCTTCAAAGGCTTCCCTGGGAACCCTGTGAATATTTTTTTTTCCCCTTTAGTCGATGATGACCACAGAATAGGTATGTTTATTTTCTTGGTGGATTCACATTATATACTATCAGATCTCAACATTTTGGCATTAGTAGCTTTTTCACTGTTAAGATGAGATACCTGAGAGGAAAGAGGACTTATTTTGGGCTCAATATTTCCGAGGTTTAAGCCTGTGCTTGGCTGGCTCTCCTGCTTTGCTCTGCAGTAAAGGAGAATTATCATGACAACAGGTATGTTTGGTTGAGACTGCTCACCTACAGCAATCAGGAAGTGGCAAGAAACTAGGTGGGCCCAGGACAAAATACCCCAGTAACCTACCTTCAGTAATGCTCCTGCTTCCTGAACAGTGTCATCATCTATGGACCAATTGTCCTCAACATATGAGTCTATGGGAGATGTGTCATATTCAAACCACAACAACATCCAACCAAATAATCCAAGTGTCACGGAGACTTTTGTAATGATGATTTATTAAAAGAAACACCTTGACCCTCCCCACTGTTCTTGTAATCTCCATCCATGGCCTCCATTTCAACTGCTTTCTTGGGCATGGAGTTCCAAATAGGCATTTTTTTTTTCCAGGTAGAAGCTATAAAAAGAAAGTTAGAATTATTAAAGAAGATGTCCCTTGAGACAATTCTTCATTGCAGAAATAGATATTAGAAATTATACTTGAGACCTGCTATTTGGGGGTACCTGGCTACCCAGAATGCAATGAGATTCTGGAAATCCATAGCACTGTAAAGAAGCCAGCAAGCACTATAACTGAACAGGGCAAATACAGTGTTCTAAACATGAACAATTAGGTTTGCTCTAATTTAATATTAGTATTACTTGTGAACGCTTATGTTTTCGTATGTGCAGTTATGTGAATGTCATGGCATACATGTAAGAGGGCAGAGGACAGACTTTGAGAGCCAGTCTCTCCTTCCACCATGGGACTTCTAGGGATCAAACTCAGATCACCAATCTAGGCAGTAGGAGCCTCTACCCACTGATCAATCTGTTGGCCCAACCAGTTTGGTGTTTAGAGTACATGCTAAACCTGCTAATATCATTTATCCATATTAATACAGCTTAATTACAATAGCCTTTATTATACTTTTTTAAATTAATGGGTACTGAAAATCAAAAAGGGAAACTTATACAATAATATAAGTCCATCAAATATTTTACAGAAGAAACATCTGCTTAGGTCAGTATGGCAATGTGCATCAAAGGCTTAATATGGGAATATACTTTGGTCATTGATTATATATGTCAGGTTGTATCCCAAAGGAATTAATAAGGGTGTGAATATTTTAATAGTCATTATAGTCATGTTAGTATATAAAATAAATATCTTAAATGTACATTTACAGAGATTGCTTGTAGAAGAGCATATACAAAGGACTATAGAGAAGGCAAAGATGGTGGGATGAAACTAAGGCTAAGTACTGATTAAAATTGTTCATTAGCTATTTTTAAATTAAATAGCTAAGGAGTCAAAAAAAAGCCGGTGGTGGTGGCACAAGCCTTTAATCCTAGCACTTCAGAGGCAGAAGTAGGTCAATCTCTGTGAGTTTGAGGCCAGATTAGTCTACAGAACAAGTTCCAGGACAACCAAAGCTATATAGAGAAACCCTGTCTCAAAACAAACAAACAGACCCCAAAAGCTATAAGATTCTTATTTTTAAAGATATTTTTATATTTTTGCATAATGAAATATGTATCACAGTCATAAACAGACATTATTTTGAGTGATATATAATGGGTGATTTTATCTTCTTGCTCAAATATTGTCTGATTTTTCTCCTGAGTAGACTGGGTTGGGAAATGATTCTAAAGGTTTGGAAAGCACAATCTTGAGGTAGGTGCATCTTCTTCATGAAGAAAAAAAAAAAAAAAAAAAAAGGAGACACTATAGGGAGACACATAGGATTCTATCCTGCCAACTTCTGGGAAGTTCTATGGGTGTCAAATGTATAACTGGTCTGGTCTGGGCAAGATTTGGGGTACCAGTATGGGCCAGATGGTCTTACCTGTTACTAACTTGTAGCACAGATGTAACTGCACCCACTGCTGATGCATTGCTCCCCTTCCCCACAGTCCCAGTCACCTCTGCAGAGCTCAGCGCAGGTGCCTAAATCAGAAAAGATCATTTGAAGGCCAGGCAGGTGGAATAAAACCTGTAATTCCAGCTGAGGCAGGCAGATGATCAGCTAAAGGCCAACCTGGGCTACACAAAGAATTTACTCCCTCAGGAACAGACAAACAGATGGTGAAACCCACTGTACTTTAGGTTCAAGTTCTGGAGATGACAGTCCTCAGTTAAGGAGTAAATTTCACTGGTTTCTTTTAGCTCAATGCAGAGTATAATTCGTAAGCTGATACTATTTATTTCTACTAAAAACAAGGGACACAGATAATCTCACTTAAGCAAGCCCACTTTAGAGATGTGGGTGGCGGGGGTGGTGGAAAGGAAGAAAGAAGGTTGCCTAAATGAAGTCACTTTTCCACATCACAGGACATGAAGCAGAGCAGGGGACATTCTGACTTGCTGCTTGCCTTGCTGTCATTCTGTGACGTTAGTCTTCCTGGCTCTGCTTCATAGCACAATTCCCAAGTATTTCTGGTGCTGCTGCTCCTCTGAGATGAGAAAGTTGATGACCCCTTGACCCTATTCACAGTAGTTTGGTCAATCTTTTAAGTATTTGGGTTGAGCTTTTGCTATATATGAAGCACTCAGAAAGCATTGAGGCCCAAGACAGGCCCCTTGGAGCCTTCCAGTGCAAGTAAGACTTATATTTAAGGTTCCAAAGGCAAAGCAGTGTTTCATAAGTGGCCTGCAAAGTGGATCCAGAGGACTTGAAGGGCTCAGATGAGATAGGCATCATTTCTTGTTCATCAGAAAAAGTAAGCCTTGAAGTGCAGGAATATTCTCAAGGAAGAGTAGTTGGGGAAAGCAGAGGGAGTGCTGAAAGGAAAGACACAAGAATTCCCAAGGAATTCTGAAATCCTGCCTGTAAATGGGCAGGATTTCTGAGAGGCCGGTGTGCTGCCTAGGACACAGGACCTGAGAGGTCCCACAACTCTAGACTGACTCTTCAGGTCTTCTCCCTTGTTTCTCTGTTCCCTGGAGTATGGGGAGCCAGGGCCCGTGGAAAGGGGAGGGCTAGCCAACTTTGGGAGTGGCTGGAAGTAAAGCAGAAGGAAACACTGCAAAGAGCAAACATGTGGTCAGGACCTGTGGGTTTGGGATTATACTGCTGTCACTAGGGAAGATTACCTGCTGTGAAGGCATAGACAGAACCAGGATTTAACACATTGAAGAAGGAAGAGAGGGATGGGGAGAGCTTTGGGGTGTGTGTGTGGTGGTGGGGAACTATTGCAATGTCAGAGCCTAGGAGTAATCAGGGCTGAACACAGTGAGGCAACCGGATAAGGGCTTGGGGGTAGCAGAGAAGCAGACAGTGTTAGGGCTGCGAAGGTGAGACTTTACTTCTGAGAAGGGTCAGGAGACTCATCCAGAGTACCATAGAGGAACACATCAGGAGTTTAGTGGGGCAGGACTTGAGGCCATGGTTACCAAAGGGTTAATGGAGGAGTGGGTAGAGAAGTAAGAATACTCCTTTGAGGCCAAAGGAGGTGAGGTGCTTGTTGTATCCAGCATAGCAGGATGAGGCAGGAACATTGCTGTTTATTTGAGATCACCCTGGGCTACACAGTAAGTTGCTGGCCTGCTTGATCTATGGTCTGAGACTATCTCAAACAAACAAACAAACAAACAACAACAAAAACCCTATAGCCCGTTTTTGCGAATACTATTGGTAAAGAAGATTGAGACTGACCCATGTTTAACATAATTAGAGACACTTTGTTTAGGCAAGAAGAAGCTGGTGGAGAGGGAGATGTGGGGAGGTGGAGAATGGCTGCTGAATGAGCAGGAGCAGAGAGTCCAGGAAGGTGAGCCAGCAAATGGAGAGAGAGAACGTCAGAAGAGGCATCCTGTTCCAAGAAGGAACCATCAAGGAAGATACTGAGCACCCCCCAGCCGCTTCTTGTGCGCTTCTTGTGGTTCTGGATGTCCTACCTCTGGTACCTTCATTCAATGCTACCTCTTGCCCGGACTTACCTAAAAGTTGCAGTGGTCTCACTGCAGCCTGAAGCTCCTGTACCTCCAGGCTGAGGGCGATGAGGGACACCACAACAAGGAAGGCTCCCAGCTTCATGGTGCTGGTGGAGAGTTTTAGCCAACTTGCAGTGGGGTTGAGAGCAGCCAGAATTTAAACCTTTCCACCCACTGGGCTAGAATGCAAAGTCAGGGGTGGATCTGCACACCATGGAAGCCAAAGCCCCGCCCGGAAACTAGCATTTCTGGGAACACACACCATGGGTGTCCTGGGTAATGCCATGTTACCCAAGCCAGGCTCTGTGCCAAGAACACCCTCCTCTGTCCCACAAACTGGACACCTAAAGTTAGGAAGCTGGGGTGCCTGAGGGGTTCTCATTCATCTTCAACAAAGTATTAGAGGCCAACTCTCGGCCAGGACCATGCTGGGATAAAGAATGTGTCCTCAGGTGACTACAATCCAGGAGCCGGGTGTCCGTAGGAAGGACATCATCCGCTTCTCCATCTCTCCCCTCCCTGCTCCAGCACAACTGTTCTTGTGACTGAGGACAGGGAGAGGCAGTGGGAGAGCTAGTGGGGTGTGGCTACCTGTTGATGAGACAGAAAGCCACTGTGACTTTCCTCTGCCTTGATGTGATTATCTCTGTTGCTTAGAGCCTTCATTTTGGGGAGCTTTAGCTGGCAATACCATGTTAAACCCTCCCAGGATGCCTCCCAGGCTGCATATCACTGCTGTGGGACTTGCAATGGTGTGATAGTGACAGCTAGCCTGAGTGTGAACTTTCATTTCCTCCTTTTTGTGGACATGCCTACCAATCTAGATGAGCTTACCTCAGACCACCCTTGCTTTAGGGACCAGGGGGATATACCCTCTTTTTCCCCCATGGGTGGGGGAAGGATGTGCATAATGTTTGGTTAGGAACACAGTCTCATCAAATACCTTAACATGAAATGAGGTGGGAGCAGGTGGAGTGGGGAGTGAGGGGTAAAAGGGTTGGTTTGTTGTCCCTTGGGAGGTCCCTGGGAAGATGGATAATTTCACTTTAGTGAGTCAAGTACTTGGGCTGGGACTATAGCTTAATGATGGAAAGCATGGGGCTCTAAATTCAATTCCTAGGAACACACACACACACACACACACACACACACACACACACACACACACACACGGAGAAAACTGGATGTTTCACAAGGACTCTGGTTCCTAATTCTGGGGCTACAGGAAGAGTCTCCTTTCATTTGTCACACTCTTAAATGCCACAGGTTAGAGGCCCTTTGGATAAACACTGCTAACTCTCCCAAAGGGGTTCAAGGAGGTTAAAAGGTTATGGGCCATGCAGAAAGGAGTTTTGCAAACTGCTTTAACCCCACTCTGCGTAGCCCAAAGGCAGATCTGTTGATATACAATTTCTGCACTGGGTCTAAAGCATGGCACACCACCGACTTCTGGTCACCATGCTAAAATACCTGGCTAATGCAACTAGAAGGAGGAAGGATTTACTCCGGTTCACTGTTTACTGTTTGAGGGGATTGTTATGGTAGAGAAGGCATGGCAGAGTGTACAACTGGGACTACTCACAGCTTTGCAGATGAGGAGAGAGATAGGTAGACGGACATGGACACAGATATAAACATACACACATAACCTAAACCCCATCCCCAGTACCCCCCTTCCTCAGCCAAATTCTAGCTTCTCAAGTTTCTGAGTCCTCCCCCAGGCAGCACCACCAGTTAGGGATCAAGTGGTGCAAACACCTAAGCCCATGGTGGGGTCATTTCATGCTCAACCCATAACACCCAGGAAAGAGTTTAGAGACATTAAACACTAAAACATTACACAGCTCTTTTCCACCTGATTCCACATTCTTACAATCCTGAGGCCTGAGATAAAAATATTTTCTGAAATTGCACAAAAGTCAAAGTTATATTGAATCATTCTCATTTCTTTTCATATAGTCTCATTTTGATTTTCTTTTTGGTGGCCTAAGCATGTGCTTGTTGGGTCCAGAGGGACACTCAGAGCTGAGTGGGGACTTGGAGTTTGAATGATATGCTCCATCCTGCCCCCCCATTTCTTCTCTGGATTCCACTTGTCTCTGTCATCCAGGCACTCCTGCTTATTCTGCTTCATGTACATGGTTGAGGACAGTAACTTTTAACTTGTCTAGCTTGGCTGTGCCTAGAACACGGAATTCCTTTCCCTCTCTTCTCTGAATTCTTGTCTTTCAAAAGTTAGGTCCTTGTCTATCAATCATCCTAGCTCAAGCATCACCTCCAGAACTTTCCTAAGCCCCACCCCTTGGGGAGTAACTGGATCTTTGGACTCCTCATAGTTCGTATTGAGCCCTGTTAACACATAATGACTTAATTACTACCGTCACTGCCTGACGTTTCTCTCCTGGGAGGATCTTGGCAGCTAGGAGCGGGCTTGTTTTCAGTGCTCCATGACTGGTGTTTATTGTCCTTAGTGATTATTGGGGGTGGGGTGATTATTTCATCTTATTTTTCTAACCCAATGTAAAGAGATGAAGTAGAATGGTAGAGGTCTCGGGGGGAGGACAAGAAGTTGAAGGTGGGCCCACCTAGGACCCACACTAGAATCTTGAATTTGCCAAACTGGCTAATTCCAGAAAGGTGCACACTCTAACTCGACAGCATTGGAGCTCAATAAACCCCCTTTCCAATCCCATCATGTTGTCCATAAAAGTGTGAGTATGAATAAGAATCCTTGTCAGTGAGCACTGCTTATGAGTCTGCTACTGGGCAATACAGCCGGTGTTCAGTGCAGGGGTTAGAGAGGCAACCGTATGTGGCTTATTAAGGAAGCTTCCATTCTAAGGGAGGGAGTTAGAGACCACAAACAGCCCGTGATGAAAGCAAATTCAGAGGGAGACTCTCCCCCCCCCCGACTGAGAACAAAGAGTGTCAACTTGACACAGGCTTGAGTCATTTCAGAAGAGGGGACCTCAATTGAGAAACCACAATTGAGAAAACACTCCCCACCAGATTGGTCTGTAGGACATTTTTAAAATTAGTAGTTCATGGGGAGGACCCAACTCATTGTGGGGGGTGCCACCCCTGGGCTAGTGGTCCTTGGTACCTCAAGAAAGCAGGCTGACCAAACCACATGAAACAAGTCACTAAGCAGCTCCCCTCCATGGCCTTTGCATCAGCTCCTGCCTCCAGGTCCCTGCCCTGTTTAATTTCCTGCCCTGACCTCCTTAAGTATAACCTGAGAGATGTAAGCTGAAATAAACCCTTTCCTCTGTGAGTTGCTTATGGTTATGAAAACCCAGCTAGGACAGAGTATTTTATTTACTGAAGTAAAAAGTAGAAACCAAAAGTCACTTTGCTTTCTCAGGACTACCAAGGGTGACTCCATTTGCATTTTGCAAAGGTAACTGGGCTCTCCACCTGCAAAAAGCCTCGGCTGGGCTCTCCACCAGCTCTCGGTACACAAATGACCTTGCTATATTTAACTTGTGCTGAATCGTTTTAAGCTGTCAACTAAATAGATCCTTAAACTTTCTGAGTCTATAGTGCCTCAAGAAACATTTTCTCTTGCGGAGACCAAGAAGTCAACAAGACGAGTGCTTGAGTAGAGAGGCGCACACCAGATGTGAGTTACTATTCACCTGCATTTGCTGAACACTTGAGTCGTTCCAGGCTAAGCCCCTCCACCAACATTCTTTTTTTGTTATTTGTTTTTTGTTTGTTCTTGGTGTTTTGAGACAGGGTTGCTCTGGAACCTGTCCTGGATCTCACTCTGTAGACCAGGTTGGCCTGGAACTCACAGAGATCTGCCCACCTCTGCCTCCTGCGTGCTGGGATTAAAGGTGTGGGCCACCAGCTCTCCACCAACATCCTTGCAGATATTCCTGTGTTTAATGCTCCAACAGGCAATAAGGTGGTTTGTCAGTTGCAATGCTGATTGCCCAAAGGTAGCATTTGTGTGAGGGTGTGTCAGAGCCGTGTCTGCCACACTGTCTGTTCAACTCTGTCTTTCACCCTCCACTGACCCCTTCCTCTGCCTTGAACCATGTGAGGGGGAGCGATTATCAGGATACTGATTGTTGTAGTTTCAGACATCTTTCCAAACAGGTAAAGTTGCTAAGCCTCAGTGGTCTCATCTGCAAAGTGGCTGAAGCAGGCTAGAAAGAGGAGGAAGAGGAAAGGGTCATAGGAAGGGAAAGGAACTGCTCACCTTGGGAGCTAGTTTGCATCTCCTGTTGTCAAGGATGTTTAAAAGGATAAATTCTGCTTATTTGGGGCCAGCATTTGTGGCCCTCCCTTTTCATCTCTAAATCTAAACAACACACCCCACCATCATGTAATTTCATTTACACATAGTTTTACTTTAATGTTGGGTGCTGGAGAGATGGTTCAGAAGACCTGGGTTCGAGTCCCAGCACCCACATGGTGGCTTACAACTGTCTGTAACTCTAGTTTCCAAGGAATCTAATGTTCCTTTCTGGTCTCTGTGAGGACCAGGCATGCTACACACAGGCCAAACATCCACACACATAAAATACTTTTTAAAATTTTACTTTGTTTAAAAGCATTACTTAATCTTTTATCCTTTTTATAAATGACATCCTTTGAATAATGTAGTTTAGAAATCATAAGACCAAATAAATGTTGCAAAGACACCTAAGTGTGAGTCTTACCTTGAGAAGCCCACATTCATGTCTTTGTCCTGTACTATCCTTTCCCTGTCCATCTTCCTGTCTACATCCTTAAACTCACTAATCTTGCCCTCTTCTGGCTTATCCTGAAGTTCTTTTTCCTGTAGAGTCAAAGATCTGGCTTTATTTGGGTGGAAGTCTCTAACTGGGAAGGGAACTCCTCAGGTTGCTGATGTCATTTCTGGGCTGCTTTCCCTGCTGCTACTGAAAAAAGTCATCTTTTATTGGGTACATGAGATGAGAAAAAAACATATACATACATATGTGTGTGTGTGTGTATAATGTACACACACTGGCACAACATCCTTTAAATTGTCAGCTATCAGTACTATGAACATCTGCAAAAGGGATTGTTGGTTTATCTTTCTGGTCTCTGGAACAAGTCACTTATGGGCAACTTGTGCAAAAGTGTATGAGGTACTTAGGAAATACTATAAATAATACTAAGGAAATAAATAAAAAGGAGTGAGAACCTGTGCATGTTTTATTCCACTGGACATTATAATTAAGCCATGAAGAGACTTCAGGGCTTAATCTAGCATCGTTATTAACTCTGTGATCACACATGGATTCATGGTTCCTATACAGAGGCCAAGAAGCACAGCACATGAACAATTCCTGATAGAGAGTCATTTCTTGGGACAAGATTTTAAAAAGTTACAGGCAATAAAGAGCACAACATTGTTTAGAGGGGACTGTCACCACCCAGTGTGCCTCCATTCTCAATAAGAATGCTTGCACGACAAAGGGGTTGTTGCCAGCTATTGATCAGTGAGAACTGAACTGTTCCAAATACCAACTCTCCTGCCCCTTGAGCTCTGAAACTAGAGCGTGAGACCTGGTGGGGAACACAGTGTAAGGTTCACACCCCAGGAGAATGAGAAGTATGTGTCCTCCAGCCTACACCTTCTCATCTGAACCAGATCTAGATAGTGTAAGGGTCTGCCAGCTTAGGAACCAGACCAGACCATCTGCACTTGACCCCAGATCTAGCCTAACAGACACCTGTGCAGTCAAGGGCACGTTCTTTAACTCCAGATTCATGTTGCTGAGTGAAGTCTATCTCCTTTGATACAGTATAGATTACCCAAGAGAGAGAGAGAGAAAGAGGATGACACACTCCCTCCCACTGAGCTAGGCTGGCAGCTGCAACCTGGATCAAGACATTTGAAGCCTAACCCTGATAGGTATCTGTTGTTTCTGAATGAAAGATCTTTTCTTGGCATTGAGTAATGACACACTTTCATACCAGCATGCCAAGTGGAGGGAAATAGCCTCTCAGCCTCATAATTGATACTACTAAAGAATGGAAACCACTTTGAATGACAGAGAGAATTGGGATGGGGAGAAAGGGAATTGACACACACTGTGCATTTGTATGTGCTACATTACACACACACACACACACACACACACACACACCATGAATGTGTGCACCTCCAAGCTCTGTCCCTGTAATTAATGTTATTTTTATTGTTAATGTTAATAATGTTATTATCCCTGTTATTAAAATTTTTCAAGGGCTAGCTCCATTTCACACATGACCATACCTAGCCCAATTTTACACAGTTGCTGCCTCCTCCTTTTCATCCTTTTTATTTTCATGTTTGTGGGCTGTATGAGTATTTGTGTATGCATGTGTGTATATATGCAGGTGCACACACCTATGTGCTCATGTAAACAGGCATAAGATCTCTCTCTTTACCACTCTCTGCCTTACTCCCTCAAGACAGGGTCTCTTACTGAAGTAGAGCTATGCTGGCATCCAGCAAATCCCCATGATCTTCCTGTCTCCACCTCTTATAGTGTCCTAAATTTATAGACACAAGGATGGCAGCACCTGCCTTTTAATGTAGATGAGGGATTTGAAATCATACTATCATATTTGTGCAGCAAGAGCTTTTACTCACTGATTCATTTTCCTAGCCCGGATTTAGCTTCTTAATTGCCTGTCTTTCTGCCCCTAAGCTCTCTCCTCCATGCCTCCTGTCTGTGAACTTGCATGCTCACACCTGACCTCTATGTAACTTGAATAGCTCCCCCCTTGAATTCACCTGGCTTTAGATCCAAATCTCAGTAAGGCAGTGCACAGAGCTTAGCCTAGGAATAGGGTCTAGAGTCCTCTTTGTTTCGATGTCTAGTATACCTAGAATTCCTCACTTGGTCAAACAGTGCCCCACACTACACTCCTAGGGGGAACAGGTAGATTTCACTTCCGAGTAACAATGGTGGGGCAGCCATTGAGGAACACTACATTTTTACCATGTTTAACAGCATCAGCCTATACTGTAATTCTGTTGTAACTCTGTGCCTGCTTGTTAGGATCATTTTTTGTGATTGTGAATGGCACATATCTAAGGTAAACAACTTACAAATAAATAGGCAAGGTTTATTCTGGCTTGTGGCTTTGCAAGTTTCTATCCATATTTAGTCAGCTCCATTGCTTATGGGGCCTTCACAATGGACCATCCAGCAGAGGAATCTGTCTATCTCAGGGCAGGCAGCTGGTAGAAAGAGAAGGAGCAGCACTGAGTGGTCCCAATATTTGCTTCAAGCTCATGCTTTCAATGCCCTAACTTCCTCCAGTGGCATGGCACCTTTAAAAGGCTCCACAATCTCTGAGTAGTGCCAGAGGCTAAGGGCCATGCCTTTATCATATGGGTCTTTGGGTGGTCATTTGTCAAAAAACCGTAGCACTTTCAGGCTAGTGAGGCAGGGGTGGGTGGGGATGAGGATTATGTCATTATAATTATCTTGTTACATAAAAGAGGGAGTATTTGTGACCCTCCAGGATTTCAGTATAAAAATGCGACTGTAAAGTTCAGAGAGAAGGGAAGAATTGACAAACCCTTTGCAATAAGAGCAGACTGGTGGGACCCCAACATTTGCCCTTTGCGCAGGTCCCTTGGGAGAAAGGAAGATTCTTGGATTCTACAACAGATCTACTGAAGCAGAAACCCTGGGTTTAGGATGCAGCCCTAGAGTTTAATGAGAACCCCCCCCCCAGCAGTGATTCTTATGCATGGCCTTCCTGCAGAGCAACCCCTTAATAGCCATCTTACTATCAAGTTAGCAGTGTGGAAGATGCATGCTGGATATCACGCTCACATAACTAAGTGAATACATTGAGTGGACCTAGTTGGTGCTGTGAGATACCATCTTCATCAGTAGGAATCCCTTGCATACTATCCCCATTGCCCACATATCTAAGCTTGGCCCATAAGCCTGAAATAATAAATGCATGTTCGCAAGCTGGTCTTGGATTACACATCCAGTCTCTGCTCTCCTGACTCGGTTCCCAGGTCATTTTGATGTACTTCCTAGATGCACAGTAGCAACAATCAATCAATCCTAGGCTTTCAGTAAAGAAAGCGAGGGGTACAGAGATACAGTACACAGCTGCATCCACCAGGTGGCAGTATTAATGGCGGGATGTTGGCAGACTGAATGAAAAGCTGGCATGTTTCACATCAGGGACAGGGAGCAAGGTTTGTGATAACCTCCAGCTCTTGCTGAGAATAAGTTGATATCCTAACGCTATTTAAACTTGTTTTTACTAAGAATATTTCCAGCTTTTTAAAGTTTATAAAGACTTCTAAACAAGATATTATCCATTTGCGTCATCATGGTCTTCTGACCATCAAGAAATGATATGTTTCTTAATTCTCAGAGGCCATAGCTGCCTTCTTTTTCTGTGCACCAAGTGTCTAGACAGGGCTTACTACTATGACATTGGTTTTGATGTCAAGCAGGTAGGGCTGTGTCCAGCCATGGACTCACAATATAGTGTGTGTGTGTGTGTGTGTGTGTGTGTGTGTGTGTGTGTGTGTGTGTAAGCTTTCATTAGGATGTCAATGTGGCTTGGGTAATTGCCTTTCTGAATTTTCCACAGTGAATACATGACTTGTATAACAATGTAAGAGCAGAGCCTTCCCTTCTGTGCTCAAAAAGGCTGGGAGAAGCTTCTGTGGTCTGCTCTTCACCACAGGTAAGTCTGGCTTGAGAACAGAGAGCCTGGGCATTAATCACAGAAGCAAGGAAAGTTAGAGCAGAGCCAGGCAGTCTCATTGGGTTTTTTCGGGGTGGGGACCTGGGTGGGGCTTCATGCTTCTACCTGATTTCCAAGCTGGAGAGCAGATAGGACAATGTCCCTTCTTGACATAGGATTCCACAGTTCCAGTTCCCTTGGCGGCAGCCTGCATAGATTCCTCAAGACATAAAAGCCTCCATGAACACAGATAAACATGCTCTGGAAGCATGGTGTCAGGCAATGGGACTACTCCCGGACAGTATGTATTATATACTGTAATGGAATATGAAATGGGGTGGATATAAAGGAAAATAACTGCTGGTGTACTATACAAGAAATGTGTATAATGTCTACCAAACTATAAATGGTGATTATTTTAAAGAGATGAACTTACACGCAGAGCTGGTCTTTTGACTTAATATTTCTTTAACTTTTTAACTTTTGCATGAAATTTGTAGATTAACATGTATCATGTGTACATGTTTATGAGTACTGTGTGATAGTTCAATTTATATATACAAAATGTAGTGGTCTAATCAGGATAATTACCATTCATGTCACCTCAAACATTGATCACTCTGTGTTTTGGGATCCGTCAATCTTTTCTAGGTATTTGAAATGGATAAGAAATTGATGTAGGCTACAGAATGAGCTAGTGTGCTATAGAACCAAGAATTCATTTCCTCCACTGTCTTTTGGCACCCACTATCCAAACACTTTCTCCTCTATAGTTTTCTTATATAGCCTCTGATAAGCACTGCTCTACTCACTACTTCTGTGACATCAACATTTTCCTTTCTATAAATGAGTGAGAACACATAATATTTGTCTTTCTAAGCCTGGCTTATGTCATTTAACACAGTGTCTTTTGACTTCATCCATATCATTGCAAATGATAGTACCTCATTCTTTTAATGACTAGATACTATTCTATCACCAATACATGTGCCATTTCAGTTATCTGTCCATCCATCTGTGGATGCCTTGGCTGATTCCATATCTTGGCCATTGTGGGTTATACCATATCGGAGAATGTAGGTATATCTTTGATAGAATGATTTCATTTCCTTTGTGTATATACCCAGTGGTAGGATTGCTGAATCAGATGGCAGTCTTGTTTCACTTTTTTGAGGAACTCTGGTGCTGTTTTCTGTAATAGCTGTTCTAATTTACATTCCTACTGAAACTTCCCCAATGGGGATTTCCCTTTCTCCATGGTCTCTCTAGTCTATGCTATTTTGGGGTTTTGTATAATAGTCATTCTAACTGGGGTGATGTGATGTCTCTCGTGATTTTGGTTTGCATTTCTGTGATGACTGTTGACACTGAACATTGCTTTATCTCATGTGCCTGTTAGTTCTTTACAAGGGCAAAAGCTGCTTTGTGTCACTACAACTTTGAACCTGAGGCAGGTGAAGACACTTAAGTCCCAGGGTCAAGGCTTCTGTTCCTATATGATCTCAACAGTAGAAATGCCCAATTCTCTTCTTGACAGTGGGTGTCAGGGGCGACACTTGAGAAACAGGGCCAGGGGACCAAGGAGTGCTCCTGCACCATACATGTGTCTTCCTGAAGAAATAACTTTCCTTGCTTTAGTATTTGGATGATTCTGTTACTTATACTTAAGTGGGTCAAATGTCAGGACCAAGCCTTTCATTACCCACCTAGATAGTCAGTGGAGGCCCCCCTCTGCACAAAAGCCAAGCAGTGGTGGCACACACATTTAATCCCAGCACTTTGGGGGGGGCAGAGGCAGGCAGAGCTCTCTGAGTTCGAGGCCATCCTGGTCTACAGACTGAGTTTCAGGACAGCCGAGACTACACAAAGAAACCCTGTCTCAAAAAACAAAAACAAAACAAAAAACAAAAGCAAACAAACACACACACACACACACACACACACACACACACACACACACAAACAAAAACAAAAAGGTAAAGATAAGGACCTTGACATCAATGTAGATATGAAGAAACTACAGAGGGCAGGGAAGAAAATCTAAGGAATTAATTGCCTGTGGACAATAGAGAGTGACAATTTGGGGCTGTAGCTTACAAGATGTCCCAGATATTTTTATGATCCAGCTGTCCAGAGAATGAAGGGGAAAAGTTGCTGGAGAGACGGGGGAGAAAGTGCAGAGTAGGACCATGCTTTCGTGCCCCAGCATCAGTGGGCAAGCACAAGAAGTATTATCCTGGCGGCCTGCAGAAGAAGTGAGTGTCTTGTCCATCAGTAGGAGACTGGCATCCTCATGATGTTGGGAAACCAGGCCAGACTGCATACAGGTCCCCCACCTCACCCAGGGGCCTGGCTATGAGGCTTCTATGTCTAAAGGGATGAGGCCCAAGTTTTCTGAATTTAGGCCTGTGGCTGAATGATGGCTTCACCCTGCATACACTTATTCTCTAGGCTGACAAGGTGCGCAGGGAATAGACTTGTCTCCTACGATTCTGACCATGGAGACCATGGAGCTTTTCTGACCATGGAGAAAGAGAAAGTGTGAGGCAGAGGAGAAGAGCTCTCTGTTATGGCACCACAGTGCTCGTGTGCTGCCTTCATAGGCTGTCTATGGCTTTCCAGTTTCCTTGTTGGAAATGGAAAGTCCTTTACACAATTAAAGAGACATGGGCATACAAGCCAGGACATGTCAAACACACAGCATGCCAGGGCTAAGAGTCTGACCTGCTTTTCATGTCAGGTTCATCTCCTCCTTCTGGGTGACAGGAATACACCTGAAGAAAAGGTGTGTGCACTGGCGGGTGGGTGGGGTGGGAAGGGAGGCGGTAATGAACCATGGCTTTCCTTGCACCCCAGCTTCTATGAAGCCAGCTGCTATTTTAGAGGGGTAGAGGTCACCTGATGTGGGTCATGATGGAGTTTGATGACACAGGCTGGAAGCTCTGACTACTTCCTAACCACTAAGAATCTTCTCCCCACTCCTCAGCCATTTCAAAATTCTGTCTTCATGTCTTCTCTTACTTGGCTCCATCCTTGGCCATCCCCTCCTTTCTCTTTTGTAAATCCTTTCCTTTCAGTGGTGTGTGTAGTGGTGTGTGTAGTGGTGTGTGTAGTGGTGTGTGTAGTGGTGTGTGTAGTGGTGTGTGTAGTGGTGTGTGTAGTGGTGTGTGTAGTGGTGTGTGTAGTGGGGACAAAGCGTGGGCAGTTTGGGAGCACATTCACAAAGCACATGACGTACTGGGGAGACTTCTGAGGTTTAAGTCCAGTGGGCTTTGTGTTCTTATTCCTCCATGCTTCTAGCTGTACTGTGTGTGGTTCCTCTACTCGGTGGCAGCTGCTAAGGGGGTGCCACAGCCTGGAATAAAGGGGCTAGGGCTCAGCAGGGAACTTCAGATTAGCCTCGGTTGAGTCAGACACGGGCAGGCCTTGTTGAGAAAGAAAGGGTTTTAAAACCTGGGAGGTGCAAGAGTTTGCTGAGTCAAAACGTAGAGAGGATGCAGGATGTGATGGGACTTTCATTCCAGGGAAAGCGGAAGTGCTTCTGGCTAGCAAGGAAGAGGGCGGGGCTGCTGGAATGGGGTCATCCCAGTGGTTCATTTATAAATCCTCCCAGGCCACCTGCAGTGTCAGGCCTGAGTGGTTGCCCAAGAAACCTGTGGCTCAAACAACTTAATGTCTCAACTCTCAGACTCTTAGTGGAAACGTTCCCTGTACTGAGTCTGGGTGTATGTAAAGAGAAAATATAGAAAAACTTAAAATTTCAATGGTGGAAGGTTAAAACACAGTAATGTAACAGTGAGTGAGTGTGTGTGCCTATGTGTGTGCACACGTGCGCACCTACACTTACAAATATACTGTTTGGAAATAATGTCAACGTATGTTGCAGGTCTAAGAAAATGGTTCACTATATACTAGCTAAAAAATCATCTAGGAATATCACAACCTGTAATGCATGTGATTATTCTGTGCAACAGGAAAGAACATAAGGAACACATGGCCCAACAAGATAAGGATGGCTCTCTTTTGATGGTGGCATTATGGCTTTAAGATCTTGTTTTACTGTAGATTCTGACTTACCCCTAATGAGTACAAATAAATATATATTCACTGAGAAGTTAAAATGTTAACCACCCCCAAAGATTCTCATATTTGAAAATGGTGGCTCTGAAGCACATCTTTCCTTTGAGAAGGGCATGGGTATTCTCCAGAATTCAGCTAGCTCTCTGCTGCCTTTTGGTAACCACATGAGAGGGAAACTCTAGTCTTGGGCAACCCCCAGCTAGTAGTTGTGTAATGTTTAAGTTTCACTCTATTCAACGTACGTGGCTTGGTACAAATGTACTCTACATTATAGTGTCTTTGTTCTAGATAAAACTTATGCTTATGTTATAATACACATTGTAGTATACAGTTACTGTATTATGATTGAATTATTCTTGTGGGAAAACAAAAGGTATCAGATGGAGGCAGTTGTCTGCAGGGTACAGTAATCAGAATCCCTTCCTCAAGGCCTGAATTTAGATACATTGTTTTAAATAGATGATATAGGTAGGTGTGGCATATGACTGGTCACTTGGAAGGTGGAAGCTGGAGGATCAAAAGTTCAGGGACAACCTCAGCTACATGGTAAGGTTAATAAGTTTGAGGCTAGCTTGGGCTGCATGAAACCTTGCCTCACCTTCCCCTATCTCCCAAAAGAAAACAAATGATATCCTTAATACATTATTTTGTGGGCATCAGGAAAAGAGTGAGTGGTCCGTAGCCATAGTCTTCAACTGATGAACTAGTTCTCTGTGGAAAGGATTGATTTGACACTTTCCTCCCGCAAAGAAATGTTTATCTATGAGGGCTACATAATTCTGGAGCATGCCTCAAAGCACCACTCCTGTTTCCCACAGGCATCTGACCCAGCCTCACACCACAGGAGACATATTCTCCTGCACAAAGTAAAGTACTACTCTTTATGTATCAGAGTACTATCAACATTGATAGAAACACAGACTTTTTTCTGCATTAAAGACATTAAATCCAAAGAAGCAACTTTTACAAAGCACTTAGACTAGTACCTGGAAAGTAAGTCATTCCTTTATAAAAGTTTACAGGTTCTCTCTGTGGCTTTGGAGGCTGTCCTGGAACTAGCTCTTGTAGACACGCCTGGCCTTGAACTCACAGAGATCCACCTGCCTCTGTCTCTCGAGTGCTGGGACCAAAGGCGTGTGCCACCACCGCCCAGCAAAAGTATAAAGGTTTTTACTCACTCAGTACAATGACTAGAGGCCATCTGTGGCTTAAACATTCGGTTTCTGGTTTGATAATGCTTATAAAATGAACATTTACAATCTTTAAACTTACAGATTCATTTCTAGGAATTTACAGGAGTCGTCTCCCCACACACACAGAATATTAGAGTTACACCATGTTCACTATAGCAATCAGCACAACAGGACAATGCCAAGCTAGTGAAATGGTCATTGGTTAAGTGGGTTACATTAAACCCACTCACTAAACTCATATAATCCCTCCAAAATAGATTTATTCGAAGGCTAGGTATGGTGTTGCAGTTCTTTAATCCCAGTCTTAGGAGGCAGAGGCAGGCAGATCTCTGAGTTTCAGGCCAGCCTGGTCTACAGAGTGAGTTCAAGGACAGGTAGGTCCACACAGAGAAACCCTGTCTCGCAAAAAAAAAAAAAAGTTAATGTTGACACAGAAATATGCTTGGCTATAAAATGTTACACATGATAGGGTATGTCAGATTATAGAATACACGTTAATTTGTGTGAGTGAAGACAACAGTGGAAGGACGTTTTCTTATTCATTATCTGTTGTCTCTATTCCTTCACTTGTAAAATAATGGCATTAGCATAGGGTATGGTGGTGCACACTTTTAATGCCAGCACTTGGGAGGTAGAAGCAGGCAGATCTTTGTGAGTTTGAGGCCAGTGTGGTCTACAAAGCTTCAGGACAGCCAGGGCTGTTACACAAAGAAACCCTGTCTTGAAAAACAAAACAAAACAACAAAATCTAAAGCATAAATAAATAAATAAACAAACAAACAAATGCAATGGAGACATTGCAGGGAAGCACTGAGATTTAAAAACAATAATCAGAAAATACCTAGCAGAAGTATAATCTTAGACCTCAATGGTGAGTCAAGTGTGGTGGCCCATGCCAATAGTCCCAGCACCTGGGAGGTAGAGGAAGGAGGATTGCTTTGACTCTGAGACTATCTTGGGCTCCTTAGTGAGTTCTGGGACAACTTAAGCTACAAACAATCTTGCTGAGTCTTCCTACAATGACCCTTGTCTTTCAGGAAAAGTAGTTTATTGCACAAGGTTGTGTATCCCTTATAAATGCCAAATAGGACAGAGCATCTTCACACTACTGTTGCCCAAACCTATTGTAGACAGTTAATTATTTGCCTTTTAATAGTAGTATTGGGTCATTGGGATAGTGTACTGTGTGGGTTTCCTAACACTTCTCACATTATAAAAGGTCCTATGAGGTCCTGAGTTTCAAAAGGTATTAAAACTCATAAATGTGTGTAGGGTCACATGTGCTGTGGGTTCACATGGAGAATTGTCAAAGAGCATTGTATTAGTCTGCTTTCTGTTGTTAAAGCAAAGTACCCGAAACTGGGTGACACTCTCTCTCTCTCTCTCTCTCTCTCTCTCTCTCTCTTTCTCTCTCTCAACAGCTTATATGTTTAGAAGCAAAAGGCCAAGATTAGGTGTGGCCTTGCCTAATCAGCTACCGGTGAGCACGTCTCATTATATCAGAACAGTGGGTGGCCCCCTGGTGGCTGTAGAAGGGAGAGATCATATGGTAATTCAGGAAGTGAGAGCTCAGGAAAACCCAGGCACACACACTTATAAGAACCCATTCTAGATTATTCTAATCCACCCCTGTAAGAGGCAGATATTATGAGGCAGATGTTACGAGGGTGGTATTCCAATGACCCAGCTAAAGTCCATATGTTCCATTTCCCATGCCAATACCATCACACCGGGGACCAAGACGGAAGCATATGTGCCTTTGGGGGTGGGGGTGGGGGTGGGGAGATGCTATCCAAATCTGTAGCAAGAGGAGAGGGCTGTGGGCCTGCTGGGATTTTATTTGATACACAGAACACTAAACATGGTATGTTCTCTTACATATGAGTAGTACTCCCTCTTGATGAAGGATATCTGCTGATTCAGGCAACTCTCACTTTCATTTTCCTGTGGGGTTTCCCTACCATTTTTCAAACATTATTGTGCCTTTTCCGGATAAATGTTTCCCATCGAGGTTCTTCCATTTGTCATGAGATCCCTATGACATGAGTTATCTTTCAAACTTTTAAATTGTGCTGTGTCTCTGTGTGGATATGTGCATGTGAATACAGGTACTCACAGAGACCGGCAGGGGGCCATCAGATCCCTTGGACCTGGAGTTACAGGTGATTATGAACTGCCCTCAGTGGATTGTGGGAACTGAATTCGGGTTCCCTGAAAGTTCAGTTCCTGCTCTGGAGAGTAGGCACCTCCCTCCAGCCTCCAAATTAGATATTCTTGATCCACAAGTATAGAACTAGGCTCTGAGAGCATAAATAACTTACATGAAAGCAAAGAGCTAAGAAACAATGGGCAGAGTTTGCGAGCTAAAACTTCCAAGAGGGGATTTAAAAAGAAGCACCAGCCAAGCCTGTGGAGCTAGTGGCGATGTTTGCCCACAAACCAGAACAATGACAACAGCCCAGGAATAGCTGTCCCCGCTGCCCATGCCAGGAAGCTCATGGGTATAGTAGTTTTGGGTCCCTGATTAGGGAAAGGGGGGGGGGATTGCAGGGAAAGCCCAGCCATCCGGGAAGATGATATACTGAGAAGAATTTCTCTGCCCTAGCTAGTCTTTGCTCATAGCTAAAGAAGGTGAATGTGAGCAGAAGAAACGGTCCCCAGTGTGGGGCTTTGCTGTGAGCGAGTCCATAGGAACAGCCACGGCCGCTCACATTTGTGGTCACTTTTCTGAGATGGTGGGTGATTTTTCTTCGTTCTGTATAGCTTAGACGAAAGTGTAGAAAGAGGAAGACACTGACTTCTCATGACTACTGCATTTGGGAAGGTGGCATAGTTTGCAGGAAAGAGTTGGTTTTGGAAGTACAGTTTTTGATGTAGGACACATGTATCTCTGAGGCTCAATTTCTCTGAGTTTGAAATAAGGGTAGTATTTATTTAGAAAAGGTGCCCTGAAGATTAAGGGAAGAAAGGCAAGGTTTACAGGTAGTCCCTCTTTCTGCACTGTACAGGAACAGCCAGCAGATGGCGCAACAGACCGCACCACTGCCGGCGCCGCTGCAGGTGCAATGTGGAGTAAGCTGTCAATTCGGATCAAGCGCCTCTTCTAAGCTGATTGGAAACTGCTGTTCACCAGTGTGTGGTTTAACGTCAGTACTTGCAGAAGGCTCTGTTACCAATTAACCACTTAAGTTGTAACTAATCACGTTGTTTTATCTGGCCCTTCAGCTTCTTATAAATATTGTCACATAATGTTATTGGCTGGTGTTCTTGGAGCCTGCTTTGTTGAGATTTGTTAATTGCTTTCCTTTTTCGTTGTTTATAATTGCTGGAACTCCGAATGAATAGTTTAAGATTGCTTTTGTATTGACAATGTCCTCTCCGTTATTTGAACAAAAAGACACTACAAGCAACATTCCCAAGGAACCAATCATGGGTGTGTGAAAACATTTCGTTTGTGAGAATCATTTGGTGGCCAGATATCAGAGAAGTTTAAGTGTCTATTGGTCTAGGATTAGTAAGTAAAATAGGTATAGCCTTTGGGGAAGGGTGGGACCATGGAAATACACCCATGGCTAGGAAAGGCTCACCACGGTGAATGGGCAGCCATGGTCCATCCTGATGGGTCCTTTTCCTTCCTACATCCCTGTGTTCTCTGCATTTCTTCAGTAGATGCCTGGAAAGAGGAGGGGGATTCAACTAAAAGTGTCTATGCCTATCCATAAATTAAAAATTAAATGTGCTTATTCTGTCATTAAAACACATTAATTACTTAGCAATAAATCTAGTGAACTATGTGCTGAAAATTACATATTGCAAAAAAAAAAATTAAGTGGGGGCTGGAGAAATGGCTCAATGATTTAAGAGCACTGACAACTCTTGTTCAATTCCTAGCACCCGCATGCCAGCTCACAACTGTCTATAACTCCAGTTCCAGGGAATCTGACACCCTTATGCATATGTATATATGTATGTGTGTGTGTGTGTGTGTGTGTGTGTGTGTGTGTGTGTGAAAAACACCAATGTACTAAAATACAAATAAATTATGAAAATTAAGTAATTTTAAAAATGGAGGCATATACCATGTTCATGGATTAGGAGAGTTATTATTTATTTATTTATTTATTTATTTATTTATTTATTTATTTATGAGACAGGGTCTCTGTATGTAGCTCTGGCCAGCCTGGAACTCACTCTGTACACCAGGCTGGCCTTGAACTCACAGAGATCTGCCTGTCTCTGCCTTCCAAGTGCTGGGATTAAAGGTGTGCACCACCATGCTTAGCTGAGTTATCAATTATTATGAGAAAATAATTTTCTCTAAATCAAACTGTAAATTTAATACATTATCAGTCAAAATATTACAATGGCTTTTAAAATAAAAATTTATTGTAAAATTTACATGAAAAATTCTAAAAGGCAATAATAATCAAGATAATTCTAGACAAAGCCACAGGATTTAAGTCACCCACTATAATGATTTATAATGCCACAGTAAATGGATGCATAACAGCAAGCTGGTCATTGTGAGAAAAGCACATATCTCAATTTATAATAAGGAAGCCAAGGCAATTAAAACAGAAGTTGAAAGAATGATCTTTTGAATAAAGTAGTCTTATTAGTCGAATCATTCACATAAATCAAAAGGAAACACGACTCTTACATCATGCTACCCCCAAAATCTCTTCCAAATAGATCATGTGAGATATATATGGCTATGTATAACAATAAGTCAAACAGATTGCATTAATGTTAAGAGAGTTTCTTCATGCAGTGACACGAGAGGATGGAAAGAGAGGTAGTGCCATGTCTAGGCTCCCTTAGAAATCAGTAGGAAAATACAGAAAAATGGGCAAAAGTATTGAACACTCAGACACCTCACAAAGACAAAACATTCAGTTTCAAGTTTGGCAAGGTGGTTTTAGCTGTACAGCATTGACGTAATTTTTGACTCTTCAAAAATTTCACCATAAAAGCACAGGGCAATTCAAATAACTATTTCCAAAACACATAGACAACACAACCAGAAGCAAGTCATCTCCCCCCAGACCATCACCGTCCCCAGACCCGAGAGTTCTCTAAATCAGCGTAGAAGCCAGGAAAGCGTGATGGTGATCATGAAATTAGGATGAGGTCCCCCAAGAACTTTCCATGGGATCTGCTGCTATCACCCTCATCTAACTAGGAGGACCAGAGAGGGACTATAGGGGACCAGTGAGGATGCTAAATGTATAGTTGCTGCAGAAATTAACTCAGACAATCATTTAAGCCAACAGTGTATACACTGTCTGTTGCTGTGATAGTCTAACTGCAACAGGCTGGTCAAACGGTGTGGGGAGCTCATTGTTTTATTGCCAAACTAATCAGCAAAGCAAATGTAAGAAAACAAACCGTATGAAGGATTTTAAAATATAGACCAATGTGCACTCACACTTTCATGTAATACCAGGTTTTTCTCAATAATCATGTTGCCATGATGTTCCTCCATCAAAGTGGTCCACAAGATCATAAGCCATGGCAGTAACAAGAATTGAGTAGGAATACAATGAACACTGCATGAAGTCTGAGGACCTTTGAACACTCTAGAAAAGCTAGACAGAGACACCCGAGGCTCAGAGGCTACTCCAAGTGCAGCATCAGGTCAGAGCTGAAGTTTTTGAAATGCATTTTCTGGATCATCTTGGGCCTGTGAGGTTTTGAGTTAGAGAGTTCATCTGACAAAGTCCGGCTAGTTTCTTCCTTTTCTTATGTCCCATTTCTGTTCCTAAAGTATAGATATAAAGTTTGTTTTTACTTAGTCATGGGGGGGGGCGCCCAGCTCACTGCCCTTCTCAGGGGCTCATTCCATTTCATTGAACCAGAAGGTTCTGTCTGGCTAGCATGTACTCAGCTCACTATATCACTGGATGACACAGATACAAGAAGTGAATACAGTTCCATATTAGGGCACTTTCCTAGCCTGGGTAAGACCTTGTGTTCAATCCCCACCATGGGGAGACAGAAGGCAACAGAGAGGGGTTACACACACACAAAAGATTACAGAAACCAGGCACGGAGGCAAACACCTACCTGAGGGAAGAGGATCACAAGTTCAAGGACAACCTGGGCTACTGAAGGGCCCAGACCCTCACCCAATCCCCTGCTTTGGAAGCCATGACAGCTGCAGAAAAGACCCAGCAAGACATAGGCCCCTGAGTCAGCAGTAAAATGTGCTGAGCCCCCGACCTTGCCCTACTTTGTCCTAATTACTTGGAAGCTAGATACCCTCCATGTGGCAAGGAACCAATCAGAAGTTAACTGGTGGGCTCTGGATGTCCTTTACTGATAATAGTGGAATGCAGAGGGATGGCCAATCAACTCAGGACAGGTTTCCCAAGCCCAGAGGTGCACCAATCCCGAGACTGTTGCTATGCAACTACAGAACCCTCAGACACTCTCCTTGCTCTACCCCAATATATTCCCTGCCCCACTGCTCATGGTCCCTCCTACTCCACCCGCTGTGTTGGATAGGTGGGGTATGCGAGTTAAACCCAGTTAACTCGTTAATTATAAAGACTCTTTGCTTTTGCATCGGTTCTGTTCTTGTGGTGGTTTTGGGAGGATTCAGAGCCTGGGCACTACATAGACAGTGGCCACAGAAGTGTGGGTAAATATACACTGGAAGACGATTAGTGATGCTTCTCTGGGCAACAAAGTTGGTGAGTCAGAAAGTGCTATCCATTCATTCAGTTTAAGATATTTGTGGTTATAGTCTTGCTTCTTAATCATAAATACATATTTTTGGGGAGATGAAAACAGAAAAGGTTATTTTAAAAAGAACTTCCCACACTGAAAAGAGTCAAGAATGACTAAGTGCAGTAGAGATAGTAGTAAAAGGAGAGAGACGATTCTGATGATAAAACAACCTTCTGTTGTTTAAGGGTTATGATGTAAAGTTCTGTTTAGGACGGAGCAAGGTAAGGGGGTCCCAGCCTGGGTTTTCGGCACTTGAGAGACCGGTGCAAGAGGATAGGCACAAGTTCAAGGCCGGTTAACCTGCACTTCTGTGTGTTCTGCAGAGTGAGACAGACCCTGCCTTTAAAAAAGAAAATGGTTCATCACTGAGCTGGGTGTGGAGGCATGTACTTAGGAGACCGAGGCAGGAAGAATTAGAGTTTAGAGCTGGCCTGATCTACATAGCAAGACTGCATCTTACAAAAATTGAAAAAAAAAGAAAGGAAGGAAGAAAAAAAGAAAGGAAGGGAGAAAGAAAGGAAGGAAGAGAGAGAGAGAGAGAGAGAGAGAGAGAGAGAGAGAGAGAGAGAGAGAGAGAGAGTTTAGTACCGAATTGCAGCCCCGCCCCTCCCCCCAGCACTTCCCGTTGAACGTTCTGTTCTCATGAAGCTGTACTTGTGGTGGCCTCGGGAGGTCCATTGTTCTGCAACATAAAACAAATTTTGGAACATCTGCCCCCCACCCCGCCTGCCTCCCGTAACATTTGCCCCGCCCCCCGCCCCCACCCCACCCCGCCCCGCCCCACCCCGGCCTGCCACCGGTATTCGGTTAACTGTGGCTTTGGCTTCATGAGCCCTACCCTGCCTTGGAATTCCTTTTTGCAGGAGTCTGCTCTGGACTGCTGGCAAATAAAAGCTCTCACAGAGTGCCATTCTCTTGCGTCTCCCATGGGCACATCAATTACTATTGAGTACATGCTATTGAATGGGTGAGCAAGACCAAGCATGTATTTTTACTGGGATGAGACAATCATTCAAAAGATTCCTTTTCAAGTGTCAGCTTCAGCTGACCGATTTTAGAAATGAGCTGGTATAATGGCAGTCTCCATTGTGATCTAGCACTTCATCGTTTAAACACGGTCTGCACACGGAGCGAGGACACCAGGGCCAATTGAAGGGGGCAAGTGTGTTTTCAGTGAATGGTGCTGGAAAATCCCTTGGACTTCCATCTGAGAACGAGCACATTTGTATCCCTGCTCTCACTGCAGGAAAACATCACCCCCTGGGCCCGGGGGTGGGGTGGGGGGGTGGGGGGGTAGCTCAGCCAGGACAGTGCTTGATGTGCAAGCCTGACAACCTGACAATCAGCGTTCCACCCCCTGAACCCAGTCCCAGTGGAAAGAATGAGTCAACTCCTGAAAGTTGTTGTCTCACCTCTGTGTGTGTGGTCTGACCTTTGTGTGTAGGTGGTCTGACCTCTGTGTGTGTGTGTGTGTGTGTGTGTGTGTGTGTGTGTGTGTGTGTATGGCCTGTGTATGTGTGGTCTGACCTTTGTGTGTGTGTGGCCTGTGTGTGTGTGTGTGTGTGTGTGTGTGTGTGTGTGTGGCCTGTGTGTGTGTGTTCGAGCACAGACACACCACGTAATCAACGTAATCAAAATAAAAACAATGAAAACCTCACTCAAAATAAAGACTCTTAAAAGGACACATAGATGTGGATCTTGGTAACACTGGGCTAAATAATCATATTTTAAATGTGGTATAAAAACAAGAATAAGAAATAAACAAATAAACTTATTTTTATCGAAATGAAAGACTTTTACGCACCAAAGGGCACTAACAAGAAAGTGAGTGGTTGTTGATGCAATAGAAGAAAATCTTTAGAAATCATATATTTAAAAATGGTTTAGGCAGGGTATGGTGGCTCACATCTTTAATCCCACCCAGCACTTGGGAGGCAGAGGCAGGTGCCTCCCTGTGAGAACAGCCTGGTCTACATAGTAAGTTCCAGGACAGCCAAGGCTTTGTATCAAGAATCTGAATAATACTAATAAAAAAAAAAAAAGACAAGGTTTTGAATAGGTAAAGAATTCCTGTGACTCAAGAACAAAAAGAAAACAACTCACTTTTAAAAGGGCAAGGGCACGTGAAAAATATGTCTCCAAAGATGATATTTGTTTAAATGGTTAACAATCACATGAAACGGTGCTTGATTTTGCCAGGTATGTGGTACATACCTATGATCCCAGCCCTCAGGGAAGTTGAGGCAGAAGTTGCAAGTTCAAGGCTAGCATGGGCAATTTAGTGAGTTTTATTTTGTCTCAAAACGTTTTTTAAAAAAAAAATGACTAAAGGGGGAGGTTACAGCTCAGTGGTAGGGTGGTTGCCTAGCTTGCATTAGGCCCTGGGGTCAGGTACCAGGCTGGTGAAATGGCTTGATAGGTAAAGGTGTTCATTACAAAACCTGACAACCTGAGTTCTATCCCTGGCTCCAGAAAGTTGTCCTCTGACCTCCACTTATGTATTGTGAAGTTAATTAGTTAGTCAGTCAATTAGAAACAAAGCTAGGTGACCAACAAATATTGTTTAAAACTGGAGAAACTAGAACCCTCATTGCCTGCTGGTGGGAAGGCAACGAAGCAGAGATAGTAAAATATTTTGGAATCCTGTGAAATATTTTGGAAAATCTTCAGAAAATCAGAGTTGTCCCATAATGAAGTAATTGAACACACATGAAGACAAAAATTGCTACTTGAGTGTTGGTGAGAGCACCTTGCAAAATTCACGAAAAGGAAACCCTCCAAGTGCCTGCTGACTTATGAAGGCCCCTAAGCCATATGGCACAAGCATACGATGGACTGTTATTGATCTCTTACAAAGAGTCAAGTTCTGGTGGGTGTGCCAACACAGATGAACCGTGAAAACACTGGGAGAAGCCAGTCTTAAAAAACTAGATATTATTTGGTTCCACTTCTGTGAAATGTCCAGAGTAGGAAAACTCTTCATGGTGGAATTAAGGTTCTTTGCCAGGGGCAAAGGAAAGAAAGATGTCTTCCTAAACAGTTAGGGGGTTGTTTTGGAGTTGTGGAACTGTTCTGTATGAGATAGTGCTGTGGCTGGTCCAAACTGTGAGTGCACACAAACCTGTGTATTTTGTATGTATGTGGATTTTATTCCAGTAAGTATATCACACATCTGGAGACATGCAGAGAGCCTGATTTAATGAATGTCACTCAAGGGCACTGGCATGGGTATTCTTTAAAAACTTCCAGGTGAGTCTAAGAACAGGCAGAAGTCCTCTCCTGCAGAGAATGGGGTCTGTTAGGGTGAGCGTTCCAGGCTGGCAATACTCCATGGATATCACCACACCTTGCTGCTGGTGGGAGCAAAAACTGCTCTGTGACTCTACCTGGCAAGGACAACCAGGCTTTCTGTGCCTGGAGCCTTCTGGCCCTTTGCCTAGACACTTCTTCTCTTTGCCAGTTTTTATGTGCTGCAGTTAAAAATAAAAACCATGAGTATGTAGAGTGGCGTTTCCAAGTTCTGTGAGTTTAGCAAATTATTCAGTGTGAGCATGATTGTGGGGATCTCCTGGTTTTCACAAACAGGATGAACAAAGAACCAAGAACAAAGACACTCATGGGCAGAAAGGCACTAATGTAACAGGAGCCTAACCAGAGTATGTTCCTATTCATGTTTTGTGAGTTGACATAGCACAACGTTTGTGAGTTGACATAGCACAACGTATCAGAAACTTAGAAACACAAACTCTGAAGGTTCATTGATGAAAAGGCTGATAGTAGATTTACAACAGATGATTCCTTACCAAGGGTGTTTCTTTTTTCTTTTGTTTTTGTTTTGTTTTGTTTATCTCACTTTTTTAAATGTTGAAGTTGGAGATGCTGCATTTGATTGAATTGCCAAATCATTTTAAAAGTATGCAAACTAACTTCTTAATTATCAAATCTAATGTTTGCATTTAATTTTAGTACCTTGTTATTGTTATTTTGGTTGTTTTAACTGTTTATTCTATTTGTCCTTTGGCCTTTATGCTTTTGTAGAACCCCACTTAGGCCTATATTATCTTGAGAATCCATGCGTTCTTGACCAGACTTGCAGTGCCAGAGAAGAGTTCCTTCCTGTGAAGTGGACCTCATATTCAATCACAGAGCTGTTGGTTGTCACCAGAACAGTCATGCTACTATTGTACTGATGGACATACTTGCCACGCGGGTCACTACTGTAGCCCACAGGGTCCACAGCCAGATATGACTGTTGGTATCTTTTCTTTCCTAATAACTTGCATAGAGCCTCCCAGTTCTATGAAAGCTAGTGGGCCAAAATGAAACTTCTAGCTGAAATTCAGCCTAATTTCTCAGTGTCTTAGAATGCAGTTGTTATCTTCAGCTACAGGATCTTATGGTGTGATAGACTCAATGAGATTCAACAGCCTTAGTATTTTCCATTTAAAAGACAACAAGCCCCAGTGGGAGAAACAATGCTTTTTATTTCCCCCAGCCCCACCCCTGGAGCTTGGGGTTGGACTCAGGGCCTTATGTGTAGTAAAGTGCACTACCACCATGCTACATGCCTATTTGCTGAGAGGTTTGAACTTCAGGTAATACATTCAACTTGATGGGGATACCCAAGATCAAAATGCCAGAGGCAAGAGTCAACTCTTACCTGTGTAACCACCTAAGCCATGTGATAACCCCTGGGACTCAGAGCTTTCTTATCATGGACGAGTATACCTGGGAAATGCCCACCCCTCATAGCTCTGAGGGTGACACATTTTGACTTGGAACAGTTTTGTAGGTTTTTCTTTTTATTCCATGGCCTTACAAACTTAAGCCATGGAGGCTGGGGACAAACCCAGAGTGCAGGCTCCACACCTAATCTGTCCATCTCCCTTTGCAGCAAGGTGGTATTTCTGGGCTCTGCTCATCTTTGAGACTCTCTTCTTCCTTTGGAGGGGGGGGGGAGGGTCTGTTGTCCATGGCTCTGCACTCATTCAAGAGCGTGGCTGTCAGTGAGAAGTACAGTGTGCCAAGATTAGTGACAGATAAAAGAGAGACTGAGGAAGTAATTCCCCATGTTCTCCAGTCTCCCAGGGTTTCTTGGAGATAGTATCTTGGAGATAGTAACATTGTTTCTCGTATGCCCCTTCTTCCCAGAATAGAAATAGAGTGAGGCTTGATAAGAAACCAGTGCATTGTGATCCTTGGAGAGAGTCTTGCACGTTTGAGAGCTTCTGGAAAGGGATAGGCTCAAGCCACAAATGGCTTGGCAGTGAGTAGATTCCGCCTCCAGGAGGCTGCGTTTGAACAACATGAGCTGGCTTTGTTCTTGGTCCGTCATTGGAGATGCTCAAAATACCCACGTAAGAATAAGGGCTGGGTGGACTCCAGTGAGGTGATGACTACTAACAGCAAAAGAAAGTATGAACAAATAGAGAGCTACTGTTCTTTCCCTAGTCCACTGGGGTAAGGGGACAGTGGGTTACACAGACCTGCACACAAGTGTTCAGTCATGGGGAAATTAAAGTGGAAACAGCTATACATACAGACCTGCCAACTAGCAAAAGAAAGGAAAATAGCAAGGAAAGAAAAGACAGTACAGCAAGCAGTACTTTGTTTCGTTAAGTTACAAACTAATTACTTGTTTACCACTTTTTATTTTCTGATGTAAAACTTTACTACAGCCCACACTTGTGATCTTTCAGCCTCCCAAATGCCGGAATTGCAGCTCCCAGCAAGCAACACTCCTGAACTCAATACTTATTGTCCAATCAATGCCCGGGGCATTGATACTTTTTTTTGTGATTTATTAAAGCTTGCCTGAGGATTCAGAAAGCAAATTCAGCCACAAGCCATAGAAGTCAGACACACACCTTTCATCCCAGCAGCCAGAAGCTAGGAAGTGGTATATACCTTTAGTCCTAGGACTCGGGATTAAGAGATAGATGGATCTCTGTGAGTTCAAGGCCACCCAGATCTACACAAGAGTGAATGAAAGAGAATTACAGCTCACACCTTTAATCCCAACATTAGGGAAGTGTATAAGACGGAAACAAGGACTCAGAGAGGCATCTGTTTTCCAGCCCCACTGAGGAGAGACAACAGCTTGAGACTTGATGAAGAGCTCTTGGGTGGATCAACCTTTTCAACCTAAGGAAGAGGTGAGAGCTAGTGGCCAGCTGCTTCGCTTTTCTGATATTCAGCTTGAACACCAATATCTGTCCCTGGGTCATTTATTTATTCATGCTACAGCAAGCCTGTTAAAAACATGTCAGGCAGTGAACACATCCCTCATACGAGGGGTTCTATAATAGAAACGAACTCTTGGGCCATGCTCAGAAGCTGAAATTTAGCATTTTGGGATCTGCTTGAAAGCCCTAGAGATGGCCATGTTGTCTTTCTCTGAAGCCTTCAAAACCTCAGACAAATGCCAAAGAAACTCTTATAAAAGTTTCTAGGAACCAGGCATGGTGGTACAGGCCTTTAATCCCAGCACTTGGGAGGAGGCAGAGGCAGAGGCAGAGGCAGAGGCAGAGGCAGAGAGGCAGAGAGGCAGAGAGGCAGAGAGGCAGAGAGGCAGAGAGGCAGAGAGGCAGAGAGGCAGAGAGGCAGAGAGGCAGAGGCAGAGAGAGCTCTGTGAGTTCCAGGCCAGCCTGGTCTACATTGCAAGTTCCAGGACAGCTAGGACTGCATAGAAAGACCCTGTCTCAAAAGAAAAAAAAATTATTTTAGGCCTTTTGAGAGACTTTGGATGTCAAGCTCCTTACCTGCAAACCAGAAGAGAGCTCACCCGAAATCTGGGCTGAAGCTCAGGTGAGAATAATCTGGAATGGCCTACCCTACAGTCAACTAGCCAGTCACATCTACTGGATTTCACTGACTCTAAGAAACAATCCATTTTTGAGAAGCACCACTAATTTCTATGCAATTAAGAATGAAACCTTGCTAATTAAACTGTGACTTGCCATCAAGATTTGTCTTGACTTTTAAAGACCTTCAAATGAAGAAATGTGTATAGGCAGTAGATGAAATGCAGTAATCTCCAAAATGTCAGTAGTCACAACCCCATCACATTCCACATTACAAATATCTGCCAAATAAATGTAGACAAGGATCCTCCAGTCCTAAACGGCGAAGACAAGATCCCACTGGGAACCCCGTGTGTCTCTATAAAACTTAATTCTTTACCAGAATCTTAATCTTCCTTTGATATTATCTAAAGACTGAATTCTATGGTTGGCCCTCATTTTAAGCATGCTTGAAGACCATTTTATTTTGGCTAATGAGAAGTGAGATGTTCAGAGCAAGTGAGGCATGGGGCAAAGTCTGTACTTTCTTTCATGATCCTGGAATCCTGCCACCAACATCAAAGGAGCTTGATGTGGACTGCTGGGGACAAAATGCATGGGACCAAGCATTCCAGCCTGCCAGGCCCAACGCATTTAAATGAGGTTCACTTTGATCTTCCATTTTCCCTCATAAAAGCCAGGTACCTGCAGATGCTCCTAGATAGGCTAAACTAGACATGCAACCAACCAACAGAAACTTGACCTAAATAAATAGTTGGTTGTTTTGTTGTTTTGTTTCTAAATCCTCAAGATTCGGGCGGGGTAGGTTGTTATGGTCATAGCTCACTCAAACCTAGACAGGTACTCTACAGTCTAAGGTGTGTGGAAATTGCTTGTAAGCTGATCAGTCTGTAGTATTCTGTCACAGAAGCCCGAATGGACTAAGGCAGAAAGAGATGACAGAAGAAAGATCTGGTCCAATTTCCGACAAAAATTGCAATATAGAAAAGAAAGGAATTTCTGGATTATAAAAAAAAAAGCTTTCTCATTTATAACCTCTTATAGCAATAAAAGACTTAAAGTAACAAAGAAGTTCAGTGAATTATATAATAATGATGATGATGATGATGATGATGATGAGCATCATCATCATCACAATATAAGGCTATTTTGTTAGAACCTCCTGGGCTTTAGAAAGACAGCAGCCAGGGCTGTGGAGATGACTCAGCAGGTAAAGGCTAAGGCTGATGACCTCAGTTCCATTCATGGGACACAAATGGTAGAAAGAGAGAACTGTCTTGGTTGAGTTGTCTTCTGACCTTCACATGCCGCATGTGCTTACACAGACACAAGTACACACAAACAAAGAACAGTCAGCAGTCAGCAAGGAAACAGTACTGCCACCTCCCCCTCCCCCCCATGCAGTGACTCTTAGCTTCTTTCAGTATCTCCGGAACTTTTTGCAATGAAGAGGAAGACTATGAAACCCTTGAGGAGAAACTCTGGTGTTTGGTACAGAAAGGGGATGGGACCTCAGAGAGAAGCTAGACAGGAGGAAGGCCTGTGGCTTACACTCTGTCCCAGGGAGATTATTGTTGGAGTAAGATTAAAAAAACAAACAAACAAACAAACAAACAAAAAACCCAAAAAACAAGCACAAAAAACCCACAACAACAACAAAAACAAAATAAAAAAATACCCAACCAGTTCTGTATGGGGTCCGAATGACAAAATATTACAGGTAGAGAGAGTTACAAAACAGACACGCAGTAGACGGAGGCTGATCTATTTCAAGGAGTTTCTCCTTCCATTTCCCATCTCCCTATTCCCTAACACTGAAGTTTAGCTAATAAAGTGTACTCAAGGGAGATAGCTATTAAATAAGGAATGAACTCAGGGGCACTGTGGTGGTTAACTTGGTGTGCCAATTCAGTTATGTTACAGTCTAGCATTCAAATGCTTATCTAGATTCGGCTAGGACCATACCTTATAACAGTCATTTAATCCAAAATCAATAACCTTAAGAGAAATCAGCTTAGACAAGCTGGGATGGGGAGACTGAGTCAGTGGAGATGCTTGAAGAACAGAGCCAAGGTTCCCTGGTGAAGGCATTCTTGCCTATAGATTGGGAACTATCGTGCAGGCAGTCTGCCCAGGATTGCAGCTTGCAAGGCAAGCCCCAGTCACATGCAACAATGCCATTCTTATTAATGTTTATTCTGCTTGTTTATCTGGTTGAACTCCAACTAAAAGAGGTTGAGAGAGGCTTCCTAATAGAGTCACCTTCTGGACAAAATGTGGTTGACAAATTGGGATTAGATGAACCCGGATGAGGATTATCCTCTCTTAAACAAGACTTCCTACTCTGTTGGGTGGGCACCAACCCCATAACATGTCGATAGAAAGGCACAAGTTAAGAGTTGGGGATTAGCATAGGAATAACCACAGACAGGAGTTGAGCTCTCAGCACAAAATGTGAACTCTGGGAGGGTAAAAAAAAGAGATGCCTGAGAATCAGAACAGACCTGGATAAGAAGTACACATTTATCAAGGCTTTTGGAGGAAAAAGAATGAGTAAGCCAGAGAACAGACATAGAACAAACCTTCTAAAGGGAGCTATATAGAAGGAGACTTAGGTCATAAAATTATGAGGTGAGCCTTGTGAGGTGCATGGGCAGTGTGTGATAGAGACAGACATAGGACACCAAACTTTGGCAGACAAAATCAGGGGATCTAGGAAGGATAACAGAGGCTAAATGTTTCCTGATTATATTCTACCCCCAAGGCAAGGGTGAACCTTTTCATCTCCATCCTTTGCAGTGATCTTTATAAACCCATTAATGCTGAGGGAGCCAGGCAATCAAGCCTGCACATGGCTTGTTCCCCATCCAGCTAAGGCCAGGGGAGGACCAGAAGCCCTTCCCAGACACCAGTGCTGAGCTTGATGGATAGGGATGGGCCCAGACTCCTGGAGGTGTTTCAATTAAATTCTACTTCATAATATAGACTGGAACTGGTATCTCTAATCCATGCTTTTTAATGATATAAACATTATTTTAAATTTTAGAGATCCAGTCCTGCAGGATGCTGTGTTGCCTTAGAATGGGGAATTCCCTGAGCCTTCCCTGCTCCTCCTGCATCATGACCCAGGAGATGCAGCTCCAGCAGACCTGCTCCATGGGATTTGTTCAGTTCCTTTTGATTGCTTGACCAGATTTTTTGGTCACAGAATGCACCAGAAAAATGTTATGTCCTCAGCCTTGTTTAGAGGAACAGACATGGCATGGGAAGAGGGTTTATTGAGGAGGACCTTGTCCTGATCTGCAGGGACCCTGGAGCTTAGTGTTCATGGGACTCTCTGGAGGCTACAGGGATGGTTTTGCTCACCAGAACAGCCAATAGGATGCACAAATGGGAAGAACTCTTTAGCAAGAGAATGCTAAGGATCGTTTATTTTTGACACAAGGCACTAGGAAACAGTCACCACATTATTGGTTTTTATATTCTAAGGATGCAATTCTAGGCTGGGGGTAGTAGGCATGTGGTCCATGGATTCAGAAGAAATCTTCTGGGGATAGCCGTCAGTCATCCTGGTAAGTATGGAATCTGGTAAGTATGGAATCCATCTGCCCCCACTCTATGCTGTGCAGATCATTGCTGTTTGATTTGGTCTTGTTGTAGTATCCCCCACTTCCACCCCAGACACCACAGCTACCCAGGGCAACATTTCCCCATCTCCCAAGGAAAGCTGGCACATCTCCCTCCCCAACTGAGATTGCTTGTGTTCCTTGACTGGTGGGTACCGTGTGTCCTAACTTAAGCTTTCTCCTAGTTGTTGATATCCTCTCTGACATCGATCCAACACCTCCCTCCCTTTACCCCCATCCTCCAGGCAAAGCGGTCAATCACCTTTAACAGAAATTAGTAGACACTGGTGCAGAACTCATGCTCACACACAGGCCTGTATCTCTCATTATTTATTTACATTTTACTCCCATTTTAGCACAGCCTGCCTGACATAAAGTCCCACTCACTTCTTTATCTCTCTCCCTCCCTGGAACACGTGCTCTCCTGGGACAGTCAGACCCCTTAGACTGGATTGGGGGAGAAGAATAAGATATCTCAGTTCATGACCATGTGGACCTAAGTCATGGTGACTTGTGTCACTTTAGTCACTGTGAGATTGTCTTTGCGCAGGAGAGGGCCACAGATCAGGTAACCCAGGGTGCTGCTGCCATTACTTCCAGCTCCTTTCTCATGGACACATCAGACCTTTGTGTGCAGTCAGGGAACAAAACAACAGGATGCTGTCCCAGCAAAGTCCCCTGGAAGCTCAATACTCCTGTGGACAGACCTGGTTTGGATGTGGTGGTTTGGATGGTAATGGCCCTCATGGGCTTATATACATTGGAGTACTTGGTCCCCAGATGTTGGAGCTTTAGGGGGAGGATTTGGAGGTGTGGCCTTGTTGGAGGAGATGAATCACCGGGGACAGGCTTGGAGATTTCAAAGGCCCACACCATTCCCACTTAGCTTGCTCTCTGCTTCGTGATTGTGTGTCAGGATGTAAGCTTTCAGTTACTGCCCCAGCCCCAGGCCTGTCTGCTTGCCGCCATGCTCCCCGCCATGATGGTCATGGACTCACTGAAACTGGTGAGTCCAATAAACTCTTTCTTCTATAAGTTGCCTTGGTGGTGATGTCACAACAATAGGAAAGTAAGACATGGGGCTATACTCACATTGAAGACGGGAGATTTGCAGACATGACCACACCCATTGCTGCAGCACTTCATGTTCTCAGGGCATGATTCGTCTCCAGAGCATCTCTCAACACAAATTCCAAAAGTGTTTGGAGGCAGCTCAGGACACACTCCAGATTTCTGTAATCCTGAAATATACAATGGTGCTTATGGACTCTCACGTCAGAAAGACAAGGATGGGAATTGATGCTAGAGGTCTGAAAGCCTATTTTATATTCTCCTGCTTCCTGTACCAGGATCTCTTCTCTCTGCTTCGCCAGCTCCAGTCTCTCTCTTAGCCATGAGTGTTATCTATTAAGTCTATCCAGTCTCAGCGGAAAGAACTTTCTACCATCACAGCCCCTCCTATACAACTGAGAAGATGCTATGAAACTTCTAATGACAGCCAGATCTCTCTCATCCCACCATACCCCAGGTTCATTTCTGAGCAACTTCTCCCATGAGTCCTATATCCAAGGTACATCTCCAAAGTATATAAGCTGCCATGATCTCTACTCTAACTTCTGTCAGATGCAACTCTCTCTCTCTCTCTCTCTCTCTCTCTCTCTCTCTCTCTCTCTCTCTCTCTCTGTCTGTCTTAAGAAAGATAAGAAATTTAGTGGTCACCCGTATAGGTCAAACGAAATGAGTTTCATCTAAGCAGTGGGTGAATGGCCAAGCCTTAGGCCCTAATGGGCTATGATCCTTCTCTGATTTCAGCTTGTATACCTTTAACACACTTACCTTTGGTAGAAGGCAGAGCATAGGTCATGTCCATCACTATGGTGATCAAAGCCACCAGAACCAAGACTGTGGCTGTCTTCATGTTGGATCTGGCTGGGCTGAAGGCACAAATCAATTTATACCCTCAGTAACTCTATTAGCCTGTGTGTGACAGGAGGCAGTCAATAAGGAAGTATAGAAGAAAGCTTCCCAGAAAGTTCCTGCAAATAATCTGGCTGCTTCTTCTATTTCATAATTGGCTTCTCTCTAAATACAACTAGACCATTGTTTCTTGGTAGGCTAGATGATCAGGAAAAGTCAAGTACACATTTCAGCCCTGGGTTCCTCCTTACAGCACAGATTGGACCTTTGTGAATGGCAAACAAAACAATAATTGTTTCTGGGTGGCTCAGCAGTTCAAGGTGAGAGGTGAAGACGAGACAGCCACTGTGGCGTGTCAGGGCCATCTGGGGTGTCCTGGACATCCAATTATGAAAGCATGTGGCATGCTTCTGGGAGAGATGGTAGTTGAGTCCTTTGTAGTTCTATGGTTGAGATCCCTACACAGGTGTGGAATCTAGGCCCTTCTTACCTGCAGAAGTAGGCAATGAAGTCCCTCCTGGAAGAGATGGATACACAAAGATTTTAAAGTGGCTATAGCCAGTTGAGAGAAAAGAGACAAGCTCCACTGTGATGGTCGGTGTCCTTAGACCAATGCTTTTCTGTAATACGGGTCTTCAGAAAGAGGGCTGCACAGGTGAGCAGAGGTGGGATGGGAAGCATAGTGTCCCTAGTCCCTGGTAGAGAGCCTGCCATTTTTGCTGTCCTAATTATAGACTCTCAGATAAGGAGCTGTGGTAGTAAAACACCAACAGCTGTGGGATGACCCAGACAGGGTGTGGCTGGCTTTTGAGTTATCTTATCTTTTTGGATTACCTCTTAGGGATTAAGCGGAGTTTGTTTGGTAACATACTTTACTACTTATGCTTCCAGTCCTTCTTTTAGATTGAGGAGACAAGCCTCAGAGTCCTGTATCTTACCCTCCCCTTTTGTGAGCACGCTATGTCAGAAACATAGTCAAATTCAATGGAATAACAATACATTCACAATATACCACAGTGGCTTTCTCTTTTCTTGTTTGATTCTGTTCATTGTTTGTTTGTTTCTGTGAACAGGGATTATCTGTGTAGCCCTCCTGTCCTGGATCTTGCTCTTAATCCCGAGTGTTGGGATTGAAAGCATGAGCCCCCACCACTTGGCTGAAGACACAGCAGTTTTAGTGGGAGCTACTGGTTATGCAGCTCTGCTTCCCTTGGTAACCCTGGGCAAGCCTAAAACCAAATATTTTATGTCAACCTTAATTACTAATACTAACTCTCAAATCATGTGTTTCAGAAAACACAATAAACAAATCTCTCTGTAAACAAAAGCATATATATATATATATATATATATATATATATATATATATATACATATATATATCTCACAGAAATGGCTGTAAAGGGTTAAGAGGCCACAGCAGAATTCTAAGCAGAGAAACAGAAGACTCTAAGTAGAATCTCTATTGATAAGATAATTAAGTAGCATAGAGGGGAGAAGCTGGAGAAACTATGGTGACTGCAGGTCACGACACTTAGGTCACCTGCCTGAAAGCAAAGCTGTGGAGTTGAGTTTAGCTGCAGCAGCAAAGGGCAGGACCAGGCCTGGAAGAAGGAACTGGAGGACAGATGGATGGCAGGTCCAGGTGGGTGAACAGGAAGACGGACAGATGAGGGTATTACATAGAAGGAGACATAAGACATCAAGTTGTAAAGTGAGCCATGTGAGGTACAGGGGCAGTGTGTGATAGAGGCAGACGTGGGACACCTAACTTTGACAAAATCGGGGGATCTAGGGAAGATAAGAGAGGGTGAAGGTTTCCTGATTAGATTCTACCCCCAGAGGAAGGATTTACTTTTTCATCTTCATCCTTTGCAGTGGTCTCCATAAACCCATCAATGCTGAGGGAGCCAGGCAGTCAAGCCTGCACATGGCTTGTCCCCCATCTGGCTAAGGCCAGGGGAGGAGCAGAAGCCCTTCCCAGACACCAGTGCTGAGCTTGATGGATAGGGATGGGCCCAGACTCCTAGAGGTATTTCAATTAAGTTTCCAACTCCCAATGCTGACAGGAACTGTGCTTCTAATCCATGCTTGTTAACAATTTAAAAATTATTTAAAGTTATGTAATTGACTTTACATTATTGAGGGGGTCAGTGATGTCAGATCCCCCTTGATCTGGAGTCATAAGAAATTGTGATCCACCTGTTACGGATGCTGGGAACTGACCTCAGATCCTCTGGAAGAGCAGAATGTGCTATTAACAACTGAACCAGCTCCACAGCTTTTTTAGCTCATCCAAAGAAGAACCTACACCCCAGAGGTCATGTGTGGACTCCTGGAGTTAGAGATCCAGTCCTGCAGGATGCTGTATTGCCTTAGAATGGGGAATTCCCCGAGCCCTCCCTGCTCCTCCTGCATCATGACCCAGGAAATGCAGCTCCAGCAGACTGCTCTGTGGGATGTGCTCAGCTCCCCTTGTTTGCTTGAGCAGACTTGTGGTCACAGAATGCACCAGAAAATATTCTTATGTCTTCTGCCTTGTTTACAGGAACAGACATGGTATGGGAAGAGGGATTATTTAGGAACAATTTGCAACTTCTGCTGGTCTGCAGACATCCTTGGGGCTCAGTGTCCATGGGACTCTGGAGGCTACAGGAATGACTCCCTTAATCAGAACAGTGAATTAGATACACAAATGGGAAGAACTCTTCAGCAAGAGAATGCTAAGGGTCGTTTATTTTGTACACAAAGGCACTAGGAAGCAGTCACCACATTATAGGTTCTCATCTTCTAAGGATGCAATTCTAGGGCTAAGGAGTAGCAGGCATGCGCTCTATAGATTCAGAAGAAATCTTCTGGGGATAGCCGTCGGTCATCCTGTAAGTATGGAATCCATGTTTCACAGGGCTGCCAGTCTTCTGTAGTAAAAATTACATCATGATTTTCATCTGTTTAGAAAGGTTCATATGTTCTGCCCTCACTCTATGCTATGCAGGTCATTGCTGTTTGGTTTGGTATTGTTGTAGTGTCCCCCACACCCACCCCCAGACATCACAGCTACCCAGGGCAATACTTTCCCATCTCCCAAGGAGAGCTGGCACATCTCCCACCATCTGAGCTTGCATTCCTTGTCTGGTGGGCACTGTGTGTCATAACTTAGGTTTTCTCCTACTTGATCTACAATCATGTATCTTTCCCACCTCCTCCCAGGCAAAGCTAGCCACCATTATCAGAACTTAGTAGACACTGGTGCAGAACTCATGCTCACACTCAGCCTGTTTCTCTCATTATATTTACATTTTACTCTCATTCTAGCACAGCCTGCCTGACATAAAGTATTCAAATAAATGAGTGTTCCCACTCACTTCATTATCTCTCTCCCTCCCTGGAACACCTGCTCTCTTGGGACAGTCAGAACCCTTAGGCCAGGGAGGGGAAGAAGAATGAGCTATCTCAGTTCATGACCATGTGGACCTAAGTCATGGTGACTTGTGTCACTTTAGTCACTATGTGCCATGCCTGCACAGCCTGGGACCGAGATTGGCGGAGGGTGTCGGGATTGAAACACTTAACAGATCACCATGAGAAGTTAAGGAAGCTGCCACCACTTTGTATTACAGAGAGTAATGGGCTTCTATACCCAAGCCAGGGGATGGGCTAAGCATAGGAGGAAGTCATGCACCACCCACACCTGGGGTCAATGTACCTGCACTGCACACTGGAAAGTTATGATTACAACCTTGTTTGGTCAGCTTTGAGAGCATGGGAGTTCTACAGCTGTGTGGGGAGCAAGAGAGCTGTAAGGGACAAGTGTTTAAATTTTCCAACAGCTAGCTCCTCCCTTTTTATTCTTTTAAATGACCTGGCTTAGGTCACCTGGGGAAATGCTCTCATCATTCCCTGTCTTAGGTGGCATTGATCCTGCTAGGAATTGCCCATCATTGGTTATTGCTTCTCCAGCATCTGCAGCCACACTTAGGCTGATTCAGGTTATACTGCCAAGGTCATGAGTATCTGTCAGATGACACTTGCCTGTCTATTGTACTTGTTGCAGAATCCAGATGCAGGCACCAAAACACAGGACCCCAGTAGGGGATACGCAATAGACCCCAACCAGTGCTGTACCCATTCCCCCACATGGGACATGAAATTTTACCAATTTTGTTTTTAAGACCCCCTTTTTTAGTCACTTTTCTCTGTAAACAATATTTGGGAATTTGGGCATCGTTCTTTCCAAACTGCTTAGGGGCGCTGTCATGGGGAACCTAAAAAGATGCAGAAATCTACAAGGCTGCCTTGTCCAAGCTATTTTGAATGTTGGATTACCTGGAACACTGCTTGGGGAGAGGTCTTGCTTGATCAAACCATGTTAGTCTGAAAGGAATCCACAGCTTGTTATTTTCTGTGGACATCCTTTTCCCCAGTAACCTGTCCTTAGACTTAAATTTTGAAGTCAAGGTATTCTTAAGATCTATAAATTGGATTAATCCAGCAGCATTTCTTTTAACAGTTGTTGCTATTTCCTCATCTCCCTTATCTGAAGAAAGATTCTCACGACCATGTCCCCTATGAGTTTTTTATGACAAAGCCTCAGCTTATCACGGAGTTCTTCAATTTCCTTTTTTAATGTTTCCTCCTCTGAGTCCTGGGACTGAGAAGATGCTAACCGTTTTGTATCATTTTCTTTACTAGGGATCTGACTAATTGTTACTTTTCGTCTAGTTTCCTCTCCTTGGACCTCTCTAAAAGCCTCCTTAGTTGTCTCTAGTTGGTTTTTTCACTTTAACTTTGTCTGTTAGTAAGACATCTTTGACTAACCTCCACAAAGAGAAGGTGGCTATCAGAATGCTGTCAAGACCTTCTTTATGTAGCTTCTTCTGTAAGTCTGATTTCACTTGTTCCCAATCAGGAACATTAAGTCCTCCCCCGGCCAGAAACCAAGGACTAACTTTCTCTATGGTGTCTGCAGCTTTACTTTTAATTTCTGTTCCTTATTGTTTTAAAAGCTTTCTTATTTGTTTCTTTGTTTCATTCTTACTTGAAGCAATTCCCATATTGCTGTACGTACCTTGTTTACCCCAATGCGCAGAGTGACCCAGTCCAATTTCCTCACTTTCCATATCTCGGTGGAACCTCCACTTGCCGCCCCTGCACAGCCTAGGACCGAGATTGGCAGAGGGTGTCAGGATTGAAACAATTAACAGATCACCATGAGAAGTTAAGAAGAAGCTGCTGCCACCACCTTCTATTACAGATAGTACTGGGCTTATATATCCAAGCCAGGGGATGGGCTAAGCATAGGAAGAAGTCATGCACCACCCACACCTGGGATCAAGGTACCTGCACTGCCCACCAGAAAGTTTTGAAAACAACCTTGTTTGCTCAACCTTGTTTGCACAAAAGTTCTACATCTGGGTGGGGAGAAGACAGCTGTAAGGGACAAGTACTTAAATGTCCCAACACTGTGAGATTGTCTTTGCGCAGGAGAGGGCCACAGATCAGGTAACCCAGGGTGCTGCTGCCATTACTTCCAGCTCCTTTCTCATGGACACATCAGACCTTTGTGTGCAGTCAGGGAACAAAACAACAGGATGCTGTCCCAGCAAAGTCCCCTGGAAGCTCAATACTCCTGTGGACAGACCTGGTTTGGATGTGGTGGTTTGGATGGTAATGGCCCTCATGGGCTTATATACATTGGAGTACTTGGTCCCCAGATGTTGGAGCTTTAGGGGGAGGATTTGGAGGTGTGGCCTTGTTGGAGGAGATGAATCACCGGGGACAGGCTTGGAGATTTCAAAGGCCCACACCATTCCCACTTAGCTTGCTCTCTGCTTCGTGATTGTGTGTCAGGATGTAAGCTTTCAGCTACTGCCCCAGCCCCAGGCCTGTCTGCTTACCGCCATGCTCCCCGCCATGATGGTCATGGACTCACTGAAACTGGTGAGTCCAATAAACTCTTTCTTCTATAAGTTGCCTTGGTGGTGATGTCACAACAATAGGAAAGTAAGACATGGGGCTGTACTCACGTTGAAGACGGGAGATTTGCAGACATGACCACACCCATTGCTGCAGCACTTCATTTTCCCAGGGCACGATCTATCTCCAGAGCATCTCTCATCACAAGTTCCAATAGTATTTGGCGGCAGCTTGGGACACACTCCAGGTTTCTGTCCTTCTGAAATATACAATGAATGGTGTTTCAGGAGGCTGAAGCGGTGAGAAAGACAAGGTTGAGAACTGATGCTAGAGGTCTGAAAGCCTCACTGCAAGAAACCAGCTTATTCTCTATTCTCCATTGCACCCCAGGCTCTTCCCTCGCTGCACCAGCTCCAGTCTCTCTCTTAGGCCTGAGTGTTCAGTCTGGCCATTGGGAGAGTGTGCCCCATATCCAAAGCCTATACATTCTCCTTGCACTGTCGCAGCCCCTTCTTTACCTCTGAGAAGGTGATGCAAAACTGGAATGACAGCCAGACCTTTCCCTTCCCACCATACCCCAGGTTCATCTCTGAGCAACTGTTCCCATGAGACCAACATCCAAGGCATATCTCCAACCTGAAGGAGCTGCCCTGATCTCTACCCCAGCTTCTCTCTCTTTTTCTTTCTCTGATAGAAAGCTAATAAATGTGGAATGATCACTCTTATATAGGCCAAAATGAACTGAGTTTGATCCAAATAGTGGGCACATGGCTTTGCCCTGTGGTAGCTGAGTTTTAGTCACTAGTGGCCTTGTCCCTTCCTGCTGTCAATCTGTATCACCCAGGCATTCTTACTTCCAGGAGAAGACAGAGCACAGGATGTGTCCATCACTATGGCGATCAAAGCCACCAAAACCAAGACTGCGGCTGTCTTCATGGTGGCTCTGGTTGGGCTGAATGCACAAATCAATTTATACTTTCAGTAACACTAGAAGCCTGGGTGTGACAGGAAGTATAGTAAAAAGAGTTTTCCAGAAACTGCTAACCAATAGCCTGACTCTTTTTCTGTTTTACAATTATAATTAGAGTATTGCTCTTGATAGGTAAAATAGGTAACCAGGAAAAAATTAAGTATGATCTAGAACTTGTTTGTTTCTCCTTACATCACATCTTGGCCTTCTTTAGAAAGGCCAGCAAAGGAAATAATTGTTTCTGTGTAGGCAGCAACTCAGGGTGAGAGCTGAAGCCCAGACAGCCACTGTGGAGTGTCAGAGCCATCTAGGTCTTCCTGTATATCTAGTTTTGTAAGCATGTGGCATGTTTCTGGGAGAGATGGTGATTGTGTCCTTTGTAGCTCTGTGGATGAGATTGTAAACAGGTGTGGAATCTAGGCCCTTCTTACCTGCAGAAGTAGGCAATGAAGTCCCTCCTGGAAGAGATGGATACACAAAGATTTTAAAGTGGCTAGAGCCAGTTGAGAGTAAAGAGACAAGCTCCACTGTGATGGTCGGTGTCCTTAGACCGATGGTTTTCTGTAATACGGGTCTTCAGAAAGAGGGCTGCACAGGTGAGCAGAGGAAGGATGGGAAGCATAGGAGAACATGCAGTGTCCCTAATCCGTTTTTGCTGTCCTAATTATAGACCCTCAGAGAAGGAGCTGTGGTAGTAAAACACCAACAGCTGTGGGATGACCCACTCATGGTGTGGCTGGATTATGAGTTATTTTATTTGAGTAACATTACTGCTCAGAAATTGAAGGGGGGGGGTTGTTTGGTCACATGCTTTGCTCTTTGAGCTTCCGGTCCTTCCTTCAGATTAAGGGGAACAGGCCTGGGTGTCTGTAACATTTCTCATTCTTCTGTGTGCATGCTGTGTTGGAAACAAAGGCAAAATTACTCATGATTGTTTATAACGTCATAATTAATTGGATAACCATAAATTCCTAAGATATAGGAGTGATTTTTTTGTTGCTTTTGTATTTTATTTTTGTGACATGGTTTATCTTTGTAGTCATTGCTCTCCTGGAACCTCTCTGTAAATCATGGCCTCAACTCAGAAATCTTCCAGCCTCTGAATCCTGAGTGCTAGGGGATACCACCACTTGGCTTAAGACAAACCAGTTTTAATGGAAGATACTGGTCAGGAAGTTTGGCTTTGTTTGTAGCCCTCACCAAGGGTGACACTGAATCTTTTTATTCTAACCCAATCACTAGTATTAACTCTCACATACCAATTAAAAATACAGTAAATATACCTATCTATATACATACATGCAAATATTATGTATAGGTGTTACAGAAATGGCTGTAAAGGGTTAAGAGGCCACAGCAGAATTCTAAGCAGAGAAACAGAAGACTCTAAGTAGAATCTCTATTGATAAGATAATTAAGTAGCATAGAGGGGAGAAGCTGGAGAAACTATGGTGACTGCAGGTCACGACACTTAGGTCACCTGCCTGAAAGCAAAGCTGTGGAGTTGAGTTTAGCTGCAGCAGCAAAGGGCAGGACCAGGCCTGGAAGAAGGAACTGGAGGACAGATGGATGGCAGGTCCAGGTGGGTGAACAGGAAGACGGACAGATGAGGGTATTACATAGAAGGAGACATAAGACATCAAGTTGTAAAGTGAGCCATGTGAGGTACAGGGGCAGTGTGTGATAGAGGCAGACGTGGGACACCTAACTTTGACAAAATCGGGGGATCTAGGGAAGATAAGAGAGGGTGAAGGTTTCCTGATTAGATTCTACCCCCAGAGGAAGGATTTACTTTTTCATCTTCATCCTTTGCAGTGGTCTCCATAAACCCATCAATGCTGAGGGAGCCAGGCAGTCAAGCCTGCACATGGCTTGTCCCCCATCTGGCTAAGGCCAGGGGAGGAGCAGAAGCCCTTCCCAGACACCAGTGCTGAGCTTGATGGATAGGGATGGGCCCAGACTCCTAGAGGTATTTCAATTAAGTTTCCAACTCCTAATGTAGAGAGGAACTGGAGTTTCTAATCCGTGCTTCTTAATGATTTAAAAATTACTTTAAATTATGTGTACTGGGGCCATGTGGGTTACACAAGCACAGCACATGAAGTCAGGTGGCAGAGTGGGTCAGATGTATCAGTACCCCTGAAGCAGGAAGTTGTGATTCACTTTTATGGATGCTGGGAACGGACTTCAGATCCTCTGGAAGAGCAGAATGTGCTATTAACAACTGAACCAGCTCCACAGCTTTTTTTTAGCTCATCCAAAGAAGAACCTACACCCCAGAGGTCATGTGTGGACTCCTGGAGTTAGAGATCCAGTCCTGCAGGATGCTGTGTTGCCTTAGAATGGGGAATTCCCTGAGCCCTCCCTGCTCCTCCTGCATCATGACCCAGGAAATGCAGCTCCAGCAGACCTGCTCTGTGGGATGTGCTCAGCTCCCCTTGTTTGCTTGAGCAGACTTGTGGTCACAGAATGCACCAGAAAATATTCTTATGTCTTGTGCTTTGTTTAGAGGAACAGACATGGTATGGGAAGAGGGATTGTGTAGGAGGAACTTGTCCTGATCTGTGAGTATCCTGGGGGCTCACTGTTCATGGAACCCTCTGAAGGCTACAGAGATGGCTCAGCTAATCATAACAGCCGATAAAAAGAAACAAATGGGAAGAACTCTTCAGCAAGAGAATGCTAAGGATCGTTTATTTTGGACACAATGTCACTAAGAAGCAGTCACCACATTATAGGTTCTCATCTTCTAAGGATGCACTTCTAGGGCTAGCTAGTAGCAGGCGGGGACCCGCCGATTCATGGGAAATCTTCTGGGGCTGGCCATCAGTCATTCTGGTGAGTATGGAGTCCATCTCCCAAAGGGCTGCCAGACTTCTATAATACAAATTACATCATGATGTTCATAAGTTTAGGAATGTTCAGATTTTAACCCTCTCACTCCAAGCTGGTCAGCTCATTGCTTTTTGGATGTCTGAGCATGTTGTAGTGTCCCTTGTCTCCCACCTTTAACTGAACTTAGTAGACACTGGTGCAGAGCTCATGCTGATGGGTAAGGTATTCAAATGAATGAATGTTCCCATTTATTTCATTACCCCTCCCCCTCTCTTTCTCTCTCCAGAACACCAGCCTTCCTGTGAGAGTCAGATCTTTCAGGGGAATAAAAGTGAGATATCCCAGTTTCTGACCATGTGGACCATGGGACCCTCTTTATAGAGGCAAGGGCCACAGATCATGTGACACTTTGCACTCTGCCAGGTACTTCCAGCTCCTTTCTATTGGATATAGCCAGATGCTTGTGTACAGTCTGGGGCTAAAGCAAATGGAACTGTCCAGGCAAAATCCACTGGACACTCACTTACTTCTGAAAACATATCTTGATTGGATGTGGTATGGTAATGTCATATCTTGATTGGATGTGGTATGGTAATGTCATATCTTGATTGGATGTGGTATGGTAATGGCCCCCATGACATATATTTGAATGTGGGACCCCAGATTTTAGAGCATTTTGGGGAAAGATTAGTATTGCTGTCTGGTGCAGCAGCTCCCAGCAGCACAGGGCTTTAAAGGGATCCAATGGAGTTGGCATAAACTAAACTTTTTTTCTTATTTGAGGGGGTAGGGGAAAAGGAGCAAGTGTATACCTTTTTGATGGTCTCACTTTTTACTCTCTCCTTGAATTCTGTCTTACATTTCTGCCATGCTATTTCTTTGTTACTTTCTTTGCTTCTCTATTCTATCTCTCATTCTGACTGCATCTTTACTCTTGATTTTTCTTGCTAGTTCTCTAATACATGATGTTATCCTTCTCTTACGATGTTTCTCTCATGATGTCTCCCAAGTTTCTGCTCAGCTCTGTTCTTCACAGCTTATAAGGACCCACAAAATCTTGCAGTTACTACATCTGAATTTCACATTCCATTTCATAAGTAAATACTAAGAACAAATGGTAAGAAACAGTCATCCCAACAGCTCACAAGCAATAAATCCAAATAAGCACAGAGCAAGAAAAGAACACTTTCTTTCTGCCAACTCCCTAATTAGTGGGCTGTAACCACAACTGCACAAGAAGTCCTTTTGTTATCTGTCTATAGAAGTAGCCATGTGAATGTCAACTATTAAGGAGACTAAGAGAAATAAGGACATCATTGCTACATCCTATACTTTTAAGAGTATAAACCTTTTACACATTTTATGTTTAGTAGTCCTCAAAGTTGGCCTTTCTCAGACTGGAGACTCTTTGTTCGCAAACAACAATGTGTTGTCAAAGAGAGTGCAGAGCCTGGGTAGGAGACCCTCCACAGCAAGTGAGCTTCAGATCAGGGGGATGAAGTCACAGAAGACAGGCATACTCAGCACACTCTGAGGCACAGTGACTTTAAAAAGCCTTTTAAGTCTTGAAATACATTTTTCTGTCCTGTGTGTAACTCTTGACAATAAGAAGGGAGACCTGTAACTCTTTTTTTGTGTTTGTTTGGTTTTTTTTGTTTTGTTTTTTCAAGACAGGGAAAGGCCTGTGCCACCACTGCCCAGGGAAACTTGTAACTCTTTCTCATGGCTATGAAGATAGTTTATACTTTGTAGCTCTAGCCAGTTAGAGAATCTTTTCCTGTAGTGTCTAAACAAAGGCCCTAAAACAGAACTGTTTACCTTAGCTCAACAAATCTAACAGCTGGCTACATGTCCTTGTAAATAAGATCGTATTTTTCTGTGAATAGTCTATCTTAAAATTCATTAACAATGCACCTGGTCTGATCTAAAGCTATTTTGAAGTTCTATAACAGTTGATATAACTATCTTGGCAGCTGAGGAAAACACAGCTGTTTTCCTAAGCTGTGCTCTAAGAGAGCTCTTAATGGAAACTTGTAATTCCTGACTTGGGTAGTATCTTTTTGTATTTATTTTATTCATCAAAAGTCTTCATAATCTAACATTATTAATATCAATTGGACAATAGAACTTAGGAAGACAATTCACAGCTAAAAATGCCAAGTAGAAAGGGATTGTATTCATGAGATGCACACACTTTGTAATACGGGCTGTGGGGAATTACCTATAGCCAATAGGGATAGAATGCAAATTAGCACATGTAAAATTACAGGAAGAAGCAAAAAGATATTCTGGAGTAGGTTTTCCTCACAAGTTTTGCAAATATGAGTTTCCCTTTGTTGGAAATTATTTCCTGGTGGGTTGATACCTTGAATAATAATTTCTAGTTCCTGTAATAATGGCCTCCAGTAGATTGAGAGGTGTGGCCTTGTTGGAGGAGATGTGTCATTGGGAACAGGTTTGGAAGTTTCAAAGTTCTGCACTATTCCCAGTTAGCTTGCTCTCTGTTTCATGATTGTGTTCAGGATGTAAGCTTTCAGCTACTGCCCCAGCCCCATACCTGTCTGCCTGCAGCCACACTCCCCACCATGATGGTCATGGACTCACTGTCTGAAACTGTAAGCTCTCAATAACCTCTTTCTTCTATAGGTTGCCTTGGTCATGGTGACATGACAATAGGAAAGTAAGACATGAAGACTACTCACTCCAAAGACAGCTGGCATGCAGTCTTGTCCACACCCATTGTTGCAGCACTTCAGTTGCTCAGGGCATGATTCATCTGTTAAGCAGGTATCATCACAAGCTCCAATAGAGGTTGGGGGAATAATGGGGCAAGCTCCAGGTTTCTGTAAACCTGAAATGCACAATGGTGTGTGTGGTGCCTGAAGCAGCGAGAAAGATAAGGCTGAGAACTGATGCTAGAGGTCTGAAAGCCTGGTCAACTGCAGGAAACCAGCTCAATCTCTATTCTCCTTTGCACCCTAGGCTCTTCCCTCAGCTGCACCAGCTCCAGTCTCTCTCTTAAGGCATGAGGGTTTTCTATCTGGTTATTGGGAGAATGTTCCCCCTTTCCAAAGCCTGTACAGTCTCAGTAGAAAAAAACTTCCATGGTTACAACCCCTTCTTTACATCTGAGAAGACATTATAAATGTTCTTAAGGACAGCCAGATCTCTCTCATCCCACCACCGCCAGGTTCATCTCTAAGCAATGGCTCCAGTGATCCCCACTTTCAAGGCACATCTCCAAACTAGATGAGCTGCCTGGATCTCTACCACAGTGTCTGTCAAATGCAACTCTCTCTCTCTTCTTCCTCCCTCCCCCCTCTCAAGAAAGATAGGCAATGCAGGGTGATCACTCTTATAGGTCAAAGGAAGAGAGTTTGATACAAGCAGTGGGCACATGGCTTTCCCCTGTAGCATCTCAGTCCCAGGACCTAATGGACTATGAGTCCTCTCTGCTGTCGAATTGAATCTCCTTAAGATACTTACTTCTGGAAGATCTCAGAGCACCAGCAGAGTCCTTCCCTATGGCAAGCATAGCCAGCAGAACCAAGACTGAGACTGTCTTCATGTTTGTTGTCTTTGGCCAGGCAGAACACACAAATCAATATGTAGGTAATGCTAGATGCACAGGTGTGACAGGAGGCAGTCAATGGGGAAGTCTATAAAAACAAGAGCTTTTCAGAAAGTGGCTGCTGATAACCTGGCTCCTTTTTATATTTCATAACTTGCTTCTCTCTGATTGTTTCTTGGTAGATCAAATGATAACCAGACAAATGTCAAGAACACATATTAGCCCCATGTTCCTCCTTAGGGCACAGTTTGTTCCCTGTAAAAGTTATGATCAAAATAATAATAATAATAATTTTTTTCCGTGTACGTCAGCATGTCAGAGTGAGAACTGAAGCAAAGAGGGACACTGCACAGAGTTTGGCCCCATCCAGGGCTTCCTGGACATCCAGTTGTGTAAGCATGTGGCATGCCTCTGTGACATATGGTGGTTGTGTCCTTTTAGGTCCATGGGTGAGATACCTAAGCAGATGTGGAATTTGGGTACCTTTTACCTGGTGAAGTAGGGAATGAATTCTCCCCTGGAAAAGATGGATACTCAAAGCTTTCAAAATGGCTAGAGCCAGTTTAGAGTAAGGAGGCCTGCTGTGGAATTATCTTTTTGTACACTGTGAAAATGAGTCTTTGCCCAAGCACCTTCTGATTGGTTTAATAAAGAACAAAGTGTCTAATAGCTAGGCAAGATTTCCAGTCACAGAAGTTACTGGAGGAGGGGGCAGAATGACGAGGAGATGCCAAGGATTCAGAGCAAGCAGCATGGTCTTTACGAAGTGAAGGTAGTCAAGCCATGTGGAAGAACATATATAAAAGTGGCATGGATTAATTTAAGTTGTAAGAACTAGTTAAAACGAAGCTTAAGCTATTGGCCAAGCCTTTACAATTAAGAAGTCTCTGTGTGGTTATTTGGGAGCCGGCTAGGCCAAACAATAATATATGCTTATAAAAGGTGCCCAATATGTAGCAACATATATCCACATAAGACCCAAGAAATCTTAAAAAGGCGTTTGAACACACAAAAACAGCCAGTCATGGCTTTGTAGTCTGATGTCCCTCATGTTGGCCACCATACAGAGATATGTCTACGAGCAGTTGCCTGAGTGCTTGAGCTGCCACTGCACCATAAATCTAGCAGAGGGGCTGATGGGAGATGTGATTCTGTATATATGTTTCTCATACTGTTAATAAAGCCCTGTGGCCAATAGAAAACTAGATAGGTGGGGCTAGGAGACTAGGAGGAGGAAGAGGAAGTAGTAGGGGGAGTCAAGATGTAGCCCGGGAAGAAGCAGGAAGCCTGCCGCGCGGCTCCCCGATAAGACGACCACATGGAAATACTTAGATAAGTAGAAATGGGTTAATAATTAAGGCAGAGCTAGCCCATTAACAATAATGGTAACTGGCCAACAGGATTGTATCAAATACAGAGTCTCAGAGTGTTATTTGGGGCTGGCGTGGCTGTGGGCCCAGACTGGCGGGCTGGCGGAAACTTACATGCTACAAGGGGCAGATTGAAGGTTTTGCTCATGCAGACAGAAAAGTTAGAGATAACTAGTGAAGCAGACTCAGATGGGAAAAAAAAAGTCTTCTAAACTGGTTACAGTGTGTTTAACAATGTATGCAGAGTTTTTTAAAAACTCATAGAAAAAATATAAAAGTTTAAAAATAATAAAGTCTTTAAAAAGAGAAGTTTAAACAAACAAAAAAAAAAAGAACAAGATGGAAAATATACAGGGAGTCTGGACCCTGTATGGGTGTTGTATTGACTTTCAATTTTTTGATTGCTGATGAATGAGTGATAGCTTCTGAGAGACACTGGATTATGGAGGCTGCTGGATTAAAGCAACCTGTATATTTTTAAAGTGTGTTGACTTCAAACTGGAAGTCAAAAGGGATGTTGCTTTGGGGAAGAGGTTATGCTTTTGTTCCCACAGAAAATGAAAGGCTGAGAATTCATTCAGGGTTGAAGAAGATCAGGGTTGATCAGAGGAGAACCCCTTGAAAATCCTGGCTACAGACCTAAAACAACAAAAACAAAAACACAACAAAACAAAACAAAAAAAACCCCAAAACCAAAAATAAGCCTAAACAAAAATGACTGTACAGATGATGAATATTTTACCTGCTCAAACATAAAACAAACATCATATTTAACTGATTTGTGCATATCACACATTCCATGTCTTAATGCAGATATGTATGAACCTGTAAAAGTTTATGTATTTTCAGAGAAAGGGGATCAAATGCCAATGAAAAGGGATGGCTCAGGTGAGTCAGTCTTTCAGAGTGCCCCTGTTGCGGTATTCCCAGAGTTCTGGAGTCGCGTCTTCCTTGCTGGCAAGGGTAGGTGCGGTACAAATGGCAGCCCATACGGGGAATTTTTCAGATCAGAACTTCTTGCAGTCAGGGCAGCGCTGGCAAGTTCCCAAGGTAAGTTTGGACCAAATTAAGGCCCTCAGTAAAGAGGCGATAAGGTCTCCGGTAAGGAGCAATAAAGTTCTGGGTTTGGACTAAGCTAAGGCCCTTGGTAAAGAGGCAATAAGGTCTCCAGTAAGGAGCAATAAAGTCCCAGGTAAGTTGGGACAAAGTTAAAGACCATAGGGAAAAAAGCAGCAATAAAGTCTCAGGCATTGAGCGAGAGGTTGTAACGAACCGAAAGTAAAATTTTCAAAATGGGGACTTCTCAGTCTTCTTAATGATTTATTTTTTTTATAATTATGTGTACTATGTGGAGGTAGGGTACATGAACACGTGAGGTCAGACATCTGAGGGGGTCAGAAGTGCCAAATCCCCTGATTCAGGTGTTATATGAAGTTGTGATCCACCTGTTATGGATGCTGGGAACTGACCTCAGATCCTCTGGAGGAGAATGTGCTGTTAACAACTGAACCAGCTCCACAGCCTCTTAACTCATGCTAAGCAGAGCCCACACCCCAGAGGTCATGTGTGGGCTCCTGGAGTTAGAGATCCAGTCCTGCAGGATGCTGTGTTGCCTTAGAATGGGGAATTCCCTGAGCCCTCCCTGCTCCTCCTGCATCATGACCCAGGAAATGCAGCTCCAGCAGACCTGCTCTGTGGGATGTACTCAGCTCCCCTTGTTTGCTTGAGCAGACTGTGGTCGCAGAATGCACCAGAAAATATTGTTACGTTCTCTGCCTTATTTGGAGGAACAAGCATGACACGGAAAGAGGGATTGTGTAGGAGGAACTTGTCCTGATCTGTGAGCATCCTGGGGGCTCAGTGTTCATGGGACTCTCTGGAGGCTACAGGAATGGCTCCCTTAATCAGAACAGTGAATTAGATACACAAATGGGAAGAACTCTTCAGCAAGAGAATGCTAAGGATCGTTTATTTTGTACACAAAGGTAGTAGGAAGCAGTCACCACATGATAGGTTATCATCTTCTAAGGATGCAATTCTAGGGCTAGGGAGTAGACAAACATGGGCTTTATGGATTCAGAAGAAATCTTCTGGGGCTGGTCATCAGTCATCCTGATAAGTACTGAGTCCATGTTTCACAGGGCTGCCAGCTACCTGCAGTACAAATTACATCATAATTTTCATCTGTTTAGAAAGGCCCAGCTATTCAGCCCTCACGCTATGCTGTGCAGCTCATCACTGTTTAGATGTGATCTTGTATTGTCCCCTACTCCCACCCCAGACACCACGCTATCCAGGGCAACCATTTCCCCATCTCCCAAGGAAAGGTGACCCATCTCCCAGCATCTGAGCTTGCCTACCCTGTCTAGTGGGCACTGTGTGTCCTAACTTAAGCTTTCTCCTACTTGTTGATCTCCTCCAAACCTCTCTCCTCGCCTCTGTCCCCCAGGCAAAGCTAATCAATCACCTTTAATAGAACTCAGTAGACACTAGTGCTCACACATAGCCTGTTTCTCTCACTAAATTTATATTTTACTCTCATTCCAGTACAGGCCTGCCTGATGTAAAGTATTCAAATAGATTAGTGTTCCCACTCACTTCATTATCTCTCTCCCTCCTTGGAACACCTCCACTCCCAAGAGAGTCAGACCCTTTAGGCTGGGGAGGGGAAGAAGAATGAGATATCTCAGTTCATGACCATGTGGACCTAAGTTATTGTGACTTGTGTCACTTTAGTCACTGTGGGGTCGTCTTTGCAGAAGACAGAGCCACAGATTATGTAACTCAGTGTCCTGTTGCAATTTACTTTCAGTCCCTTTCTCATGGACACATTTAGACTTGTGTGCCGTCAGGGGACAAAGCAACATGAGACTGTGTCAGCAATGTCCCCTGGAAACTCAGCAATACCATGGACATACCTTGGTTGAATGTGCTGGTTTGAGTGGTAATGGCTCTCATGAACACTATTTCCACTTAGCTTTCCCTCTCCTTCATGATTGTGTGTCAAGATATAAGCTCCAACTTTATGCCTATCTGCCCTCTGCCATGAGAAGCTGGAGAAACTATGGTGACTGCAGGTCAGGACAGTTCAGGTCACCTGCTTGAGAGCAAAGCTGTGGAGTTGAGTTTAGCTGCAGAAGCAAAGGGTAGAACCAGGCCTGGATGAAGGAACTGGAGGGCAGAGGGATGGCAGGTCCAGGTGGGTGAACAAGAAGACAGATGACAGTAGATTCTGCTTTATCAAAAGTACAGATGGAGCCATATACCTGGGGTAGTCATAAGTTCTCTGCCTGTTGATCCTTAACACACATACCATGAGGTAAGATAACAGGTTTGTGGGGGCCTTTACAGAACCATATGTTCCTCCTTTTATGGTTTCCAATGAGGACCTATATCCCTTCCTTGGTCTGATGTATCCAAGAAGTTCTTAGCCTTGGTTTTTCTGATACGATGTAGTTCCATGTGCCCATATAGCCACAAATAAATTTATAATGTGGCACCATTTCTACTCCTAAACTCTTTTTTTTTTTTTTTTTTGGCCTGTGTGGTATGGGTGTGCCAGATAGGTGGCGCTATTCGTGTGTCCAACCAGGCTCACTGTCGTTCTTCAGTCTCAAAATAGAGCCAAAGGTACTTTTAGTAAACAGGGAATCTCTCGGGGCAGTGAACATTCTGAAAAACAATTGTTTTACATGATATGGAGAATTTAGGACAGATTCCAGCCTGATCTCAGCACCTTCTAAAGAGTGAGTTGCCAGGTAGCCTTCCAGAGTCCTTGATTATTATTATTATTATTATTATTATTATTATTATAGACCTTATTTATTATTTCTCATTACTGATGGTGGCTTGTTTAACCTTTTCCTTGTCTCTGGTTGTCATAGCTGGGACCATGCTTGTTCATAATGGCTTCAAGTGGGACAAGAGGGACAGAGCCACAATATGACCTAAGAGTACATGGTAAAATAACTGTCAAAGCAGGGCTAATATCCAGTGGTCCAAAGTGCTGAGATGCATCTAATCAGATGCCATCAGAGTCCAGGCATGAGTGGGAATAATCAGAGAAGGAAAGAAAGAAAGACAGCAACATATCTTTCTCAATAGGAGAAAACCACCAGGAAGCTACTATGTTTATCTTGTCAGCCAGACAAAATTTTCTACCACTGGGAGAAATGAAGATTTGGGAGCTGGATTCAATTATGCAGAGAATAAACTTAGATTTTTATATATCAAAGCTGGTGAGTACAAAATGCATTTCATGAAGTAAGACAGTCTTGTAAAATTTACCGAGGATATTTCTAGTAACTCTTACTTAGTGAACTAAAGGAAAGAAAAGGTAACATTTTTCCAATTTTATTTATTTTTATCTTATGTGCATTGGTGTTCTGCCTGTATGTGAGGGTGTCAGATTCTGGAACTGGAGTGACAGACAGTTGTGAGTTGCCATGTGGTGCTCACATTTTCAAAACTTAAAAATTTTGTTGCAGAGGCCTGTGGGAAAAAAGGCCGATCCACTTCAGGACAAATTCAAGAAAGCAAAGCTAAGGTCTGGGTGAGTGGTTACTTCTTGATGCTTATGTTGTCCTGGTTTCTGACATTTTGTGAAGGTTTACAAATGTGTGAATGCACTCCTAAGAGTTACAGCTGTCATTCTTCAGAAGAGAATTGGATGTGTAGGGATCAGAGCTAGGGGATACTTACTTTCGGTTGAATATATTTTGAAATTTATATAATGTCCATTTTCATATGTTCCTTCCCAAGCTATCTTTCAAGATTTATGGAGAAGTGAAGACATTTTGAGACAAATACAAATTAAGGCAACCCATAACCGCTACCCCAGCACAGCAGAAAGTTCCTAGTGGAATATTTTACAGGGACAAAGAAAGATGGCCTTCCTTCATGCATCAAAATGTACACTCTATCAAAACTACAGACAAACATATTAGACTTTAAAAAGAAACAACCATGCCCAACACAGTATCTCAGAAAACCCTCAAAATTAACACAGGAGAAGGAAAGAAACACCAATAAGCCAACAAAACAAAACATCACCTAACACAGTTACAGGAAACAGAAAACCCCTTTCTGTAAATAACAGTAAGTGGCCTACTTACCACAAAAGATACAGGCTAATGGGCTGCATGAAAAGCCAAGAACCAACTATATGTGGTCTCAACAAATGCATTTATAAAAAAAATAAGAAGATACCAAAACTTATTATCAAAGGTGGAAAACAAATTAGCATGTAAATAAATGAGAACCATAAAAAGTAGGCATAGCTTGCTTATATCAAAGTAAACTTCAAACCAAAACTAATTAGAAGAGATTTATTTTTTTAAAAAATGGACAGTACACATTAATAAAAAGGATAATTCATCAAGAGAATATAACATTTGTACCTTCAATGCACCAAATATTGGGACCTTGAATTTCATAGATAACCCTGGGAAGAGGAAATAGATCAGATCTCCTGGGTAAATGGGTTGTGAGGGGGTGGGAAGTCAGCAAAGGGGAGGGGGTGGGGGATGAGAGCATGAAGGAACTGGGATGGTCGAGTTGGGAAAGGGATGAGGTGGGAGAGCAAGAAAAGAGATATCTTTATAGAGGGAGCCATTATGGGGGTGGGGAGAAACCTGATGCTAGGGAAACTCCCAGGGATCCACAAGGATGACCCCAGCTAAGATCCCTAGCAATAGTGGAGAGGGTGCCTAAACTGGTCTTCCCCTGTTATCACATTGATAAGTACCCTGTCATCATAGAATCATCATCCAGTAGCTGATGGAAGCAGATGCAGAGATCTACATCCAAGCACTAGGCTGAGCTACTGGAGTTCAGTCTAAGAGAGAGAAGGGGCATGGAGATCATAATGGGGAAACCACAGAAACAGTAGACCCAAACTTCAGAAGCTCACAGACTCTAGACTGACAGCTAGGGAACCTGCATGGAACTGAACCAGGCCCTCTGCATGTGGGCGACAGTTTTGTAGCCTGGTCTGTTTCTGGGACTCCTGGCAGTGGGACCAAGATCTATCCCTGGTGCATAAGCTGGCTTTTTGAAACCATTCCATATGGTGGGATGCCTTGCTCAGCCTTGATGTCAGAGGAGGAGGGGGCTTGGTCCTGTCTCAACTGAATGTGCTAGGTTTTGTTGACTCCCCATGAGAGGCCTTACCCTTTCTGAGGACTGGATGGGGGGTGGATTGGGGGAGGAGGGGAGAAAGGTAACTGTAGTTGGTATGTAAAGTTAATTTTTTAAAAAGGCACAAAGAAAAAAAATTTTTTTAAGGAAGAAAAAAAAAAGGTACAAAGAGGCACATAAGCCCCAACAAAATGATAGTGGGGACTTCAGTATTCCAGTGTTATATTTGGGTAGGTATTCTAAATTAAAAACAAAGAAACTTCAGAGCTAAAATATACTATGAGTGAACTGGACTTAACATCTACTTGATATATATTTGCACCCAATAGAGAAGGAAAAGAATTTTTCTTACCAGTGCATACAACCTTTTCTAACATTGACATCACAAGACAGAAATTAAGCCTCAACAAATACAAAAAGTTGGGATAAATCTTTGCTTCTGATCAGACCATAATGCAATAAAACTAGAAATCAACAATAAGAGAAGCTACAGATACCAGAAAATATTTGGAGACTAAACAATACATTTTTGAACAAATAGTGGGTTATCCAAGACATAGAGAAGAAATTTAAAAAATTCCTAGAGACAAATGGAGATGAAAACATATTTGACTAGAACCTCTAGGATGCAGCCAACATAGTATTAAAAGGAAAGGTTATAATAGGGAGTGCCTGTGTTTAAAAATCTAAGAGATATAAAATATAAAATAAATAACCTAATAAATATACCCCAAGACTCCTGAAAAACAATGGTCAGTCCCAACCACAGCAGACAGCAAGAAATAATAAATATTAATTGAAAAATCGATGAAAGAGAGTTTAAAAGAACAATACACAATGCACAGCATCAATTAAACAGAGTTGGTTCTTTGAAAAGGTTAATAATATTGATAAGCCCTTAGCTAATCTGACAAGAAAGAAAAAGGGAGAAGATACAAATCAGTAAAAGTAGAGATCGAAGGGGTGCCATTGCAACTGACTCCAATGAATTCAGAATATTGTTAGAAATTACTATGAAAACTTATATTCTGAAAAGCTGCGTACCCCAGAAGAACTAAAAGAATTTCTTTCTTTTTTTTTTCATCTCACAAATGAAACTAGTTCATTTTTATAGGTATACTTCTATTTAGTGAACATTATGGCACATCTCTAGAGGGAACCCTTACAAAACCTTTTTACACAAAATTCTAGGGAAGGCTCTTCAATATACTTACATAAAAAGTAGTGATTCCATAGTATAATATGATACACTTTCACATCACAATGTCCACATAGTGACACCCATCTGCCTGGTGCCCTAAAGCTCTAGGCAGGGGTGTGGTTTCTAGTACCTGCCCAGGGCAAGCTGCCCCAGACAAGTATGTGGGTCTCCTTCACCTGTCCAGTCCTAATGGCAGAAGTAGAAAAATCTCTCAATACATATCATATACCAAAATTAAGCCCTGAAGATATAGTAACTCAAACAGACCCATTATTAGATTGAATGTTATTAAAAGTCTCCATTAAAAGAAAGGCTGTAGGATCAAACATTCATGGCTGAATTCTAGCTAACTTTCACAGAAGTTCTCATACAAATTTTTCTTAATTTTACCATTATATATATATATGTATATATATATATGTATATATATATATGAACACCACCAAATTTATCCTACAAAGCCAGTATTATCCTGATACCCAAATCAGATAAAATAATACAAAAAAAAGTACAAACCAATTTTTCTCATGAACATAGTAAAGTACATAATTATTTCAACTGATATGAAAAAGCATTTGGCAAAGTTCACCATGCCTTCATGATAAAAATTCCAGAGACTTTAGGAATAGATTGAACACATGTCAGAATATTAAAGGCTATACATAACAAACCTCTAGCCAACATTATATGAAGGGGTGACAAACTGGGAGCATTTCCTCCTCTCTCTTATTCAATATATCTCTTAAGTCTCAGCTATAGCAATTAGACAAATACTTTAAAGAAACAATAGGAAGAGAAGAAGTCAAAATGTCTCTATTTGCAGATGCACTGAGTCTAGAACACTGTATCTAGAAACACAAAGTTGCAGAATATATACGTGTGTGTGTGTGTGTGTGTGTGTGTGTGTGTGTGTGTGTGTGTGTGTGACACCCTCACATGAGAGAATGTGGAGAGAAAGGAACCCTTATTCATTGTTGGTTCGATTAATGCAAGAGGTATTGTAGAAATCAGTTTGGGATCTAAAAAAAAAAAAGAGCTACTACCTGACCAAGTATTTTGAAGCTGGGCATATACCCAGAGAATCGCATACCACATCATAGCTTATTGGAAAGAGGATGTGTGAGGAAGACTCTGAAGGGAAGGGGACAGCACAGGCTAGCACATAGACATTGCTCTAGAAGCCACAGGTCCCTTATCTTGGTCTGCCTCCTCTCTTTGGGCTCTTCTACACACCCAGAAACTGGAGAAAGTCCACACAAAAAGCCAAGCAAGCAGACAAAATATCTCACAGTAGACTGAAAAGGAGGTCACACGCTACGAGGAGAAGGGAGAGACCTAAGTTTTACAAGATGCAACAGGTAGAGCCCTGCATTGCCCCACAGGCTGTCCTTTGTTGTTCCTGATGAAGCCTTTCTTCACAGAACTGTCCCAGATGTTTTGCAACCCCGCCTTGGTGGAACTGACCTCCTCCCTCCCAGTTTGCCCAGGGTAGGGCCGTATGTTGACAAGAACTAATTATGAAGGAGGAGATCCTGATCCTGGTCCCAACCCTGCTCTCTCAGCAATAATGCAAACACAAAAAGGCCTCAGCTGGCAAATGAGAAAGTGGATTCTTTTGTAGATTAAGAATTCAAGATTCCCAGCATGCCACGGGAATCTTAAGAGATGGTTCTCGTTGAGGGCCAGGTACCTTCAGGGAAGACTCAACCCTCATCTTCAACTGTTGAAACAGACAGAGCCTTGTCTCATTGTAGTTCACCTCTTTGGAGTAGGTCTGCCTCACATAACCCTTCAGGGATGTTTGGCTTACTTTCTAGAATGTTCCATTCTCTTCTGCACCTGTAGGGGTCATCACTGTCAGTGAGTGAATCTTCAGGTGTCAGTCGCACCAGCTTCCTATTACTGCTAATAGCAAATCATGGTGATCTTGGTGTCTTAAAATAAAACACATTTAATTCCTTAAACTTCGGGTGGGGGGGGCAGAAGTCCAAAATTAGTCTCACCGGCCTGGGGGAGAAACCATTTCCTTATCCTTTTCAGCTTCTAGATCTATATTTTTTTTTCAAGATTAAAAATAAACATTCTGTGTTTGCTTGCATGTATGTATATACACCATATACAGTGCCTACTACTTGTGGAGACCTGAAGAGAAGAAGGCATTGGATTCCCCAAAAATAGATGACCCTGAGCTGTCACATCTGTGCTGGGAATTAAATCCAGGCCCCCTGCAAGAGCAGTAAATCCTTTTCACCTCAGAGCCATCACTCCAACTGTTGGCCCATGGCCTCCATTGCCCTTCAGAAGCAGCAGAGAGGTATTTTCTTCAGTTGTCACATTGCTCACTAGCTACTCTCCTGTCTTCCAATTTTCTTCTGCCTCTCTTGTGGCTACATTGGGGGCCTGACTGGGTCTTCACCCTAGGATCCTTAACTTAATCCTATCTGCAGAATCCCATTTTCCATGTGTGGTAACAATGACAGGTTCTAGGGCTTAGGGTGTGGTCATATTGGGAAGCCGTTGTTCAGTCTTCTACAATAATCTGTACCTTGTCTGAGGTCTGAGGACCATCTGATCTTTCTCTTGGCCCATCCACTCAGAATGGAGCTGTGTGTCTCTGAATCTACACTGTAATCTTAGTTCTGAGGACCATCTGATCTTTCTCTTGGCCCATCCACTCAGAATGGAGCTGTGTGTCTCTGAATCTACACTGTAATCTTCTAGCTACCCGGAATTTCCTGACCATCATTTTTCTAAGGCCAGGATTGCTCCATGTTCCCTCCTTTCTGTACTGTGTTGTGGTTCCATTCGCAGTTTCCACCTGAAATGACAATCTAATACCCCTTAGGATCAACATTGTCCTTCTGGATCATCCTTTCATGATGCTTCCCAAGCAGATCTACAAGCCTCAGAAAACCACGTCTCTCTGTGTCTCTGTTTCTTAATTTGTAAAACTGTAGGCACCAGTCCCCACCCTCATACAGGTATTAACATTCTCAGTAGAAGCATTGAGAGAATGTATTGAGTTCATGTAGCCAAATGGATATGTTAAGGACTCAGTATTTACTCATTCTCACTGCTTTTGCAAACTGTAGTTTATCCCCAATAGCACCAGACAGTTTTAACCCAAATGAAAATCAACTTAAAAACCACAAACTATATTTTAAAGAAAGTTTATTATGAAAATGCATGAAATCAATTACAAGATCATATCCACAATAGCAGAGAAACAGTAATGGTAGACCATCCCCATGGGAGACAAATGTCTTTTAACTAAATATAAATAGTAGAAATAACACCTAAAAAAATAACAGAGTCTATATAAATGTTTAAGTTAATAAGTGGGACAGAATGAGAAGGGTCAGGGCTCAGGGAGCACTCCCTGAAGGCTCCTCCTGCTGCTCAGTTCAACTCCAAGTCATCCACATATTCATTGACCCAGGGCTCGCTGGGGTCAGCGCAGATTTGCTTGCCTTTTCTGGTCAGGAATCTGTAGAAGAAGGAGAGAGATGATGGGACTCCCAGGACCTTAGAGGACATCTACCACTGTCTTTTGCCTGTGATAGGTATCTCACTCTGCTTGAGCGTTGTTTCCATGGGCAACCAACCATAGAGGATGGGATCCTCATGAAAAACCCTGACACTAGACTTCCTGTAACTCTGACCCCTGGGTGTGTAGCTGTGACCCCAGGGGTTCCCCTTTATTAGAAAATGTTAAGTTTTATGATCAATATGACTTATGTGTTCCAATTTTTCATTGCTCCTTGAAATGGCCTTTCTACATATAGTATGCATCATTTTGACTGTTTCTGGTTTCATAGCTTCTGGATATCTTCCTCCCATATAGCCTCCCAACCCCCATTTTAATGATCATCCAGTCACTATCAGAATGCAAAAAGTGACCTCATGACCTCACTGTTCTTTGTCCCAGCCAGGACCCTTAGAACTGGACCCCTTCTGTTAGATACACCTGGCTCCTTTTGAGTGGTGCCTCACCCCAGCCAGTGTATACTTACACCACAGCTGGCTTGGAGCAAAGGCTGCTGGTCTCATAGTAATCTGTCACAAACTTTCGAGGAAGCTTCCAAGAGGTATAAGAAAAGCAGCAAGAAGTGGGAGGGTCGGAGCCCACTAGAAGAAAAAGCAAGGATAAGGTCAAACCTGGTGCTATTCGTTCTAGATCTTCACTGAGCATCCCTATGGACTACTAGGACCCAAAACATGGTCCCTTGAAGGCATAGTCATCCACTCAGAGTAAGACTTTTACTCTAAAAAAAATAGTCCTTGTAGAAGGGGAAGAAATTCTAGAAGATTGTAACTGGATTGAGTCTCAGAACACCTCTCAATTCCTTCATGTTACAGGTGGGGAAATCAAGGCATGGAGACAGACAAGCTTAAACCAGAGAGAAAGCTAATTCATCATCTGGCTTCCAACCCACCATTTTCCCCTATTGGCTGCCAATCCTTAAGGAAACAGGAGCTTACATATTAATGGATGTCTGGTAGTCTCTCTGTTTAATAGCAGACTTGGGAATTTTCCCAGCTCCCTTTTGTCCTCCTGGCTAACCCCCGCTGTTAGGCTACCCCAGCTGGAAAACTGAGCCCACTGGGTCTCAAAGCAGAAAAGGAAGAGTGGACTTACTTGGTGCTGAGAGTGCTGGGTCACAGAAGGCAGCCACGAACAGGAGGAGAGAGAGGACAGACACGCAGAGCTTCATGGTGCTGGTGGGACGGGGGAAGTTTATACAGAGCTGAAAGTGCAGAGCCCAGAAGCTTCAGAAGCTGGCTGAGTGTTGTGCTGATCTGAGCTGGGAACCCCTCTTTATAGGGACTCTGGGGCCTGGGACAGAGGTGAGAGTGCAGGGAGGAAAATGGAATTTCCTGAGTAAGGCTGATGTCATGGCATCAAGAAGGAAATTGAAGTTGACCGAAAGTGAGGAGTTCCTCACAATTTGTCTTCCCCCAGCAGTGACATCACGGGAGAGAGAGGAGGGAGTTGGAGCAGAGAAGTGGGGTGCATGCTGGAGGGGAAGTGGTACACCAGAGATGGGGATGAAGGTGAGAAAGAGAGAGAGAGAGAGAGAGAGAGAGAGAGAGAGAGAGAGAGAGAGAGAGAGAGAGAGAGAGAGAGAGAGAGAGAGAGAGAGAGAGAGAGAGAGAATCTGAGAAGGAGGATGCAGTGTGTTCACACCCGCTAGCAAGGGCTTGTGGATAGGTGCTCACTGCACTTGGTGGTGGGTACCTCCAGACAGTGGAGCAGTAGAGCCTTCATGTCAGTCTTTCCAGGTTGTCTGGGGTCTCTAGAACAAACATGGGGTGTGACCACAGACAGAAGACACGGACCACGCCAGACTCTTCTACACACAAAAATGCTGTCTGATCAGCAGTATTCAGATGGGTTGGTTTAGCCTATCTAGAACAAAGAAGGGACAGGAAGAAAGAGAGATTTCAGGCTATTTGATTGGAATGATAAGAGAGGTAGAGAAAAAAGCCAAGTTTGGAAGACCCAGACAGAGAATGTTCTAGTAACACAGATAAGGATTGATATCTAATAATGCGAAAAGAATACCCTGCATTCAGAATGTGTAGCTAGCCTGAGCATATGGGTGTTTTCTAGTCAGTCCCTAAGAAATGTCTTCCAAAGCTGGGGGTATAGCCAAACTGAAAGTAGGGCAAATGAGGGAAACTGGATGATGGACCCCCATATCACTCACCTTTAGCTCAATTACCCCACCTCACCTGCTTGCCCCAGGCCTCACACTGCAGCATGATCTTCTTGGAGACAGAAAATAAAGGAGGGAAGATGGAGTCAGACCTCCTCTGTGCTTCCAAGGGGCCAGGAGGGAGGGGCAGAGCAGCATCCCAGGGTGTTTATGGTCATTTCACAAAGTACAAGTTTATCCCAGCTCGTTCCTCTTCTCCCAAAGCTCAGCCCACATCCATCCGTCTCTGCTGCTCTTTCTGCCCTCAGCCTAGTCACCTAGCTCCCCAGGTCTTGTGTTCTGTGTTCACTGAGAGCACACAAGCTAGTCTTTCTCATGGATGTTTAGGATTGATGCAGCTTCGCAGGCACACATCAAAGGCTTGTGTCTTGAGCTCTTGGTCCCACAGACTTTTCAATTCAGTCGACTTCCTACTCATCTGCTGTTTGTCAGGACAGAGATGGTGCAATAAAGCCTCATCATTCCCTCAAGCAGATCTTAGGCTATTGATGCATGGACAATAACAGAAACAACTGTCCCATGAGGTGGAATAAGGTGGCACATGAGAGGTAGTAAAAGGGCATCAGGGAGTCCAAGGATGAAGACTGTCCCTCATGTGAGGGTAGAGAGTTCTGAGCTAGGTTCAAACTTGCTGGATTAAGGAGGAGCCTCTGCCTACATCAGCCAGTGTGTTCGTCTCCGTTTGATTGGGGGGACTTGGAGCCACCTGCTCTAGGACACAGGAGGATGGCAGATGCGAATAGTTGATTGATCTGTGAAGAGGGACCTTACTTACTGTATGCAGACCATCCCCAGAGAAGGGGAAGACTGTTCTAGAAGGTTATAATTGGAGTGGGTCTCAGTCTATATCACATTGCCTTTGTATTACAGACAGAAAACCCAGGGCATACCGAGGACTCTTAAACCAGTAGTGTAGGCATAGCCCATCAACAGTCTGACTCCAAACTGGTCCTTTCTTCCAGCAGTTGTTAACTCTTGAGAAGTTGGAACTTGGGTACTATGGCTGTCTATAGGGTACCAGAAGACAGTAGACTCTTGGGAGAGAGTAAAGATCCGTGGAGAACACAGAGGATGTGTCCACATGGGTAGCCTGGCCTCTCCTCCAGACAGTGTGAGGGTTAGGACTGTTAGGGAGACACTCAGTGGGGGCCAAGAGTGGGAACATGCTTAGAGCTAAGGTGTTCCTAGAGGACAAAAGCTGAGATGAGAGAGCCAAGGTGAACTGGGGCACAGAACCATTTTGCAAAGACAATAAACCAAGAAGGAATATTGTCAGTGTGGTATCTAAGTCACTCTGGGCAAACAGGAGCGGACATTGGATTGTGAATGGAAGAGACAAGGAGATGGTTATGCAGAGTGCAGGTTCAAAATGTCATCTGTAGCAGAGAGTATCAGCTGAAGCAGTTCATCAGTGACAGCCTGACCCTGGCCACCAGGCCTTAGTCACCAGCCACAGCCTGCTCCTCAGCTGTCCAGGGTCGAGAACAGTGACTTCAGAGGGTGTTAAATTTCTGAGAGAAGCAGCCAGTCTCACCAGTATCTGGTGGATTCAGGAAACTTTCAGCATTTCATAGGAAGCCTCTCCCTTTGATGCTTGGATGTGTGTTTCTGTCCTCTTCCCATTTACCAGAGACAAGACTACAATCTGATAAAGCTTTACTGAACACTTACTATGTGACAGGTGCTGTGTCAGTGTTGGAGGTTCCTATTTTAAATGGTGGTTGCAAAGTGTTGAGAGAGGCTTCCAAAAATGTGAGGCCTCAGAAGAGGGATAGCAAGAGTATAAGAGCCAGAGTGTATGTGTGGGGGTAGAGGGGGAGCAGAGAAGCAGCTGAATGCTGTCTTGGCTGTTGTACTCATGAGCTCAATTATGCCTACTCCCACAAGATCTAGTTAAGGTCAAGCCAACAGAGCAGTCAAAATGTCAGCAGGTAGACACACTATTGGGCTTAGTGAGTTACCAGAGAGAGGGAGAGAAGGTGGGGGAAGAGAGGAGAGACAATTGGGGAGGGGAGGGGAGAGGGGAGGAGAAAGGAGGGAAATTCCATTAGGTTGTCTTTCTTTTACCAAAAGTATGTGTGGGTCCTATAAAAATTTTTTTAGAAATTATAGGAAGACATGAATCTTAAAATTTTTAAGATTTAAGGATTAAGACTTAAAATTATCTTTGCATAGCTTACTGTTAGTACTTAATTTTCTTTCTCACATAATTTTCTTTCACACTGCTAGTTAATATTCACCAGAACTCTTAAAGACTTAGTCATTACTGAAATACGGTATTGATGAGTTTATGGCATTCTATTGCCCAGAAGTACTAACATTTGTATGTAACGTGTCTAGTATTTGGTAGTTCCATCTACTCAATTGTTTTGAACTTTTCTCTAAATAGAGCTGAGAACTGAAGGGTGATTAGCTAGCCAGAGAGCGGGAGTTGGTTATTTGGGGAAAAGTGTGCTCTTAAGTGATATGTATTTAGTATATCCAGTTTCACAGTAGGGCAGGTAAAGGCTATGGTAATGTACTGTATATTTCAACAGAGTAAGAAGAACATGAATGTTCTCACCACCAAGAATTACCGATGGATATGCAGACCCTGATTTGGACATCATACAGTTATACATACTAAAATATTACATGGTGCCTGTAAACATGTCTGTGTTTTAATTTAAAATTACTTTTAATTGAAACCTGGGGATTTACCAAAAAAATAAGTGTAATTGATAGTAATTGTGGTTAGCACTTAACACAGCACTCACCATGAGGCAGTACTAGCCTAAGTACTAACCCATTTAATTCTCCCTCCCAGTACTCCTTTGAAGTAGGCATTGTTATTAGGTCCTGTTGACACATGACAGCACTGAGCACAGACAGGTAAGGAACCAACAGAAAAACACACAGCGGACACACCACAGATTGGGAAATGAAACCAAGGAAGTCTGGCTCTAAGATAAGCAAGTTTGACAAAAGAAACTCACTTCATTATAAATTTCTGTTATAAACTTACCGGCCACACCCGGTCAGAGTGCCTCATTCGCCCAGTTCACATGATTTTGAGCAATAGAATCTATGAACTTCTCTCCCTTCTTTTTTAATCTTAGAGTGTATGGTAGTTTTAAAAGATATGGGGGGTGAGCAGATAGACACATGTGATGTGAAAGCAGAGGGGAGGACACCAGGGGAAGGATGGAAGGAGGGGAGGGAATGGGAGTGGCAAAAGAGTTACATCAAAGAGAGAAGACACTGGGGGCTGGGGAGATGGCTCTGGTTAAGAGCACTGACTGCTCTTCCAGAGGACCCAGGTTCAATTCCCAGCAACCACGTGGTGGCTCACAACTGTCTGTAATTCCAGTTCCAGGGGACCTGACACCCACGGCAAAACACCAATGCACTTTAAAAAAGAACGAAGATATTGTAACAAATATTTAGCCAAAGTTTAAATCTTTATATTAAAATGACAAAATTATACATTTTTCTTCTTTAATAAGTAGTGAAATTATTATGCTGGAGAGATGGCTCAGTGGTAAAGAGCACTAGATGCTCTTCCAGAGGTTCAGGGTTCAATTCCCAGTACCCACATGGCAGCTCACAACTGTCTGTAACCATATGAGATCCTATTCCTTCTTCTGGTGTTCAGACAGACATACAGACAAAACAGCTATATAATCTTTTTGTATACAAAAAAAATTAGAATTTTTCTTTATTGGCCAAAATATGGATCCCGATGGCTGCCACGGGATGGTCTTGTGCCCCTGGTGTTTCACTCTGCCCTTTGCAGAAGAGGGATACTCCGCCTTGCCAAGTTGGCACTCATCACTGACTGCTGAGGGAAGTTCACGGAGGCATGGTCTTGGTGTTCAGGAAGTCTGAAGAATAGCTTGAAAGCTGGGTAGACAGGCAGACATCGGGTCACAGGTAAATTTCCATGTCACTGGAAACAACAGTAGAGTGGATCTGAGGAATGTCACAGGACTGTCCTAGGTTTTAGCAAGACCATTTCTGCAAAGCTGGGAGGAAACCCTGCTCCTGCTTCTAGTTCACTGTTTGTGCCCCTGTTGAATAACTCAGAGAGCTGACTCAGCCATGGGGATAGCGAACAATGTGGAGCCTCTCTCTCTCTCTCTCTCTCTCTCTCTCTCTCTCTCTCTCTCTCTCTCTCTCTCTCAAAGATAAATTATAACAAAGAGGGCTCGGGGTAGGAGGGGATGCAGGAATCTCCCTGGGAAGGGGAAATAGAATGGATATTGTTGGTGGATGGGGATGGGAGATAGGGGTGGAGTGGGGCATGAGAACAAGAGGGGTAAAGTTGGGGAGGAGGGAGGGAGAAAGTACTGGGAAAAACAACTGGAATTGGTGTGGTGGGGGGATATCCGAGATGAGCCAGAAACCTAATGCAACGGAAACTCCCAGAAATGTACAAGGGTGACAGTGACTCTAGCTAAGATTGCTAGCAATGGAGGATACGGAGCCTGAATCGCCCATCTCCTGTAACCAGGCAAGGCTTCCAATGGAGAGATTGGGACACCAATCCAGCCACAAACCCTTCAATGTACAATTTGTCCTACCTACAAGATGTTCTGGGTGGCTTTACAAGATGTAAAGGTGGCTCAAAAATTGTAGGAGTGGCCAACTAATGACTGGTCCTTTTTGAGACCCACGTGACCAGAAGGAGCCCATTCCTGACACTGCCTGGAGTGCCAGAACCTAGAGGCTGGGATAGAACCAAACATGACTGGGGAAGAAAGAGTCAATGTTGACTACTGGATACTTTCTGTCATGGCCGCTTAATTGATCTTGGTGTTTCCTCTAGAGATGAAGATCTTGCCCTTATGGTCTTTTTTATCCTTCTCTTCCCATTAGAATTTCAGCTCTACAATGAGGTTCAAAGCATAATACATTTCACTCAATCTGTGATGCGTTCATTTACCAAATATGTATTAACCCTCTCTATGTGTCAGGCTTTGTGGCTTTACTGCAGACTCAGTGGAAAATAACGCCATTGATGAAGCACATTGCTGACTAGTTCTATGTGTGACCCCAAGCAAGCCATTTTTTTCTGGAAGCATCAGTCTGCCACCTAGAGCATTTCTAAGACACTTCTAACTCAATCCTTCCATTACTCATCCAGTGTGTGTGTTAAGCACATACTGTATGCATATAAGCATGTCATTTGCCAATCCAAGTGAAAACACATAGTGAAAGGCTAGTTCCTGGTTTTGGATGTTGTTATAAAAAGTCTTACAATTCTATAGACAGTAAGGTTATATTCCACCAATGGCCTTCATTTAAAAGAATGAAATTCTAAGAATTAGAGACTGGTCAGGAGATCCACCACATTAGACTTATCATGTACTAGGACTTTTTTTTTTTATCAAGACTCCACCAATAAAACATGGTCTGAATTTGTTTAAAACCAATGGGGCATTATTCAAATTTTAAAACAAAACTTTACATAGATGACGGAGGATCCGTTGCATAAGCACTGTGATGCTGGGCATAGAAAGTATCCATTGCTGAAAAGTGACTGACACAGCAGTTCTCATTTCCTCTTCTACCTTCCTCAACTCTTAGAATCCAGCCCCCAGAAACTGAATCATAGGTATGAAGGTGGCTTCCTAAAAAGTGAGAGAGCGATGGGGGTGGGTGGTGGATGATGATGGTTGGGAGACAGAAACAGGAGACAGATAAAGAAATGGTCTCATCAGGATGGTCCTGATGAAACTGGGCACATTCAAGGTGCTATGGGATGACTGTATGCTATTTTGAGAGATAGGGTCTCACATACCCAAGGCTGGCCTCAAACTAATTATGTAGCTGAGGATGACCTTGCACTTCTAATTCTCCTGCCTCCAGCTTGAGGGTGCTGGGATTACAGGCATGTCTTACCATTCCTGGTTTTCCTGTGGTGTAGTTTCTAATGAAACAAGTGATTATGACACTTTTCTTTAGAACTGGTAGCAAATAGGAAGAAACTTGGATGCCCTATCACTGGTGAAACTGCTTTTGCTCTTGATCTTGCCCTTGCTATCAAAATTAGCAATCATCAGGAGGAATGGAGACAGAGCCTGTGCTTTAAAGACTTTAAGAGCCAGAGGACTAGGACACATGCCAGCGTGGATGGGGGAGATTTCACAAAGCCACACCCCCCCAGATGAAAAACTGCAGGTGACCAATGGCTGCTGAGAGACAGACAATCAGTTTTCTCTGGGGATGAACTTCCAATGGGTTATCCAAATCCAAGTGACTGGCCCCAAACACACATGCATAAGGGCAATGCTAAATAGACTCAGTAGGTTGTATGTACAATATATAGTACAGTGACAATTATGGAAGAAGAGGTCATGTATTTGGGAGGGAGTTGGGGGTCATGGGAGAAGTTGGAGAGGGGGAGGAAATAATGCAACACAGTATGTGGGGGCCAGCTGAGTGTCAATCCAAATGAGGCAGACAGGAAATCCAGTTCAACACTACTCAATAGCCCATGCCTGACCCCGGGCACTTTATTTTAGGCACATTTAAATACAGCACAATTTGGGGGGGGGAAATTTCCTGGTGTAACAGAAACCCCTGTGCACAAGGAAGCATAATTACATGGAAACTCTTCTCAAAATACATGTCACTTCTTGCATTAAGATGAGTTCTAGAGATAGGCTACATGTGTTATCTTAAGGGCCCAGGAGAGGATCTAATGTGGTCTCGGTCACACATATTGTACTGAGGTCATTTGGGCTTTTAGCCACTTCCTGTCATAGTTGGGATCTTGGGGGAGTCCCTGAATATACAGATTATATAATGGTCACCTAGACTGTTAAGTCTTCCAGTGGTGGTTGGGGGAGGGGGTTAGAGAAGCCCCTGGCCGCACAAATAATAAAAAGGTCACCTAGACCATTATCTACCTCGGATCTGGCTTGTGGGACCTAGATATGGCCTGGCCCTACAGATAGCACAGATCACCAGGCTTTTAACCATCTCCATTCCTAATACTTCTGGGTAGAAAACAGGTTCTGCATCTCTCCCATTGAAGAGACAGCCCTGAGTGTTTAACATTCCTGGTTTCCTGGAGCTTGTCCATGAGCACAAGGACATTTGCACTCCCAACAACAGTACTAATGTGTGATATTCTCAAAAAAAAAAATAAGTGAAAAATGCTGTTCTGTATCAATAAGAAATATTTAAGGACACAGAAGTGAAGTGTATCCGAAGCCATTAAACTTAGCTTCCAGTCACTAGTAATTAATTTTCCATTCCCTTTTAGACGAGGATTCTTTTTTAAACTTTATTAATGTTTATTGTATGCATATGCATTGTGGTGATATAGTACTTATGATTTATTAAAGTTTGCCTGAGGGTTTAGTCAGCCACAATCCAGGAACACATCTCTAATCCCAGCAGCCAGGAGCTAGGAGGTAGGAGAACAAACCTTCAATCCTAGGACGCAGAATTAAGAGATACATGTATTTCTGTGAGTCCAAGGCCACCCAGATCTATACAAGAGTGAATCAGTCTAAAGGAGAATTATAGCTCCTTTAATCCCGACATTAGGGAAGTATATATGACAGAAGCAAGGTCTCGAAGAGGAATTCATTTTCCAGCTATGCTAAGGAGAGGTTATAGTCTGAAGCTTGGTGAGAACTTGTGAAGACAGGATCTGCCCGTTCAGTTTGAGAGCTAGCAAGATTTCTTAGCAGGAAACACCATTTGCTACATATACTTGACTAAGTTCAATCCTTGAAAAGAGAGAAAAGAAGAAAACGATGAATGAATCCCATCCTCTGACCTTCACATACATGCTGTGGGGCATGGCACACACACACACACACACACACACACACACACACACACACACAAAACCACAATAGAATGGAAATTGAAATGTAACTGCACACATTTGGAAAGGACAGACAGGGTTCCTAAGGTGTGCTCTTGTTTTGCTTATGCCTGAAACCCTCCACCATTTTCTTGTATTTAATGTATGAACTCCAGCTCCTCTGGGGAGATTTTGAAGCTCCCTAGGTTCAACCCACCACAACTTAGTTTCACTGTCCCTATTTCCCCAAATCCTTATTCCCCACAGTGCTCTGTCATGATACTGAACCCACAAAGTCACACCGACCCACTCCATCCATGTACATTCAGACCTTATGTGATTTTTAAGTATTTTTTTATGTTTTGATATTATAACATAGTTACATAAATCCCCCTTTCCTTTTATTCTCCTCATGCTCCACTTACCCCCCCACTCTCTCTCAAATTCATGATTTCTTTTTCTTTAATTGTCATTTCATACCTGTGTGCGTGCGTGCGTGCGTGCGTGCGTGTGTGTGTGTGTGTGTGTGTGTGTGTGTGTGTATGTGTCCTTAAGTACATAAATACAACCTGCTCAGTCTGTAAGTGACTTGTATGCATGTTCTCAGAGCTGACCCGCTAGTGCTGGATAACCAATTGGTGTGCTCTCCCCTGAGGAAGACTCTTCCTCTCCCCCACCCCAGCATCCCCTAGCTGCCTGCAGCTCCTTGTATGGTGTTGAGGATCCTAAGTTCCCATCCATTTGGCGTTGTCTTTCTTCAGATCATGGTCTGGCAGCCATGTTGGTAGGACTTTTTTGGTGTAGCTTCTCCGATGTATCTAGGAGACACAATGTCACTGCTGACTTCCTGTTCTTCTGGCCCTTACAATCCTTCTGCCCCCCTCTTCTGCAGTGTTCACTGGTACAGTAGCCGTGTGACTCCACAGCTCTGTATTTTGATGACTTGTGGTTTTCTACAGTGATCTTTGTTGGAAGGAAATATTTCCTTGACTGTGTGCTTTTAAGACCCTATCAAAGTTGCAGCCTTCTATTAAGGTTGCCTGCATCCTTCTGCAGAAGGTCACTCCTCCTCTTTTCCAGTGCCAGCAACATTCCTTTCTTCTTCCCTTAGCTTTTCCTGCTAAGCGCTGCGGTCCCTGCTCACCTACTCCCCCTAGCCCTGCTAGACGGTGGGATCTGAAGACAAAAAGGAACTAAATGCAGTTAAACAAAAACTTTAGTGTATCTACCAAAAACCTCTTTCAAGGGCTTCTTCTGAAAGTATGACTGGAATCCGGATTCCCAGAACCCATGTAAATGCCCATGGTCACAGTGGCCAGTGGCATGGCTTAAAGACATCAGTGATTAACTTCCTGTCACTGGCAATGCATTGGTATCACATTAAGAAAAGAAATAAAAACCCTTCCTCTTAGAGTCCCGTAACCAAGAGCAAGTACAGACTGAATCTTCTACTTCATGCTCTCTCTGTCTGCCTGTTACAGGAGCCTGAATCTGGGCCTGTCTGAAGGTTGTATTGTGAGTCTGCCTCCACGTCTGTATCTGTCTGTGACTGTGTCTTTCTGCCTGTCTATGTGTCTGTCTAGGTCTTTATGCCTCTGTCCCTTGTGTGACTGTTGTGTGTCTGTGTCTGTGTTGTGTGTCTGTGTTGTGTGACTTCTCCTAACATGGGCTTTGCCTGTATTTATTGAACAGGAAACATCCTACGGGGAAGGAATGGGAAGTGTTATAGAAAGATTTTAACAGAGTGCTACATGGGATTAAGTCACTGATCCCAACTGACCTGGATACAAACAGCACTACAGCATCATTGTTTATCAACCATCCAATAGCCATAAATGGATATTTAAGCATCACTGTTAATCAACCAATACCCACAAGTGGGTATTCATTTTAGAAGGGTGCTTTCGATCTCTGCATTTGCTGCTTTTAGCAAATGATACACATGCATTGTTCTGGGCCAGGACATGGAAGAGAACATAAGTTAATACTAAAGCCAAGCATCCTCTTAGGTTGTAAAAGCTAATTGCATGGGATGTCCAAGGCAAATAATATTGATTGTTACATTGTTCTCTTAAAGGCAGGTTAAGTGAGCAGGCTGAGGACACAGTAGGATAGCTATCTGAAGTCTTAAGTGACCTAAGGGACCTTGTTAACTCTGGGTGTGAGCTCCAGCAAAAGTTCCAGTCTCGTAGAATGTATGAGACATTTTGATCTTAATAGTGCATTGCCACGGCCTGCCTGTTATTTCTAGTTTTGGAAGGCAGATCCCTAGAGCAAGCTGGCTAGCAAGACCAGATGCATTAGCAAGCTCTGGATTTGATTAAGCTCCCCACCTCAGTGAATAATAGGGAAGACAGATGGTTTATAATTCCTAACATTAATATTGGGCCTCTACATGCATATGCGTATACATACATACATACATACATACATACATACATACATTCACACACAGGCAGACCACACACACATACACACTCACATACTCATACACACACACATACACACACATACACACACACACACACAAAGCCAGACCACACACACACTCACACACATGCAAACCACACACACACACACACACACACACACACACACACACACACACACAGGCTAGCCACACACACACTCACATACAAAACACCTTCTTTTGGGCATGGTGCCCACTCTAAAGCCTGAGGCAGAAGGATCATAATTTTGACTACCTAGTGAGACCTTGCATCTCAAAACCTGAAATTAGAAACAATTAAAATTAAGACATTGCATAACAGCTTACTTTTAAACTGGTGATATTGAACATGTTTTAAATTAAATGAGTTCATGAGTATATAACTGGCCAGGAAGGTAATAATCTCACAAAATAAAGTAGGAAAAAACTCAAAATATAAGAAAATTAATCACCCATGGGCCCATCACAAAAAAGTATTAATAATTTTTAAAAGCTTTTATTTCTCTTTATATAAACTTTTATTTAAATTAGAAATAATCTTATTTTACATATCAATCCCAGTTCCTTCTCCTTTCCATCCTCCCACACCCCCCACTAACCCCTCCCCATCACCAAAAGCTTTTATTTCTAATGATTTTTATTCCAATATCAGTTATTTTTAATGCCTGGGCTTGGCATGAAAATTTGTGTATATTTCTAGATATTCTTTACTTTTTAAAAGTTGTACAATTTTTCTTTATATTTTTAGCACTGATACTATGATTCCATTTATGTAACTTCATTAATTTTAAGAGCTTCATAAAAAAGCAATTCAATGTACATAGTATAATTTAATTCATAAATCTTTCATAAAAGTTCAGTTTCTTTAGAATTATAATGACACCTGGTCAGCTATCTCTGTGTTTAAAGATGCCTTCATAGTTGTGTTGTTTCCCCAAAGCCCTTTCCTAGAAAGGTTTTTTCTAGATTAGTGGGCATAAATATTTTTTTAGGCTCCTCACATATTAACACCCACACCTGAAGTATTGTTATGATCCACAATTACCATTTAATGTAGTGGCCTAGTCACTCTGTGACTGATGATTGAGCAAATATCTCAAATGTGACCTCATCATGTTCCTCGTCACTCTAGCCGGGAATGCTTTAGCTCAGTCCCTTATGGTGGTGGTGTGGGGGGGGAGGGGCTGTGGTGTCGCTCGCTGTCCATAGCTATTCCATCCATGTGGTTAGAGACACTGAGAAATGACAGAGTTTCCGTTCCATCGTAAGGAACGGGGCTGGAGTGTTCATTCACAAAGCGATTTTTATGAGAAGGGACCGGCTAAGAATAGCCCTGAGTCGACACTGTCCTAGCTCTTCCTGTTCATGAGAGAAACTAATTTCCCCACAAGAAGTAAGAACAGGTCACGAGTTGAGAGCTGAGACTATAGCTCAGAGATTCTATTCTTGGATATCCTGAGCCCTATGCGGTCACTGAGGACCCTGTGTTGGGTAATATTCAACATGACACCATTGCTGTGTTTAAAAATTTCCCTCCACACCCCTGGATTCCATTTCCCCATCTGCCAGGGCTACCTATAAAGAGAAGGGGCATATGGCTTCAGACACCAGAAGGGCATAAGCGAGGACCAGCGAGGACCGGTCTCTGCTGACAAGTCCACACTCCATCACCTGCTCTGCATCATGAAGGTCCCCATGGCTGCCCTTGCTGTCCTTCTCTGCACCATGGCTCTCTGTAACGAAGTCTTCTCGGCACCATGTAAGTCCACAGCGCTACAGAGGGAGTCCCCACTCTCTGGTCTTGGGCAGACCACAGCAGTCTTCTGTGGCTTCAGAGTCTACAAGAGCAAAGAAACTCATCTTTCTTCTTAAGATGCTTATTTTCCTCTCTGAAGAGTGTGGATGTCTAACCTTTTGTGGGTACCCGGGACTTGGAGTCACAGTGAGCAGAAGGTGGTGTCATGTACTTCCCAGACAACCCTAGGATGCCTAAGGAGCTCTGTCTCTGGAGTGCCTTAAGCCATGCCCCCGAGTGTCCTTTTTCGCTAATTTCATTGTATCTGAGAAAAGTGTGGAAGGGACATGGGGTAACCCACAGAGAAAGAGAAAGCTAACAGCACAGGCAGAGAGAACAGAGACAGAAATGAAGACAGCCATAGGGGCATTTCTGGTTCCAAATGCTGTCAGGGCCCTAGCCTTCCTCACCCTCTCCAGAAGTTGTGTTGCCTGACTTTTCCTGCTCAATGATGACTTGAACTCATTCCAACCTTCCCCTTGGCAGATGGTGCTGACACCCCAACCTCCTGCTGTTTCTCCTATGGCCGGCAGATTCCCCGCAAATTCATCGCTGACTATTTTGAGACCAGCAGCCTCTGCTCTGAGCCAGGTGTCATGTAAGTTCTGTTCTTCTGTTTCCCTGATGTGGTGGGGTGTGGAACAAGGTTAGGGAGGGTTTCTCCGCCACGGGGCGGGGGGCTGGGGGAGCAGAAAAGGGAAACACAGGGTCTTCCAAAGGGGGCCAGTGGGAGAGGTTCTCTGAAGCATCGCAGAGGATGGGTATGATGGAGGCGACTCAGAGGACCTCAGACTCTACCATCGGATGGTTCCAATGTTTGACTCTGCTTTCTCTTCACAGTTTCCTAACCAAGAGAAACCGGCAGCTCTGCGCCGACCCCAAAGAAACCTGGGTACAAGAGTATATCACTGACCTGGAGCTGAATGCCGGAGAGGCTTCAAGGCAGTGAGGAACCCAGAAACCTTCCTAAGGCCCTGTGTGGAGCAGGACCTAAGCCTCAGAACATCCTTCCCGCCTCCGCAGTTCCTTCAAGCACACTCGGGGACTCTTAACTTGGATTCTAATTATTTAATTTAATTTAATACTATTTAATTTTGTAATTTATTTTATCGTCACACTTGTATTTGTAACTGTTTGTTCTGAAAGATCTCAGGACACGTTCCAATACCCCTTCCCCCCTTTGCTCACACCGTGTTTGGTGACTGTGGGAGTGGCTGTTACCAGCCTATTCTGGGTAGATATGGTGACAAGGTCACAAACTGACAAATAAAAAGTGGACTCTTTGTCTCTACTACCAGAGAAATAATAAATATGCTCTTTTGAAAGTGACTGGATTTGGGTTTTATTTTATTTTTTCTTTTCCTGGAAAGTCAGCATTACTGGTAAAGAAGAGTAACAGTAGATTATAAAATGATGTAACTTAGAGGCGGAGGTGGTGGCAAGGGGTGGGAAGGTGAAAATGGGCAGGCTTCCATGGTGGCCCTCCACTTCATACTGGAAGCGTGGTTCTGGAACCCTGAAATGGGAGCTGTTTTGAATCAACTCATAATGAACCTGCTCTAGAAAAGGCCAACGTTTAAATAAATATCATCAAATGGAGCATTGGTTATGCATGCCATAAACCAAGCTTTCTTAAGAACAAAACAGTTTTGAGGACTACTCTAACTTTAGTGTCGTCCATTTGATCTTACTTTTTGTTTTTATTTTTGAGACACAGTCTCACTCTGTAGCCCTGTCAGGTCTGAAACTCAGAGATCTGCACGCCTCTGCCTCCTGAATGCTGAGATTAAAGGAGGGCACCACCATGCCACACATTCCCCCAAAGCTTACGTATACAAGGTCCCCAGTCCAGCAGTGTTCAGAGCTCACTGGTTCATGAGGGCTCTGACCTCGTGGATTGTTCTGAAGTCATACTTTAATGGGTTTAGGGAGTTGGGTGAGATTTCTGTGGTAGAAGCAAGGTCTGTTTCATGGTTGCTTTTCTTCACATGTTTCTGCCATGGTGAAGCCTCACCGTCTAGCTGAAAGTGTATGTACCCTGGCCCTCTTCAGAAACCGTGAGCCGAAACAAACCTGTCTTCCTTGGAGCCAAGTTCCTTGGGTGTTCTGTCATAGTGACTGGGAGCAGACTACAGCGACTGCCTGTGCAGCAGCACACTTTAGGCTGCACAGATAATCATCTCCACCTGACAGAAAGGTAAAGCAGGGCTCAGAAAGCCTACACAACTGGGCCAAGATCAGAGCATGAATGATACAACCCAGTCGCCAAACTCAACTTTTACCTGCAGGTTCTTCTATTAACTACTAACCTGTAGCAACTGCCCAGTCAAGCAACTACCCCAGGTCAAGCAAAGATTCAATCGAGAACCACTACTGCGGTTGACAAGATGGTCCCTGAGTAAAGGTGCCTGCCACCAAGCCTCATGGCCAGAGTTTAGCCCCAGTACCTGTGTGATAGAAAGAAAGAGCTCACTCCTTCAAACAGTCCTCTGATCTCCACATATACACAAAACAAACAAACAGATAAAAGCTATTTAAAAAGGGGGGGTTTATAAGTGACATTGTTGCTAACCTGAAGAAGTTCCACCAGCAAAGGAGATAATTACTTAAGCCTCTTACTTTATCTACAAACTATGGAGCTGTCAATCAACCAGCCACTTCTGTTCTAATCAGAGAAGCTGACATGAAGAGCTTTAGCTGCTTTTAATGTCCCATGGCTGTCTAGGGAGACCCCAATCCAGCTGCCCAAACTATAGGAGACCTCAGTCTATGTTCAGAAACTGTCACAGTTGTCATAGCCACTGCGGAAACTCTGCATAAGATCTAAGGGACATTCTGTGGGTGTCTCTGTTTCAGACACCATCATTCCAGATACCCTGAGATGGCTCCAAAAGATAACAGTTTACCTTTAACAGACCAACAGCTTCAGATGACACTGTATACCCATTCTGATGACTCTGCCATCCTTAAGATGTCTTTAGTAGAAAGGGAAGAAGAAGCATGTGTTCATGACAGCTAGAGTGGACAGGCCCAGTACAACTGTGCAGACTGAGGGGATTAAGCAAAAGGTTTGTGGTTCAGGAGACTGTGTGGTTGGTCAAACAGAAAGCCCTCCTCACACTTCTCTTTTTACGGTCAGTCCCAGAGACCCCAAGTTGTCCTGCAGCTAAGGCCCAATAAAGTCTCATCCAAGTATTTGCATCGGTGGCTTGTGGTCTTTTACCACTGATAGAGAGGGCTGAGTTGGTAACACAAAGCACAGACAGGTGTAGGGCTGCCAGCTCTAGGCTCCCACAGCAGCTAGGAGGGAGTCCCAGAGCTTCGGAGCACATCTGGAAGCAGTAACTTTGAGCTGTGTCTTCAAACAACAGCAGAAGTTCAAAGACGGTGAGAGACCACAGAGAACAGAGAAAGGCCCAGCAAACAAAGGGACTGAAGAAGGCATGAACTGTGGTAGCAGGAGGGCTGCCATCAAAGGTGACTGACAAAGCTACAGACATCAATTCTAACCTGGTATTGGGCCAAGCACTCAAAGCTCTGGTTGAGCCTTGCTGACACTGAGGGGCTCCCCTTGGTTATCTGTGATTTCCATCTGAATAGAACAAAAGGACCCAAAGCAGATAGCTAAAACAATGGGAGCTCTCCAAAGCCTGGACAGATGAGTAGGCATCACCTAGGAGCGAGAAACACAAGTTCCAGTCTTTCCCAACCTCTAGGCAGTGGGCTGTGTTTTCACCAGCCTCTAGGGTGTGCTGGCACACTAATGTTACTACAGAACAGCCTTTTTCTGTTCAGACCATTTCATACTTGGGTCAGGGCCATGTTCCTATATGGTAGAGGGCTCTACCTTTCTCAAGGGCTTGTTAGCTGTTTTGAGGAGGAAGCCAATCCTACCTAAGCTGAAGAGGCCTGAGCTACTGAACCTTGAATGTCCAGGTACAAAGCGAGCTGTGGTCCTAGGCACCCCAGATGCAGCTGCCAGGTTGGAATCTCTCCCTTAGATGAATTTCTAGGAAGACAGCCAGAACCTGTCAGAGTTACATGAATCCTTTTTTGTTGTTGTTGTTGGTGCCCAGGGAAGAGTGTGTTACTGTTGAGAAAACACACACACACACACACACACACACACACACACACACACTAAACACAAACACACTTTAGATTCTTTTAAATTTGACTCCCCAACCAATTACTTGTGATGGATTTTTGCTGTTTGCTTAGGCAAATCAAAGTATATATGTCTACATAATTTCATACCAATTTAAAGTTGGAGAAATACAAGGAAGGATGTCTTCCCATAGGAAATACAGACCTCTGTTTTAGGGAAGGATATAAAATAGATTCAGGTGTGGGCTATTGTTGATTTTCTGTATTGGCATATGAAGGGCATCCCCATTTTGTATGTGGTATATATATTTCGTCTCTTTTCTCTGTGGATTAGAATGGTTCAGACGTGGGGGTCCTTTATCTTGGAGGTATTGAGTTGTGTACTTCCTGTTGCCCCATAAAAGACCATTGTCCAAATCTGAGACTAAAGAGGCATTGATATTCTTTACGGTGTCTTGGTAACCACCAGAAAAAAATGGTGTTCCATACCCATTCTGGAACACACAACGGGGCACAAAGCTGGTCTGTCACCAGCACCACCCACTTCCACTGACCGATGGGGAGGATGGGGAAGTGAGAACTTAAAACAGTGAATCACTGGTGGAGATTGCCCATATTGGGGAACACAGGGGAATCCTTTTGTAGTGAACACACAGATGGGACCTACCTGCAGCTTCTAGTCCCCTTCTTTTCTGGGAACAGCATTTTCAAAAAAGAATTGTGTAAGATTCATCAGATCCCCAGATCCTGGGTGGATGGGTCTTGCTTAAAATGAGCTCATTTGCATCTTGGGCTTTTCAGATGTATTATCATAACGTAAACATTTCTTATGTCAACACATCATTTATAAAGGCCACCTCACAAACATCAGCATTTTTTTTTTTAGCTATTTCTATACTGAAGATAGATAATTTAAATTATATCTGATTTTAAATTGAGGTAAATGTCTGGAGATTAAACATGTGTATGCATATGACCTCTCCCCCAGGGTAGGATTTTTCTAAATAGGAAATAGATTCTTAAGTGTAGACTTCCTTGGTCAAAGGCTAAGAACATGAACTCCACTATCTGACAGACTTTAATGCCGTATGGTTAGAGTACTTTGTGCTGGAGATGGGGGTTGGGGTGGGTGAGCTCCTGGGGAATCTCCCTGGAAGAAACAGCCGTCTGAAAAGCTGGCTGTATTCTCATTGCTTGCTAGCTCAACCCTTCCTTCAGCAGTACTGCTCTAACCAGGTCATGGTGGAATCATATGGGCTGTATTCTCCAAGAGTTGAGGTATCTTTGCCCATTCACTAAATCTGTGTGGTTAAAACAGCTGTGGAATATGACAGACGTGTCTGTTCTGTAGGGGAAACTATGATTGCAGAACTCTACTGAGAAGGAGCCCTCGAAGTGTGACTCTGGGATGACACCAACATTTCACCTCCTTGTACTGTGGAAACCACTTCCCTGTAAACAGCCCAAGTCAAATGAGCACCTGACCTATGCTTGCAGACTTTCTGAGCCCCGCGGTTACCCAAGACCCCTCTTGCACGTACAAGTCAACAGGACACAGCTATGCTAAAGCACTTCCTCTCCATCACGCCCCATCCCCCCCTCCTACTTCTCCACAGCCCAGGGTTACCCTACTAAGACACTAGGATGCAAGTTGGCCCCAAGAAGGATGATGGCAAGTGAGTACCCAGGCCTCATCTCATTTTGCTCAAACTCTGAGGTCCTTCCTATTCTCCTCACCCAATCCCCCATCTTCATTCCTAGGCCTCCTCATGGAATCTACCTTCAACTGTGGTTCTTGTCTCTAGTTTGGGTCCAGATCGCATGGCCACAATACTGTAGACAAAAGTAGCCATGTGAAACAGCTCTATTAGGGATTTTCAAAATGCCTTAGGCTATGGGTTCTGGGGGGGGGCATTCTTTCCAGAATATTTTAGCTTCCTCTTTTATATATCTCAGAAGAAGGGCTGAGTCTTGCCCTATTTGGGACACTTGCTTCCTAGTGGTCATCTGAGTAATAAAGAAAGGTTCCTCAGTCTGTGTCACGTGTGATCTTCAGGGTCAATCTCTTAGAATGGAGTTCTCAATAGAGCTGGAAAGAGACAGACTAGTCAGTGGCATTTCCTGCAGGGGGAGGTAGTGACCAACTGTAAAGCAGAAAAAGAAGTAAGAGGGGCCCAATGATTAAAGAGCTGCTTCCAATTGCCGCCTAGTTCTCCCCAGCCCTTCCCCTTGAGGAGCATGGTTCCTTCTGCTCTTCCCTTTTTACCACTGGTTAAAAAAAAAAAAAGTGATTCATTTGTTTCAATGAAAACTGCCTTGGACTCAACCCTCAGAGTTGGCCCAGACCCTCAAGCATCTGTGGCTTTTTCTGTGACCCCACCACCAAGCTGGCCCCTAACAAATCAGAAGTTTGACTGTTATGAAAATACTAGGCAAGGCCAGGTAGAAAACAGGTCTTCTTGTCCATCTCTGGAAGAGGCAGGAGATGTGAAGTCACTGGGAATGAGGGTAGGAGAGTCTGAAAAGGTCCACAGGTGGCTGTGGGTGGTCTTAGGGAATCCTGACCTCTGAGGATGCAGAGAAAGGCTAGGAGAGGACTTCTGCCCCAGCCTGAATGCAGCAGGGAGTCAGGGAGGAGCTGTCCAGTGGGAGCAGCAGGGAATCAGGGAGGAGCTGTCTCAGGCAGAGGAAGAAGAGGCTGGCTTATGAGACTGCCACCACTCTAGTCACTATGGAAAAGTCTAGGGATAACAGCTTGGGGAGACAGTCTATAGAAATTGGGATGACCCTGAGCTTAGCTTCCCAGGCCAGAGGAGGTGCAGAGGGTAGTGAAACCAGAAATTCCCTTGCCTATTCCTCACTCTTCATAGCTTCTAAGTCAAAAACTGATAAGTCTGTACTAACTCTATCCAGCACTGGTGTCCATCAAGGACACACAGAACTGGATTCCTGTGTGTCCTGGAAACAACAAAAATGCCAGTTACATCTCTAGACAGGTTAGGGAACAGAGACCCAAGGATGGGATGTTTGCCAAGAAACTACTCGGGATACCTCATGAATATTGATTTGTTTAAGCAAATTAATTAAAAATTTATCAGTGCATTTTAGTTGTACAAAACCATGGACTTCACTGGGACATTCTTATCCATGTGTGTAACATGATTTGATCATATGCACTCCCCTGTTACCATCTCTTCCCTGATAGTGCCCCATCTGCTTTCCTCCCATCTTTTTCTACATATAAGAGAAAGCATGAGACACTTGTTTTCCCAAGGCTGGCTCTTTTCCTTTAGTGTGATGATCTCCAGTTCCATTTTCCTGCAAATGGTGTGACTTTGTTCTTCTTCATGGAAGAATGATAACACACACACACACACACACACACACACACACACACACACACACACATACACACAACATTTTTTTTTCCAAGACAGGGTTTCTTTGTGTAGTCCTGGCTATCCTGGAACTCACTCTATAGACCAGGCTTGCCTCATAGTCAGAGATCCACCTACCTCTGCCTCCCAAGTGCTGGGATTAAAGGTGTGTGCCACCACACCTGGCTAACATTTTCTTTATTCATTAGCTTGTTGATGGGCACATAGGTTGATTCCAAAACTTGGCTTTTTGTGAATAGCGTCATGATAAACCTGGGCTTGCAGGCGCCTCTGCTGTGCGCTGTGCCTTTGATTATGTACCAAAGGCAGTAGTGGTGCATCGTGGGGTGGCTCCTTTTGTGTGTGAAGCATCCCTATATTGATTTCCATCATGGCTATACTTGACAATTCTGCCAACACTGTACAAGGGCTCCTTGGCCTCTACCTCCTCACCCACATTTGTTGTTTCAGCCGCTCTGGCCAAGACAAAGTCTCAATGTCCTTTTGTTTTACAGTACACTGACAGCTAAAGATTGAATGTCTTTTTGTGTATTTATTTGCCACTGGTATTTGTTTTAAGAAGTGTCTGTCCAGTTTATTTGCCCATTTATTGACCGGATTACTTGGGGGTTCTTTGTGTTAGCTAATTTAGCTTCCTTATTTGCTCTGGATACTAATCCTCTGTTATATGAAGAGGCAGCAGAAACTTTTATTTATAGACTAGTTCTTTTACTATTAATTTTGTTGTCGTTGCCTGGAGACAGATGTTCTGTGAGATGTGAAGAATGGTCTGTGACAGTTGTGCTTTCCATTCTGATGAGTGTATTAAATATGGAACAAGCAAAGTGAATGGACACATGGCAAGTTAGCAGATAGAAACAATAGAAAGCAAAATTCTCACTACATCCAGCCAGCTGTCTCTACAGCTGGAGTAGTCCAATGGAGAAAGCACACAAGAGGTAATATCATCAGCATCATTGCATAGAAACAACTGGGGGGACCCTTGGAAGCAGTCTTACCGAAGTTCCCAATCTAGAGCTCTGGGTCCAGGATGAGCCTCTGCCTTCTCTTTCCCTCAGTAGGCACTTTTATACTATGAGTTAATCAATAGTTAGGTTGGTTAAGTTTTAGCTGCTCTTAGTGACACAATGTTTTCAATCTGGTGCTGCTTTCCTGTTCTCTCCCTCTGATAAGACAGGAGGTAGGGGCCAGCCCAGCCTCAGACAAAGGGTCTTGAAGGACACTTGACAATAAGCATTTTTGACTGTGACAAAGGAGGTGGGACTCCTCCTTCCAGGCCAGCTTCTCAATGACCTTAAACAATATATGACAATTTGCCAATATAAAGTACATTACAAAGAGTCTCATGAGACCAGTGGTTCTCAACCTTCCTAATGCTGTGATGCTTTAATGCAGTCCCTCATGTGTGGTAATCACCCAACCATGAACTTATTTTTGTTGCTACTTCATAACTGTAATTTTTCTACTATAATGAACTATAACGTGAATATATGTTTTTTTCTAATGCTCTTAGGTGACCTCTGTGAAAGGGTCATTCAACCCCCTTTCAAGGGGTGAAGACCCACAGGTTGAGGATTGAGAAACACTGACTTAAACTAAACTCAAACTTACTAAATAGTTTAGATCAGCCTTGAACTCCCAATCTTCCTGCCTCCCTTCCCTAGGTGCACCACAGATCTGCACCTAAGAGTTAGTCTAAGATTTTTAAAAACATATCTATGTGTTCTAGCTGTTTGCTGAAGAGATTCCTGTAACTGGTTATGCCACCCCTCCCCCAGTCCTGCCAATAACAAAGTGGTTGACACCTATTCTGTATGTAATTGAGTAACTGTTATGCTTTTCTATAAGACCTTATTCCAAAGTCACCAACCAATGCATACTTAAAGCTTGTCAGTTACCATTTCCGAACCCAGATGCATGAGATGATGACTTAGTTTTTTTGACTGTCCCACTCACAAGACTGATGATTTTGTGGTCTTTGTTCTGCAAAGTCAGCATCACTGGTAGGAAAAAATGGTAGTGGGGGGCGGTTGGTGGAAAAGGAGGAGTTTGTGACAGGAAAGTGCCTACAGTTTCAGATTTCTGAAACAGGTAAAATATCATTTTTACGAAACAATGATTATCTTATAAAATACGGTACACCTAGTCTATGATGTTTCTGTACTAGATAAAGTCAATCTTTAAAAATAATTTTAATTTTATGTGTATGGGTGTTTTGCCTGCATGTGTGTGCATGGATGTATAGTACACTATATTGACACATACTTGGTGCCTGTGGGGGCCAGAAAAATCAAACCCAGGTCTCCAAAAATCCAAGAGCCTGTGCTTTTGACCACTGAGAGGTCTCTCTAACCCTGACAAATTCTTCTTCTTCTTCTTCTTCTTCTTCTTCTTCTTCTTCTTCTTCTTCTTCTTCTTCTTCTTCTTCTCCTCCTCCTCCTCCTCCTCCTCCTCCTCCTCCTCCTCCTCCTCCTCCTCCTCCTCCTCTCCTCCTCTTCTTCCTTCTCCTCTTCTTCCTTCTCCTCCTCCTCCTTCTCCTCCTCCTCCTTCTTCTTTTCTTCTCCTCCTCCTCCTTTTTTTTCTTCTTTTCCTCCTCTCCTTCCTCCTCCTTCTTCCAGGTCCACATTTGTTAAGAATCCTGCAACTTTGTTTGTTAGTACATGTCTGTAATCCCAGCACTTGAGTGGCTGAGACAGGAGGATCTCACGATTAAGACTAGCTTGGACTATGTAGCAAGATCTTTTCTTAAAAAGGAAAAAAGTTTCATTCCATTTTTAAAATTATAACAGTTCTATGAAAGGCTAAGTACAGACCTGATGGAAAGATAAATGCTGTCTAAGAAGTTAAAATAACTTGTCCAGGATCCATGGTTGTGTAGCTTATTAGCTGCATAACTAACATGTTATGCTTATGTTACTTCACTGAGTTTCAGAATCACATAAAATATTCATTTAAAATACTGTTTTAAATAGAATTTCTTAGGTTTGGATCTAGGATTTTTTCCAGTTACCCAAGTGATTTTTATGCTGGCTTACTCACTCAGGGTTTAACTATATTTTTAAAACATGTTATGTGTGGAAATGGGCATGTTTTACAATATTTTTTTCTAGAACCCATGTTCCACAAGAATCAATGGTTTACATTAAAGAAAAAACAATTGACCAATCTATGTGTTAGTCAGCTTTCCATTACTGTGACAAAATACACAAGATAATCAACTTTAAAAGGAAGAAAGTTTTATTTGGACTAATTGAGAGATTTCAGTTCATGGTTGTTGGTCCTATCACTTTGGACCTGTGGCCTCATAGTACATCATGATGAGAACACATATCAAAAATGCTGACTACTCATTTTTTGACCTCAGGAAATAAAGACAGAGACTAGGATTGCAATTTCCTTAGGGTATTTTTCCAATGACCTATCCTCATTCTACCAGGCACTTAAAGGTTCCATTACCTTCCCACAGTGTGGGGAAAACTCACTCAATCTATAGCAATACTCAACAATACTGCTTTTGTTGCAGTCAAATTTTCTATTAAACCAATTGCCTAGATTGGGATTCACCAATGCTGGTCCTCAGGAGAAATCTAACATATTGTCTGTTTTTTAAATAAAAAGTTTTATTGAGACAAGGTCATGCTCATTCATTCAGGGTCATGCAAGATAGAAATGAATAGCTGCAACAGAAACTACATGAATGCAAAACTAAAAATATTTATAGGGAAAGTTTGAGGATGCATGGCCTATATTGTGCTTTTAAGTGCAAGGAAATCAGATAGAGGAGGCTGGAGAGATGGCTTAGGAGTTAAGAGCACTCTCAGTTTTTCCAGAGGTCCTGAGTTCAATTCTCAATAGCAACTACATGGTGGCTCACAACTATCTATAATGGGATCCGATGCCCTCTTCTGTCATGCAGGCATACATGCAGGCACAACATTGTATACATAAAATACATAGGGGGGGGGGAAAGATAATCAGACAGAGCCAAGATCCTTTTTTTTTATGAGTGCAAAGGGGCAAATTCAAAAATATTTCATGAAGTGTCTATACACAACAAGAATACTAAACTGACATCCTATAATAATCAGAGGGAAGAGGAAATAGAATTAATGATTCTACTAGCATATGAGTTCACATTGGTTGGGTCTCTTTTATTGGTAAAACTTTTTAAAAAGTAAATAGAAGAAGCTGTTCAGAAGGCTGGTGCCAGACTGTTGAGTGACAGGGAGATGGAAAAAGTAACATCTGTTCCTGAAACAGGATCCCATGGAAAAGACCAAAGAACAGCTCCTCATGCTGTACTAGTTATTTTTCTAGTTGCTGTGACAAAAACGTCTGACAAGAAGCAAGATGAAGGGGAGGATGTGTCTTGGCTGACGGTTTGAAGAGACACAGTCCATCACAGCGGGGAAGACACGGTGGCAGGAGTTGGAGATAAGTGATCATGTGACAGCTGCAGTCTGGAAGCAGAGACTGATCCCTGCCCTCAGCCAAGCTTCCCTTTCCAGTGTAGTTCAGGGTCCCAAACCATGGGAAATAGGGTGGGTCTTCTGCCTCCATTAACCTAATGCAGGTAATTCCTCATAGAAATGCCCAGAAGCTGTGTCTTCAGTGATTCTGGATCCTGTCAAGTTGACAATCAGTGTTAGCCATTTCATAAATTCCTCTGGATAAGTAAAATGGGCTTGTTGGGGTTTCTTACAGAGCAATGGAAAATTCCAAATGGCAGTATTTTCCTGAAGTCACCAACCACCCTACCTACCGAGTTCTTAGTTTAGGTGGCTGTGAATTTGCAGCAGGGTTAGTGCAAACCTAGGTTTGGAGCTTTTAGCTGTTATTAAAGCTACAGAGGTGACAAGAGGCTTAGACAACATCAGGCCCAGGCAAAGACAGACTCTGGTGGTTAAGAGTCTCAGTGTGCTCTGTCCTTATCTTCACAGGGGACTTTGCTGGTCTCAGCAAACAGTCTAGCGGTGGGAGGCTTGTTTTGTTTTAGTCTGACACACAGGACAGTGGCATGGAACCTTGTTGAAGATGGAGCTTACTCTGGCTAGTGTTTGGGGGTTCATCTCACTACCAGGAAGCCCATGTGACTAATTGTGGTCAGACAACGAACTGGAAGCCTAAGTACAATGTGCCACTTCTGAACCAACACAGTTAGGTCAGTTTGCCCTCCAAGCCTTTCCCCTCACAGAGTCTGCAGGCGAAGACACAGCATCCTAAAGGCCGGAGCAACCACCTGGAGGGGAGCTGCCATGAGATGAGAATCACACAGTGTTGTCCTTGGTCCCATTGTAGTGGCATTGCCTGAGTGCTCACTAGGAAGGCAGAAGCTTGAGCCATGTCCCCAGCCTGTAGACTCACTCGGGGTCTCCCAGGAGAATTCTGGGAATCTGTTGAGATAAACCCTAGAGAGGATTCTGATGTAACTGAATTTTGGAAACCAATTACCTAGATCATGTGTGAACAATGTAAGGATTCAGGCATTATGCTGGCCTGCCCCTATCACCTGGCAGAATGCACTCAGGCAGTGGCCCGGTCAGCTTGCAGGTGCGAAGGACCTCTTTAAAAGAAAGATACCCCTCTACACACTCTCTCTCTCTCTCTCTCTCTCTCTCTCTCTCTCTCTCTCTCTCTCTCTCTCTCTCTCTCTCTCTCTCTCTCTCCCTCTCTCTCTCTCTCTCTCTCTCTCTCTCTCTCTCTCTCTCTCTCTCTCTCTCTCTCTCTCTCCCTCTTTCTCTTTTCTACTGTTCCCTGGGTGGACAGAACTTGTCCTGTCTCCCTCTTCTGTCCACTCTGTGTCCTCTTCCCCCACCCCGTGTGTGTGTGTGTGTGTGTGTGTGTGTGTGTGTGTGTGTGTATGGTGTGTGGTGTGGTGTGTGTGTGTGTGTGTGCTGTGTGTGTGTATGGTGTGTGGTGTGGTGTGTGTGTGGTGTGTGTGTGTATGTGTGTGGTGTGGTGTGTGTGTGTGTGTGTATGGTGTGATGTGTGTGTGTATGTGTGTGGTGTGGTGTGTGTGTGTGTGTGTGTGTGTATGGTATGTGGTGTGTGTGTGTGTGTGGTGTGTGTGTGTGTGTGTGTGTGTGTGTATGTGGTGTGTGTGTGTGTATGTGTGTGGTGTGGTGTGTGTGTGTGTGTGTGTGTGGTGTGGTGTGGTGTGTGTGTGTGTGTGTGTGTGTGTGGTGTGTGGTGTGGTGTGTGTGTGTATGTGTGTGTGTGTGTGTGTGTGTGTGTGTGTGTGTGCATGAGTCACATCTACAGGTCTGTTTCCCCATCTCCCACCATTCATTACTGCCCTGGGGACTGAGATCCCTGTAGTCCCAGCAGGACCAGGGACTCTCGACTCCTGAGGTCCCAACCCATTGTTCTTTATTCCTAACAGACAGGAAACTTGTACATATAACAAAATCTGCTGGGTTCTGTTGCCTGCGCTAGCCTAGCCTACCCTGACTCTTGTAGGGCAGAACTCAGGGTGCTTCACTTTTCTCCTGTCAGTGTCCCCTCCTGAGCATCTCCGCCATATCCATCACTTTCTGGTCACATCCAGTCATAACATTTCTTTCGGATCAGCATTCCAATCTCAACATTTATTTAGCTTTACTTCTATAGTCATGTCATCATCGTGTGGGATACACATGTATGGGCATGCACATGCCAAGGTGCGCGTGCAGAGGGAAGCGAGAGGGCACCTTTGTGGAATTAGTTCTTCCCTTTCTGCGGATTCGGGGGATCGAATTCAGGTTGCCCTCTGATACAAATGCTAATCTGCTCTACACACACCTCCCAGACACACCCCGAAATAATGTTTTTATGTATGCAATACTTAGCCCAGCAAAGTTGACACCATAGAATTAACCATCACAATAAACAATTGTGATCTTTGTGAAGGTGCAGCTGGTGGACAAGAGTCAGGAGCAGCAACGGTGCCGGCCCGCCCTGCCTATGCCATTGTTCCACCAGCAGGGGGTAAGGTGGGGAGAGAAATTAATACAGAGGAGAAGCTAGAGGATAACCAGGTCGCAGGGAGGCTCCCAAACCTGATGGAGACGTGCAATGTGTGTGGAGATCTGTGACTGTGGGCGCCTGCCTGTGCCTGTCATTAGCCATGCAACAGTGTGAACAAAATCCGCCTGATCTAAGGCACCAACACACCCAGGAGCCTGTCCCGACTTGCCTCCAACTCAATCCAGCCCATGACTGTAACTCTATGGTGGTTCTCAGTTCTGATGAATTTTAATATAACCGGGAGAACTCTAAATTACCAAACCCAGGTGCAAATTAAGTTTGTAACTTTGTCAGAGCCAACACTGGAGTTGAGGACTCCAATGTGAGCTCAACTCTGGAATTACCTTAGACAAGTGTCTCCAATCAGGAAATAGACGCTCGAATAAAAGGCATTCACTACAAAAATGGTGGCCAGGAACAGTCCAGAAAGACCCAGCAAAATTCAAATTCTGAACAAAAACCAATTTCTACATTTATTCTAAATATATATGAGGCACACTTATTCTTAAAGAGTATTCATTCTGTATTTCCTTTTACCACTTGAGCCTCACCACGAGATGGCTGTGGAAAACATTCTCTTAGAAAACGAGGAAGTGGACAGCAGGAGATATAGCCAAGCCTCTGGGGCAACCCACATGGAGTCCTCTCTTGTGCAGGTGGGTTTGCTAGACTGCTGGCACAAATGTTAGCAAGCACTGAACATGGAACCTGGCACCTCACAAGCTCCCAACAAATGCCAGTGGTTATTCATTCATGAAAATGAGCTTATGTGCACACAGAGAGTACACTACTTTGGTATTCGTGCCAGTGGCGCATTTCCCTAGACAAGTGGTTCTCAGCCTTTGTAATGCTGTGACCCTTTAATCAGTCCCTCGTGTTGTGGTGACCCCCCAACCATAAAAGTATTTCATTGCTGCTTCATAACTATAATTTTGCTACTGTTATGAATCATAGTGTGAATATCGGTGTTTTTCAATTGTCTTGGGGGACCCCTGTGAAAGGGTCGTTTGGTCCCCGCCAAAGAGGTCATGAGCCACAGATTGAGAACTGCTGCCCTAGACTACATCGATTATGATCTGCTCTGTAGAATTCTTGTGTCAGTTTCAATTTCCCAGGAAAGCATCCCCTGGGAAACATCTGCTATTCTGTTGTGAGCTGCCCATCCCTGTGGCTGCTGCCTCTTCTCATATTTCCACGTCTGAGATTTGGATTTGTGAGGAAAACAAAATCAAGACTCATCACAATGAAAACCCTTGCTGACATATAATTGAAGCACCTTCGGTGTTTTAAACACGGCACCAAGTCAAGCGATTCAAAAGGCGCTGCTTGATACATGCGGTTCGACTTCCCCCTCAGAATTTTTTTTTTTTAAATTTTAAACATGCCTTTATTTCCCATGAGTACACAAATTTTACTCAGAAGCGTAACTACCCCTGCATTTAAAGCTCGGGTTTCATTAACAAATTATCTTTCTTTGACAGCAGAAACCTCAGTGCAGTGGATCAATGAGCATTTGGAACATCTGGGTGCTGTGTAACCCTAAGCTCTGAATTCAGGACTGCAGGTCTAGGAGTAAATGCTATCAGGACAGCTGAATATCAATGGCAGAGGTCTGAAGTGGGGACACGTTGATAAAGCAGAGGACTCATTTGCAATAGAAGTGGGCAAAGTCCTCCCCAGATGTCAAGATCGAGAAACCTACCAGACAATGCAATGGGGGGGTGGGGATGAAAGGTGAGTATTTTGATAGCCAGAGACTCTAGCCATGTTGAAAAGTCAGAGAACTCACTCTTATTGATAAGTCATGTTACTTAAAAGGCAGGCTTTTTCATTTAATCAGCAGCATTTGGTATTAAACCCATCAGTTCTCAAAGGAGTAGGAAGGTACGAAAAATCTCACATTAATGTAGCCAGTCATTGACATACTACAGAATTGAAAAGCTTCAGAGTATTTAGACAGACAGACAGTTTCTCATCCATGAGCTGCAGTTATTGCATTAATTATTCACCAGAAAAGTTAAGTGACTAATAAATACCATTGTGCTCATTGGGCTTCCCGAAGGAAAGGAAAAGGTAATTTTTACCCCGGCTTTTAGACCAATCCATAGTGAAGACCTATATGAAAACACAACGGCATCAGTTACAGCCAATAGTTTATACATAGAAGTGCAAGGATTTTCCTGCATTTTATCTTAATTAATGAGTATATTCCTTCTATAGTGGCTCATTATAACATGTTACACTGTTTTCATCATAAATTTACTCAATTTATTAGTGAAACGACAGTCAGTTCTACTGTTCTTATTGAACAAATGAAGAACACAATATTGCTGTTTTAGCCCAAAACAATTTCAGTAATTCTTTTGAAAAGTACCTTAGGTTTTTTCCTTCCAAATTGCTTATACAATCTTTAATATTACCCCCCTCATTTTTTTGCAACAAAGGCCTTCATAATAATTATTACTAGCCTAGTTCCAGGCAGGCTTAAAGTACCTCAAAGTATGCTAAAACATACATATGACTCTGAACAATCTTTGTGAAAGAGTCAACCTTGCTACAATCCAAAAACTGTGTGTGGCTGAAAACTACACTCATTGCTGTCTAGATTTTCTCAACGAGCGGCTTCACAGGAATCCAGAGACACTTCAAGGGCCACAATGGGAAGCAACTCTAAATCTACAAGCCCTGGTGGAAGTTCCTGTGTCAAATTTCCAACAGGTTTTCACTGGCCTGTTCTCATTTTTATTAGAACAAAACAAAAACACCTAAAAGCCAAAGCACCAGTAATTTCCTTTCTTCAGACTACTTTAACGACTGGGGACAAATACCCCGTCATCCTGGGTCTATGTAGCCTGGATATGTGGAGTCCAATGCAGTTTCCCTACCAGGACAACAAACACTAGCCACCCATTTATTATAGGTATTGGAATTCTATTGCCACATGAGCAATCCAGAGGGCTTAGAAGACAGCTGGACACATTTTATTTCTACAGTTTGTCTTTATGAAAAGATCTATGATAAAAAGGAAGTAGGTTGCTTCCTGGTGCTGCCACTGCCACACAGGCTTTGATTTAAGGGAGTGAGACAGGTGATCCTAAAGTGCTTCCATCCTAAAGCCATAATGAAAATCTTGTTTCTCGTTCTCTCCAAAATACACTAAATGGTTTCGAACTCCTCCTCCCTTCGATGATTAACATTTGTTTTCTCTACTGCCCATAGGACCTTTAACTCCTAATAATTTATTGCCGGTTGTGCATGACATTGAATTATTTTTTTAGTTCAAGTCATTGTTTTGGTTTTATAAAAACAAAACTGAGTTTCTAAAGTGAAATCTGAAAAGACATTGTGTCCAGCACCAGGGGTTCTCTGCAATCGTGAAGGATGATTTCCGTCCTCCTGGCAAGGTTGCCACCTTTGGTATTCTCAGGTAGCCTTTAGTAAGAAGGTCATGACGGACATGGACCCCCTCAGAAATTTAATCATACTTATTGGTTCAGAGAGGGTGTCAGAGAAGAACTAAAGGGAAAGGGGAAAAGATGAAGAAGAAGCCATGAGATATCCACAAAGCATTCGTTGTGTGACTCCATTTAAAAAATGAAAATACACTGCAAACAGGAAATGAGATACATAAGCAATGTTGAAGTCAAGGAGGAACCCGGAGTATGGATAGGCTTTAGGGTGGGACCACAGAGGAGGTGGCTTTCAGAACTGCACAATCAAGCACCTCCTCCTCATTCAGCCCACAGATGTTACACTTCCTTCCTGCCTTCAGACCCTTCCAGAGTTCACTTCCACATCAGGGATGTACAGTTGGACCCGGTACTGGCTGGGGTCAGCACAGATCTTCCAGCCTCTCTTGATCTGGAAACTGCAAAGAAGGGTAGAACGATGGAACCTTAAGGACATCCACAAGGGACCCTTAGCGACACCTACACCCTTCTCTTCCTATATCTTAGGGTCTAACGTCATGTTCCCCAAATTTCCCCATCTTCTGCTCTGAGCATCTAAAAGGCCTTTGGAAAGCCAGCTTCCTTCTGACATTCCCTGTCTTTGCAGAGCCCAGGGACAGTGCAGGCCCTAGACCAGGTCTGAGGACCCAGGAGCCTCCCTGATCGGCCACAGAGAGCCAAGTAGTAGGAGGGAGCCCCTCTTAGCCCCACCAGCTTCCTGATCATATGCTAGCCATCACAATCTCTATGGTATCTTCCATGAGATCATCAAGAAGCAGCAGGCAGGTGTGTTAGGGATGTTCTCCCTGAGAGACAGAACAGAAAAACCTAAGTAGCTGTGCAGAGGAAAAGGCCACTCTGTGCCCTTGCCCCAAGGGATAGGCAGAAGTGGGTACCCACGACACTCATTGTGAGGGATAGGCAGAAGTGGGTACCCACGACACTCATTGTGAGGGTAAAGGAAACTGGCATCTTTTCCCTGGCATTTCCATTAGATTAGTGTATTTTCCTCTCTCTGGGTATTTCATGTTTTTGGTTTGAGACTCTACATCTCTCTATAGGGAATTTAGTTTTCTGATCAAAATTACTTCTGCTTCTCACTGAGAAATGCCACCTGGAGCTGATAGAAAGTCAAGGCTCTGACATACTGCTAGGAGCTAGGTGGACCCAATGTCCTTCCTGTCAAAATCTGTTAGGCCTCCATTTCCCATCCAGAAACTAGGACGCTCACTCCTTGTACCTCCCAGAACAGAATAGAGTTGCTAAAATCTTTCTCAAAGCAGAATTCTCTGGGAAGTGATCTGGAAGTCCCTAGGGCTCCCCATTTAGAGGGTGGCAAGCACACACTTGGGCATCGTGGTCCCAGCCATAGCCTGACACAGACATGAAGGATAAGCTCACGGTGGCAGCATGGGTGAGAAAGAAGGGGGTTTCAGCGAAGAACATGCCCCCTGGGTCTAAGATGTCATCACCCTTTCTAAGCACCCCAGGGCTTTGGAAGCTGAAGCAAAGTGGGGAGACCAAGAGGGTCTTTTAACTGTGCTACTGGGACAGATGCTGCATGGACCAGGAGAGCCTGAGGTCACCACAAAGTTTCAGGCAGTTTGCAAGAACGCTTCAGTGGTTTACTCACTGGGGGAACGTTCTCACAGTGAGGGGAGATGTGGTGTTGTATTGCTGGGTAGCTGGTGAGTTCTCACCAGAGCAGATCTACATACCCAGTTCTTTCCAAAGAACCTCCTGACGGCCTCTCCAGCTATTCCAACTGTGCCATGTGCCACAGGGGCTGATGCCGTAGACTCTTGAAAAGCACAGCCTAAGCTAAGACCATACCTCGCATGAAGATGGCAGAACTAGGGAAGTCACGGCTGCAGAAGAAGCAAGACTGAGGATGGCAATGGGTGTGGGAGGTGATATCCATAATCCTAGCAGTTGGGAGACTGATGCAGGAGGACTGCATGAGTTAATGGCCAGCATGTGCTCCTAGTGAGTTCCGGGCCAGTCTGATTGATGTATGTCCTGCATCTAATGTACATTTGTAATTATGAACCAGAGTCAAATCGCACAGTAGCTTATGATAAGACACTCACTGCTTTGATGAGGTGAACAATTGTTTAAAGGCTTGAGCTCATCGCTCTTCCTCTTGTTTTGAGACAGAGTCTTGCTCTGTAGCTCAGGCTGGCCTCAAACTTGCCCAAACATGCAGTCCCCCTGTCTGTGTCTCCATAATGCTGGGGTTATAGGCTGAGTTCATTGTTCTTGTATCTTTAGCCTGGCCCCTTTACTGATTAACTTCTTGTTTTTTTCTTAGAAGCATCCAAGCTGCATAACATCACAATCCTTCACACCCAGGGTGTGGTGGAAACTGTTACTTATACTGCCCAAGTTGTGATGCCATCACAATGTACATCACCCTCTGTGGTCAGAGAGGAGCAGCTCAGCATGGGGCAGAGTTGGGTTCTGTGGGAGGGAGCATTCATCACCTAGCATCCCACCTCCTCCTGCGGCCAACATTTCCATACAGCCAGACTCAACACATAAGCAACTGAGCTATTTATGAGAACCTGTGGTTCTCATCAACCTCGGAGTGTGCAGCATTAAATAATTTCCTCTGGTCGTTCCTAGCTTTCAACTTCTCATAGTCCATAGTTGACTAGGGAACATGGTTGGAGACCGGGGAGGGTGCAGTCAGCATTGAGCACCCACCTCAGCTTTCCCCTCTGCTGGTTGGACTCCACAGCTGTTTCTGTTGACAACCTCCTCACTGCAACCCTCAGCTTAGTCCAGTGGTTTTCAATCTCCCTAATGCTGCAGCCCTTTAATGCAGTTCCTAATGTTGTGGTGACCCCATACTTGTTACTATTTCATTCCTTTTGCTGCTGTTAGGAATTGTAATGTAAATACCTGGTATGTGACCCCTGTGGGGTCTCCACAGGTGGAGAGTTGCTTGCTCTGTCTCTTCTGGTCCTTGAAGCTCTCTTAAGCTTGGTCTTCATTTTAAAGTTGTTTCTCATGCTCTGGTCAGACATTTGAACCATGTATATATTTGTGGCTTCAGGTTATCGAAGAAAAAACAAAAACAAAAAGAACTTCACTTTGGGTAGCCCACTGTTGGGGACTGGTCTCCAAAGATTCTTACTTGTCATGGTCTCTGGGTCTGAAAAGCAACAGGAGGCTTGGGCCAATATTGAATTGAGAAAATGGAGACCTTGAGTTTATCATAGTGGCACACACTTGGAAGGGACTTGGAAGGCGGAGCCAGAAGAAGAGGGAGTTCAAGGTTATCCAAACAGGTGTGTGTGTATTGTGTGTGGTGTGGTGTGTTGTGTGTGTGTGTGTGTGTGTGTGTGTGTGTGTGTGTGTGGTGTAGTGTGTGTGTGGTGTGTGTATTGTGTGTGTGATGTAGTGTGTGTATATGATGTGGTGTGTGTGTGGTGTGATGTGTGTGTGGTGTGTGTGTGTGTGTGTGTGTTGTATGTGTATTGTGTGAGGTGTGTTGTGTGTGTGTGGTGTAGTGTGTGTGTGTATGATGTGATGTGTGTGGTGTTGTGGTGTGTGTGTGTGTGGTGTATGTGTTATGTGTCTTGTATGTTGAGTGTGTGTGGTGTGCGTATGGTGTGTGTGTGTGTGTGTGTGTGTGTGTGTGTGTGGTGTATGTGTTGTGTTATATGTGTATGTGTGTGTTGAATGTGTATGTGTTATATGATGTGGTGTGTGTGTGTGTGTGTGTGTGTGTGTGTGTGTGTGTGGTGTATGTGTTGTGTTATATGTGTATGTGTGTGTTGAATGTGTATGTGTTATATGATGTGGTGTGTGTGTGTGTGTGTGTGTGTGTGTGTGTGATACATAGGATTATTGGCAAAATGAAAGGGGGGTGGAAAGGTGTAAGTAGGGAGGGGCTCAAGAGTGGAAGAAACCAGGGGTGGGAAGGACAACTAACACAGAGGGAGAGCATATGAAAACCCACATGGAAGCCTATTATCCCACAGCGCAGTTAAAAAACTGGTTAGCAGTATAGTAGGATGTGTGTGAAGTGAAAAAAGGGGGGATTCCTGGGATGGCTTTTAAAGGATGAAGTGTGGATAGGGCAAGGGGGTGGAGGAGAGGAGGAGGTATGGGTTAACCACAACTAGGAATGCATGTAAAAGCCTTTAGAAACCCACCAGTTAATATTCAATGGACCTAGCATCTTTTATTTGATAATACCTTTTATTTTATAGACAGGGATCTTTAGGGAGCCACCCCAAGAACCCTAATATAAACTTGGGGGGCTGTCTCATGTAACCATGAAGGTTGATGAACCTCAATATTTTGGGGTAAATTGGTAAGCTGAAAACTAATAGTGTAGTTCCACTGTTCAGCCCAAAGGAATAAGAATAGCCAACCCCACTCAGAGACAGGGGAGTCAGCCTTTTTGTTCTAACCTAATCATCAACTGATTGACGGGGGCGTCCATCCATTAAAAACGGCAATGTGCTCCACTTGGCTTACTGGCGCAGATCTTAACCTCCTCTGAAAATGCTGACTCCTCCTCACAGAAATGCTGACTCTTCCGTCTGGGGATTTTCTGGCCCAGTCAAGTTGATGCTTAAATTTAACCATCATAAGTGTCACTTTCCATCCCTGTTGTTCCTTAGATATACCTGCGTGTGGTTTGTTATTGGATTCTGCAGTCTGATCCCATCTTGTGCCAATAGCATATTGTATTAATTGGTACAGGTCAGTTAGAAATCTTGACACCTAGAGAGCACAGCCCCCTGCTTTGCTCTTCCGTGTCAGCTTGTGGGATTTCCATAGTATTGCTGTTCTAGGAACACAATTCACCCAGCATTCCCTGTTCCATAATGAGGCACCCTGGCTAACCAGATCATTCCCCTGGGATGCAGTCTTCTGCCTCCATGTACACTGGGCACACACATGGTATACACACATACACACAGTCAAAACCCTTGTCCATATAAAATAAAAATAAAAAATAGTAAGTCTTTCCCACAACAGAGCTTCACTGAGGCTCAGATCTGATTCTCTGTAATGAGGGGAACATTTTGATCTCACCCTTAGCACACTTCAAGCCAAGGGAAACTGAGTCAACCTAAAACTGCCCCCAAACCACATCCTACGACAGGTCAGACTGAACCAGTGTCACCCTCCAGTGGCCTGGAAGGAGAGGCACAACTGTTCTGGGTGTGTGACTGATTTCAGTCCCCATTGGTGTTTTATTTTTTAGGAAGCTCAGTATGCAATAAGCAACCAGGATATATGTGAAGAAGCAAGAAAATATCTCCTTAAGAATTAAAAAAAGCAACTAAGACATATGTAGAAATAGAGTATAAAGCAGTATCATTTGTTTTAAGTTGGACTCCAAGAGAGAGGGGTGTGGAAGAAACATGGAAAGAAATGATTGATGAAAGACATGAAACTAGATTCAGGAATCTCACACAATTTACAAGGTGACAGTGAGGCACAACATAACGACAAGACAAACAAACAAACAAACAAACAAACAAACAAACAAATAAATAAATATGAAAGGGCAAATCTTCAGAGCATGAAGACTAAGTACTTAGAGAAAACTGCCCTTTGTAATTAAAATGCCATCATACTTATTTTCTTTGGAACTTAGGTTTCATTTTCTACTGTGTCTTGCTCAGCCATCATCAGAGAAACTTCTTCCTACAGTAGATGGAAACTATATACAGAGAGGTCCACAATGGCCAGGTCAGAGAATGAGAGACCTTGGGTCACTCCCTAATAGGATATCTCCCTACAGTCCCTCCCCTCGGGGTTCAGGGAATCATACAAAAGAGGGGGTGGAAAGAGTCTAAGAGCCAGAGAGGACAGAGGATACCAAGGAAACAGCGTCTTCTAAACACAACAGGACTCATGCACATATGACCTCACAGAGACTGTGGCAGCTTAAGACCTGGTTCAAGTCAGAATCCCAACACTGAGATGTGGAAGTAGACGTGAGTTCCCATCACCACCCAAGAAGCTGCCTCCAATTAACACCTGCTCAGAAAGTAAAAATTCGTTTCTTCCAGAGGTTCTCACTGGGTACACAAACCATACTTAATGGCACACCCCATGCCCTGTGGTAGACAGTCAACACAAAATGAAGACATTTTGGAGTTCTTTTCTTCTTCTTCTTCTTTTTTTTTTAACCCTACTTATCTTTTCTTGTATATTATCGTTTCCAATCTTGAGTTTTGATGGTGTGTGTGTGTGTGTGATGTTCTTTCTTAGTTTCTCTTTTTTTTTTCTTTCTTTGTCAGATTGTTCATTTTGTTTTATCCTTTGTCTTTTTTACTTGCCTGTTGTGTTCTTAAGAGAGAGAGAAAGAAGGCATGGAGTTAGAAAGTAGGGAACACCTAGGAGAAGATGAGAGAGGGGAAAATGTGATGAGAATATATTGCATTAAAATAACTTCTTTTCAATGAAAGAATAACATTTGAAAAAGTGAAAGAACCCCTTTGTCGGCAGTGCCATGGCAATGGTGGGAGGGGCAGTTGTTCCTTGCCCTGAGGTGTAGAAACAGCACTGAGGGATGCCCTCTCTAGAATCTTACACACTCCCAGCTGATGATGTCCAGGGACCCAGAGGGTCAGACGGAGTATGACATGATGAGGGAAAATGTCTCTGTAGGGATTGTTCTTGTGCTGACAACCACAGCCTAGAGATAAATGGGATTGTAGAAGGATACAGGGGTGTGGGGTGAGCAACTCACATGCCTGCAGCAAAAGATCAAGAGAGACACTTCATAAGTAGATCATGGCTACCCACTCCACACAGAAAAGCACTTCACAAAAAGGGAGGAAGGCCCTGGGTACTTCCAAAGATCATCATCGTAATTATAACTTACCAAGAGCCCTGTGTTTCATTTTGTCGTTTTTCTGGTGCCAACTACGTACTAGGAATTCATGTTGCTCCTCTATTAAATATTGTTTCTGCTCATCAGGACAACTCAGTAAGGTGGATAGTATTTGGTTCATTTCACAGGTATGAAAAACAAGGCCAAAGAAAGATAATACTTGTACCCATATATTTGAAGTGTGGGAGTGTAGCAAAGCATAGTGGTTTTCAATTCGCCTTTACCGTGGTCTCCGTGACCCTCAATAACCTCGAGAGTCCATGCTTGTAGCACTGTATCTTTGTTTTGTGGATTAAGTGAGCTGGCGCCTAGCAACTCTTTTATAACACACAAAAAATCTTGTCTTCGTTTCTCCTTCATGTAGGAAGAGGGCTTAGTGGGAGCAAGGCTATGTGCTATTCCTCAGGATTAGCAAGAAGAGGGATCTCGGTTGCCATATTAAAATTTGTCATAGCTCAGATGATAAAGATCTTAAATATTGCTATCAGAGGCATCTCATTCAGCTTGATAACAGTGAAAGAAGTTACCAACCAACCGCTCTGTGCTTCGTTCTCAACTGGGAATTCTTAGGTTGCTCTCAAGCCACTTGTTTTCGGAAACACCTTGCATCTCAAATTCAACCATCTGCTCTATCCATCCCTGATGTCTCTAATACAGTCCAGCCAGCATCACCTCTCATCTGCACCCAGCCAGAGCTTCCGGCTATATGAGGCTCTTTCTCCAGCTCCTTCTCTGGAGACATTTCTGGGCGTAAAACACTCCAGTTGTGTGTCTTTGCCTTTTAGGACAGAAACAAGTTATTCACTTTGCTCTCTAATGTCTCGTGTAGTGTGACCTTTGCCTTCCTTTGCATCTACTCTGCCCTATTCTCCCAAGCCAAATTAGCTCCCAAACTCACCAGCTTCTTCTGATCCTCCCAGTGAGCTCTTTCCTGGTTAAGGGTAATGGTTTTTATCATTTAAAAATAAAGATTTCTATGTGGACAGTTTTAAAAAGTATCAAGATTGCTTTTAAATTATTTATAAGGTAAACAATAGGCCGGTCCAATTAGTTGAGCAAAGAATTCAGACAAAGCCTTATACATAGAAAACCTACAGGGATCCACTGAAAATTACTATTACTAATAAATGGATTCAGCAAGGTTACAGGATTTTACACTGATGTGCAGAAATCAAACATATTTCTATGTAATACGAATAAGGACTCCAGTGTGAAATTGGGTTTCATTTATAACATCAGAAAGAATAAAATACTTTCGAAAAAGGAGAACAAAGAGGGTGATGGGTACTCATGGTATGAAAGCAGAAGTGAGAAGTTCTTGAAGGGTAGAAGAGGACCAGCCAGAGAGGAAGCTGGGGACACTGGGAGGATAGCAGGAGAGGGAACAACTCTGAACAAATTATAATGATGCATATGTATGAAGATACAATACTGAAGTCTGCTACCTTACATGCTAATCCTAAAAGTAATTTTAAAATAAAGTACAAGATTTGGAGACTGAAAAAAAAAAAAAGGAAAGAAAAGCTAAATAAATATAATGATATCCCATATTCAGGGACATGAAGACAATATTATTAAAATAGTGTTCCCCTACTCATGCTACAGAAGCAATGCAATTACTATCAAAATCCCAGCCTCCCTGCCCCCAAGAAATCAACAGACTGAGCATAAAATTTGTGGGGAGCCAGAGGCCCTGATGAAAAAAGACAAAGGGAATTTTAGTTCTGTGTCTCTGTCTAGGAACAGGCTCAGCAAGGTTGGTCTGAGCCAGTGCCTCAGAGGAGTCAAGGGCACTGTTTCTGGGGACCAAGCTCCCTGCGCCTGGCTGTGGTTATCAGTCCGTGGGCAGCTGTGTCTGGGGTGCCCTTCGTTGTCTTTGTGGATGTCGTCTGACTTAGCTCCCTGCTGGCCTTAGCTGGTCCTACCCCTGCAAATAGTGTATACGATGCTGAGCTTCCTAATAAACTTGTTTGGTCGGTCCCAGCTATTGCTTTTGTCTTCTTTATTCCTCACTTTCCCTATTTCTCATCCCTGGTCTAACACCTCACCACCCAGGACCCTTATTCCTGCAGGTTCAGAACAAAATTCTTACAGAAACACAAGGGACCAAGAACAAAAACAACAAAGTGCTGTAAAAAGGAAGAACAGAGCCAGAGTGCTCACCCTTCCTGATTTTGCAACTTTACCACAAAGCTTCAGTAATCGAGATGATGTGGTGGGAGCATAAAAACCAAGATTTTGATCAATGGAACAGAATTAAGAGTCCAGAAGCCCTTACATTTATAGCACATTTTCCTTTCTATATAGCACATATATTTTAAACAAATAGGCAAGCCAAGCCAGGGGTGTGGGAGGGAAGAGACCTTTGAGCAAGTGTTGCTGGGACATTTGGATATTCATATGCGAAAGAAAAATAACTCATTGGAGGATCCATACACACACTTTTACTGATAACCAGGAAAGCTGAAATAAATTTACAGAAGATGCAGATTTGTCCTCTTCAGATAAAACTTTCTACCTCCCTGTGAGTTTCTACATTTACAGGTTCCTAAAATAATTCTAAGACAATGAAAGAGTCAAGTCTTCATAGAAGAACAAAGTCAAAGAGAAATCCAAGGACACTCTTTGTTCTTTTGTTGGGAGGGTGGGGCTCACTTCAAAGTCTTGCACACTCTTTTTCTTTTCTTTTTTTTTTTTTTCAGCTCTCCCTTACTCTGTCCTTAGCTTATTTCTACTCTGCAACTTAAAAGGTGGATCCTAGGAGCGATCTTCCCACCCCCGAAATCCACTTTAGGTTTTTCAGTTATCCTCTTGCAAAGAACCCTGGGCTTTTTCTTCCTGCCACCGTTCATAGTTTGTGATTTCTTTACCATCTGTCATGAGAATGCATATTCCTTTCACCCACCACTAGATTCCAATTTTCTTGTTCTGGTCTCAGTAACTATGAGCCAGTTTTAATCAACCATTCAATCCATTCACCAATCAATAAACTAATAGACAAAGAATACTATCCCAACGTTGTATTCTGAATTATGATTTGGAAGAAAAATTGAGTTTTCTGTTTGAATTTCATTTTTAAACTTTGCCTTGTTTAAAGTTTAATATCCAAGCAGTAACATGTACACTTTTCTTAAAGATTTCTTATTTGATGTTTTATTGTCAAAAAAGAAGGAAGTTAGATTTTTCTGGGTTTTTTGTTTGTTTAGTTTTTTCCAGCTCTTTTCCTGTAGGGTTTAGGTCTAATTCTATATATTAGGAAATAAAAAGCTATTAAAGCTAATATTAATTGTTTTTTAAAATCTATATACAAATATCCCTAGAAACCTCATGTACAAATAGCCTCAAACTAAAAATAATGCAATGTCTTTCTATGAGTTAATCTATGTACTATGATATTTATAAACAGGGGCATATATAAATCAACAGGAAAATTAATGGCAGAAAGCAAGGAAGGATAAATTGAATCAATATGGCCACATTGGAAAGACCAGGCATCCCAGACATCTTCACGTACTAACATGAACTTAAGGCTTACACAGAGTAAGAATGGGGGCAATTCTTCCCCAAGGATAAGAGCTGTGCCTGAATCAGCTGTCTTGGGCAAACAGAGGTGGTTCATCAGATATCATTTCTGCTGTCACTCCAGGAGGCAGCTCTGTGCTCATTAAATGATCAATCCTGTTTGGAGAGACAGCCCTACTTACTATCATGTGGCTGTTGCCCCACTGGGTGGGAGGGCAGTCTTATCATGTGCCAATCTGTCTGAGCTCACTGTTCCTGGAATCCATTATGACTTCAGGTTTTGGGCAATGCCTTCTTTCGAGAGACCTGGCAGAGGATGCTGTAAAAGTGAACAATAAACTACTTTAGTCACATTTATCTTGATGTGTTCAGTTTTGAGTTGGGCTGAGCAAGGCTAGGTCAGTTTGGAAATAAACAACCTTATATCACTGGTGTTTATACAGACACTCCTTAATGATTAACACATCAATGTGCAGAGTCAAGCAGGAGTCTAACCCAAGGTTCTGGGACAGCAGAAACAGATGCAAAATGAGGGCAGAGATTCCCCATCAGGTATCTGCATGCTTAATACTAACTTAATAAAAATGTTTGCAATGCAGCATACTACATTTAGTGATTACATTATTTCTAAGCATCACAGCTGACAGAGAGAGAGAAGAGTGTGAATAAATTACTTTTTCATAAGTGTGGGAACTAATTTGGAAAGGTTTATGACCTTTATAGGCAAATAAACCTTTGATGTTAATTTAGGGAGTTAACTTTTGGACCTCAGAATTGGCATGCCATCTTCAATTTCCACATGCTTTATAGCCAGGCCACTGACAAGTTTCCTTGGCCCTCATGACCAAGCCTACTAGAGTTTGAGGGAACATTAAACACTATGTAGAAAATCTCTAACAAATGAAGGGGAAAGCAAAGCTCTACCTCCTTCTTGGGGTCCCAGTTGGGTTGAGGATGAGGCTGGCATGAATAGATTGATGGAGAAAAGTGGGGGTGTTTCTTTAATGCATGCGTTGGGTGGCACAGGACATCATAAGGGAATGAAAACCTGAAGAGACCATTAAAATCAGTAACTTACAAGCTGAACTAAGCAAAGAATAGAAGTCATGATATGATAAGTAAAGGGCTTGGGGCAGGTAGGTAATTTGGAATCCAACTGTGACTCTGAAAATAGAAAAGATTAAGATAATGAAGTTTACACAGAGAACATTTTTCACATAGGAATGTGAAAAATTCCTGCTTTCAAGAACCGAGATGAAGGTCAGAGTAATCTGTACCCATGATTGCTCTGAGTGCCTCTAATCCAACATAGTCTGTAGGCCAGGGAAGCATATTTTCATGTAGTATATCCTTAACTCCATCACACCTTATAAAGCTTATTGACTGTCTCCTACAAAAAAGGATGCTGTGAAAGATGATGAGGCTGACACGGAGCAAAAGGGCAGATTCCAGGGGCTGCAAGTCAGTTCTGGTGTTGTTGCTATTTCGGCTTAGTGTTTTATTTGTTTGCTTGCTGTTTTGGCTTAGACCCATCTAATCTGAGAATAAGTCACCTCCAGCCATTTTGGGAAAGAGAGTAGCATGTCTGAGTCCCCTGGGAAATGGCTTAACCTGGCTCTGCCTGCTCCCTCTCATCTATATCTATCTATAATCTATCTGTCTATATTTATATCTATTTATCTCTATATAGAGATGCCTATATAGATAGATAGATAGATATAGATATAGATTAGTAGCCACTGCTATATCTCCCAGAGAATTCCAGAAGACTCCAGATAGCTGATGTATTATTTTCTGTCAAATCCATAAAGTGTGGCTCAAGGCCACCCTCCTGTGAGCCACACTCCATTGCCATCAGTGGGATGAAGACTGTTAAGGGATAGGTCAGCAGGGGCCCTGCCACGCAGAGGCAGACCTGATAAAGTTGGCATTGGAGGAAGAAAGAAGGCTGAGGGAAGGCTGGAGCAGAGGGTGGAGCTGATGAGCCACTGAGCCAGCAAAAGTAGCTACTAGCTCAGACATCCTTATGGTTATTTTTCAGGTTGCCCTGTTGCTTGGGATCACTTACTGAAACATGTCTCGGAATTTCCCAGGTCAGAAACCTCTTTGGTTTACTCTGGATCATCTTTGGGTTCATGTCACCCCGAATCCCTGCTAAAAAAAAAGAGGGACAAGATATCCAGGGTGACTGGGGTCAGGAAAAAGGGTGACACACTGTCCTCAGCTTTCATGTGCCTCACTAACTCACCTTTGAGCCTGTATCTCACAGCCTAGAGACCAGGAAACTTCTTGCCCCACCTAGTTGGGACTGAAGCAGTCTTTATACCAGCGTTAACAGGATGAGCCATGTTGCCTAGCTCATGGGACAGGAAGAGCTGGGCAGGGTCACACTGTTTAGAAGCTATCTTCCTGATGGATGAATCTCCACTTTCCCCAATGGTTCCCAGTGTGCTGAATTCCATTCTGTTCTGAAGTTGTTCAAAGACACTCTGTCTTCCAATCCTGTCACATTCAAGGGTCTGGGAGCCTTTGAATGCAACATTAGACATTAATCCATAGACATCTTATCTGAACGGTAGAGAAAACAGAGGGGGTGCTATGGGAAAGCTATATTGGACCTAACTAGGTCACCAGACTCCAGCAATTCAGATTGTAGCAGAGAGAGCTGAAGTCAGAAGTGACAGCAGTCTTATGAAGAGAAGACAATTAATCCACATTGCCACATTGTGGCCATGAAATAAAACACAACACGTTAGGTCACCATTCTGTCCTTTGTAGAAGTCCAAACCTGAACCCTGGCCTCTTCTTCCTGTGCATTTGCTTTTTGGGGTTCCTGTCTTCTCCACAGTTCCCAGCCTCACACTCTCTGCACACTTTTCAAGGTCTCTTCCAAATGATGTTCTTCTCAGAAATCCCACCACCTGCCCCCCCACCTCGGCTCCCAGGATACCTCATCCCATACTTACTTGGCTCTCCTCCATTGTCTCCAGTGTTGTGCCCACACAGCTACAGTTCCCACCCTGACAGAACTTCCCTCTTCCTGGGAAGCGAAGCGGTCAGTTCTCAAGTATACCAAAGATCAAGATGATCACAGATGGCATTTGGGAGCCAGGGCATGCAGTTTCACAGGAAAGGACAGAGAGCCTCTGTAAGAATGTCGCTATTTTCCTGGAGCCTGGGGAATGAACAGTCTTGCCAAAAATGAAGCCGAGGAAAGAAAGCCCCCAGGCAGACTGTATGGTAAAGGTCCTATTGTTGATGTGATCTCAGAGTTCTCCTCAAGTGACAAGGCCAACAAGGCTGGGAAGTTGGATGTTGTAAGTCAAGGGTTGTTGGCCAACTGGAGTGGACCCAACTAAAGGTTCAGAAAGATCAATGCTTCAGGATGGAGAATGGATTCTAGAGGAGTAAGAACAAAAGTGGGAGACCATGACAGTAGTCTAAGTGAAAGAAAGACCAGGGTGAGATAATGGCAGTGAAAACAGGAGACAACTGACTACAGATACATTCTTTCTCTCTTTCTTTTTCTTTTGAGACAAGTGTCTCTGTGTAGCCCCGCTGTCCCTAAATTCATTGATGGGAGATGTTATTCTGTAAATATGTTTCTCATACTGGTTAATTAATAAAACACTGTTTGGCCAATGGGAGACAAAGAGGAAAGAGGAAGTAGTTAGGAGGAGTCAGTATGTAGAGCCTAGAGGAAGCAAGATGCCAGCTGCTGTGCTCGATAAAATGACCATGTGGAAATACTTAGATAAGTAGAAATGGGTTAATCATTAAGACAGAGCTAGCCCATAAGCAATAATAGTAACTGGCCAACAACATTGTATCAAATACAGAGTCTCTAAATGTTATTGGGTGTGGTAGCAGGGCAGTGGGACCAGACCTGCAGGGAAAACATGCTTGTAACAACTCACTTTGTAGATCAGGCCGGCCTCCAACTCAGAGATCCTCCTGCCTCTGCCTCCCAAGTGCTTGGATTAAATGTGTGCACCACCAATGCCTGGCTCAGATGCATTCTTTACAAAAGACCAACTAGTTGGTGGGTACAAGGGTGCCAGGGAATTGAGGATGCTGCTCACTTGACGCCTGTCTCTTGTTGCCTAATATCACCTATACAAATCCCAACCCCAGAGGAAGTTAAACCAGGCCCAGGGCTGTGCAGTGTTCCTCTTTGCACACCCAGGCTCTCCAAGCATAAGGTTATTCTGTGGCAGGGACCTCTTCCTCTCAATCCTGCCTGGCTGTCAGGCGGGGAAGTACAGCTCTTAAAATCCAGCCTCTAAACCCTTGAGTAAGTTCTACTCTGTGCCCTTCAGAAAATCATAGCTATGTCTTTTCAACAGAAGCAATGTATTTCTTTTAAATTGGAAGGGCACTGTTGCCAAGGGATCAGAGAAGAGTAATGCCAGAGCAAGGACAGGCTGGGTGAATCAGGGTCTCTGCTCTGTTCCTCTTTGGACTTCCGGAGGCCCAAATCCAGGAAATATGTTGCAAATTTTGGGGCAACAGAAGGGACAGGAAAGAAAAGATTGGTAGAAAGTTGCCAGGGATACTGCTAAGACCTGAAGCTGGTCCAGCTCTGCCCTGGAGAAAGACCCTGAGACTCAGAGGAGACTTCCCTGGCCAGAGCATGTTCAGGATCAGCCCTAGAGAAGGCCACCCAAGAAAGCCAGGCAACCTGAGACACACATAGATCTAGCATGTGAATGTCACACTTACTCCTTAAGCAGGAAGGATCTTGAGAATAAATTATAGAGTAGATGGAGTTTAGGTCCCACACTGTGTCTTTTGTTTTTCTGAGGGCTAATTCTACTACTGCTCCTAGGTAAAACTCAAGGCAGGCCCTGCCGTTTTTCTAGTTACTCTCAAATAATACTGACCAGTTCTTGCCATGTGCTAGAATTTCTTGACTCAGTACCTTCGCATATATGACTTCGCTCCTTTCTATTTCCCCTTTTCCTTGTTTTTCAGTTTAGCTAACACTGTCTAATTTACAAGCCTCAAATTAGATGCTGCTCTTTATGTAAGCACATATTTATATACTGAATTATTTGCTGAGGTGAGAAAAGGGGCATTTAAGTCTCCAGCTAATACACTTGGTCATAGACAGGATGATTAGCACATAGACACCTTCAGTGGATTATATAGACTGATGCTGGATGGTTGGATGGATTATGGTTAGGAAATGGAATAGATCATGGTTAGATGGAAAAGAAAATGGGTGAAAAGGAATTGGTTTTCCCTTTTGCCTCAAGTTCTTGTATGGCTCAAAATGGCATGGCTAGTAGTTCACTTCCATTGTAAAACTTTGTTCCTTATGTAAATTACATATTTTTCATTATTTAAATAATTTAAAAGTTCATTATTAGCCAAGCATTTGCTTTAATCCCAGCATTCAGGAGGGAGATGCAGGCTGATCTCAGTGAGTTCGAAGCCAGCCTGGTCTACAGAGTGAGTTCCAGGACAGGTCCCAAAACAATACAAAGAAACCCTGTCTCAAAAAACAAAACAAACAAACAAAAAAAAAAAACCCAAATTCATTATTTAAACAATAAAATGTAAAATTACTTAAATTGTTTGCTCACCATGAATTTGTAGCAATGATTTTGATATTTTTTAAATTTTGCATCTAATTATCAGTTTGTGATAAACTGTTGTTCATCTTGATTACTAAGTGGGTCTTGCATTTGTTTTTGTCTTGTTTTGATTTTTGGTGTCTAACACTACTTATTCACACCACTCCCTGGTTCTAACCTGCCTAGCATGAGGACTTGACAAATGGCAACTATCATTAAAATAATTGCTACTGTATCAAGAACAAGAGATGATATCACTACAATGGCAGCCTTTAGAGAAAGGCAAACTTGGCTTTGCCTGCTGGCCTCAGGGATCATAAGGGGACAACAGGATCTGGGTTCAGCAGGGAATGCTGGTTATTTCTGGGGGGGGGGTGTGGAAAATTTCTGAACACTAGTCAGGCGAGGACAAAATGAGAAGCCTTTAACTTAGGCACAGCCCGCATGGAGAAGAGGGGAACTGGAACCAGGGGAAGAGGGAAGATGGAAAAAGAGGAGGATATTGAGTTGGGTGTGTCTGGGTCCTAGGGAGCATCAGACAGTCTTCTCAAAAGAGACCCAGCCCATGCGGTAAATTTCCAGGACCTTTTTAAGGAACATGAGAACCCCTGTAGAGTTCAAATAATCTTTTCTCACTCCCTAGCTTCATCACCCAACACAGAGACCTCCTCCATGGTGCCTGTATCCATGACTACACATTGATCTGAAGCAGGACCTGGTGGGAAATATTTTCAAATATTATTAAGAGTATCAAGACAAGGGTTAACCATGCTGTGAAGCCAGAGCAGAACGCTGGCAGTTGCACCCGAGTTTTACTCTACACACCTTTTCTTTCTGCTCTTACTCGTGCTCCTGGGTTCCATTCTGCTCTGACTTCCCACTGTCGGTGTGTGTCTAAGCCACAGCAAAGAAGCAGGCATTATGTGACTGGCTGGAGGTCTTTGGAAAATAATTAGTGCATGGGCAGTTTTCCTCAGGAAAGGGAACCACATCTCTTCAGAGCAGAGGGTACCAGAAGAAACAAACACATGTCACTACTTCACAAGACAGCTCTTAAAGAGATGTGCTCATTTTAAGCATCAATTGTCTCCTAAATATTCATCCCAGAGCAATGGAGGTTAACACACAGAGAGAGAGAGAGAGAGAGAGAGAGAGAGAGAGAGAGAGAGAGAGAGAGAGAGAGAGAGAGAGGTTGTTGAGCACAAAGACCAAAGACTTCCCCTTTCTGGATGCAGAGACATCCTCCTTCCTTTCCATCTCCATCTGAACTAGAATGAAGCATCTTTGATAACATGTATGTGGTCCCCCTGTAGCAAGCCCTGGCTTCATTTAAAGCAGGACCTGACTTCTTGAATGAGAAACTATCATTTTCATCAACCTACAGATAAGACAAGTCAATCAGTTCGCTGTGGCTGCAGAATACATCACCCTGAAGTCTGGTGGCTTAAAGGCAATGGCCACCTATTCTCTTCACAATTCTGTGGACTTGGTGGCTAGTTCTCCTCACCAGGGCCAGCGCAGTAGTGTGGGCCTTTGTCAAGAGAGTCTGCCTGCGTTTGTGTGTTGTTTGGTTTGGTTTGGTATGGTTTTGGTTTTTTTGGGACAGTTTCTCTTTGTAGTCCTGGCTGCTCTGAAACTCACTCTATAGATCAGACTGACCTCAAACTCAGAGATCCACCTGTGTCTGCCTTTGTGCTGTGATTAAAGGTGGGCACCATTGCATCCAGCTTGGATTTGTTTTGCTTCTCTCTAAGGAAAGCCTGAGCCCAGACTTACAGATACCAAGAGAAACAAGAAGATGGCTTAGTTATCTCCACAATTCCCTTTACTACTTTAGAAAGCCTTCTTAGGCAATAGTCAGGTCACTTAAGATCATGTCCAAGGAAGAAGTGGTGCCTAATGACTTCCGGTCACTAGGGTTTGCAGTAAGGAGAGATGGGGAGTAGTGAGGTCCGAGGATTCTCTTCACCAGCCACCCTATCTTTACAGGCCCTGGACAGGTCCATTCTCATCTCTACAGGATCCAGGGCAAGACTCCAAAAGGAGGCTCCCAGGTTAAATGAAGCTAATGCACAATTTAAAAGCAAAAACAACTACTTAATATTGCAACTACTGCATGTGCATTCCTGCATAGATTAGAAGACAGAAAGAAGATAAATGAGCACAAAGCATCCCAAGAGAACAAGTCTCCAGCCTGCAAGGACAGGCTGCATGCCGGCCTTTTGGAAGGTAAGACTTTGGCAGCTTCCTTGACAACCTTCCTAGTCCAGGTTTTCAGCTCCTCCCTATACCCCACCGTGTAACAGTGCACTGCCACTGCTCAGAAACCCTCCCGGCATCCATCAGGAGTTTCTGTTGATAGTCATGGTGCAAGCATGTCCTTGTTCATCCCGGGAGTATTGGATGTGTGGTCACTGAGCTATGCTGTGACAGCCTTGAGTGCTGGGTCCTCTGTACTCCCTGACACATTTGTTATTCATGGGCATGGGGAGGCTATGAGGAGTCCCTCCAAAAGCTCAAGTGATGACAGCTCAGTCTACAGCAAGCAGTGCTATTAAAAGTATTGGGTCATAGGACACCAAACTCATCAGTCATTAAGGAATACATAGGTTAGTGGGCAATTAGGAGGTGAGGCTTCACTGGAGGGAGTCATGGGGGGGGTCTTTGAAGAGTATAGTTTGTCCTCAGGCTATCCCCCAGAAACTCTCCACCTCCTGTCCACCATGAGGAGAGCAGCCTCCTCTGGGACAAGCTTCCATTGCTATGATTACCTGCTTTATCAGAGAGTTAAAGCCATGGAGCCAGCTGACCATGGCCTGAAGCCCATGAGACTGTGAGCTCAGGACCCTTCCCTCCTTTAAGTTGCTTTTCTCAGATACTTTGTTATAATACCTAGCAGTATGTTTGTGATAGGAGGAATTCCCTAAAGCACGGGGCCCAGGACACAGCTAGGACTGCAGTCTCAGGACGTTTACCCACTGCAGAGTTTGCAGCTGCTGGGACTGTCAAGAAAAAAAAAATGGTTCATGCAGGCACTGGACAGAACAACACTTCACTCACACAAAGAACAGGAGCATCAACTTCAGCAGTGAGCTCTAGAGCCCCATGGCAAATAAACAAAGGACTAATCCTTCAGTTTGTGAGGGTTCTTCGCCCTGCTGGTAAAGAAGGGTTTTAAAGCCAAGGGCCTTACGTGTCCTGCTGTATAGAGTTCCAAAGCCTGCATACATATGGCTCCTTACACACACACACACACACACACACACACACACACACACAGAGAGAGAGAGAGAGAGAGAGAGAGAGAGAGAGAGAGAGAGAGAGAGAGAGAGAGAGAGAGAGAGAGAGCTTCCTTGGCTTGGCTGGCTTAGGACAATCTGAGCTCAAGAGAACTTTCCTCACCAGTTTTTGACTTCCCAGCTAACAGAATTGTTTGAGCTATAGAGTCTCTATTTAATCTGGGTAATGCCTAGTAGGAAGAGTTCTTGCTATGTCATCTCAGAGGATCTGGCTTGACTCACATCCTACTCTACCTCTTCAGACATCTTTGGCGGCCTCTGTATAATTCCTGATTCATCCAATGATCTCAGGCACCTGAGATCGGTCCACCTGGAAACTCAAGGGACAGAAGCCTATACAGGGAAGACCCAATGCCAGCCAGCTCTTTTCCTTTGCAGGAAGCTGTACTTGTGACAGACTTTCTGAGGCATGGTGACAAATTGGTAACACAGACACCCAGTGTATGGACTAATAAGAAAGGAGTGAGAGGTGAAATTGGGAATAATAATAGAAAGGGCTAAAGAGATGGCTCAGAAGTTAAATGCACTTGTTGCTCTTGCAAGGGACCTGGGTTCAATTCCCAGTTCTCACACAGTGACTCATAACTATCTGTAAATCCATTTCTAGGATACCTAATGTCTTCTTCTGACCTCCATAGACATCAGGCATACACATGGTTCACATACATACACATGAACAAAACATTCATACACATAAGTAAATCTTTTTTTCAAAGAAAAAAATACTAGAAGAAAAATTCTAGATTAACTGAAGATCTGAATGTAGGCTACCCAAGAAGGAGACGTTTTCATTCACATAGTCTGACCCCTGCCCTATACTTCCATGCAATGTTAAAAGATAGCTTTCTGTGCAAGCTTATGTCATGAGATGTGGCAAGGGTTTTGTTGACAGGATATTTGGTATTTCTGTAAAGGCAGAAGTTGTGGGGTGTGCTAGGCAACATTATGAAACAATTACAGTAAACAACGCACAGTGGAATGTCTACAAGGCATGCATTATAGTTTCTAAGGTCCCAATGACAAACCAAAGTACAATTCCACCAGTTTACCCTGGGAAAACAATGAGTTTATTGGACTTACTCATAAAGCAAGGGTGAAGGGTTACTGGCAGGAGTGTGGGTGACCCCTAAGCAGCCACACTGGAAAGTCTTCACTCAGCATAAATGATGGCTTCCCCCACATCCTCATCGATGGATCTCCCTTCCTCCAGTCTACAGAGTTGAATACAAATGGCTGCGAGGAGCATCTGCATACTCAGACAAGGGTCCAATGACCCTCCCTGCCTGCTCTTTCTAGAAAGGAATGTTTTAACAGTACACAAGCTCTATCCTGATGAAGTCTTGCAAGTAGGCATAGCTGATCTCATAAAGATGGCGGTAGCTTGGCTGGGAGGGTAGTACCTTGCACCAGAGTGTTGGTAACTCAGCTAATAATACAAGTTTCAGAGTGGGATGCAGTAATGTTCCAAAGAAAGGCTGGCAAATTGTGTTATATGTCTAATTGCTATCACACATAGGTAGTAAGAGTGACATAGAATTAGCCTTTCTCTCCCCAGTGGTTTATTTACAATTTTCTTCCTCGTGGCATTAGACCCTCCTGGATTAAAGTACTTGATTATGGGTAGGAGGCAGTAGACAGCAAAGTCCATGATTTGGGTGCCCTCACATTTGACAGAACTAATGCATCCAACCTGATGGAGGCTTAGGGAAAGATCAGACATAATACAAATGGTAACACATCAAAGAGAAACAGTGAGTGAGAATCATGAATCGCCTTCCTCTGATACCACAGTCAGTGCCTCTATCATCAGCCTCCTTAGACTCAGATGACCCTCCTAAAGATGCCTGGCCTCAGCCTGTATTCCTAATTCTTCCTTCCTGTCCCAGAGCTCCTCTAATACTGAGATATCAGAGAAACCTTCAGAAACATGTCCAATATCCATGTGTGAACAAGCCAGAGGCATTTTCTTTTCGTCTTATTGATTTTTTGCTGTTTGTTTTGATTTTTGTTTTTGTATTTCTTTCTTTTCATTTCTTTTGTTGTTGTTTTTTTTTTTTTTTGTTTCTTGCTTATTTTGAAAGAGAGAGAAAAAGAATGTAAAGTTGGATGGGTAGGGAGGTGAGAGGATCTGAGAGAAATTGGGGGAGGGGAAACATGATCAAAATACACTGTATAATTTTTTTTAATGTATGGAGAAAAAAAGAAGTTTAACATCGATTTAAGCCTGGTTGTTAATGGGAAGATGAACATGTAAGAGAAGGATAGTACAAGTCGGGCTTGTGTGGCTTAGAGCTTCCAGATGCCTGGCTGTGGTGGCTTCTAGGGTTACATATCAAAGCATTGCCAAGGAACTCCTTCTCCACTAAATGAGACCACGTGTCAGTTCCTGAGGTACAGTGGGCAGGATTACAGCTGATAAGGTAAAGCCATTAAAGCCACAGAGGAAGTAAGACACACTTTTATTTGAAATAGCTCTATATGCAGGGAATATTGCCTCTATGAAGTCATTCTTTCACCGCAAACTTCAATGGTGCTGGAATCCCTGCCTCTCTGCTGACAAAAGTCTCAACCAGACTCCACAATGGGGTGTTCTTTTCCTTTTCTATTTCTCCTTAAATTACCTTGTCTATTCTGCCTCAGTTTCCCCTTGTGGGACTTTCAGCTTTTAAATCTTAACCGTTGATGACAAAGATCCATTTTCTTAGCTTCTTTCCTGCCAAACAAGGACGTAGAACCTGCCTATTAAGGGTTCAAAAGTCTCAACCAGGGAGCTGGAGAGATGGCTCGGCAGTTAAGAGCACTGACTGCTTTTCCCAAGGATGGAAGCTGGGTTCTCAGCACTCACATTGGACGGGTCATAACCACCTGTAACTCCAGCTCCAGGGGACACAGTGCTCCCTTCTGACCTCTATGGGCACTCTCATATTCACCACACACACACACACACACACACACACAATTTTTTTTAAAGTCTCAGCAATGTGGTCTAAAGGACCTGGGCTTGCAGATCTGAATCGAATAGTCCTTCCATAGGAATCTGGCAGAGAGGGCATTGGCTAGATATCAAGCTGTATAAAAAATAAGTGATTGCTATGCCTCATCCCAAAATTAACACCGAGAATACCAGGGCCTTAATTTGGGTGTGTACATCTCAGAGGACTCAGGATACACCATCCCCATTATCCTTTGCCTGTGCACAACACTCTAATAACGGCATAAGTTCCACTGTTAGAACAGCAAGGACTACTTCTCCGTGGAGCAGAAGGGAAGGGGGGTGGGAGGAGCGGAAGGATAGGAGGGAGGGGGAACTGGGATTGGAATGTAAAAAATAAATTAATTTAAAAAATAATAAATGGCCGGCGGTGAAAATCACCGCCTCCCAAGTGCTAGGTCTTTAATCCTAGCACTTGGGAGGCAGAGGCAGGTGGATTTCTGTGAGTTCAAGACCAGCCTTGTCTACAAGAGCTAGTTCCAGGACAGCCTCCAAAGTCACAGAGAAACCCTGTCTCAAAAAACCAAAAAGAAATAATAATAATAATAATATATATTATATATATTATATATATTATATAATAATAATAATAACAATAAATGTACTTAAACCATTAAAAAAGAAGAAGAACAGTAAGGACATCAGTTCTTGTAGCACATCTATCTCTGTCATCTGAACATCTAAGTTTAAAAATGAGACTCCTTGGCTGGACAAAAGAAGCATACTGATGGCTACATACTAAGACAAGTCAAGAAGGAATCCCATGGTGGGGCTGATTAAAAAGGAAAATTGTGTAAGACTGCAATCACCAAGTATGCACCAAGAGTGCCTAAGAGAGACAACAAAGCGAATGAAAACATCATATGGCGAGGTTGCCATTACAAACGGGACTTACCTGTGCATGTAAGAGGGTAAGATGTCTTTTTCCCTCATTTGAAAAGAATTTTAGTTTCTTTGAATGGTTTGCTAGTAGAAGCAGCAGCCTTATCTTCAAGATACTTTGAGATCGTGGAGACTCAGATTGAATTTGATTCCCTGCTAGCCTTTTCAGCTCTTCTCTGCTTGGGTGGGGCAGGCCTGTATCCAGCCTGAAAATGAGCCAGCCTACATCCGTACCCTTGATAGGAGAGTATTTGAGTGAAATGTGCTTGTCAACCTTTTCCTTGGAATGCTCCTGCCCTCTGCCCTATGTTATGTAAAGGTGGTAATTTTGCCTAAGCTCCTGGGATATTAAACAGAAAGAAAGAACAGGTCCTTAATAGCATTTTTGGACTGTCGAATTTTGATTCTTTTCCCCAAAGGCACAAGTGAGTAAGACAGTTAGTGACTGTCTTTTGAGGTGTCATGAGTCATGAAGTCTCTCAATAGATGTTTAGCAAGATCCTCTTGCTCTCACAATTGAGCCCTCAAGCCATTTGTAGTGAGCTGATCTCACTGAGTGGCCTGTTTCTCTGTTTAATGATTATGAGTAAGAGGTTTCAGGGCCCATGTGTGGCCCCAAAGCATGGTGCAGTTGTCAGTTTGTAAGCATCAGCTACCACACAGAGTTTATTTGGAATTTTAAATTATTATTGCTATTATGCATGTGTATGTGCATTCCATGGCACATATGTGGATGTTAGTTGGTTTTCTCCTTCCAGCTTTACATGAAATCTGGGATCAGGATGGAGTAGCAAAGGCTTCTGCCTGCTAAGCCACCTTTGCTGACTCTGTGTAGAACTCTTAGGTGTCATGTTTTAAGGCAAATCCAGAGGCAAGGGCTACAATAGTTACACCTTTGGCCTTGATGCATTTCCACTAACATTAATTACTTCACTTGTTTCCTTAGGGGTCCTGAGTCACCGTGGAAGGGCACAGCAAAGGCCCAGGTTTGAAAAGAAAACTCACATTTTTAAGTTGTTTTTCCTTGAATGCTGTGTGGGTGGAGAGATAAAGGCAGTTGCCCCACACTCCAGAAGTGAGTGTCAGATCTCTTGAAACTGAAGTGACAGTTGGTTGTGGGGTACCAAATTCAGGTCCACCACCGAGCTACCTCTCCAACTCCAGAAAATTATTATTTTTTATCTGCTATACCTGAGGCCCGTCAATGGTCACCTGCAGTGGTTTCAAGAGGAATTCACTCTGGGCGTTTTCAGAAGGTTCATCCTCCCTTTGGGGAATGGGACATCATCTTCCCTTACCACAGCTTCCAGCAGAGCAGAAGAGACAATGCCTTGGGTTTCTTAGACCCTTGCAGTGCCCAGGGTAACAACAGCTGCGGCAACCATGGGCCTTTCAGAACCTCTTGGCCTGCTATTTCTCTGGACTGGTTCTTATCTGCCTGGGGAAATATATTATTCCCCAGGGCTAAGCCACCATCTGGTGTGAATTAATTGCTTCCCTTGGGCAATTTTTTCACTGAAAAATAAATGTCTCTGTGGTTGAAAGCATCAAAAGACAAATTTAAAAGCTGTCTTGGGGTCCCATCATCCGACTGCAGAGCTACTGACAAAATAACCTGAATGTGACTTTTGAAGAGTTTTTAAAAGAACCCTTTCAGTGCACTTACTTAGACTTACACGCTCTGGTTTTGTCCACACTCCTTTCTGTTCCATTTCGGAACAATCTTTTTTTTTTTTTTTTTTTTTTTTTTTGGTAATCTAAAGTATTTCCGTTTCTTTTAAATTTTTTTACCCAACCTACATTTCTAAGCCTATAGCCTTCCATCTCCCTCTTCCATGCTTAATGATTCTGTCTTTTTTTTTCTTTTCACAAAATTTAGAAAATATTTCTTTCTTAATAACTATATTTGGGCGAAAACCCATGAAGCTGTAGCTATAACACAGCCAGAACATGTTAATAGTTTAAAAACACTCAACTTTTTCTTCTGGTAAATGTGAGTTAATGAGCCTGGTAGGGATTTCAGTGCTATGGCCACAGGTCCTTAGGAGTTGCTTTTGTCAACAAGCGCCAGCTTTATTGGGGCCCAGAATGCAGCAACCCCCATCCACACAGGACAAAGCCCCCCCTTTTGTGTCTCTGTGTCCTTTTCTTCCTGTTACCTGTATCTCACAGGTGAGCTTATTAGCCACTCATGGAAGACTGAAAGCACAAAGAGAGGTTATTGTCCAAAGCCTTGGATTCCAGGAAGAGTAAAACTTAGCAGGCCCAACTCCAGACAAGAACAATCATCCATGAAAGTGGGGACCACACCCTGGAGCATGAGCAATTATCTCTTGAAAGCCAGCTGTCCCCCCAAGCAATAAGAAATTATTTTAACCCCATGGTAGGGCCAGGGCAGAAGAAAATCAACAAGATCACAGCTTGACTGAGACTGTCCAGTTACTGACACATTTTTGTCATTGTTTTAATCCCTTTTCTACTCTAATCTAAAGTTCATGTCAGTCCCCAGATGAACCCTGAAGACACCAAACCTCTGGATTAGTCCCCGCTTTATGGCCTTCACTGGAACTCATCTCTTTAACTGGTGAATGGGGAACGGTAGCCAAGCTAAACCTTCAGGGGCTGCTAAGGCCGGTACCTGTGTTCTAAAATGCCGGTCAGACTATGGACTAAAAAGAATTTGGACTAATTGAACATTTTTGTTTACATAAACAGTCATCTATCTTCTAAGACAGTTTTGGTGCCATGTAAATAATGTATAAACACAAGCGCAAATGATTGTCTGTATGTAAAAATAGACCACAGAATTCACAGCTTTCATGTATGTTTATCATCTGTTAGGCTGTAGTTACATTACACTGGGGATCTGATTATTTCCTCCACAGCACAAAACAACCCTTCGTCTAAAGTCTGTGCCCCCACATGTACAACCCTTAGTAACAAAACCTAGAAAAATGCAACTCAAATTAGCTTAGAGTTTAAGCTAATTATTGGCAGGGCTCATGTAGATAGCCAGTGAAAGCTAACTGACGAGGCTTGTGCAGAACTTAATGTTTTTCCCTGTTCTGAATGCTGAACCACAGGAGGAGAGATGATGCCTTTAAAGACTAAAATTTACTGAAACATTATTTTAAGCCATATTTCTCTACTTTTTCATTTATAATGTTCCTTTTGTTTGTGTATCTAAAGGAAATCAACCCTGACTGGACAGTCTAATGTCTATCTCACAGTCATTCATAGACAAAATCACAGGGGAATAACTTCTTCCCCAGGCTTCTCTGGACACCTTCTCTGAACTGTGTCTCTTTGTGATAGTTTAAAGAGATGGTGACAGCCAGCAGATGGGGTTTGAACCATCTCAGGAAGTGAGAATCATGGAATCTAAATTTGCCTGTTTGAGCATTGGCGAGTTCTAGAAGACCCCTCTGGTGAGACTCTGGTTAAAATGGGATCAGAATCTTCAGCAGAACATTTGCCTATAAAACAGTGGCGAGGAGATTTCAAAGTTCCCCATACAGAAAGCTGACAAAATAGAAATAGCGTGGAGGGCTAATAGGAAGATTTTAGGATGAAAGAGAGAGACTAGAGCATGATGAGCACAGCCTTTCCTGAGGTGTTCTGGGTACAGCACGGGGTGTTTAATGAGATTTGAGATGCTGGGTATCACATCATAGTCAGCTCACACCAATAGGGTCTCCAATGGCTGCTCTTCCACAGGCCAAAGAGTGATGTGAGCTATTGCTGGGATAGTCCTTATGATGGTCCTTTTGGGCCCTCATGATTGTTCCGTCTGACCCAGAAGAGGGGTATGGATGTCTCCAAGGAGATTCCTCTCTTCAAGGCCAGGGTCACTCATCAAACACTACGGAAGTCTGTGGCCAGAAACAGAGAGAAAGATATGAGAGCAATTGTAAGCCAAAAGGGTAGAGCTGAGCATCAAGTGATCATCAAGGAAATTCACCAACACTGCTTTGGAGATGATCCGTCCCTCTGTGGTCTCCAGGAAGACATCAGTAGCAGTAGGGTGTGAATCGGACACACAGCTCCATGCTGCTCCCTGTACCAGCCTGTACCAGGGAGTTTTGGTTTTGTTTTTGGAAACAGGGTTTCTTTATGTAACTGCCCTGGTTGTCCTGGAACTCATTGTGTAGACCAGGCTGGCCTGGAACTCAGAGATCTGCCTGCCTCTGCCTGGGATTAAAGATATGCACCACCGCCTGGCTGTCTGTAGAGTTCTTTTCAGAGACCTTAGCACAGGAGAAACAGGATGCTTGACTGCAGGTCATAAAAGAACTTCAGAGGCAGGCAATATGAAGCAGATTTGGAGGATTTTTTAAAAAAAATATTTACTTACTATTATTACATACATGCATACATACATACATACATACATACATACATACATACATGTCTATGTGTGGATGTGTGCATGAATGTACAAGTGCTCACAGGGTCCAGAGGCATCAGTCAAATCCTGCTGTAGCTGGAGTTATAGGCAGCTGTAAGTTTCCAGTTGTGGGTGCTCAGAACTGAACTCCCGTCCTCAGCAACAGCAGTTGGTACTCTAAACAATGACATGATCTCTTCAGACCTAGGGTTGGAGTTTCTTTAAAGAAGAATTTTTAAAACATGAACTCAAATGTGAGTGTGAACCAAGACACTTAGGAAATGAACAGCACACACTCAGGGGTAGGCCTGGGCTTCCTAAAAGAGTCATAGTTCAATTAAGACATTAAATTGTTATAACAGCCGCACATAACTTTGGTGGCCTCTGATGATACATCCCAAATAAAGCTGCTAAGAGCTTTATTTTCTTCTTTTCGGTAAATGAGATCAGGGAGTGGTTCTTGAGGTGCATTGGGTAGCATTGTAGCCGATATAGTAACATCCTAGGTCAGGAGGAGCCCACAAGGACATTAAGATACATTTTCACTATAATTAAATTTATAGTCTTATTTCTAAGATTCTCAGAAAAATTCCTTGTTCACCTCTGGGAAGGGAATTGGGCTATCTATACTTAATAATCGAGCATAGTTCATTGCTATTTAATAAGTATATAAGCAGCATAATCTGTTGCCATAGTAACATTCTTGTTTAAAATATTTCTGTATACAAGAAACATATCTATAGGCAACTTTCTTTGTTATTAATTATGCTGGAATTCTTGACTCTCAGCTTGTGAAGTGCTTCTGCGTGGAGCCTACAAAAACCAGAAAAGATCCCAAATGACTGTGAATTTCCATGCTCACTTCCAGGTTAGCTCCTGCTTGGTAGCTGTGGTCACAAGCAGGCTTAACCTTCAAGACAACTCCCAAGGGAGGGGCTCCTTCCCACACACACACCCCCCCTTGTTTTCCCTGTCTTTCGAGTCTTTGCACCCACTTCCTCTTGCATTCTTGGTCCCCTACTTCCTGTTGCACTTTTGGTCTTGTTCCCTCTTTTAGAACTAGTATGTTGAGTATTATATAGCCAGGAACAGATTTCTGACCTCTACCCTGGAACTTCCTGATCCTCCAAGCATATAAATACCAGGGCAAGCCAGGGCATCAGAGAGCAGTGAGCAGAAATCCTGGGACCAGCTGGGCCTGCCTTTCAGGAGGATGAGGAACTTGGGGGCTGTCATTTCATTCTTTATCCTTGTGGCTGTCCTTGGATCCCAGGCTGGAATCACACATGGTAAGTTCATTGAGCCTTCTCATCTAGCGGGCAAGACAATGGGAACTGCAGAACTGGAGAGTAGACAGAGGAATCTGGGAAATACTCTCCCTCCTTGGTGATGGGACTTACTTAGAAACAGCATTGGGTTACAGACCTGCCTCTGTCTGTAGCCTTTAGACTCAGGAAACTAGGCATAGCTGCTGGACCCCATCTGGGGAAACAATTATGTTTGATACATTTATTTAGCTGACACAGGACTGTGTTAACTCTGAAGAACTGGAATAAAATTCTAAGTCCGAGGGAAGCAGACTTACATGGTAAAGTATCAGACACCACTTCCAATAACTCTGTCATTTTGGAGAAGTGAGACGGGCACATATTCAACTCTACCTCAAATTGTTTAACTGCGCTATTTTTTATTAGACAACTGCATATCCAGCACTTTTTAATGTGCTGGGCAGCCGCAGTTCTGTTTGTCTTATGGCTGTCAGCACATTGATTCCTCCTAACAAGCCTGAGGGGTAGGAATCATATTAAACAATGGCAATTTGCCTTTTTTGTAGTGGAAAACAGTGGACAGTTGGTGATTTTATGTTTTCTATCTATTACTGTGATTGCTTTCATTTTATAAATGAAAAAACTGAATCATTGAAGTCATAGTCTTAAGATCAAGGCTGGTAAATGGTGGAATTGGAGTAAGAGCTATCCTGAATGGGGTATAGAAAGATGTGATCATTTAGGATCTTTTCTGAGTTTTGCAAGCTCCGCCTAGAACAGGTAAAGCATGTTATAACATGTCCACATGCCTCTTTTATGTAAGCCATGCTGACCACACCATCTCTTGTTGTCCTGGGAGCATGATTCCTGGACCCCATGTGAATGTCAAAATCCACAGATTTCCTGTCCATTTATAACCCATGTACATACTCATCTGTGCATTAAAAAAAAAACCCTAGACACTTGTAAGACTTAAAACAGTTTAAATCACAAGGTAGATTTACAATACTTTATTCAGAATCTTTGGCACTACATGAATTTTGCAGTGCAGAAGTGGAGTTTTGATAAGTTAATATAACACAATAATTTCACTTCTGGGTATTAACCAAAAAATTTCAAATGGATACATGGAAAGATTTTGAGACACTCATGTTCATAGAGGAACTATTTGCACTACACAGGAGAAGGAGACTGTACATTCCCATCAGCAGTTGGATGGGTAAGTAAAGTGTGATAGCCATACTTCTGCAGGAGAATATTACTTAGTGTTGAGAGGGAGGGGTGTTCTGGCATGTGCAACAAAGTCGATGAACACTGAGGAATTGCTACGGTGAGTGGAATATGCCAGTCACCAAGGGCAGGTAGCCTGGCTCCACTCACAGGTGTCACGGTAAGACAAGAGAAGCACACAAAGTTGCAAGCCTGTAAGGTGAAGGATCGTGAGTTTGAGGCCAGCCTAAGGGACACAGCAGTACACCTTGTCTTTAAGCAAGAAATGGGTTCTGAATTTCAGTTTTGCAGGCTGGAGAAGTCATGAGTGGATGCGGTGGTAGTTACACACTAGTTTGAATGCCATTAAGCTGTACACTTAAAAGTTTTTTGGTTTTTTTTTTTTTTTATGGCTGAAGAGAAACGGAGAAGGAGTGAATTGGGGGGAAAGGGGAGATAGGGCAGTAACTGGGAGGAAAGAAGGGAGGGGGAACTTCAGTTGGTATGTAAAAACAAGAAAATAAAAAAATTAAAAATACATATATTTAAATGAGGCTGGCGAGACAATTCAGTAGTAAAGATTCATGCCTTGCAAACTTGGTGACCTGAGTTAGATTCCCCAGGACCTATATAAAGGTGGGAGAAGAGAACTAACTCACAAAACTAACTTGTCTTCTGACCTCCACAAGCACACCCACCTCTCTCTCTCTCTCTCTCTCTCTCTCTCTCTCTCTCTCTCTCTCTCTCTCTCTCTCTCTCTCTCACACACACACACACACACACACACACACACACACACACACACACCTGGCTTTTTCTTATCCTAGACTTGATCTAGAAAACCAATGTTCCTATAACATGTTTATTTCTATACTAAAGGAAAAAAATTAAAAAAAAACAAAACCTTCACTACACTATAGAGGACATCATACCACCAAACGGGTTACTAGAAGAGTTGTTTCTAGAGTCCTACAGATTCCAGATGTGTAGACACATGTAGCCTATCACACAATGCACTTTCAGTTAACTTATCTGCATTAGATTTGCCACTGGTTTTTAGCATTTCAGAATCTACAGAATGTTCTTATTTCTCACATACTTTTGAAGGATCACAGGGCAAGGAACATCTCATAGAAAAAAGACACACTATCCTGGGGCATAACTTTGGCCCAGGTAGGTTAGCAGAGATCCAGCAACAGAAATGCCTGCCTTCAGATGGGAGAAGGGGCGTAGAGCATGGTGGTACACACAGTACACTTTGCACTCAAAAGACTGGGACTGTATAATTGGGAGTTCAAGACAACCCTGGGAAGAATGGCAAGACCTTTCCTCGTGCACCAAAAACTGGAGTTGGAATATGTGGTAACTGGAGGGGCTAATATAATGCTCCCAGCCATGACAATCTTTCCCCACCCTGTCTGTTTCTTCCAGAAACAATAAGAGAAAAGAGGAGGGAAATTCATTACATTGAACCTCTAGCAGTTCAACAAGGTAAATGACCTATTTTAAAAGATTGGGTGGATACTGTACTATAGCTCCACTTTTCCTACTGATGAAACAGGATGGGGGGCCCTGGGGATGGCTACCATCTCGGCAAAGGGCAGCATGGCCATGAGGACTCACTCCAGTGACACCTTCTCTACGCACCTGGGTGCCCCAAGTCCAGCTGTTTAGAGCAGAAGCATGTCCCGAGACCTGGGCCTCCTCACCCACTCTAGGACCCCCACAGCTCTTGAGAGCAACGATCCGGCCCTTGAGTGGACCTGTGTCTTCCTACAGGTGTTCAAGATGCTTCAGATTGCTGCTTCTCCTATGTCTCGAGGATCCCATGTTCAAAATTTATATATTACTTTCCAACCAGTGGTGGGTGCATCAATCCAGGCATCATGTAAGTGTCAAACTCACTCATAGTGTGTTAGGGAGAGGGGGAGCCTCCAGGATCTTAGATGACCTAGTGGATAGGCTTGTAGAAAAGAGTCATCCTTGGATCTCACCAGGTAAGGGGGAAGACAGTTCAGGGTATAGACAGGGAGACAGCAGGCAGAAGTCTCCTGGAGTCACTCCACGAGTTAGAGAATCTCGCAGGTCTAAAAAGGACCCCAGAGAGGATGTGGTGCTGAGCCATCTCCTAGAAAGAACAGATTGTTGAGTGGAAAATCAGAGGGTCCAGAGGATGGGGTTCCCTTCTCTGTTTACTAAAGACCTCTGTTTGTAATGTTTCTTTTCCTTTTTCTCCAGCTTTGTTGCCAAGAAAAGGAACCATGTCTGTGCCAACCCTAGTGATAAGAGAGTTCAGGAGTGCATACAACGCCTAAAGCAAATCCCAGGACCCAGGAACAGTGCCATTGCTTGAGAAGGAGAGCCAATATTGCCAGCCACTTTCTTCTGTCTTCCCCAGTGACCACCTAGAAGGCTCTAAGCATTTATTTTTATAGATATTTAAAACATTTATTCTGCTGTTCTGGTTGAAAGCAGCTCAAGTAGTCAACAGTAATTATATGGATTTGGTTTGACATGACTAGAACCACCTTGAGTTATAACCATCGTGATTGTCTCTGAATTATGACTGAATTTTTCTGCAGTTTCTCAGCAGATTATAAGTGGCTAAACTATTAGAACAGTCTCTGGGGCCATTGGAATGTGTCTGGTTTTGATACTAAATTAAGCCAGCCGAGATGAAGTCAATTTTGCCCTGGCACATACGCATGTCCAACTTTGTGGGGACCCAGCTGTTCTTCCTACAACTCTACAGCAATAAGCACCACCACCACCACCCTGCAAAAATAAAGAACAGCCATAGGTCTGTCTTTCTGTCTGTCTTTCTTCAGAGTCACAGAACCATGGGGCCAGTCTGAAATTGGGCTGTTGGGGAGAAAGTATCACACTCACTGGCCTTGAGTTTCTAGGGGAAATGGTGTAACTGGATATTTCCTTCAAAACCAAAGACAACATGATATAATTTTTCAATTCCTAAGAAAGCAGCTTATTCCCATGTAGACTTCATATCAAAGTTGTATTTTACCCACTATTGAGGGAACCATTAATTGTCTAAAACACCTTTGGGTTTTGTCCCTGTTTGGTAGGGTTAAGGAATGATAGGGGCCTCTGAGAGGCCGAGGAACAAAGGCAACACCAGCCATGAACTCAGGCCTTCCCTGTAGCTGCTCTGACAATATTTGGAGTGCTACAATATATTAGATTATGTTCTAAGCACACATTTGAGGGTAAAGTGAATGATAGAGGCTGCCTCCATATAAGCAAGGCAAGTAGAGAATCAGAGTAAGAAAAAAAATACACTCTGTCTCAGTGAGAATGCTAAGAGGAGCTTCAGAACCCCTGGAAGGAAGTGAAAGGAACCCTGGGAGGAAGGCAGAAAAGAAAACACCCATGCAGAGGAGTAATTGATGAATACAGCCTAAGTCATGCTGTTCCCCAATGGGAGGAGGAGACAGCTTCCAGTCACAGGGCAAGCCTGCACCTCTCACAAGGTTCAAATCCAGTTGTAGGTGTAGCTGAGACAATAATTCTTCATTTGGATGGGTCCGTGGTGGAGAGAAGTAGCATTTATAAGAAAGTCAGTAGCCAGGTGCCATCTTGCGATAAAAGCCATTATTCAAAACTGAGCTGTCCTGGGGACCCGAGGCCAGAGAACATCTACTAGATGGGGAGATGTAACTAGGCTTGCCGCAACCTCTAGGTGAGAAAAGTTGACAAGTTATGGAGAGCTGGACTCTCTGAGGAGTTGAAGGTTAGCTCAGGCTGAGACATGCATAAGACAGATAGCCCTGCCTGCCCTCAGTAACCAGGAACAGATTCCATCAACTGAGAGTAATCCTGGATTTGATAGTTCTGAGCCTGAAGCAGGCAGACAGATCAAATTCTAAAAGCAGCTGTTATTCACTGTCATAGGGCCCAAGACCTCTGAAGTCCCAAGAGGGTGTAAGATACCTACATACTGGCAAAAAGCAACACGGGGGAGGAAATTATCTATTTTAGCTTCCAATCCATGTCACAGTCCATCACAGCAGAGAAGTCATTGTGGCAGGAGTTTGCACATCCACAATCCAGAACTGAGAGAAATAAATATGTGCATGTTCATTTCTGGCTTGCTTAGTATTCAGCCAACTTCCTCTACTCTTTCACAGTCCAGGGCCCAGCACCTAAAATGGTGCCATCCACATCCAGGGTGGGTCTTTCCATTTTAATTAACAAGACAATCCCCCCATGCACATGCCTACAGATCAACCTTATTTAGATAATTCCTCATTAAGACTCTCTTCCCCCCGTAAGTCAAAGTTATGGCATGTTTCCAGTTAAAGTAACCAATTCAATACCCACAGTGGCATTCCCCCACCAGGGTGATTCATACTCAAGAGGTCCTGAAAGTGTGAAGACAGGTCCTCTGCTTAAACCAGACTCAGTGCTGTGGTTTCCTCCCACATTCCCAACACATATGGGAAACACCCTCCAGATAAAACATTAAATACCACGGGTTTACATTCTGGCAAGTCTTAGGAGAATGAGAGAATCTACCCAGATTGAAGAAGGAAACCTATGAAGCCTATAGAACCTCTACTCCACAAAGAATGGGAATTGTGAAAGCAAAAGACAGTGCAGATAGAGGTCACACACCTGTCCAGTACAGGTACAATACAGGATGTCACACATCATAGGAAATAAAAGAGTCTACAGCTCAACTGGTCTTCTCCCATCTCCATGCATAAAAGGAGGCTATCAAGAGAATACAAACAAACACCTGATTAAATAAGGAGCGTGACACATGATAAGAGAAAGGAATTCAATATGGATATAGAAACACTGAAAAGAAGACCATAGTGAACTACTGGAAATCCAAAATATAATGCGGCAAAATAAAAGTTCTATAGAAAGCCTCACTGATAGAAGGACAGCATGTCTGAGCTTGAAGGTAAGGTACAGGGACTAGCATATGACAAGGACAAAGACAAATTAAGGAAAAGGTCTGAGTTGGACTTTGGAGCTATTCAGGACACTGAGAGTAGACAAAAATCCAAGAATTACAGATGTAAGAGAGGGTGGAGAACTCCTTTCCAAATGCCTAGAAAACATCATCAATGAAATCCTAGAAGAAATTTCCCCCACACTAGGCAAAGAACCATCTATTTAGATAGAGGAGGCATTTAGAACACCAAATACACAAGACTTGAAAACAAACAAACAAACACACTTCATCTTGTCACATTATAATTAAATCACTAAATAGTTACAAAAAATGTGTAAAAAGCAGCAAGAGATAAGCATCAAGTCACACACACTAAAGCAAAAAAAGCAACCGATGAGCTTTCTCTCCAAACCTCTCTTCCTATTTCATTTGATGAATCAGAATAAAACTATGAATAAGCAGCAAATATTGACGAACTCACGGAGATAATAAATAACTCACTATGTAGACCAGACTGGCCTCAAACTAACAGAGTCAGCTCTGGCTCTGACTCCCAAGTGCTGAAAAAAAATGTGAGTGCCACCACACTCAGCCTTAGATGTTTCTCCTGACAGACATTCTAAAGAGATTTCCCCTCTTAAGTTAAAGGATATTAAAAATATCTAAAGGGCCGAAGAGTCGGTTAAGAGCACTTGCTGCTCTTACAGAAAACCCAGGTTCAGTTCCCAGCACACACACGGTGGTTCACAAGCAACTGTAACTCCAGTTCCAGGGAATCTAATGCTCTCTTCTGACCTCCATGGGCACTACATGTATGTAGTACACACACATACATGCAGGCAAAACACTCATGAACATAAAATAAATCTTTTAAAGAGAAATAAAGAAGAAGCTGGCATCAATTTTATACATCTCTAGTAAGACATGAATTTGCATCTATAATCTGTATGTCTCAGTCTACTGGAAATGGCATTAGCCAAGTTAACCCCTCATTGGAAGTCTGGAAGGATCCCCCACTCCCATTCTAAAGGGGTGAATGAATCTCCTGGGAGGAGAAACCCTTTTGGAAATATCTCCTCTCTCTGACTGAACGAATTGGAACAGCTTGGAAAGCCCCGTGTCCCCTTTGCCCTCTACTTTCCATTGTGCTCCAAGACTCGTTCCTTCTTTTAGAACTAGCCTGTTGAGTATTATGTAGTCAAAGAGCAGCATTATGAGCTGTAACCTGGGACTTCCTGGTCCTCTTACTTTTATAAATAGCAAGGCAGGGCGGAGGACAGTGAGCAGTCTGAAGGCTAATTGAATCTGCCCACAGGGAGGATGAAGCCTTTCACTACTGCCTTCACCTTCTTCATTCTTGCAGCTGCTCTTCGATTCCAGGCCTGCATCATACAGGGTGAGTCCCATGGTAACTGGGAGTCTGGGGAGAAGACCCCAGAAAGGTAGCATTGACTGCTGGGAATAGTCTCTATCCCAGGCAGAGCAATGGCATTTACTTAACAGTACACAAGTACAGACCTGCTGCCTCTGTCTGCAGCCTCTGGATCAGTGGGTCTCAATCCACAGGTCCATATTAGACATTCTGCATATCAGATACTTACATTACAATTCATAACAGTAGCAAAATTATAGTTATGAAGTAGCAACGGAAATAGCTTTATGGTTGAATCCTAGTACACCGGTGACTTGATTCCATTTGGAGAAATTACTATTTTCCTTTTCCATAGCTAGAATTATTTGATGGCTTAAGATAATTTTAGCCAATGTTTTAGCTAGCTCAAAAGCACTGTAATTAAATGGCAAATTTGTGAAAATAAACAGTTTTGTGACGCTATAACTGTTTGACACCAGTTAGTATAAAACCATCCTTTTTTAAGGTGTTGGGATCAGCCAGGCAAATGGCTCACCCAAGGTCACTGTCTCATTTGAAGCTATGGTATTTTGGTTTATGGAGGTGACTAGGGCACAACACAGAGAAGTCCTGTAAAATAAAAGAATACATTCTTTAACTTTTCTAAGGAGGAGTACATCATACATCCTACCCCACAGAGCCAAAGAGAACACTGGGCTTGGGTCCGGAGGTATAAGCATTGGAAATAGAGAAACTGGTTTCTGGTTCCGTACTGGGGATATTGGGAAAGAGGCAGGGCACATGTGGGGCACAGTTCAGGAGGGGCACAGTTGAAACTTCCTAGTCTGAAGAAGTCTGGCAGACTTTGAATATATGATGGTCTCTAATTGCCTAGGACCTAACTTTAAGAAGAGCAAGGACAAGGGAAAAGCCAGCATGGCCTTTAAGTGTATGATGAAGGCAGGGGTTGGATTGAACATGGACGAATCTGTTAGAACCCTTTGTTTAGAAGCAGTTAACCTCTCCCTGATGTTCTGATCTTAAGCAGTCAGAATACTAAATGAAGAAAACAGTAGAGTCATCTAGCCATTCTATTTAACTCACAAGAATGTACTTAGCATTCCCTATTGCCAGGTGGATGCTATTCTGTCTTACAGATGCTGATTCATTCTTCCTCCAGCATCCCTGAGGGGTTGGACACATGGAAACTCACCATTCTTGATGGGGGAACAAAAGAGCAATTCTGCTTAGCCTTGTATATCCTTTCACAAATGAGAAAAGTGAGACAGAGAGGCCTTTAATAACTTAAGACTACACAAGTATTAAAGGATAAAATGAAGAGGCGGATTAGTATGATGCACTTAAGAAAAAGCAATACTAGTTAAGATTTACTTTGGAAACCCACCCAAATCACATCAAGCATGTTTAAAAAAAAGAAAAAAGAAAAAAAGAGAGTAGCCACATATCTTACTACACATTAATTATATATAACTATTGGTCACACAATTTAAAGAGTTAGTTGCCTTCTCTTAGCACAGTGAAAATTCCAAAGTTCTTTAGCAACACTCTTTGGGCTTAGACATATTTAGAGATGCAGGACTATTCTGGATTTTAATAAGTGATATGTTGCTGAATATCACTTAGCATCCCTGATGATTTCTGCAGAGCATCCCTTAATCAGACATTCATATAAACTTAGACTAAATTATTTAGGAGCCTCATTTTACTTCAAGGGACTCTGCATCCCCAAAGGAGTTGAGAAAAAATATGCAGTTTCTGAATTCCTAAAGATTCCAGAAATGTAAGAAGCACTGTGTGTGCACCCCCGTATGTGAACACTTTATTTATGTCACCGTATTACATTTGCATTTCATTTACAGTGCTTCAGAGTCAGCAGCATATTTTCAAATGATGCCAGAAAAATCTCATGTCACCAAAAGGGACTAATGGGCCTAGGCAGACCTAGGACTCGGGTGTGTGATGAAGGGCCATCATCGGGGCCTGTCTGCCTAGGTGAGCATGGGCATGGTGAGTGGAGATGCTGACGCTGTTCTCTGTGCTGTTTCTTCCAGCATCAGACACAGAAGAGGTCCTGAAGGCAAAGCAAGGAATTGATGAAGCTCTAGTGCTCCCCCTGGGTAAATATTTCATTAAGCTATATTGAGAAGCACCAGATGGTTGCAGATGGAGCCAGAGCATCATCCTCCCCCGATGACAAAACAGAACAAGGTCACGAGGGTGGTTGAGGATGCTCCCTAGGAATCACCAGGGATGTTAAGAAATTTCCAGCAACATCCCAGGAAGATCAGGATGGACCATGAGTATTCCCTCCAGTATTCCCTTGTCTACGAACTGAATGGGCCCACTTGAGGCAGAAGTTGCCTATAGGTGACTGTGCATGGCTTCCCTTCTGTGGACATGCTCCCAGCCCTACTATGATCCACCTTAGGCCCATTAGAGGGTGTGAAAGAGATGACAATGAGTGTAGGGTGAGGAGAAAGTATCCCCTGAGTCCTGGACCTTTTCACATGCTCTGGGACCACCACCATAACCACACAAACACACACACACACACACACACACACACACACACACACACACACACCACTCTTGAAGAGCAAAGATTTGGCCCTTGAGTGACCCTTCCTCTCTCTACAGGCTTTGAAGAGTCTGTGGACTGCTGCTTCTCCTATACTTCACGGATCAAGTGTTCAAATTTTATATATTATTTCCCCACCAGTGGTACTTGTATGGAGCCAGGCATCATGTAAGTGCCAAATTCACTCACTGTGTATTGGGAGCGAGGGAGCCTCCAAGACATGAAAAGACTTAGGTATCCAAGAAAGCCCCATCCCTGGATCCCGCCAAGTGATGGGGAGGATACTTCAGGGTTCCCATGTCACTCCAAGAGTCATTAAGGAATCTCACAGACCTAGAAAGGACCTCAGAGAGGAGGTGGCTTGAGCCATCTCCTAGAAAGAACAGGTTGTTGAGTGGAAAATCGGAGGGTCTAGAGACTGGGGCTTCCCTTCCCTGTTTACTAGAGACTTCTGTTTATAATCTTTCTTCTCCTTTTTCTTCAGCTTTGTCACCAAGAAGGGGAAATGGGTCTGTGCCAACCCCATGGATCTGAAGGTTCAGAAGTGCATAAAAAGCCTGACGCAAAACTCATGACCACAGCCCTGCCAACAATAACCTTGCTTGTGAAGGAAGGCATGTACTGGCAACGGCTTTCTTTAGTCTTCCTCAGTGACCACCTAGGAAGCTCTAAGCATTTGTTTTTATTAATACACAAAACGTTTATTATTCTGTTCCAGTTTACAGCAACATAGCTAGCTTTGTCACAGAGGGGGAACTTGTTTGTGCCAAACCAACCCCAGTGATCTGAAAACTGAGAAGTGTGTGAGGGACCTGAAGCTGACCTCAGTGACTACGAATAACACTTGATAAAGATAAGAGGGCAAGGGCTGGAGGGATGGCTCAGCAGTTAAGAACACTGACTGCTCTTCCAGAGGACCTGGGTTCAATTCCTACTCATGTGGCAGCGCAAACTATCTGTAGCTATAATTCCAGGGGATCTGGTGCCCTATTTGTCCTTTAATAGTATTTACAGTTTGCTTATGAATCCAGCTTCTCCTGACTAGTGCCATTTTGAGTCAGAACCATCATGTTTGTCTCAGAATAACTCTTGGGTTTCCCTGCATAGTTTCCCAGCAGATTACAAGTGGATGAACCTTGAGAGTGGTCTGTGGGGTTTGGGAAAGTGTCTGGTTCTGATGTCAGCTTAAGGCAAGCCAGATAGATTCAACTAGGATGAAATCAATCCTGCCCGAGCCCATATGTGTGCCTACCTTTTTGGGGACCCAGCTGATATACCCATTGCCCCTAGATAGGTAAACCCCCGAATAAATGTCATCCATGCAGACACAGGTTTGTTTGTCTTTTTCTTCAGTTTCATAGGATCGTGGGCTGAAATAGGGTGTGGGGAGGAAGTATCTCACTCACTCCACTTGAATTTCCAGGGGGAAAAAAACAGGGTGAATCACATAACTTTGTATATTTTCTTCAAAATAAAAGGCATCATGGAATGATTTTGAAATTTCTGAGAACATAGCTAATTCCAATGTGGACATCATATCAAAGTTGTATATTACCCACTACTGAGGGAACCCCTAAGCTGATCTCAAAACCTCTGGGGGTAGTCCTTGTTTGATGGAGTCCTCAATACTATTTGATTGATCAGTTTGTTTTTACACTGGCACCATGCTGTTTTTATTACCAGGGCTCTGTAAATGACAATTCCTTCATTGGTGTTTCTATTGTTCAGGACTGTGGGGTTATCTAAGATCTTTTGTGTTTCCATATGAATTTTAAGATTGTTCTTTTCAAATTCTGTGAAGAACTGAATTGGAATTTTGATGGGGATTGATTGCATTGGATCTGTAGATTGTTTCTTGTAGGATGGCCACTGTCCCAGCATCAAGCCTACCAGATGGTGAGCATGGGTGGTCTTCCCATCTCCTGGGGTCTTCATCAATTTTTTTTCGGTGTTTTAAAGTGTCTGCTGTGCAGTCCCTTTGCTTTATTGGTTAGGTTTGTCTCTAGTTAACATGACATTGGCTGCAGGCTTGTTGTTTATTTCCTTCCTTACATTGAGACATGTTCCCAGTATTTCTAGAGTCTTCAGGACTTTAATAATGAAGAGGTGTTGGATTTTGTCACAGGCCTTTGCTGCATCTCCTGGGATGATCGTGTGGGTCCTGTTGTTGGGTCCTTTTATGCAGTGGATTGTATTTATTGATTCATGTTTGCTGAGCCATCCCTGCAAGTCCGGGATGAAGCGCTTTATGATCTCAGAAAACAGCGTTTTCTTAGTCCTCATTTGCTGACATCACACTGTTGTAGTTTGATGCCTATGCAACCTGAGACCCAAGAGACAGTGCCCACTGCGTGCTTCTCTACCCTCTGGTCACGTCTGCACCTGAAGCCATGTGCAAAGGGGTGTGGCCACTAACACAAATTCACTGGCAAAGGGAGATTCTACTACCCCCACTTGATTCGTGAAAAGTCCCATATAGATTTTGACTTCCCCATAACTTTTTCTACTAGCCAACAGAGAATCCTGGGTTTTGTTTTACTATTATTCCGTGTTTCCAATCACACCATGGACTTCATGGTAACTACTTCATTCTTAGGGAAAGTTCTTCCAGGGCTTCCTAATTTTCCATTTGATTCACAGAAAATTATGCTATGCCTGCCAAAAGCAAAATCCTGCCATACTGGAAAGCATTCTTACCTCAAACCAGAGTCCATTCCCTATGACAGGCAGCCCATGGGGTCTCTCCCTTGAGCTCATTTTTCATTTTACTACAATATACCCTTGAACTTCCTCCTTCTGTAAAAGATGACAAAGGCTAACACTCTCCCTTGTGCCCAGGGGATCCAGGCCAGGAACATCAGACCCCCGGGCTGGCCATGCTTATACTCCCTTTTAGCACTTCAAGCCTCGATCCAGTGTTACAGCCAAATACAGAAAGGACTTTTTAGGTGGGTGGTGGTGGCACATGCCTTTAATCGAGGCAGTTTGAGGCCAGCCTGGTCTATAAAGTGATATCCAGGACAGGCTCCAAAGCCACAAAGAAATCCTATCTAGAAAAAAAAAAATGAAGGAAGGAAGGAAGGATGAAAGGATTTGCTCTGTGACACTGATGACACCACCCCCCCCCAGGACCAGCACGACTAATTGCAGTGCCCTGCAGGGGGGACAGTATACACACCAGCTGGGGCAGATCATGGAGCTAACTGATCTTTATAGATTTCTATGCCTCTCCCAAGCCTTCCTGACAATCCTATTCTTTGAAATTGCTTTTTTTTTTTTTTTTTTTTTTTTTGCTTAGATTAACCAGCATCAGTTTCTACTGCTTTGCAACAAAAAGAACTACAGCTGATACAAAGGATAAGCTTTGTAGGACTCAACAGTTTTTGTCTAACTTTGAAGAAAGACTTGGAAGAATATAAAAGTCTACATTCAGACCTCTTAGAATACTGCAGACACCTCCAGTTGTAGTCTAGCATCTCATACAAGGGCCAAATTCCAAAGCCAGTTGACTTTTTAAAATTCCTTCTAAAATACATTTTTAGACAATTTTGGAATTTAGAGGGACCAAGTCCTTATCCTTAAAGTAGGTGTGTGTGTGTGTGTGTGTGTGTGTGTGTGTGTGTGTGTGTGTGTGTGTATGTGAACTTGTTAAGTGATCTTTAAAATAGTAACAATGAAGCTGGTGTACTGGCACACACCTTTAATCCCAGCACTCAGGAGGCAGAGGCAGGAGGATCTCTGAGTCTGAGGCTAACCTAGCCTATATCGGGAGTTCCAGGACAGCCAAGGCTACATAGAGAAATCCTGCGGTGAGTGGGGAGGGCCACTAACAACAGCTAAATACATCTGAGATGCTGAGGGCCAGGAAGTTACTTATTCCTTGAAGTTAGTAACAGTTAGAGTAGCCCCATGATAGCCATCTCCCTCTTGGGGACAACTGCTTGGTACTCAGTCCACAAGGCCTTAGTAGTCTAAATCTGGTGCTAGAAGCCCAGAAGTGTCCTGGAAAACCACTGATCCCTAGTCCACGTAAAAGCTTGGAAACCCTGGTTCTGCCATCAGTGAAAGAATCACCATCAGCAGCAACAGAACAAACCAACTGGTGTGGCAGTAAGAGGGAAGTCAAGCCAAGGAAAGGCAAAATAATCTTCAACTCCTAAGCCTCCTACTTCCACCTTCCTATTGCTGGGATGACAGGCGTGTGCCACCACATGTGTGTATGCAACGCTAGTGATGAAAGCTGGGACTTCCATGAAGTCCCATTTGTCCATAACTGGCTCTATCCCCTGAGCAACTAGAGTCCTAATCAGAAAGTTCTTATTCCTGTATCTTGCAGTGAATCCCATATTTCCTCTAGCAGTCCCATGTCTACATTAAAGTCTTTGAACCGTTTGGAGGTGACTTTTGTGCATGGTGAGAGGTGAGGACTTAGTTTCATTCTTCTTAAGGCCGTTATCAGTTTTCCAGGTACCATTTGTTGAAGATGTTGTCTTCGCTCCATTGTGTATTTTTGGCACATACATAAGTAGGACATTATCTGTAGTTCTGTGGCATATATATGGGTCTTCTATTCTAATCCATTGATCTTCTTGTCTGTGTTTGTGCCGGTACTGAGCCATTTGCATTGCTATACTACAGAGCGTGATATATCAGTGACCCCAGCATTCTGCTTTCTGCTAGCTAGGGTCTTTTGTGTGTCCATATCAATTCTTTTCCTGTGGCTTTCAATATTCTTTCTTTGTTTTGCCTCTTTAGTGTTTTGACTGGGATATGATGTGGGCTTTTCTTTTCTCTGCTTATCTACTTGGTGTTTGGTTTGTCTCTTGTACCTGGACAGGCTTCTCCCTAGTTGGTTACCAAGAATTTGGAAAATGTTTCCTATGCCTCTAACGTGGAATTCTTCTCCTTCTCCAGTGCCCATAATTCATAAATTTGTTCTTTTCTATGGTATCCCAAAGATCTCACATGCTCCATTTTTACATTTAAGAAATTATCATTAATATTGACTTACCAATCCATTCCTCCACTTTTGCTTTCTTGCCATCTAAATGATCTTGTCTGTTGGCAAAGTTTTCTGATGAGGTTTTAGAATTATTGAATTTTTTTTTTTTTTTTGAGACAGGGTTACTCTGTGTAGCTTTGGAGGCTGTTCTGGAACTCGCTCTGTATACCAGGCTGGCCTCAAACCCACAGAGATCTGCCTCTGCCTCCTGAGTGCTGGGATTAAAGGCTTGTGCCACCAACACCCGGCTTATTGAATTTTTCATCTCCAGCATTGTTTCCATTTTGTTGATGGAAGTTTCTGTCCCTTCTGTACCACCCAGACCCAAAGCCATTTAGCCCCAAATAAACACACAGAGGCTTATATTAATTATAAGTTGTTTGGCCTTATGGCTTAGGCTTCTTATTGACTAGCCCTCTTTAATTATTAACCCATTTTTATTAATCAGTGTACCTCCATGTGGTCTTGGCTTACCAGTGAAGCTTAGATCTCTTGTTTCCTCTGCAGCTACATGGCGTCTCCCTGGTGACTCCTTTTCTATCTCTTTTTAAATTATATTTTCATATCCTGAAGCTACTTCCTTATTTCATTCATACTCTAAGCACAGACTTCTTCCTACTAGAGTTTCCTGGCCCAGGTTCCTTTATCCCCTCAGGAGATAAAAACCCTGTTACCTATGACTAACAGCATGAATTTCCCACAAGCATGGCTTTAAAGGGATGTGGTAGACCAGACCAGCTCAGCTGTGTCTTTCTATATGTGGGGGAAGAGAGCTGCACCCCCCTACAACAGCCTGAACTTGAAGGGAGGGAAATTATCTTCTCACGCTCAGGTCTCTTACTCTCATTTTCTGTTTTGCTGTGTTGCCGTTGCTTGTTTATTTGTTTGTTTTGAGGTAATATCTCACTGTGTATCCCTAGCTGTCCTCGAACTTCTTGCTATGTAGACCAAGATGGCCTCCAACTCACAGAGATCCACCTACCCGTCACCCAAAGGCTGGAATTTAAGATGAGCACAACCATGCCCTGTTCAGAGCCCTGTACTCAGGGCTTACCCTGCTTGGGTCTGCACCCCACAGTTTACATCTAGTTTTTACTAGTGGAGGCTTTATGCCAAGATTCCCAGAGCTGTGCCTTCATTCGGTTGTGCAGATGACTGATGGCGATTCACAGATAGGTGGCTGACACGGTCCTGCTTTGGTCTGGAAAAGGCTTCTGCAGCTATGGCAGAAGGTAGCAGTGGAAGTACTTCCAGCTCCTTGTGCATCAGCAATGGCTAAGGTGTCAGTGAGAGGCTATGAGGTGGCTGTAAGGGAGCAGTCCCTAGCAACGGTGGTCACCAAGAATCCCTTTCAGATGGAAATGTCTGTATGATGCATCTAATGGTACCTTTTTAGGCCATTAGGTAGAGGAAGCACGAGGTTAGAGAGTGTCCATGCTGGCATTTAGCCAGACATATCCCAAGTGATTGTGACTACTGTGGCTAGAGCAGTAGGTTCCTAATGAAGCAATGAAGAAAAGCTCATTGATGTCATCAAGATGTATGTGGTAGTGTAGCAGGACAGGAAAAGCTTGACTGATTCACTAACTATGGTCCTCCACTTGTTCACACAAGCCTATTTCTATCACCTTACCCAGAAGTCTTCAATCCTATTCCTTCTTCTTTTAAAAATATGGTTTTAGGGCAAAAGTTGTAGATCAGTGCAAATCTTTGCTGTAATACATGAAGCCCTTGGTTTGATCCTCAGCATTGATACACACACACACACACACACACACACACACACACACACACACACACACTCGTAAATGATAAAGAATAGATTTTCCTTCACTAATTATTCCAGGAGAGGAGGGGAAGCTTAACAACCTCCTAACTACAATGGCCCCAAAAACAGCAAGACAAAGGTCACTAGACTGAGAGTCTATAGAGGTAGAGCCTATCCTGCATCCAAATCATTGCATGGATATAAATAAAAAATCACTGTTCCTGTCTGAGCACACCCTCCCCTACTTTATTCAATAAATGGCCAGTTTATGCTGTGTGCTGTGTCTCTACCCCAATGAGGACATAGTCCTAGGCATTTCAAACATAGAGCTTCAGGCCTTCACCTTTCACTGAGACAAGGTAGTCATCCCTGTTAGGGGCATTCTCTAAGGTTCCAAACAAAGCCTCTCTATGACAAAGTCAGAAAGCAGGAAAAGATCCTAAAGGCACCCCCTCCCTAAGCTCAGGAAGAGCTCTAACTAAGGACTTGGCTGCAGAAATGCAGAAAACCCCAACAACCAGACCTTTTTTTTTTTTTTTTTTTTTTTTGAGGACTTAGCTGGTGTTCCCATGTCTCTTTAAAACTCATAAACTCATGGACTTCAATCTGCCTAACTTTGAACCCCAGTTTCACTTACCAGCTATGAAAGCAAAGGTTTTGCTTTTGAGCCTCAGTCTCCCCAGCTGCCATTGTAAAGATTAAATGGGCTAATATTCATAAACGATTAGGAGAGGCTAGAACACGCCACAGCCATTACAGAAGCAATCCTCTCCCGAGCATCCCGAGCACCACTCTATGGTGTGGCTGGGAACTAGAAGGCCCACTTCAGGATTTAAATGAATATTTCCTGGGCCCGATCCATGGAACCTGACTTGGGGGACCCCAGACCTCATCTCACTAGATCTCCAGATGAACAGATCCTCAGTCATCAAGCTCCACGTGGCCTGGCTCCCGGGCGTGAAACAGGTATTGAGCACAGGACACTCAGCAGCCTTGAGGTCTCTGGCTAAGTCTGAGCCATTGCCCTCTGCCCTATGGATGCAGTAAACACCTAAAGTCAGGATTGCTACAGAGGAGTTATTCCCACTGGGAATGGAGAGCAAGTTCTTTCTTTAAATCATGGCTCTCTCAGTTTTCTTCCAGCTACCCTTAGCAAGTGGCAGGATGTAAGTTGCTGAGGTATCACTGCTTTTTTTTTTGCCTCCTTTTAAGATCTTCTCTTATTTACAAAAATGTTTAGCCTCTGTGGTCATTTCTCAACATTCCCTCACCCTGAGGACCTGGGAATCCCTAGCAAGTTGGCAATCCTCCTGCAGCTCTCTTGGCAGCCACTGTGCCCTTCCTCCTCCTTCTCTTCATCTTCACTGTCCATCTGGAGGGCAAAGTTGAGTCTCCCCCACATGAGTGTCACCCTTCATCTTCCTTCCAAGCTAGTTCTTATGGAGAAATGACCAGGAATGGAGTGGCTGGGGAGATGGGGGAGGGAGTCTAGAAAACAGTCTGAATCCTCTTGAACTTTCACCCTCAGTGTCCCCAAGACCAGTGCCTGCTTCCCTTGGGGACAATAGGGTGAGGCCAGCCTGCCTCACTGCTCCTTTGCTCTACTCATCTCTACCATAAAGCATAAGGTATCCTGATTTATAAGGATGATGCCATCCCCAAGAGAACCAGGGAGCAAAGTCTAGAGCCCCTTGAAGCACCTCTCCAGCATCACCCATGCCCTGAGCAGTGAGTATGTGCTAGGGGAGAGACCCTAGAGAGACCCCAACAGTGTCTACCCACTCGGTGTCTTTCTTAGGGTGTGCTGCCTTAGTGGATAAGCAAAGCTGGCTCTCCACATGTCTTCTCTCCAGAAATGGGAGGAGGGGAGGAGAGAGACGTTGGTTGGGATAAAGCTTGCCTAAAGTTGATGGGAGAGTCTTATTTGATTCTCTGAAGTTATTTGTCAGCTCAGAGGACTGAAATGCAGAATCCAGGGAACTGGGTGGGTCTTGTGAATCAAGGGACCCTTCCTCCAGTGCTTGGAAAGTGGGGATGCTGCCTAGAATGGTGCTGGATGAGAGGACCTTTCTACTCAAGCACCTGACCACTGTCTGGAGCTATGGTGGTAATGGACACTTATGCTTCTATCCAGCTTAGCCTCATAATGTACCCACACCTGAATTTGATTGCACTACTACAGTGTATTCTTGGCTGTCCGGGACCTTGAGCTTGCAACATTCTTCCCACTAGTTCTGTAGTCAGGTTTAAGTGACTTCATTGTCACTCCCTTGCATCTCCTATCTGACCTATGAAATTCCAGAGCCAGAAAACAGCTGAAAAATGATCGCTTCATCCTAAGGGTCTGCACGGTCCCTATTCTACCCCTGCTTCCCATTGTTCATCTACTGAAACACTTACCTGTGCCTCAAAACCTCACAGTCTACTCACAGCAAAATTGCCTGCATCTTCCAATTCTCCTCTGGATGCTGCCTTTGACTTGGAACTGGACCCTGAAACAACAAAAAGAACAAAGATGCTATGGAGATCTGGATAGGAACCCTCGCCACGGGAGCAAAAGGCAAACTCATAAGCTGGACGTCAGATGCATCGTGTTAGATCGGGTCCTCTGTGGGCACAATTGGCCATGGCTATACACCTGGCCAGTGTGCACTTGCAGTACTCAGGAGACACTAGCTAGTTGCAGCCAAAATGCTCCAGAAGCCAGAGAGATGTCTGAACAGTTGACAGTGTTTCCTCCTCTTCTAACAGGACTTGGGTTTGCAGCCCTAGCACACACACTGGGAAGATTCCAATGTCCTGCATATAGTTCCTGAGGATCCAATGCCCTTATCTGGCCTCTGCAGGCACCTGCACACACATGTGCACTTACACACACACATACACACACACACACACACACACACACACACACACACACACCCTGGGGCTCCAGGGATGTGTGCCATGGGAGTGCCCAGGCTCATTTTAGCATTCTTGGACTGGAGATGGGGGACATTCTCCTCACTGGCCACTAGACCCTGTCCTTGCCTTAATCTTTACTCTCTCTAACTCTGCTTTCTACCCTTCCCCATAGGTCAATCACTGAGGGGAAACTGAGCCCCACCCCACCCCAGGCCTCTCCTACCTCAACAGAGATAGTAGTAAGAAACATAGTGAGAGCCAATGGCTCTGTTCTAGGGACAGCCTATCTACCTTCTACTGCTTGTGCTCTGACAACTTCCTTACCCCCTCTAAATGCCTGTGGCCTCAATGGGTGCTCACACTGCCTCTCAACTGAACAAGGAAGGACATGCAAGGCAGCTGACAGACATCCTTGTCACACAAACCTCCATGCACTTTCTGACACAGATTTCAGACCTATGGCCCTGAAGTGTGCACCAGCTCTAGACTCTAGCACATTCTCTTTCAGCCAACAGAGAGAGGTGTACTGTGTTTCCTCCTCTGCCAGTTCTGAAATGGTCAGAGTCCAGAGGTCTGAGCAGGCAGAGTGGGGACAGCCTGCTAGGTAGGCATTCCCGTTCAGCTCTGCCCCCGTGCTGCACTACCCTACCAAGAAGATGAAGGGCTTCTTGGCCTCCCTCCTCCTCCTCACCATCCTCACCACAGCCTTTGCTTTCTACAACCAGCCGAGTGAGTCACGCGTCTCTGAAAGCCAGAGACAAAAAGGGAGACTAGGCAGATGGCTGAGAGTCTCTGTCAGGTCTCTGGTCAGAGGTCCCTTCAAGCCCAGCTGCCATCCTCTGTTTCTTCTTGTAAACAGGGCTGGGCTTGGCGGAGAACAGAGATTATAAAGGTGAGTGAGTCTAGGAAGCCGAGTCACATCTCCTTAGGGAATCCTGTGATCATTTAGGAGGGAAATAAGGAAGCATCAGAGAAATCATCGTAAATGCATATAATAAAGGGGGTGGGGAAAGACAAAGCTATCCCCTGTCTAAGCCTAGGAATGAGATGTCTGATCTTAGGTACCCCTTCCTCTCGGTGCTGGCATAGATTGTTAGAGTTATTGGGCAGCCAAACTGAGTCCCTAAGAAGTGATCAAGCATGCTGTTTGAAGATGTATGGCTGACTCCCTTCTCTACTCCAACCCCCAAGGCTAAATGAAGTCTGCAGAAAATGAAAGGGGTTAATAGTGATGGAGCTGTGGAGAGAGAGAGAGAACTGGGCCTACGGAGAAGAGTGCTTGGCCGCTCCTACCTCATGCCTCTGCCATCATTGATTGGCCCTGTTAACAAAGGAGGCACAGAAATACTAAGCCCTTCTGCTTTAGGCTGCCATAGCCTTTACCTTCACCTTCAAGTCTGTCCTAATCTTAGAGTCACCTGTGCAGACACAGAGGAACAAAGGTCAAGTGCAGTGTGTCCACATACCCTCAGGTTGACCTCGGCTTTATAGACCTTACTTTGATAATCAATGCCATGAGAATCACTGACAGGAACTGTATGCATTTGTTTATGCAGAGATTGTGTGTGTGTGGTGGTTGGGATAAGCAATGGTGGCTGTTGGGAAAGTCAGCCATCTCACAGCAGTGGGTCCAGGCTCCAAGGAAGAGAAAATGGCCTGATAAAAGCCTGAGTCAGTCAGACGGATCTCTCAACTTAGTCATCAGCCATGGGAATGAGATAGGACTACAGAAGGATTTGTATTCTGAATGTCTGAGTACAAGGGATGGTCTCCAGCTTGGCTTCCTAGATAGTCTCAACCAGTGAGTAGTTGGGGAGGGTTAAGAACAGCAACCACCAGCCAAGGCCAGTACCCACCCGACATCACAGAGAAGGGATGCAGCCACTCCCAAGGCAAGAAAAGTCACCACCATTTTTTTTTCTCAATTATACTAATCATGGAGTGAGTTTTCTGCATTTCAGGCTCTTGAGTTTGGCACCTTCTCAAATATTTTCATCATGATTCTAGGATAAAAGTATCTTTGTGCTCTCTTTGGCAACATATATACTTGAAAAATAACTTTTTATACTCAGTATTTTGGAGAAAAAAATATATACAAATATTTGTGTGTGTGTGTGTGTGTGTGTGTGTGTGTGTGTGTGTGTTTATGCCATTTAGGGGATAAGAAAGCTAGAACCTTGAGAAATTAAGAAATTACCAGTGATTAAAGTTCTTTCTTCCATGCTGGGTGGTGGTGCATGCCTTTAATCCCAACAGTTAGGAGGCAGAAGCAGGCAGATCTCTGAATTCAAGGCCAGCCTGATCTACAGATGGAGTTCCAGGACAGGCAGGACTGTTACACAGAAAAACCCTGGGTCAAAAAAAACAAAACAAAACAAACAAAAAGAATCCTTTATTCAAGACTCTAGTAGAAGCTGATCTGAAGTCTGGATTAAATGCTCTTATCCTGCTCTAACTCATCCTCCGTATCCCCCTTCTCATGCTCTCCCAGCCCTCAGGATCTCTAACGCTTAGAGATCAGGGTGGAGTCCAGATTCCACCATAGCTTGGCTGGAGTGTGACCTGTCCTCCATGACATCCCATTTTTGTCTTTTCTCATTTCCTCTTTCTTTCTTGTATTCTAGCTACCCCAACTGCTTAGCACTCATGACACAAGCTCACACACAGACACACACACAAACACACAGACACACACACACAGACACACACACACACACACACACACACACACACACAGACACACACACACACACACACACACACACACACACACACACACAGACACACACACACAGACACACACACACACACACACACACACACACACACACACACACACACACACGCCCCTTTAGGCCTTTCCCCATTGCTTTCTACAAACCCTTTGTCTAGCTCATATTCCTCCTCTGGGAACCCACTTAGGTTCCCACAACCTATTTTGAGACGTCCCCCTCAATTCCAACACTGAGTTAGGTGCTCTCACTCTGTTCCCATGACATTTTGTGTCTGTTCTCTAGTGGATCTCATACAGTTGCAGTTAATTTTTCACTTCTTTACCCTCCAGCTGGTCTATAATATCAGAGGGTAGACTCGGGGGTTGGGGTGGGGGCAGTTGAGGAAGACACTAAGAGACATGGGTGGATGTGTTTGTGTCTTTTTTTTCTTTTTCTTATTTTAATTTTTTTATATTTATCATTTTTCTTATTTTACATATTGATCCCAGTTCCCTCTCCCTCCCTCCCATGCCCCATGTTTGTGTCTTTCTATGATGTCAGAATTTGTTAAATAGTGAGCTGCATCCATTTCACTGGCTACAGTTTGCAACCTCTTCATGTTTTCACCCCATAGAGCCCGGCATATACCACAAGCTCAGTTCCTATTTGCTTCTTCTGGTCACCAGGAAACAGAAGTGAGCCAGCTCCTCCTGGTTCCTTGGTAAATGTCTGAGTTGTTTGTTGCATTTGATGCCTTTCAGTTCAGAGGCAAAATGTGTCACATGCATGTGCCTGCACATATGTCCTTTTCAGTTCAGCCATTCCCCCATCACGCTGTCATCAGACCCTGCTACTGGACATTTCCATCATCATAGGAGTGAGATGTGATTGATGGAAGAGGGAGGGAAGTGTTATGTTTTCCTTTTTTGCTCCCTGACTCAACTCATAACGTGACCCCTGCAGGAATGCCCGAGTCAATAAAACCTGTTCCCAACTGCTGCCATAAGTACTATGAGAAAGAGCTGCTGAAGAGACGGGTGGCAGGGTACAAAGAGGCCCTCAACTGCCACCTGCCAGCAATCATGTAAGCATGTCCCCACATATGTTTCCATGGAGATGGGAAGGGGGAATGGAGCAGAAATGGAATATATAGGAAAGAGTCTCCATCCTAGACTGGTTTGGGTTGTGACTAAGGGTTTGTTTGGGCTTTGGCTCTCAGAGTTATGGGTTCAATCCTTGTCTCTGCCACTTAAAATTGTGCCTTTCAATAAATTGCTACCATTGTAAAATCCAAGCCTGAATGTCCAGTTTAAGTGGGTAAGGGGCTGAAGAAGGGATGGTCAAGTCTAGATCTACTGAGGCCTTGGAGGACCCATACAGAGAAGCCAAAGGAAGGATCTAGAAAACACGAGCTGTGTGAGTTGCAGAAACATGTCTAACTGTGTACCACATCCTGTTCCACAGCCCATGACAGTCTAACTCTGTCTCTGCCACTTTGTCACCAAGAAGAAAGTAGAAGTCTGTGCCAACCCTAAGGAGGAATGGGTCAAAGAGTACATCAAGGATCCCAAAATACCTTTGATGCCTCACAAGAATTGAGCCTACTCTACAGTTATCAGAGGAGCAATTCAGCCCCAGCTTCCCTGTTCTTGATGATTCTGCTTCTGTGAAAGCCTGGGGTTGGGGGTAGAAGGAGGAAGCCTGTGAGAACACGGTCATCCAACATCACAGTCAGGGGCAGGGGAGCTGACCAGTGGCCAAAATAAAGAGCAGCACTTTGAAATGTCTCAGTCCTGAAATAAAATGTCAAAGTTGGAGGAAGTAGAAAGTAACTCCCTCTTTTCCTTTCTCTCTCTCACTGTGTGTGTGTGTGTGTGTGAGTATATGAGCGCGCACGTGTGTGTGTGTGTGTGTGTGTGTGTGTGTGTGTGTGTGTGTGTGTGTGTGTGTAAGCCCAAGGATGAGAAATCATCCTCATCACTCTCCCACCTTATTCACTGAGGCAAGGTCTCTCAACTCAACCCAGAGATTCTGATATGCTAGTCTTGCTAGCCAGATTGCTCTTGGGATCCCCTGTCTCCACCTGCTGAAGCTGGAATTATAGGTGGGCCACCACACCCACTGGGCATTTATTTGGTTTGGGGGATCTAAATACCTACCTGTCCACATATTTTAACCACTGGGCCATATCCACATCTCCTAGAACATTGTCTTGTTGCTGAGAAAGGCACTGTTCTCATCCTTTACCTGCTTCTCTGAGCTCAGTTTCTTGCCCCACATCAATCCACTAGTTTTCCATAAGGTCCAATTACCAGACAGACAAAAAGCCCATCTCTACCCTGTGTATCTTGATCCATTAAAAGTCTCATAGAACTCTTAAATTTTCTGTACATCTTGTTTTTTTTCCTGGCTCTGTTTTCTCCCATTGTTATTATTTTTGTATCTTCAGTTTATTGATTTAATATGTATGAGTTTTCTTTCCTGCCCATGTACCTCCTGCCTACATGTGATCAAGCATATCTAGTACAGTTGAATCAAACAAACTTTTATGTAATGGAGCGAAAGCTGTGGCTTGTTATCTCCCATAAACAACAGCCTCTAGCATCTCAGGAAGTATCTATTCTTGGGCAAGGAGCTTACAAGTTAGAGGCATTTTTTTTTTCATGGATCTCTTAGGCACAGTAATTAAAGCTTAAAGCATAACTTTGGTTGTCGTTCATCATTTTTTTACTTTATTTTACTTTATTGGTTTTCAATACAGGGTTTCTCTATGTAGCCCAGGCTGTCCTGGAACTCACTCTGTAGACCAGGCTGGCCTTGAACTCATAGAGATCCACCTGCCTTTGCCTCCTGGATGCTGGGATTAAAGGTGTGTGCCACCACCTGGCTCACATTTCCCCACACCCTTTTTTAATACTACTCACAGCCATCGAATCTTTGTTTCTATCATTTGTAACAAAAGCATCTTAGTGTGTATAGTGGTCCATCAGTCATCACATTACCCATGTGGGGACACAGGAGCAGGTAAAGGGGCAGACTCTACTCTCAACCCCCAACCAGGGACCAGCACTGACTGCTTTTGTTCCTCCCAGAGATGTGAGCGCCTGCACACACACCTTGTCCTAGGCAGGAATTTGTCTACTTCTGCCCTACGCTCCATCAGACCTCAAAGGTTTTAGCTGCATAACATCCAGCCCCTGCCCCCAGCTCACAGCCTGACAGTTACACAATCACCTACAAAAATCAATATATAGTCAACCCTGGATATTTATTTGCAGAGTTAGACATGGGGTGAGGGGTCAGTAGCAGAGGCCAGATCAACACAGAGACCAAAACAGTATGAGAGTATACACCCGAGACAGCAAAAAGTACCAGAGTCCTTAGCCAGTATCAGGGTCCAACTCAGGGAACTGAGGTTCGAAGTCCTGTAGAACATGACGTACTGCAAACAGGAAGCATGAGGCCATGGCTGGCAGCTTGGGACTGGAATGGCATTGTCTTTTTATCCCCGTTCATTGAAGGAATTCAAAGTTAGATGTCAAACTGGAGACCTAATTGAGACTGTGCATACATATACATACCTATAAAGGAAAATCCCCACCCAGCGCATAATACAAGGCTTGCCAGAAACTCCTAGGCCAGAAGGACTTTGGTTGGTTGTGTTTGTTTTGAAGAGTTATTCCTAGACTTTTCAACTCACACACTTCCCCATTCCCATAATAGGGCTATTTAAGCCCTACCCATCCTCAAGACCTCACCCACGTAAACCTATTTGCTACACAACTACCACTTTGTGGAACTCAGGAGGCCAGTTGACAGAGAGTAGAACAATGTTTGCTGAATTTTTTTCTACTCTCATGTGACACAAAGGATTGACCCAAAATGAGTAAAGGTCATCCATAAAAACAAGAGTGATACGTTGGGACAGACAGAAAGTAGGAAAATAACTCTGGATAATATGAAGAACATTTTTCTGGTCACTTGTTCCCTCCCCACCACCACGAAGATTTGGGGTGGACAACCAGATATCCCAAGGACAGTTTTACAGATGTTAGTGGCCTTCAAAGAGGCCATGTCAACACACATGCCTCCTGAAGAGTCCGTATAACACACACCTGACTAACTACTGACAACAGAATGAGTTGGTCCTAACACATAAGGTTTTAAACCACTGTCTGCAGGCCACCCAAGAGATCTCCTCTATTTCCCCCTCCCAGGGAGAGCCATGTGTTGTCCCCGCTTGGGCCCTCCTCATTTCCTAGCCTCTCTGAGTTGGTAGATTGTAGCACGGTTATCCTTTACTTACCAGCTAATATCCACGTAAGAGTGAGTACATGCCATGGTTGTCTTTCTCGGTCTGGGTTACCTCACTCCGGATGATTTTTTTTCCAGTTCCATCCATTTGCCTGTAAATTTCCTGGTGTCCTTGTTTTTAACAGCTGAGTAATACTCCGTTGTAAATTTCCCACATTTTGTGTATCTGTTTCTCAGTTGAGGGGCATCTAGGGTGTTTTCAGACACTGAGCTTCCCAAAGAGCACCAAGAACTGGGGACCAACTATTCAAGTGCCTGAGACTGATGGGGGACATCTCATTCAAACCACCATGGTACATCTGACACTAGAAGCATGAGCATTTTTTAATGCATGTTTTGAGAATTTCATACATATATAAGATCTGTCTGAATATGTCAGTCCCTACCCTCCTCCAACTCTGAGAGTTTATTTTAGCTCATTTGTAAAATGATGTACATGGGTGTTTTGTCTGCATGTACATCTATACACCAGCAGAGGGCACTGGATTCCATGGTAGACAGTTGTAAGGGGATTGAACTCAGAGCCTCTGGAAGGACAAGTCACTCTTAACCACTAAACCATCTCTCCAGCTCCTGAAAGCATATTTTAAACAAAAGAAATCTCGAATCTATGCAAACTTGAGCCTCTTCTGAATTTGGAAGACTGCGCTCATCTGACTAAAGGAAGGGACTCCTGAGCTTGTGCCTGGAGCCCCCTGGCCCATGGTGTGGGCTGCCTAGGGCTTGACCTCCACTAGCTATTTCCCAATTCCTGCTGAAAGGCTTTGAAGAATCAATGTACAAAAATACAGGGGGGAAACACTTTTAATCCTCCCCAGAATGCAGCACTCATTAGCAATGGCCTGTTTTACCCATCTGAGAAATGGAGTTGAAGTATCGCAGAGATGCTGTGACCCTCAAAGGGTCTGGAACAAACTTTACAAGGAAGTAGAAAACACAGCCATCCTCTTCGAAACTCCAACATATCCTATGGGTGAAACAAACCCTGTCAGGAAAACACATTGACAACCACACTTAAGGCAAGAAACTCCCCTCCCTGGATGAAGGTGCAAACTAGAGCAGAGGCTTCAGAAGGGCTCCGGGTGGACTAAGAGAAGGAATGGCTAGCCCCGGGCATCTAGGGGGAAGCAGTGAAAAGATCAAGGAAAGAAACTAGAGACTGTGTAGTGAACAGCAAGGATGCCTTGCTGCCTGGGTCCCTCCATTCCATCCATTCTTTGGCCCCTGGCATACTTGATGGGACAAGGTTTAGGAGGAGACAAGGTGGATAAGTTTTACATGATTTGAGATACAGCCAGCACCCGGAACAAGGAATTAGGATCCGATAACTATGATGCTACACAGCCCAGGCTGGCCTCTTTGATCCTCCTGCCTCATTCACCCTTCTGAGTGCTAGAATTGCAGGCTCGTGGCACCACACTGGGCTCATGGAGGATTTTAAAGATGTGAGGATATAGCGCTTGCATATGCATTGATGTGTAGAGTACTCGGCCTCTTCAAGGCATCGCTGATGTAAAACCAAAGCCTAGGGTATTCTCAGTTGTAGGTTTAAGGAGAATAGTACGGGTTCACATGCATGAAGCACCCAGTGCCATGCCCCACTCAACAGAAGATTCCGTACTCCCGGGCATCTTCCCAGAGAAAGGCTGTTTGTTAGCAGGTGCTCACTGGTAAGGGAGGACAGAGGCACAGGGTGGTGTACGGTCCCCACAATGTCTGAAAGCAGAGAGGTTGGTGGGAAAGGAGTCGAGCCATGAGCAGCACACACCCTGGAGCTCTGAACACACACCCAGAACTTCACCCTTCCTAACCACTGCAGGACTCTTTGTCTCTGTACCGTAAACATATGGTTTCTCTTGTGCACCACAGAGCACTGAAAATTTGAGTGACAATTTTCTCAGTTCTTCTGAGGATAATGTCTAACCTGTCCCCCTTCTTAGACGCAAAGGAGAGATCCGTTGCATTCAGGGCACAGCTCAAGTCAACCCGGTTCCCTTGTTAGTGACAAACTGCTTCTTCTCATTTGACTGCGCCTATCCAAAGCCCTTGGTATTCGGCAGGCTCACTAAACTCCTATCAGGAGAGTCACACAAAGCTTGGGTGGGACATGTGGTCATTGTTATACAGCCATTTGGGCTGCAAGCCGGGGATCGGGGTCTAGATGTGCCACCGCAAGCATTTTACGTTGTGTTTTGGAGGACAGGAAGCATTCGGAGCTTACTTAAAATCAACTCAATCCTGGTGGAGTTGGACTAACTTAATCCTGGGAAAGTTGGTGGTTCCTGCCACCTAGTGGTCAAAAGTCATGCCGATTAGTTTCTTTTCAAACGGCTCGCAAACTCTTGTTACAGAACACCAGTGTGTCTGCATGTCCAGTCACCAAGGCATCTCCTTACCCACATCTTCCCTGCTTTCTCTCCTTGAGAGGGAACTGAGGCTTTTGATCTAAACTGAGGACATGGAGATTAAGCCTTGTTCTCACAGAGCTTAGCTTTGAGTGAATAGAGAGACCATACACTAACATACATACACTTCAGATTCCATAAAACATTATGAAGCTAAGTGAGAGTAATTGGGAGAATTGCAAAAGGACAGCCTTGAACCATCTGATAAGAGCTTCCTGTGATGATATATTATTTATATTTAATAAAGCTTGCCTGAGGGTTCAGAATGTAAAGCTAGCCCCAAGCCATAGAGGCTAGGCAGTGGTGATACACACCTTTAGTCCAAGGACTCAGGAGACAGAGGCAGATGGATCTCTGTGAATCCAAGGCCACCCAGGCCTACATGAGAGTGAATCAGTCTAATAGAGTAACAGAGCTCACACCTTGAATCTCAGCACTAGGGAGGTGGAGGCATGACTGATGGCTTGGCAGAGAAAGGAATATAAGGCAGGAGGAGAAAGAACTGGAAAGATAACATTGCCTCTGAGGATTCATGGAAATGGGATCACCTATTTCAGGCTGAGGTAGAGGTAAGAACTAGTGGCTGGCTGCTTTGCTTCTCTGATCTTCCGCTCACGCCCTATATTAGTCTCTGTGCTTTTATTATTCATGTTACACCCTCCAAGAAAGGCAATGCTAGTAGAATCTTATTAAGATCCTGATTCACCAATCACCCTGGATTGGGTGTTCAGCCCAGAGACCCAAGCACTTAAAATGCCTAACTAACTGAACACTCCGCAAAGAAGACAATAACCTCTCAAGAGCAGTTTTGAAAATACAGCTGAGAACTTGAAATACAGAAGCAGTTAGACTTTGGAGGGACATTGAAAATAGTGAGCAACAGGCATGCATCAATTCCTGTGTGTGTGTGTGTGTGTGTTCAAGAGAGGGAGAGAGAGAGAGAGAGAGAGAGAGAGAGAGAGAGAGAGAGAGAGAGAGAGAGAGACAGAGACAGAGACAGAGAGACAGAGAGAGAGAGAAGAGAGTTTAGTGTGTGTAACAGTGTGTACCATAGGAGTGAAAATTATCTAAGGAGACACTTTTTTGAATGCTGACCTACTTTTAATAAAATTTTAAAAGGGCTAACTTTAACAATAATCTAAAGTGTTGTTTCCTATTAATTTTGTCATGCCTTTAACATGAGGGATAACTAACACTAAAGATCTTTATAAAACCACATGGGGCCAGACACACCTTTAATCCCAGGACCTGGGGGACAGAGGCAGGTGAATCTCTGTGAGTTCAAGGACAGCCTGATTTACAGAGGGAGTTCCAGGACTGCCAAGGCTACACAGAGAAATTCTGTCTTGAAAAACAAAACAACAAAAAAAGCCACACGGAAACCCACCACTATAGAATCTTCCTAACTTTATACATACACAGAGAGAGTTTTCGTGGAGATTCCATATAACAGAAGAGATAATACCCCAACTAGGCAACACATGCTCCCAAATACAAACTCCAGTGCCAAGAATGGGTTGCATCTTTTTGAGTAGTTGGCCAAATGGGCCCCCAAAGACTTCCCCAGACATCACAGGCTAATGCCAATGCTACTGATTACCCTTTACAATAGTAAGGTGCCATTGCTGAGGACACCACATATTTATGGCATAGAACATGGAGACATCTGGCACTCATCTGAAAGTGTCATCCCTTCTGGCTAGTATTCATAGCTGAAAGGTACTATCCATGCTACTGGACGAAAAAAGCAATCATTAATCTTACCTAGGTATGAACACCTCAAGTTATAATAATGACCTGTCTATAAGATATGCTGACTGAGAAATAGTGGCATGAAAGTTATAGGAAGGGACAACCACTTTTTAAAAACTGGATTTAAGGGCCACTCCATGGGATAAACCCATACCTGGTATTGTTAAAGTGGTTAAGAACCTAAGACTAGATAGTTCATGGGCTTAAGGGAAAATCTTGTTACTATTCTGTTAAGTAACCATAGAAATAAAATGAGTCCTAAGGACATATTGCTACACCCATAGATCAGCGCATCTATCCTCATTAGAGAAGCTGCTCCTCACGGTAGATGGTAATTAACACAGAGACTCACATCTAGACAACACTCAGACAGTGAAAAGACTGGAATCAGCACAGGAGTTTTCATCACAAAGATGTATTTGCCTCAGAAGGAGAGAGGGCAGGGAATAAGAGACAAAGACAGAGGATGAGAGAGAAGGTCAAAGGAACAAGGGATAGGGAGCAGGGATATTTGCCTGGGAGGGACAAAGGACTGCCTCTGGATAGAGAGGAGACAGATGTGGCCCATAGGCAAAAGAGGGAAACCTGTTAGAATCAGTTGGTTTGTTTTGATTGGGTATGTTAATTAGGGCAACCAAAAGGATGCTTTTGATTGGTGGGCTTCAATGCTTTGATAGCTGGACTTCGGTGGTCAGTCTTAGGAGGAGGAAGTGACCAAACAAGGAGATAGACCTTGGTAGCTAGCTTTAGGAATGTAAGGAAGAGAAGGGCAAAGGGCAAACACCTGTCAAGTGTCATGCTTGCCATGATGCTCGGACCTGTTAGAGCCCTTCAGACAGCAAGAGACTTTGGAGTCTTTCTCACATCCCTCCCCTCAAAGCTCAGGGATCTATGGGAAAGAGTGAGCAGAAAGATTGGGAGAGCCAGAGGTGGAGGATGATTTTGAGGAAACAGCATTTTCTAGACACACAGAGTGGATGCACACATGAATTCAGAGAAACTGTGATGGCATTCACAAGACCTGCAGATTCCAACTAGATGAAAAACCTAACATGGAGAAGGGAAAGAAGAGAGGAGTTTGGGGAGAGAAAAGAGTATGATCAAAATATATTGTATGCAACTCTCAAATAATAAATAAAATGTTTTTAAACAGAATAAAAAGATTTATGCATATGAGTACTTTGCTGTTAATTTTAAGAATAAGACCATTACATAATTTTCAGTCAAATTGAAGCAATCTTTAATTAAATATTGGCCAGGATGATGGCCAGGCCCATTCCTGGGTTCCCAGAAAATGGTGATGAGTCGCATTTTTGCAGAGGCTTAAAAAGACAAAACCATATGGCCACCATATTTCCCATCAGGTCCAATCAGGGGCAAGCATGTATACTGATGTGCTTCCTGCCTGTGTACCTCCTGCCTACACCCAATCAGAGGCCAACATACATCCTGACTCATTCCCTGCCTACGTACCATGTAATCAAGCATACCCGGTGCAACTGAGTCAAAAAAAATTGTTTAGGGGATAGAAATCATGTGGTTTATTATCTCCCATAACATTCTAGGAAGTTATCTGTCCTTGGACAAGTGAGGCTTACAGGTTAGCTTTGGCCCTTAAATTGTCTGCATGTATGTCTGTGTACCATAGAGACCAGAAAAGGACATTTTCTGGAACTGAAGTTGCAGATGGATGTGATCTGTATGTGAGCTTCGAGCTGCCATGTGGGTGCTGTAAATCAAACCCAGGTCCTCTGGAAGAACAGTCAGTGCTATGAACCACTGAGCCATCCCTCCAGTCCCATGCAAAGATAACCTAAGATAGAGCTACAAAGTGAAATATTGTCTCAAGAAAAATAAGTAAATAAATGATGGTCTCAAGAGATACTTGTATCCCTCCGTGCTGGTTTTGTCAACATGGCATAAACTAGAGACACCTGGGAAGAAGGGCCCTCAGTTAAGGAATTGTCTTCGACAGTCTGGTTTATGGGCATGTCTAAAGGGCATTTTCTTGACAGCTAATTGATGTACGAGGGCCCATCTTCACTGTGGTCAGCACCATCCCTAGGCAGGTGAGCCTGGGCTGTAAAAGGTTAACTGAGCAAGCCAGAAAGCAAACCAATTAGTAGCAATCCTCCAATGATTTCTGCTTCAAGCTTCTACTTGAGTTCCTGCCAGCTTCCCTAGATGATGGACTGTAGCCGGTAAACTAAACTAAAAACCTTTTCTCCCCAAGTTGCCTTTGCTCACTGTTTATTTATGGCAACAAGGAAGTATACTAGAATACCTTCCCTTTGGCTATCAGATTACCGAAATAATGAACCCGAAGAACTGGAATTTCCCCAGGCATCCGAGGCGGGTGAAGGGGAGAGAAATCTGAAGATTGGTACCACTAGAGGAGGAATTTTTCTCCCAGTTCTGACAACTTGTCAGACAGGCCACCTTTCAAGTCAGACAGGACCACTGATGGGCCACTGATGGGCCAGACCACACCTGGAGCAGGACTTCTTAGTTACCAACAACGGTTGTCCTCTACTCAAATCTAAACCACATGTCAGTACAACAAAGAAGGACTTGGACCAGGCAGTGATAGTGCACATCTTCAATTCCAACACCCAGGGAGGCAGAAGCGGACAGATCTTTGAGTTCAAAGCCAGCCTGGTCTGTAGAGCAGGTTTCAGGACAGCCAAGGCTACACAGAGAAACCCTGTCTTGAGTCCCCACCCCCCCAGACACACCCGGGTTGTTGCTGATCTCTTCCCACAGTAGCCACACTGAATAAATCTCCTTTCTCTGTTTTGCCTCTTTAACAGGTGTCTTTGAGAGCTTGTTAGGGTGGCCAGGACCCAGGCTTTGACCTCTAGTAACATGAGTTCAATTGAAGCTGCCATTGAGGATGGATACGGTTCATTAAAACCCAATAGAAACTATGTGGTATTTCTGGACAATGGAGCGGAGGAAGGAGCCTGGGGTGACAGTCACCATGAAGAATAGAGGGCAACCACAGAAAGAAAGAGAGAAAGCCAGCAGAGGAGAATCCCAAAGTCTTTATACAAATCCAGTCCAAGCTTCTGGCTGACCCTCGAGTCATACAAATTTGGTTAGGCTAAAAGCATTTGGCAGCTAAAGAACAAAACTAAGATCTGAGTTGCTGTCCACAACAGTTTGCAGTTTGAACCTGAGCTCATGGCCTGGTGAAACAAAGACAGAAAACTCATCAATCAGAGCAGTATGGTAGTATCTAGAGTCACCATGCCATAATATCCATGGTGCCCAAGACACAATCCAAACTGGTTCAAAGGGAAATGAAATCCAACCTCCCAGAGAGTCACCTGAGGGAGGAAGACACATTCTGAATGCGGCAGCACTGTCCCGTCATATGGACAATAAGTTTAGTGAACAGCATGCCTCTGTCACATGCTGCCATGTTCTGTCCAAGAATATGGGGCCATGGGACCATGCACTAAAGCCTATAAAACCGTGAGACAAAAAGAGACCCTCCTTCCCTTAAATTGTTTCTGTCACAGTGACGAGGAAATGAATAGTGTAGTTTCCCAAGAATTTCAGGGCAAAAGAAACTTGATACCGAGCAGACCAGAAAGCCAAGTCCGGGGCTCAGGATCCCAAAAGTCAGTGTCAAGAATGTCTTTTGGATGCACAGATGGCTCAGTGACTAAAATCATTTTCTCCACAATCCTGAAGGCCAGAGATTGAATCCCAGCAACCACGTAACAAGCCATGCATCCTACAAACACCTATAACTTCAGCTCCAAAAGAGGCAGAGACAGGGGGCTGTAAGGCCCCAGCCTAGCTGAAATACAAATTCTATATCCAAAACTGCTCTAGGGATCCCCCCCATGGGATAGTGATGCTGCATTCAGTTAACTCTGGAAACACACACAAGCAAGTGTCTCCTTAATCTCCTAGGTGATTCCAAATCAGTCTCATTAACAATTAGATTAACTACCAGATCATTTCCCTGAGCATGGCTCGGCCTTGTCAATCAATCCTTAAGATGTTACCATCAAAACCTGCCTCAGAACCTGCCTCAAAAAATAGGTGGAGTTAGGTATGGTGGTACACTCCTTTAATCACAGCCCTTAAGATGCATAGAGAAACCCTGTTTTGAAAAACAGAACAAAAGCAAAAAAAAAAAAAAAAAAAGAAGAAGAAGAAGAAGGAATATCAGAGTGACACACTAATACAGAAAGGCAATCAACTGTACATAAACACACACACACCACACACACACACACACACACACACACACACACACAAGTAAGTAAATCTTTTTAGAAGGTTTCTTGTAAAAGGGAGAAGACCAGAACCCCTGCCTTGAAAAATGGTATATATATACTTGATAGATGAACTATAGGTAGATAGGAGAGAGTCAGAACTCAGGGCAAGGGGGAATGGAGAGATGGCTCAGTGACTAAGAGTAAATACTGCTTTTCCAGAGGATACAAGTTCAGTCCCTAGAATCCATCTCAATGGCTGGAAACCACCTGTACCTGTACCTCCTGGATGTATGTCAGTGCATGCACCACATGCATGCCAGGTACCTGTGGAAGTCAGAGGAAGGCATCAGATCTCCTGGGACTGGAATTACAGACAGTTGTAATCTGTTGTGTGGGTAGTGGGAATTGAACCCAAGTCCTCTGGAAAACCAGTCAGTGCTCTTAACCCCTGAGCCATCTCACCACTACTACCACCCATTTTGTTTTAAAGAATTTAGGACAAATCCAGACCTCAGTTACTAAAACCAGTAATGAGGACTCAAAGGTCAAAGTCAAAGCCATGTTCTTTAATGGTGAGAAAAAGAAATGTGTGGTCAATGATAATAATGCCATTTAGAAAAAATCTTTTACATACCAGTGTGGTCCTAGGTACTTGGAAGTAGGCTGTATAATGTGGATCCCAGGATGGGTACTGGAGTGTTGCCATTCATGGCCAACCATGACCAAGTTTAAAAAGGCTCGTTGCCACCCATAGCAATCTTCAAGTCAGCCTTGAAATGCACCACAAGGAGTAAGCAAGCCCGCATGTGGAAATCTGCTAGTCCGGCTGTGGGAGGCCAGGAAAACGGATGTGAGAAAGAACAAGATGTCTTCTGTATCCCTTACTTCATATCTAGTAAGAAGACCAAACTTTTTCTGCGTTCATCTTTAAATGGTATTTGTAAATTTTCAGGGTACTAAGTAATGCAATAATCTCTACCCTTGAGGTGGATGTAGTCTACTCTGGTGGCATCATTTGATTGTTACCTGACTAGCAAATCTTTAATTCAGACACAGTCAGTGTTGAAACTCAGCCAGTTCCCTGCCTGGAGTAGCTGTGGTTCTGATTTTTTCATAGAAGGTTAAAATGTGCCTGCTCTTTTTTCCCAGTTAGTTTCATCACAATCACAGAAGTGTGCCTGACACTAATGTGATGGGTACAGGTTCTGGCCTGGTACTGACCTGCCTCACCTGAAGGTAATGAGTAAGATGGAAAAAAGAAATCTCCAGTAATCCCAACAGCTCTTAAACGGGGGCTTCTTTTGTTAAATAAAAGGTAATTGAAGAAAGGAACCTTAATGCTGGGTGGGCAAAAGAAACAAAACTACATTGTGTGTGGTATGGGCAAGAAGTTATGAACAAGGAAGGCAGAAAGGGTAAAAGTGATATCTAGGGGACAAAAGATCAGACAGCAATACAAAAGACTGACCAACAGAAAGAAATCCCAGGTGATGCCTCGACCAGAAGACACCAAAGACTGGAGATGTCTGCTATTTCATTCTGGTCTCTTAAGCCACCTAATGTCCCTTCCTATTATTCAGGGAAGTGGGATCTGTGCCCACACACTGGCTGGTAGTGTTCTGAGAAAAAAGGAGTGGTGTGGTGGAGGGAAGTGTGTCCTGCTCCACATTCCCCCTCACAGTGAAAATGGGCTGCTCTGTGTCTGCCCAGCACATAATCTTCCTGGGAGTGCCTGTCTCCTGGACTCCTTCCTGCCTAACCTGTCTGACCAGAAAGAGTAGTCCCAGATGTGGCCTACACAAACACCACACACACACACACACACACACACACACACACACACACACACACACGGCCAGATGCTAAGGGACAAAGAAAGAAATTCAATCTTACTAGGGCTGGCTGAGTTAGAATGAAAAATTTAACCTGAGTTTTTGTCCCTTTCACCAACCTTTACATGAAATAAGTCCATAGCTGGGGGGGAAATCCTGGGCAACATACAAAAGAGACAGTGATTAAAAGTAGATCGTAAAAGGGGCATGGGGGTGGGGGTGGGGAGTGCTTTCTGCAGGAGACAAAAGTTATTAAATAAAAATCTCAGTGCTGGGCATAGAATCAGGGAGCCCTCACAGGCCCTCAAAACAGCCCAGGCAATGCTCTAGATGGCAAGATCCTATTACCAAAGATGTATAGAATTTGGTTGTGGTACATAGAGAAATAAACAAGGAAGCAACCTGGAAACTTCCTCCCTACTGGCTAGCTTTCGTAGAGCTAGAACGCGCTATTCACTTCTATCCACTGCAGGAGAAAAGACACCAATAGTCTTACACAACGCTGAACACTGAATGATACAATGCTGACCTTGCCAGGCAAGATGTGCCCATTGATGCAACGATGGCATGGTGCTATCAGGGTAACCAACAGCTTTCTGATTGGCTCTTCGGCTTACTCCCCAGAAGGGAATTCATGCCTAGCATTGTAAACCTGGCCAAACTCCTAAGTGTAGCGAAAGATTCAACAGGTCCACTGTATCTGGCATGAATTCCAGAGTGATGACACCTAGGACTTGAAAAAAACCTTTCGTTTGAAGTCAGTGGTTGTTACCTGAGTTGCTCTTCCTGGAGGAATTTCAGAACCTTTGTATAACTTAGTCTAAAGACTAGCCTGGCAAACAGCAAGTCTCATATGGCTGAGAACTGCTTTTGTACTGGTTCCTTCAAACAACTCCAGACAGGAGGTTTTAGTATGCAGAAATTGACTTGCTAAAAAATGTCTCTGTGCAACAATAATAAAGAGGCTTTTGCAAAGCCACATACTAGGACTGCAGGGACCACCCAGACTGATGAGTCATGTCCTTTCTTGTGGGGGAACCTCAGACTGCTAGAAAGCCTGCAGACAGACTCAGGGCCCTGTTTACTGTGGGAAGGGCAGTTCAACAAGGACCTATGGACACGGACAGCCCTATGAGCCCCCAAATACCTGGACATGACCCAGAAAGGAGAACATGGGTGTCCCACCAGGCCCTTAAAATTCCAAGGGAAATATATGTCCACTTAGGTTATGGGAGTAAACATTCATTTCCTGTCAGTTTAAATGTGCACACTTAGATTCTTGCTATGACTGAGTGCACTTCCGGAGCCTTTTTCTTTTTTAAGATTTGTTTTATTTCATGGGTATGGTGTTTTGCCTACATGTGTGTCTATGTTCCGTGTGTGTGTGTGTGTGTGTGTGTGTGTGTGTGTGTGTGTGTGTGTGTGTGTGTGTATGTGTGTGTGTGACATTCATGGAGGTCAGAAGGGGACATTGGATTCCCTGGAATTGGAGTTAAGGATGGTTGTGAGCCATTATATGGGTGCTGGGAATCAAACTCAGTTCCTTTGCAAGAGTAACAAGTGCTCTTAGCTGCCCAGGCAGCCTTCCAGTCCCAGCCCTGGCATTTCTTAGGATTTGTATCTTTTTTTTTTTTCATCTCTGTGTACGGTTGCCCTTTCTTGCCTAATTGTGATTTGCTGCTGCTGTTGTCTTTACCCTAGGACCTTGTGACCATGGATGGAGGCCCACAAGGAAGGCAGGTGTCCGCTGAGGTATCCCCACGTGGCTTCCCCTGGCCTGCAGCTCTTCTCCCTGCCGTGGCTACGGTGGCAGGACTGGCTGGATGCCCCCCTGCCTCCTCTTTTGTCTCACTACTCCACAGCTCCTGCCAGCCTCAGACAAGGGGGGTGCTTTTCCCTTCCAGCAAAGCCCCAGAATCCCTCAGGTGTGGCTCAGTCTTGCCTATGGGCGCCTTGCAATGGCAGGGATAGTCTTGTGAAAGTCATCCAAGTCCCTCTGTGCCTCCTTCCCCTCTTCCAGCCTGGGGCTCTTTATGTCCCCATTTCTGACACATCAGCCCTGTCGCTGTTCACAGGAGGGCAACTGGAAACAGAGACAAACACTGGGCTGCTGACTCAGTAGCTGTGCTTACTAGGCCCGGGTCATCCATCTTGTTCGTGACTTTGGGAAGAAAACACTGCCTACTATTGACTGTGAGGACTGAAAGGGAGAAGCTCATACTGTACATTACCTGGTACAGGAGATAGTAGGTGAGGTCTGGGGTGAGGGAGGAGTCAGGGAGGAGCACTGTGTGTCACCTCAGGGAGCCTCTGCTAAGAGCAGCTGGGCCTGGGACTGAGCTTCATGGGAATTCTCTAGGGTTACAGAGGTCACAGAACACAGGTGCCTTTGTTTAGTAAGCATGTGCCAGGGGTCACATAAAATGACCATTTCTCTTTCCAGGCACCAAGGAAAAACCATCCCATTTTACATATGAGGGACTGTCTAGCAGGAACAAGGCACTTTCTTGAGTTTCTGAAGCTTCAAAACCAGAGACCAGAATCAGAAGCAAAGCCCATGCAACTCTGGGGACTGCTCTCTCCCCTACACAACACTGGCAGTAGGAGAAGGCCATGGTCCACCCCTCCCTCTCTTCCTGATTGTTGCTCTTTGAGAGGGAGGCATAGTGCTAGGCAGCTTTATTTTAAGTGTGGTTCTAAAAGCCCACTTCCCCGGTGCAGTGAAGGGTGAGGTAAGGGCTTGGAGGGAAAGGGCCGGAATAGGGAGGCCCTGCATGAGTCAGGTCACCTCAGAGAGCCTTTACTGAGAGCAGTGATGTCTGTTCAGAGGATTCAGTGGGCCCTGAGGCCTGAGTGAAGCTTTGTGTGGAGCTCATCCTTTAACACTGGCCACAACATCTTAGACCTGATCAGACATTTGAACTCTTACCTGACATGAAGTCCTTCCTTTGTTTGTTGGGGGGGGGGGCTTGGTGGGGAGAGGGGGTGTTCTCTTTTTTTTATTGCTGTTTTTTGGAGACAGATTTTCAGAGTGTGGTTCAAGCGGGCCTTCAACTCATGACCCTCCCTCTCACCCAGCCTTCTCAGTGCTGGATTTGCAGGTTTGCCCCAACATTTCAGATGATATAAATTCTAAAGGTGTGAAACGGTATGTAAGGGATACATACCTTACATGATCTCCTACCATGACCCGTGCTCCTCCTTCACCTTTGCTAGTTTTTAATGATAGGTGGCACTCCCCCCACCCACCCATGCATGTTCGTGCATGTTGTATGTGCATGTGTATAGAGGCAAAAATATCAACCTTATGTGTCTTTTCTCAGTTACTGTCCTAAAGAGGATTCAGGCAGGAGGCTTACAGCAGGCTGGTTGAGGCTGACTAGTAAGACCTGGGGGCCACTGAGTCGGTTCATACATGATCGTTCTTTTCGTGGCTCTTTATTCTTCAAGAAATGTTCTTCCCCAAAGTTCTCCCTCAAAAAACCTCTCTGTAAGATTTCTCCTTAAATCTAACACTAATATACAAACTGACTTAGTGGAGCCCATTCTATATGGAGAGATACCTTGCTCAGCCTAGACACAGGGGTGTGTGGGTGGAGAGGTGCCTTGATCCTGCCTCAATGAAACGATGGGACAGACTCAGTAGACTTCCTATGGGAGGCCTTACCTTCTCCAAGGAGCAGATGGGAGATGGGGGGAGTGAGAGAAGAGGAGGGGGGGGGAACTGGGATTGGAATGTAAAAATAAATTAATAAAACAAAAATTAGGAAAAAAAGATTTCTTCTCTCTAATAATTTTCCCTCTAAAAGCTTAAGGTTCTCTTTAAAAGTTCTTAAAAGTTTTCCTCCTTAAAAATCCTCTAAAAGATTAAAATTCACTATAAGTTCCTTTTCTTCCCACAAGGCTTCCAGTTTATATATCCACAGACAATTAACAACTCTGACAATAGGGCACGAATATCTCTCAGAGCCAGGAAGGCAGGTAAAATCTTGAGAAAAGCACACCCTTTACATCTTAGGGAGGACTTGACTTGTAAAATGTCCAGGCAAAATTAAGTCTCAGGGGGGACTTGTAAAATGTGCTGGTAACTGATTAAAGAGGCTGACTTCTCAGCGCTATATCAAAGGGAAAACTAAGTGTGAGATCGAGGCTGCAGCTCTTACCGCTGACACCCTGGTAAGAAGGAACTTCCTTTCTCTGGGGCTTTTTGGGGGGGCGAATATAAAGCACCCAGTATATTTTCCCCAGCAGAAGTTAATTTTAGTGGGTTTATACCTAGAATATTAATTGCTACTTCTGTAATAAATAATAGGACCATCCAGCACGGTTCACCTTGGTTTTTGAGGCAAGGTCTCCTCATCAGCCTAGAACTTGCTCATTCGACTAGGCTGACTATTCAGTGAGCCCCAGGGACTGCTCAGCATATGTACAAATACATACCATCACACACAGCTATTTGATGTGGGGAACTGAGAGCAAGTCCTTATAGCTGAATGGCAAGTGCTTTCGCACTGAGCTACCCCCAGCTCTCACCTTGGTTTTGCTTTGTTTATTTTACCCCAGCATACACCCACATTGCCGTAAAGTGTATCAGCCATTCTTCCCCTCTTGCTCCTTACTGTTATTGTTTCCTTCAGCTCGTTTTACTTCTGTGTATGGGATCTGCCTCTTTCCTGTGGTGATGTCTGACATGCCACCATATGGGAGAGCCAGAGTTACTCCATCAGTCCTTTATGATAGACAATGAAGCTGTCTCCACTCTTCATTAACACAAAACACGGTATCTTGTAAAGAGTAAGTTGTAGATGTGTGAATACAAATGAGAGATAAGTACCTGAAAGTGGGATTCCTAGTGCTTATTAATACAATATGCTCTTTCCAAAGTTTTAGCAGGTTGTGCCAAATTCCACAGATGTTGCAGCAGTGTACAGCTCAACACCAGTGAAGGGCAGGCAGCCAAGGGAATGCTTTTCCTGTGAAAACAGATGGTTAGCCAATTGAAATCAGCTGAGTAGGGCCAGACAGGCCTGTGCTCAGCCCAGAACCCATCAGAGAACAAGATGAGCCAGAGCCATTGATAGGCTGCTCCCCATGATCTAGCTGCCCATTTCACAGATGAGAAAACTGAAGTTCAGAGAGGTGACCTGTCTTACTCTAAATAATGGCCTCAAATCCTGCAAAGCCAAGGCTAATTCCTCTAAAACTCTATGCTTCCCCACACACAGTAGCCTCAGTGCTGTTTGGGGACAGGTGGCTGTGGGGAGCCTTTGCTGCTGAAGCAGTCTGTCTCAGAGCCAGGCCACTGGTGTATGAACAGGCATTATCTCATTAGAAAATTAACCATCACAAACCCTAGCTGCAAAGTGTGAACGTCATTATAGGACTTGTGATACTGAGCCATTTCGGACTTAGGTCACAGCTGTGGTCTCGAGCCTAGACTGTGGTTAATCACTAATGTGATAGGCTCCAGCTGCAATTGTTCCAGGAGACATCCACCCTGCCCACACGTATTGCACTGACCATGCCCATTGGGGGTGTTCAGACAGGTGCAGGCGTGACCTGGGGGGACTAGGTCTGGGGTCCCGGCCCCCAGCTCGCTCTCTTACTTCCTGGTCAGAGACAGAGAGAGCATTCGGAGACATCCTTGGAACTGGAACCTGTGGCAGTTATCTGTTTCTGGTGTAAGTGATTTCTCCTGGAATAAACATCCATCAGCCTATCATTTCCCATATTCTTATTTACCATGCTTTACTGTAACATTGAAATAGTGCCCAACTGCTCTTATAGAATCACCCCCTGGCATAAAAGCAACCAGGCACAGCGGTGCATGACTTTAATCCCACAACTTGGGAGGCAGAGGCAGATGGATCTCTTTGAGTTTCAGACTAGCCTGGTTTACAAAGCAAGTTAAAGGCAGCCAGGATTACGCAGTGAGGCTGTACTTTTACAATTTTTTTTTAATTAAAATAAACATAGCCCTTGGTGTCCCTCTGTGCCAGTAGCCTCTCTCTATTCCTTTGCCCAATGTCTAACAAACTCTACTTTGCTTCTTTCTATCCTGGTGAATTTCTTCACAGCTGCTTCATCAATCACGGGCCTATCGATGTCAGCCGCTGTGTTGACTTGGCTGCAACTTGGAGAACCCAGCTCCTTCCTGAAACAGTCTGCGACTCCAAAAGGCTTGGACTTCATATCACTGAGGCCATTTGAATCCACAATAAACCAATCCCAGTCCCACACCTACATCCTTACCCAGCGGCCATTCCCAGCCCACCTTAGGCCCCCAGAGGCTTGCTCATTCACTTCTCGGAGGTGGATGATACTGAATGCTGCCTCCCAAAGGGCCAAAGCCACTTCACAGATCCTCTCTAGTGTCACCAGTGGGCAGTAGAGTGTATAGGAAAAGCCAGAAACATAGGAGCCACTCTGGGGACACAGTTTCTCCTTCTGCCACTTGGAAAGTGACTCTACACCCACTAACCCACTTCACTTCCACAGCAGTGCTTGAAGGCAGCCGAGGAGGAGAGTCCTATGTTCATGCTCCCCATTTCTTGGATGTGGAAAGTGAGGTGCACCTTGTCCACTGTGTGCTGAATCCTAGCTTCAGTCTGTGCTTCCCTTCTGTGCAACCTGCTGGCGGTCTGCTATGTTCATCTCTTACTGTCTCATAGCTAGAAGGAAGTGGCTTTGTCCCTAGCAGCGTACTTTTAGGCACTCCCTCCAAGCACACTGATAACATGTTTATAGATTCTTTTCCCTGGGTCCTCATCTCTGTCTTAACTGTTAATGAATCCCTTATGAGGAGATCCTAGATGTTTCTCACCAGAGGACTAGGGGTGGTGTCACCCCCTAAGCAAGTTGTCCTGGAGTGTATAAAACAAAATTGAGCGAGCCATGGAGAGAGCAGGCTGGTAAGCAGTGATCCTCTGTGGTCTTGCTTTTTGTTCCTGCCTTGAGTTCCTGCCCTAAATTCCTTTCATGATGAATTGTAAGTTGTAAGATGAAATAAACTATCTCCTCCCCTAGTCACTTTGGTTTGTGGTGTTTATCACAGCAACAGAAAGCAAACTTACTACATATAAGTGCTTAGCTCATTCTTGGAACATGGTAGGCACTCAACAAAGGTGTGATTTTTGGCTAAGAAAACAGATGAATAGGTGGATGAGAGTGGATAGATACAGGGATGGTGAGTGAGCGGGGCATCGGTTGGTTTATTTGGTTAGCTTTTGTACACAACATACATGCTTCAGTCTCAAGGGCCACCTTGACACTCTTTCATGGAATCACCCCTCCTCCCCAAGGTATTTGTTCTCAATGTTTCTACAGATCAGATGTCTTCTTCCAGCAAACAAATGACAAAGTTGGTGCTTCCTCCCCTAGAACTGAGAATCCTTAGTGTTATAGGACCAGGGTGTAGCCAGTTAAGCAACAACATTCTGACACTTGCCCCTCTTCCAAGCCACATCTCCTATGGTCTGATCTTTCCATAAACCACTCCACATCACTCCAGCACATCATCTTCTTGACTGAATCAACAAATATTGCTTTATCATTTATGAACAATGCATGTTAGCAGACTGGACATATGGAGATGATTGCGCAGATCAAAGGTGGATGGGTGGAGGCTGGGAGTAGCTGAGTGGCTGAGAGGTATATGGGTAAACGGAGGATCATGGAGCTAACTGCCTGTGGAAGGAGTGCATGAATCAAGTGGTATAGTGAGTCCCCAGGCCCCAGAATACGAAGGGGCAGAAGACCCTTCCAGCCTTACCCACAGGAGGAGTACTGTGTGCTGCCTTTAGGGGAAATGAGCATCCTGTCTATATCTCTCCAATGCACCAGAAATCACTTACTACTTTATTTCTTAAATGAGAAGGAATGGGCCTCAGGTTGGTACCGTTACAAATCTACTTCTCTGTTGAAGACACAAGATTCACAAAAGCTTTGCCAAATCTCACAGCTGGGTTTAGCACTATGCTTCTTACATCTGGCTCCTCTGCTTGCTTCACATCTGAAGCTGATTTTAGGAGGAATGACTAAGGTGCAGAATTTCCAAACTCCAACCTAACGAAATTCCCTTAGGGGACTTCCCTACCCATCCTGGCATTCCTAACACTACAGACATAGGGAGGTTTTGAGGGCAGAAGACTTTGAGGGCTTCAGTGCTGAGGGGTGGGCAATGGAGGAAGGGGAGGCAGCATAGAAAAACCAGGAATTGAAGATCCCCGTCTACGAAACTGGAAGAAAAGCATAAGGAACAAGGGACTTTCTGGGGCTAGATCGAGAAAAGGACAGAATCCAGGAGCTTTTGCCACTTCCTTCTTAAGCCTGTTAAGATATTCTAAAGGGGTCTGTGTGCTGGCCTGCAGGGGGGTGGGGCAGCCAGGAAGGAAGAAGAGACATGGTTTGAGTCACAACCAGTTTCTCCCTAAGCAGAATAATCTCTCAAAGGTCCAGCCTGAGTTTTTGAGCTGATTCAAAGGTCTAACCTGATGGGCATCACTTTCAGCTTTCCACTTCTCACCCTGTGCCTCCAAAGTCTCAACTGACACGATCTCTTTATTGGGAAGGAGAGAACAGTAAGGAAAGAAATGCTGGAGCTTGGAAATTTGGGGACTGGTTTCTAAGTACCCACTTAGAACCGGAAAGAGGTCATGTCCTGACTGCCTCCATTTGGTCATCCCAGGTGTCATAAGCCCAGTTTCCATAAGAGAAATCAAAGCTAGATTTAACAAAAGGTGCAGAGACAGCAAGTGCTATCTGATTTCAAATTCAGGTCTGCCTTACTCCATCTGACATCCTTCTGGAGGGGAGGGCAGCAAAACCAAGAGCTGAGCTCTGGCAGTAAGCTTTCCTAAAGCGTAAAGAATAAAGAATTTCATGAGGGTATGAAACCAAAAAAGGAATCCTCAAAGCAACATGCAGAAGAAAACAATGCAAATGTACTCCTCTCATGGAAGAGGAGGGCCTACAGTTGTTATCTGTTGATGAGCAACTTTGGAAGAACACATGCCCCCATCACCCCGACCTCACTCACTCCTGTGACCCTTGGTGGGAGTTGGGCTCCTATATGACCCAAACACAGTTCTTATCATCACCACACTGCATGTGGTCTCCAACTGCAGATCAAGTGGGTGTTCAGAGCCACTGTTCTGTGTGGTAAAGGTGAGAAGAGCTGGTGGAGGTAGGTGACAAGCATCGAGTCTGAATGTGGTCAGAGCTGTTAAGACAGCAGGCATTAGAGATGGGGCCCTCTGGAAGCAGAGGGTCTAAGTTAGCAATTTGTTGTCCCAGATGTAAGGAAGGAGAAAGGGATCCAATCAAGACTCATGATCAATTTGCATATGGGGAAGCAAAAGCCCATGGGAGGAAATGGCTTTGCTTCTGGCTATCCTGGGAGCCCAGATGCCTAGAAACTGGACTTTCCCTGCTTCCCACACTTTGATAGGAGTGGCCAGAAGAGCCAGGGCTGATCCACACAGTCATGGGGAAACCCCATGTCTGACTAAAGCACTAGAATTCGTGTGAAATGAGTTTCAGTTTCTTTGGCTGCAACTGACTCCATAACGTCAGTTTGACTGGGCCAAGAGCCAGCTAAGCTTAGGAAAGGAGTCAATGAAAGAAGGAAAACAGAACAGAGTCTAGACCAGGCCAGAGAGATGGGTAGCACGTGCCTGGAGGGCTGTGTGCCTATCAGAGAGGATAATGCAAACACACACCACAAGTGTGAGAGTTGATAAGAGCTGGCACCAAGGACTCAGAAGCCTACAAGTGTGTCTGTTCAGAGCTCTAAAAATTAATAATAATAATAATAATAATAAAGATCACAGCTTTCATCTTATCTTAAATGACTTTATTAACCAACACAGATTCTATGCAATTTCTCAATTCATAGAGGAAGCTTAGGACCAAAGGACATAGCAAGTTGCTCAAAATCACTAAAAAGCTCAAAGTCACAAGGAAAACAACGCTGCACAGCCTCATCATTATGCGCAGTCTTAAGAAAAAGGAGTAGATCTGTGGTTATAAGGGGCAGGGAGGTGGGGCATTGAGGGATGGTGGCCCAGGGGTATACAAAGCTGCAGCAATCCAGGATGAATAAGGCTACAGATCTAAAACACAGCTTGGGGACTGCAATTAGCCATACCATGTCTGGTGCTGGAAAATTGGTGAGATATTTCAGATGGTTATAACACATAAATACAAAGTGGTGGCTATATGAGGAGACAAGTGTGTTCATATGTCTGCTGTAAACATGTCACTATGTCAAAACTTCATGACAAGCCATAAATATACATTGTTTTATTTTTTAATGAAAAATAAATAATATATCTGGATTTTCAACTCTAGGGAGTCCAGGTACTTAGTAAATATACCATAAGAAATGATTAGACTAACTCACCATTGGTTTAGTATCTATCCTATCCAAAACATTTGCTGAAAAGAAGAGGAAGAATACAAAAGACAAATAGAAGACAAACATGATAAGATACTGTGCTCCGGACTAGACAGATGGCTCAGTGGTTAAGACTGCTCTTGGAGACCTAGGTTTGATTCCCAGCTCCTACAGTGGGAAGCTCACAACTGCCTATAACTCCACTCCAGGGGATCCAACACCCCCTTCCAGCCTCCAAGAGCACTGAACACACATGGTACACATACTTGTCAGTATGTATACTGTATGCATACATGCTTGTCAACAGTTGTACACACATACAAATAAACAAATCTGTAAAAGATTCTATGCACACAGAGTTAAGAGACAAGCACTGCAGAGAATGGAGAGGTTTAAGGTCAACCTGAGTCACAGTGTGAGCCCCTTCTCAACACAAAAGACAGGAGACAGGGTCATGAAGAAGTGGTTCACAATGGAGGAGTGTATATTTACTTGTATGTTGTCTGTCTCCCTCCTCCCACTTCATCTCAGAGCCTCAACAAGAGCTGCTGGATTTCTCTAGCAATAATGAAGGGTGATAGAAAGCGGTCACTAATTCCGTGAGATTTATCACTGCAAGTTACAATCATAAACTACTCATTTAACCTCTTTAAACTTAGGCAACTCCCTCAAAGACTCAAACTCGAGATCCTCCTGCCTCAGCCTCCTGAGTTTTGATACTACATGGTGAATGTGGTTGTACACATTTGAAAATCCCAGTATTCATGGGGCACAGGCAGGAGGATTGCTGCAAGTTCAAGCCCAGCCTCACCCCATAAAACAAATATATAACAGGTTTAGTACAGCTACATAGAAAGAAACTGTCTGCCTCAAAAAAGAAAAAAAATGAAAAGGAGAGAGAGAGAGAGAGAGAGAGAGAGAGAGAGAGAGAGGAGGGAGGGAGGGAGGGAGGGAGGAACGGAGGGAGGGAGAGAGAGAGAGAGAGAGAGGGAGGGAGGGAGGGAGAGAGAGAGAGAACAAGGAAAGAGTGTTCTCAGTATATAGTTACTCTTCAATAATCAGTTTGGTCATTGATGAAAAATACCTCTTATTCAGAAACCAATTTAAGCCCCTATCCCCTGGCTACACTGTCCCTAATTCTGAATTGATGATGCACCAAGTCCTTTAGAATGGAGTGAGGTCCCTACCTCTAACCCAGTAGCTCAAGGAGTCCCCATCCTTCAATGTCCAGTTATAGACACGACCAAAGTGAGGCACACAGCTGGTTTCAGAACACCTAATATGATGGTAACAGCCTCCCTCCATCTGCCTGTCATCTGGCCACGTGGTATGTGTGTCAAAGGACTGACAGACAGAGAATTCCAGATTGTCCCAGAACGTGAACTCAGACCCATCCCCACTGTAGCATGGCTTGTTGGAATTACCATTCATTAGTGCATCTGCCATCCGTTTGCTTGTCTACTGTCCATCTGGTCCCAGTCCTCCCTTTCACTTCTACACCACCCATGTTCTTATATTTTGCTCCTATAGCTGGGACTAGAATCTGAGATTCAGCTCTGACCTGAGACCCTGAAGCTTGCTTCTGCAGCAGGAACCTCCAGCAGATCCCAACAGTGTTTAATCTTTAATCCTATAGAAACTCTTTTGTAGCCTATGGGATTCCCTATCAGTTCCCCTAGCTCCTAGGTAGATAAATGATAGATATATAGACTCAAACTCGAGATCCTCCTGCCTCAGCCTCCTGAGTTTTGATACTACATGGTGAATGTGGTTGTACACATTTGAAAATCCCAGTATTCATGGGGCACAGGCAGGAGGATAGATAAGGATAGATATGATTGATTGATAGACAGATGATAGATGAATGGATAGACAGATAGATAGATAAGCAGATAGAGGGATAGATAGGACACAGTTCTTTTATCCCTATCTTAATTACTAATATTAACTCTCAGATCACACACCTTTATATCAGATCAGATACCTCTATATCTACCTGGTTATCAAGGGAATCAAGATTGCTTGGCAAATTGCTGTCAACAAATCCCTTGTTAATTTATTGTCATCAATAAAGTCTGACATTGTAGAAAGGCACAAGTGTGTTCTATGGTTCTGATATAGTATGTTCATGACAAACATCCTTCCATGGAGAAAATAGGAAGACAAAAACCAAGCCTGGACTAGAACTTGGGAAGTTGCCAAGTGAAGATCAATAGGTCTTGACCTTAACTTAACTGACCCCCATTTGCCATAGGCAGCAGCTCTCTGCTATCTGGGGAAGGCCTGCTTGGGAAGGAAGATCTGAGGATGCAGCAGAGGAAGGGATTTTCCCCCTACTGTGTTTGGCCCGAAAGGGAGCTGATAAGTCATACTTGGACTGTTCAGCAGTAGAGGCAGAGTCATACACTTCTGAAGGTGATTTCAGTTTCCTTTTCCATTTTGTGTATGTTCATTTGTGACAGACAGCAGCTAGTGTTTGGTGTCTGTTGTGGAAACTTCCCAAGTCGGTGGTGGGGGCGGGGGTGAGGGTGGGGGCACTTCCTCTCTACCCTGGCTCCCTATAAAAGGTCTGTCTGAGCTGCAGAATATTCCCGCAGAGGGTCCTGACACAACGAATGCATCTCTCACAGCCTCTGCCCCAGGTACCATGAAGATCTCCGCAGCTGTCCTCGCTGTCATCCTCACTGCCGCCACTCTCTGCGCTCCTACATCTGCCTCCCCACGTAAGTCCAGGGTTCTGACCACCACAGTTCATACTCTGTCTAGATGACCACCCCATCCTGCCACCCCAGACTATCCCCTCTTTTCAATCAGAGTATGTATACTGCTTCAACACCATGTACATTCTTATGTATCATTGACACAGTGATCCTGTCATCCCTGTTAGATCTCTAAGCCACATTATGGCAGGATCCCCCGATAAACTTTTCTGTGTCTCCAAAGTCTACACTATGAACTGTGCAGGCTCTCCTTAATGTGTAGGCTGGTGCTGGGCACACCATAAGGCAGGGTAGCTAGAGCTGACTTTGAAAAATGACTCACTCATATCAGTCACCAGCATGGTTTCTAAGAAATGTCTAATAGTTTTTATAAAGTGCCTGAGGTGTGATAGTCTCTCTTTTCTTTTCTTGGAATGAAATGGGGCTTGAGAAAGAGAGAGAGAGAGAGAGAGAGAGAGAGAGAGAGAGAGAGAGAGAGAGAGAGAGAGAGAGAGAGAGAGAGAGACTATATAGATCAGGCATCACGTAGATCCCTTTACTTGTGTCATCCTATTTAACATAATTGGTCTTTCAGTGTCTGTTCTTGACTTATGGTGGGAAACACAGGCCCAAGAAGACAGATTCTTGTCTAAGGGTGCATACTATTAAAGTATGGAAACTGGTGCTCCAACCAGCCCTATCTGCCTGGGAAATAAGTACCACAGCTCTGCTGTGGGATGACAACTGTGCCACTTAGTGGGGTATTGAATTAATGGGCCACTCAGAGCTTCTCTGTTCAGGGCCCTTCACTACAGCCCAGCCGGGCCCCATGTAGAAGCCTTTTGTGGAGTTTGGCTTTGGATGCTTCCCTAGGTCTTATTCTCCATCTCAAAGGAACTAAGCTTTGAATCCACTAGAGGGGTGGAAAGAGCAAGGCAGAAGGTCCAGAGCAGAGAAGGAGCCAGCAAGTGTTAAGTACAAAGCATAAAGCATGAGCTGGGCTCTAGGACCACATAGAGTTTGAACAGATCCTTTCAGGCTCCTGTTGAAATCTCCACTGTGGCAACTGTGTCCTCTGAGTCTCCATTTCTGCCAAGAGAGATGACAACAGACACTGCTTTCAAGATAAATCATGTAAAGAGCCCAGTACAACGCCCAGCATAACCGGCAATTAATAAAAAGCTCTCCTTCTCCTCCTTCTCCCAGATGGCTCGGACACAACTCCCTGTTGCTTTGCCTACCTCTCCCTTGCACTGCCTCGTGCCCATGTCAAGGAGTATTTCTACACCAGCAGCAAGTGCTCCAACTTTGCAGTCGTGTGAGTCTCAACCCCACGGGTTCCTCTTTTGGGTATAAAAGTCACCACCCCATCCTACCCCCATCATGCCCTGACTACAGCCCTGCATGATCCTTCTCAGAGAGTGCCTCCTATCACCCCCATTCACCCTCTAGGATCCTCAAGTAGCCATGGTTCCCCATCTCCAGTCCAGAGTTTCCAACCTTAATATAAAAAGAACTAGACACAGCGTCCTTAGAGCAGTGGTTCTTGATCTGTGGGCCATGACCCTTTTGACAAACTTCAATCTCAAAAATACTTGCATTATGGTCCATAACAGTAGCAACATTACAGTTAGGAAGTAGCAACAAGAATAATTTTATGGTTGGGGGTCATCACAACACGGGGAACTGTATTAAAGGGCCGCAGCATTAAGAAGGTTGAGAATCACTGCCTTAGAGGATCCTGCCTACCCTGACAGGCACAATTCCTAGGATACCAACTTTTGCTGGTCCAGCTTTTATTTGAGCACAGGCTGAAATGCCCTGGAGAAGATCTGTTCCATCATCCCACTCCAGTTAAAAGCCTGAAATTTCCATATTTCCTACCTAATCCAGCTCAACTAATCCTCTGAGGAACTAGGCAGGGTCAAGGTCAGGATGGGTCAAGGTCAGAACCCTAATTTCAACCAAGTAAATAAAAATTTTAAAAAACCTATCTATTTAAGAAGTTATAATGAGATTCAGCTTTAAGTGTGCATATGGATAGATTTGGGGAACTATACCTGCCACTCAGGGAATACTTACTGGAGTGTCATGTCTGTGTGCATTGCCTCTAAGTTGTGCATAGCCTTGCCTGGTATGCACAAGTCTCTCACATAGTGAAACTGAGATTCTGGGGTGTTTGCTGACTTACTCAATGTTGTACAGCAAGTGAGGGATGGAGCCTGTCTCTGCTGCTCCCTTTTCCTGTTATGAAACAAAGTCTTTAGTGGCAGTAGCTTAAGAGAGTTAAGATGCTAATGATTTATAGAATGAAAATGGAGAGCTATAGAAATGGCTCAGCTGTTAAGAACTTGCAGAGGGTGCAGGTTCAATTCCCAACATTCACATGACAGCTCAACAATTATCTACTCCAGTTCCAGGGGATCCAATGCTTCTCTTCTGACCTCCTCAGGTACCAGGCACACATATAGTGCACATACATACATACATGCAGATGAAATATACACATGAAATAAATCTTTAAAAGGAATGATGGGACAATAAAAGATTGAAGAATGTTAATTAAAAAATTTTAAGTTATTTATGTATTTATTATGTATACAGTGTTCTGCCTGCATGTATGCCTGCAGGCCAGAAGAGGGCACCAGATCTCATTATGGAGAGTTGTGAGTCATCCTGTGGTTGCAGGGATTGATCTCAGTGCCTTAGGAAGAGCAGCCAGTGCTCTTAACTGCTGAGCCATCTCTCCAGCTCCAATCCAAAGATTTTTGTGACCCTGACAAAGATTAACTTGGATCTTGGTGAATTACTGAAAGTGTAATATTAATATTTAGCATTATTAAATTTAGCTCTGAAAATTAGTATTTTTTAAACCATTCCTTGACCACCTATTATGAGTAGGCAGAGACGAATAAAATTGCCATCCATGGCTATTTTTACACATAGTTAAAGCAATATTCCACAGCATAAACAAATGTAACACATCCTTACCCAGTTAAAGTAATATTCCACAATACAGATCTAGAAAGCAAACTGGATAAAGGAGGAAGAAACCAAGCAAAGTTCCCGCAAGACAAAGAGTGTAAGCAAAGAGCTGAGGAAAGGGTCCAGGAACTGCCAATAAAAAGCAGCTAGGCAGTATTATCTTGGTCATCCCTGGCTACGGAGTTGGTCCGCCATGTTAGAATCCTAGTTATGCCATTTGGTAAGCTGGGGCCCCTCAGCCTCTCTGACATGGTTCCAAAAGAAGGTAATTAAGGCACTTTTTTTTCACTAGGTCACAGAGAGAATAATAGTCCTTGGACCATCCCTTGGCACATAAGGGGTATAGAGAAGTATCAACATGCTATTGCCATTATCTAAAAGGTGTGTGTGTGTGTGTGTGTGTGTGTGTGTGTGTGTGTGTGTGTGTGTGCACATGTGTTAGGAATGAATACAATTCATTCATCCACTCATTCATTCAATAAATGTTACCAAGCATCAACTCTGCCACGCCTTGTGTCAGAGCAGGAAATAAGAGAACTCAAAAGGGAACTGTCTTTGAGGACACCTGCTCTTAAGAGACAGGTGGAAAGGGAAGTCAGATGAGCAAGGGGCCCCAAAAATGGAAGGAAGAAAGAGAGGGAAGGCTTAGTCAAGATGACTTGTTCTTGGTATCACATACTATATAAAGGAGGAGGAAATGGAGGCTCCAGAAATCCTGACTGCAGGAGTTGGTATCCTGGTCTTCTGACTCGCTATCTACAGGCTGAGAGTGCCACTAGCCAGTCTTAGGGTTCCCTCTTAATTTCCTCAACTCAGGCTCTGACTTAAGTACAATCAATACTCAACTTCTTTAAATTCAGCACTCAGCATAAGGCAAGAGCCAAGAAAAGCCCAGTGCTTGGCCTTCTCAGTGCTGGGTTTCAGATTTGTGTGTTTGTAGGGGATTAACATGAATGAAACTCTGCCTACAGCTTGGAGCCTTTAGTTACAGCAGAAAAAGAAATGTCTTCTAAAAGGAAGCAAACAGTCCTGAGCTACAAAAATGCCCTATCCAACTCTGTAACCATTTTCCTTTATGCTTTTCAGTCTCCTTACACCGAAAGCTGCCCTGCTACTAATCTCTTTTTCTCTTCTACAGCTTTGTGACCCGAAGGAACCGTCAAGTGTGTGCCAATCCAAAGAAGAAGTGGGTTCAAGAATACATCAACTATTTGGAGATGAAGTAGAATAGAGGGTTTCTTGAGCCTCATTCTGTATAACTTACCTGTCATGGCTTGCTCTAGTCCTAACCAGCTTGGGGATGCCACTCAGTAACCCCTTACTCCCACTCATTCCTGGGAGGCATAGATGCTACCATACCATAGAAATTGTAACAGTGTTCTCTCCTAGAGCCCAGGAGATTACTGAGGCCCTGCCCCATAACAACGGGAAGTCTTCAGGCTCTGAGCTTCAGGCTCCTCAGCTTGGTTTGGGGACAAGAAATGAAGCCTATGTATCTCTCAAGCAAAGAAAGAAAATGGAGAGCCCATGTACAAATGTTCATATCTCAGACCCTCACAGGCTCTGCACAGCAAATCCAAGAAATTAGCGCATCATTAAAGCTTCCGAGGCAAGGACAACACTGGCTCCTGGTTTGAGTTCTTCCTAAGGAACCTACCTCTTCCCTACAAACATTAAGCATGCAGAGATACAGGCACACATCTGGTATCGACACCAAATTTAGGAGGAATGGACTGTGCAGTTAGCAGGGCTGGGAGCAAACACCTCTGAAAATAGGCAAAGCTGGTAAAGTGACCAGTGACTTATCTACTAGGGTTGAAATCTAAGTATCATGATGTACTACCTATAAGTCTCCCAGAATTTATCTGGATCCCTGCCACAACACCTCCCTGCCTGCTTCCTCGGGATTCGACTGACCCCTCCACCTTAGCTGACACATACCTTATCTCCAGTGGGTTCCTCGAACACTATTCTATTGTTCCTAGAATAGGACTTAAAGACAATTTCAGAGGCCTACATTATTTAAGATAAGGTTTTAAAGTTTTGACAACTGTACCAGCACATTGGGGTGGGGGGTAGTCCACCTTTCCCACCTACGTGTCCCTTCAGGTGAAAACATACAGATAACAGATGTAGTCATAGATATAGATAACATTAGTTGAGCACCATGTGCCCAGCATTGATTCACCTCCTCACATTCATCATCCTTTTTTACTTAATAACCTCAGAGTGGATATTAGATGTTTATGGTTTTCATTTTTAAATTATGTGTGTGTGACACACACACACACACACACACACACACACACACACACACACACAGGATTGGGAGAATGGACATATGTGCCATGGCACACAGTGAGTGGGTTCCATCTTCTCCTTTTATCTTCTCATGGGATTCAGGGATCAAGCTCAGGTAACCAGGCATGTGCAGCAAACATCTTTACTCACTGAGCCATCTCACCATCTCAACACTCAGTAAAAATCATGATAAAATGAAATTTACCCAAAATTCCACAACGAAAGGAAAGCAAATTTAAAAAGTTTCTAAACTCATTGGATCTAATATATATTCCTATATGTTTCTCAGCTTCAAATTACAAATTTTTAAACACAAAAATTTGCAAACAAAATTTTTTAAATTCTCTGGTATATACATTTTTTTCTGGGCCCCTCAAAGCTGCATATGCGATACCATTACACCTTTAAGGGTTTCAGTATTATCTACTAATAACAAGAATGTAACTACAAAGTGAAAAACACAGGAAACTTAACGATGACACTACTATTTCCTAAAGCACAATCACCAAATATACATTATCACATCCTCCCACCCAGTAATGCAAGAATCTAAGTCAGGCCAGGAAGTGGTAGTGCACACCTTTGATCCCAGCACTAGGAAGGCAGAGGCAGGCAGATCTCTGTGAGTTCAATGACAGCCTGATCAACAGAGTGAGTTCCAGGACAGCCAAGGCTACACAGAGGAACCCTGCCTGGGGAGGAGAAGGTCTAATTCAGTACACACATGGTATTTAGAGGTATATCTTTTAAGTATTATTGGGAAAAAATAATAGGATCTCACTGTGTAGCCCTGGTTGCCTACAACTGACTATAAGTCAGGGTGACCTGTAATTCTCTGGGATCCACCTCCTTCTGCCTCCAGAGTGCTACGACTAAAGGCATGTGCTACCAAAACCAGCCTTTTCAGTGTTCTTTAACATACTTTTTGGCTGTGTGTGTGTGGGGGGGTTCCTACGAAGCCCTAAGTTGCCTGGAACTCCCTATGTAGATTAAGGTGGCCTGGAACTTAAGATAATTCCCTCCATCTCCAGCACTGAGGTTACACAGCTGACCTACCATGCCCAGACATTTGTCTATTGAGTCAGGATCTCAGTACATAGCCCAGGCTGGCCTTGAACTTTCACGCTAGAATTACAAGTGTGTGTGCTACACCACCTGGCTGAACAACAATACTTTTTTCTTTCTTTCTTTCTTGGTCCTTAAGAGCATTGGAATTGTTAGATGTTTAGATTATATTTTGTCATTTAGATTTGGTTATTTCCTTATAATTAGACTCAGATTAAGTAGTTTTTATAGGAATTCCATTTGAGTAATGTTATCCTCATCTATGTAGCTTATAAAAACATGTCAGTTTACTTATATTAAGACAGATAACGATCCATATTTTTAATATATTTTTAGATTTGTTTATTCCACTTTATGTGTATGAATGTTTTGCAAGCATACATATATATTCAGCACATGTGTGTCTCCTGGATCCCTTGTAGCTGGGGTTGTCAGTCACCATGAGTGTGCTGGGAATTGAACTCAGGTCTTCTGTAAGAGCAGCAAGTGCTAACCACTGAGCCACCCCTCTAGCCCAATGATCCATGTTTTCTTGATACATAGTGTCATGGTTAATCTTTGTTGGCAAGATTGAATGAGTCTGACCCAGCAGTAGTGCCACATACCTTTAATTCCAGCACTTGGGAGGCAGAGGCAGGTAGATCTCTGTGAGCTCAAGGCCAGCCTGGTCTACAAAGCGAGTTCCAGGATAGTCAGAAACCCTGAATGAGTCTGGAATCAACTAAGCCACTGGCCCTATGTGGAAGGGATTTCCCTTTTTCTTTTATAAACATAAATTTAAAAGACTTTATTTATTTCATGTGTATAAGTGTTTACCTGCATGTCTGTGCACCATGTATGTTCTTAGTGCCTATTCAGGTCAGAAGAGACATTATATCCCCTGGAATGGAGTTTTAAACTATTGAGTTGCCATATAGGTGCCAGAAACCAAACCTGGGTCTTCGCTAATGATCTTAACTGATGAACTACCTCTCCAGCCACTTGATCAGCTTAGTAGAAGTAGAAAGATCCTACCTTTAATATGAACAGTACCACAGGGGCAGGCCCTGGACTGAATGAATTGAGTGTGCTAAGCACAGAGTGTTCTCACCATGCCTGACAGACTACTGTGACTTCCCTACCATAGTGGATTATAACCTGAACTAAGAAATAAAATAAACCCTTTCCATACGTAAGTTGCTTTTGTCAGAGTATTTTAACCACAGCAACAGAAAAGAAAAAGACACACAGTAGGTTTCCTGCTGTGTATTGCCCAGTATTGTTAGACACTGGGGTGGAGTAAGAAAGGAATTACATCAGAGTCAGGTGGGGAAGTAATCTTGGGGAGCAAAGCCTTCAGAAATGACAGCATTGATATGAATTTGAAAGATCTGTCAGTAGGAAGGGAAAAGGCTACAAGGTCGATGGAATAACAGAAGCAAACAGAAGAGATCTGAACGGCAGCTCCTTACCACACAACCTTCTACCAGCAAGGAGGGATGTGCATATAAAAGGTTTCCTATCCCTGTCATTGTCCTGATGCCCAATCCTGTCAACAACCCCTGCCCCTAACATGGGCTGACTTGAGTGGTTCACAAACACTTTGTGCCCCACCAAAGCCACTGGAGGCACGCAGACATATGTGACTTTGCCATTTTTCTGCTAGGAAAGGAAAGTTTGATGAGCAGCTCAGTCGGCAAGCCAGCAGTGGGGCTCAACAATGGAAAAGTGTTCTGTTTCCATAGGCAACCTGGTTGCTGGGCACTTGGAAGCTTCGTCTCCAGAAGTCAGTCTCAGGGCCTCCCTGGTTTCTCGTGTGCCAGAGAAAGGGCCTCATCAAGCTGTGCCCCCTTCGCTTCACACCTTGAATTTTTGGTTGTCCTAGTTCACCTCTGGCCTACACCAAACAAGATGGGCCATGAAAAACAGATGGATTTCTCTCAAATCCCCAAGCCAATGTTCAACTGTCCATGGCTGGAATATCGAAACAGGAACAAAAGTGCGGATGGGGTGGGAAGGACTGGAGCCAGGGGCGGGGCCTGATAAAGCAAAGCTGGCTATCTAGACCCAACCCCAGAGACGGTTTTGGGTTTTGCAAATCCACAGGAAAGGCCAGGGCAGGTTTTGAGCAGTTGATGGTTCCCCACAACCTCACAATAAGTCTATTTCCTCAGTAGGACTTAATGGATTATCTCAGGTTCAGACACCTGTGTGTGCCCCAGTTTCTCCCACATCTGTATCCGGCTCTCTTCATTAGCTCTCATACCTCCAGCTCTTTGCATAAGGTCTTCCCGAAGTCTACAGCTCTTACCCCTGCCTTTTATGATTAACTTTTTAATTTTTAGTATTTTGACACAGGGTTTCTCTGTGTAGCCCTGCCTGTCATGGAACCTACTCTGTAGATGAGTCTGGCCTTGAACTCAGAGATCTGCCTGTCTCTGCCTCTTGAGAGCTGTGATTAAAGACAGGCACCGCCACCACCTGACTAACTCTTGTTTATATGCAAAAGTTGATCTGTATCATCTCCTCTAGGAAAAAAAAATACCGATTCCCCAGCCCCCAGGGTGCCTTTCAGCCCTACTGCCTGTGCATATTTCCACATTAGTTTCCCTTTGTAAATCACTACAGACCAGAACTTCTGCCTCAAATGCTAGGCCAGTGATTCTCACAATACCCCAGAATGGTCAGATCAAAGCCCAGAGAATCAGATACTAGGGGATGAGTCCCAGAAATCTATGTTTTAACATGCTTTCCAGATGAGTTTAATGCACATTCCCATTTGAGAAAACAAATGAGACCAACAGTTGTCACCTTTAACTAACTATTGGATCTCCAGGAAAGCTTCCCAAATGCCTAAGCTCTGTTATCACAAACCTGATTCAAATTAGTCTGATACAGGGCCAGGCATGCTCAACTACATTACAACAATTCTGATATGCAACTAAGATTGAGAACACTTTACTAGTCCTGTCTGTGTTCCTTAAATGTCAATGACATGGAAGGCACTGGGGATCTGGTTGAAATGAAGTTCCTGATGGTATTTCTGAGAGGCTTGTGGGCACATTAACTGGAAGACCACATGGCCCTGAAGGAAAAGGGCCACTTTAGTTCCTGGGGAAATCCCTACTACTAGTATTTACTAACTGCAGAACAAATGAATGCCTCAACAAGCATTTGAACCCACTTTTTAAACTACTGTCTCATCTGTACCACACATATATCCTTGCTCTCCTTGCAGAATTCAGAAAAGCCATGGCTCCAGTTCACCTACCCTTGTCCTGTTACAAGGTAAGTAACTTTTTGTTACCTTAGGAACTGTGTCAAAGTAGAAAGACCACCAAACTCACTCTCAATTCAAGCTAGCTCACAAAACTACTGACATTCATCTGTGGATCTGCCATTAATGTTGTATGATCTTGAACAAGTTACTTTCCTTCTATGAGTGAGCCTTCAGAGTCTCCTTGTTATAGGTCAACAGTGCCTGCCCCCTTGTGTAGAGTTTCTAATGAGATAAAGTCCATAAGACCTGGGCTGTGCAGCACCCTTGCTAAAAGGAATCATTTTGTTAATGCAGCAATCTTTACCTGGGGTTGCCAGATAAAATACAGACTGTCCAATTAAATTTAAATATCCCATAAACAATGCATGGGGTTTTTAAAATATATAATTGTCCTAAATACTTTATTCATTACCTGAAATCCAAATTTAAGCTGACAATCTTTTAAAGTTTCTTATTTGTATTTTTCTAAATATAGAAATCCTATTTCTACAATTAACAGTCCATGATTTGAAGTCATGATAATCACCGGAAAACCCTTAAGATCCTATCAGTCACTAAGTTGGGACTTCCTGGCTGAAATCCATGCCCAGAGAGATCTGTTGTAAACATAGAAAAGTTTGAGAGATAGCTAAATCTTGGTTAGATCCTCCGAAAACCACTGGCCTACCTGAACCCCTCTGCTACAGTCATAATTATACCACAAAGTTAAAGGCTTGGGGTCTAATTGCACAAGGCCTAAATCTAATCTCAGCAATACACACAACAGACTAGTCACACAGTTAAGAGAGTACTTGAAGGAAGCCTATGAAATTCATGGAGGCAGAGAACTATGTAGCATGGGATAGGTGCTGGTGTATGAATAAGCAGAGGCCTCTTTTCCCTAGCTTTCTATCTCCCCCAGCCCCGACCTCCTTTCTCTCTGCCCATGTGACCTTTCAAAGGCGTTGAGATTCTTAAGTAAACAAACTGTGAACTCAGATCAATTTACAAATCCCTTCGAGATCTAAAGTGCTTTTAAGCTTCACTACTATCTTGGGAGAGGAACAGAACAAAGAATTAGACTCCGTTGTACAGAGGAGAAGCCTGACGCCTTGGTAAAGCAAACATTTTCAAGTCATAAAATGGGGGAGATGGTAGCTATGGCTCCAGCCTGGATGAGAGGCTTAAAGTGGTATCACTCGTTTCCTTTTCCTCCCTTCAATATCCCTTCTCTGGACCTAGCACCCCAGTAGCAGCCTAGGGGAGCCCTCTGACTGCTCTGCCACTTTCTCACCCCATCAGTTGCCAAAGGAAGCATTTCCCCCAAGTCCAGAGCGCTGGAGGGTTCATCCAAGCAGGCCAAACTCAACTCCTGGCTCCCATAAGAAGCCTGAACTCTCCATACATTGGCGCACCCTCTATGATCAACGCAAGGAACGGGAGTCACAGAAGGTGTTTTTGAAAAGGAGAAGGATCCCAAGGTGTGCTTTGCCCATCTTTGTACTCCACACAATACAACTCCTCCAGAAAAAAGAGAGGAAGAATCAGAATGGGTTGAGCCAAGAGTGGGACAAGTCAGGTGCTAGAGAGGACCCTGGGTTCTAGAAGGGCAGCTCCATCAAGTAGGTATTGCTGAGTCTTCTTTGATATCAGTCTTTCTCTGGTCTCTTCTCTGAGGGTCTGTGGCATAGCTAGGGTTGTGGACTGAGGAGGGGAGGAAGAAGGGGACCATGGCTATCTGTACAACTTCTCACACAGGTACTTCAAAGACAATGCTCAAATAGAAAACCTCCATGTCTCTATCAGCCAGTTGACTTTAAAACATAAGTTGGGAACTGGGTCATTAGATCCCACCAAGGACCCTCTGAAGTGGCAAAGATTAAAGGTCAGGACCATGGTGGGATGAGGACTGTGGACACTCCTTTCCTTAGGATACCTTTACCTTGGGTCCAGACTACCTACCCTTCAGCCCTGAGTCCTTCTCTGCAATATGGAGGGAAGGGAGGATGGGGATAGGGTTGACTGTACTCCTTCCAATTTGGAGTGTTCTTTGCTGTTGTTGGTTTTTTTTTTTTTTCTTCCACTGAACTGGCCAACCTTGGATGAACAGGAACTCACAAACAGCCTGAAATCTTCAAGAGAGGATGAGCAGTGCTATGCAGCCTATGTGAGAAGCAGCAAAGGGATGGTGGGAAGGCAGCTTCTGGGGGTGGTAGCTGAGATGGAAAGGGAAAACCAGCTAAAGGTGGATGTGGGGGTATGGAACACCCCAGGTATAAATTTCAGCTGTGTCCAGAAGATAATAACTTTTGAGCTAGTGTTCAAGGTCTTGTTCCTTTCCTCTATCCGTCTTCCTGCAGGCTTTAGGTCATCTGGGCGTCAATAACAAGCTTGTCATAGGAGCACTGTGGCAGGTGGTAAGTCTGGGGGCTACATGGGGTTCAGAGGAAGAGGAAAGAGGGTCTGAGGTATGTAGAGGGTGGGAGCATGGGCACATAAGGCTTCCCAGAGCACCATAAAATTTCAGGTCCACTATTGTGCAGTGAAGTATCTTTGGCCTCTTTAGACTGCAGCTTGAGTGGAGTGGAAATCTTAAGGTCTTCCTTGTTTATGAAAACACTTTGGACTAAAAAGCCAGAAAAGAAATGGCATTGCAGCCAGGTTTGGTAGCTCTTGCCTGTAATCCTAGCACTCAGGAGGTGGAGGCGGGAAGACTGCAAGTTCCATGACAGCTTGAACTACATGAGTTCAAGACCAGCCTGGGCAGCATAGCAAGACCCTGTCTTGAAGGACTAGGGAGGGAGAGCTCAGTAGTAAAGCCTTGGCTAGCATATACTAGGCCTTTGAGTTCTATCACCACACATGGAAACATACACCACCCTGGGACTTATACATACACTAATCTCTGACTTAAAACATTACTCCAGGCTTACATATGTTAGGCTAAGCATCCCTGCTATCACTATTGATGGTAGTAACGTGTGTGCCTGCGTGCATGCATGCATGGGTGCATGTTTATTGTTATTTGTTATTAGATATATATTTTTTTTACTATGTTGCCCAAATTTTGAACCCATGGGCAATCCTCCTGTCTCCTTCCCCCAAGTGTTGGAATTACAGGCATGAGTCACCACGCCTAAGGCCTAATCACTCTTTATAGTCACACCTACAATCTTACAGAACTCTCAGAAAAGTTAATAGTGTCTCACAAATAGAACCTTTGAGAACCCAAGTGCTTGCCTAAGCCAAGTGACTATGAGATGTTCACAGGAGCTAACTCCCTGCCTTGATGAGGCTCCCATTATACCATCCTGCCAGTGTACTCTGTGTGAACATAAACAAGCCACTCTCTAGTTCTCTGACTTCTATTTTGTAGAAGTTACACTGAAGCAATCCTTAAAGCTTTGACTGTATCACTTTATGGTATGCTTTCACTATTTCCTTCTAAAATCAGGCTCAAAGTGGTTCAGCAAAAGTGAAGGATGAGGCCTACAGAGCCCTGGCCATCTTAGGTATGTTCTCACCCTTTGTAGGGAGTTGGGGAGGTATTAAAGTGCAGCCACTTTCTTCTATGGGAATGGGTAGAAAAGAAGTGGGTATGACCTCACTCTAACCTAGCACACTGCAGGGTCTGGGGACTACTCTAGGTACTGTTGGGCAGAGAGAAGGCAGGATGAAAAGGGAAAACAGACGAGAGAGGGACAAGGAAGCATTCATGCTTAGCCAGCTCTCTGATACAGTGCGAGGATAGGCAACCCCCTGGGAAACCAGTACTCAGACCTCCTGTCTTAAGAGTAAAGTGGTGGGGCTGGCGAGATGGCTCAGCAGTTGAGAGCACTGATTGCTCTTCCAGAGGACCGGGGTTCAAATCCCAGCACCCACATGGCAGCTCACAACTGCCTGTAACTCCAAGATCTGACACTCTCACACAGACATACATGCAGGCAAAGCACCAATGTACATAAAATAAAAACAATTAAAAAATATTAAAAAAAAAAAAAGAGTAAAGTGGTGTTAAATGGGTCCTGAGGCCCTGCCCTAACCTGAGCATCCTCCCTATCCAGGTTGCTTGAATAAGGCTGTGATCCGGGCTCTCATCAAACAGTTGAAGGAACAAAATGAGAGTCAAAGGTTAGAGACCCTGATGGGGCTACGAGCAGCTCTGAACTCCTGGGCTGCTGTGCCTAATAGTAAGGTGATTGGGAAGAGAATCTGTAATTGGGGAAAGAAGGTCAAAGTAATTGGTGATTTGGGCTGGGACTTGAGTCTGGAAGAAGGTAGCCTATAATAGAAGACACTAAAGTTGGACAGAAGTACAGGCTGATATACTACCATTAGAAAAGTTCTGTAAAGCCAAAAAGAGTAAATGAGATTCTGTAAGAAACCAGTATGCCTGTGCCCTTTAAGTGGGAGCCATTGTTATCATCACCTCTAAAGCAGCCCACTGAAGCAACATCTCTGTCAAGAAGGAACAGAGACTAAGGGAGTCTACTGATAAAGCTCTCACTTATTTCCCCTTTTAGAGCCCTCACTCTCTAATTCCAACAGTGCTTCATGTAAAACAAAAAAACTCATTACTCATTCATTTATTCAGCAAATACATATTAAACTGTTACCATGTGCCAGGCACTGTTGGTCCCTTGAGATTATCAAAAACACCAAAAAGGCAAAGCACCCTCCCTTTGTTCTGGGACTCACAAAATAATTTAATTATGAAAGTATATAGTATGTTAGAAATCACAAGTGTGGTGAAAGGAAGGAAGTAGCATCAAGACTGCAAAGTAGGGATGAAGATGGGCTGTAATTTAGACACAGCAGACAGAGAAGGTCCAATATGAATGAATGCATTTGAGTAAGACATAAAGATGCTTTAGAGATACCTGAGAGGGTGTTCTCAGCAGAAGGACTAGTCAGCATAAAGGCAGGAATATGACTGGCATGGTCAAGGATGAGCAAGAAAAGCCAGTGTTGTTGGAAGTGTAATCAGAATAGAAAAAGCAACAGGAAATGAAGGGCTAGTAAAGAAGTTAACAGATTAGATCATATGGGGCTTTGTGGGCTTTTTAAGTACCTGGGCTCTTACTCTATATAAGGAACTTTTAGAGGTCTTAACCAAAATGTAATTTCCATTTTAAAAAATTCACTCTAACAGGCAGATCTCTGTGAGTTCAAGACAAGCCTGGTCTACAGAGTAAGTTCCAGGACAGCCAGGGCAACACAGAGAAACCCTGTCTCAAAAGAGGAAAGAGGGGGGAGGGGAGAGAAAGAAAGGAAGGAAGGAAGGAAGGAAGGAAGGAAGGAAGGAAGGAAGGAAGGAAGGAAGACAGAAAGAGTTCACTATAAATGATGAATTAGGAGAGAGATGATAGCAAAAAATAAAGGAAAGAGTGCAAAAATCATGTGACAATCTGAAGCTTAGAGAAAAATGGTCTGAAGCAATATTCTAGGAGACATAAAGCCCGAACCAGGTATAACAGCATGTACCTGAAATCCCAACTCTTGTGAGACTAAGGCAACAAGATCCTGCGTTTGGGGTGACATATAAAATGAGATCCTATCTCGCCAGGTGGTGGTGGCACACACCTTTAATCCCAGCACTCAGGAGGCAGAGGCAGGCAGATCTCTGTGAGTTCAAGACCAGCCTGGTCTATAAGAGCTAGTTCCAGGCCAGCCTCCAAAGCCTATCTCAAAAAAAAAAAGAAAAAATTAAAAGGTGACTGCCAGCTGAAGATATAGCGCCTCCTGCTGCTCACTTCATATACTGTTTCCCTTTAAGAGACCTGAAGTTGGAAATGAGGAAGAACTGGTGCCTGTGCTGCAGAAACTGATAGACAAGTCATTGAGCGAAGTGTCTTTAGAGGCAGCCCTGTGCTTGGGTTTCCTGAGGCCTAGCAACAGCATGGTTCAAGAGTTCTTGCTGCTATGTCTGTGCCAAGGGCCCATGCCTCAGAGGATGAAGGTATGAGAGGCAGGAAGCCAGGATCCCCTGGAAGTGCTTGGCAAACAGTGGCCAGTGTTGACTTGGGTGGAGTATGGTCCTACCATCACATCCCAAAGAAAATAAACTTCAGCTGGGTGCACAACACAGTTCTCTGTGCTTATGGATATGTAAATATATGACTGTGGGATATATGGACAAATGTGTGCACACATACATATATTTGGTATATGAGTGTTCATTTATTTATGTATGCACACATCCACTTGTATTCTCATTCAAAAGGCCAAGAGATGGAAAGAATCACCCTCTCCCAGTACCCAAATGAGTTCTAGGCCCAGCCCTAAAGTCTGCTTGGCTACCAACACACCTCTGAGCATAACATAATACCATGCCCCATCCTATCCTTCACAGGCACTTAGGATGCTGGTCAAGATGATGAATGTTCACTCAGCTGCAGTCACCAGGGCCATTCTGGAACAGCTACACTCTAACATCTTTGATGTAAGCTCTAGGTTACCTTCCTTAGCATTAGAAGAGGAGAGTTAGAGAGTGCAAAAATACATCATCTTTCACACCTTCCTGTCCCTTCCCTTAGGATCGTTTTGAAGCTACCCAGATGCTCAAGACCATTGGTCTGGAAAAGATCCAGGCACAGGGTCTGGAGGAACTCACATTTGACCTGCTAAAGAGGAAGATACACAATGAACCCTTCCTAGTAAGATCATAGCTCTCAGTCCCAAATCTGTCTCCTCTTTATTCTCTTAAGGTGATGATTCCTGATAAACCCCACACTCTAGTTATCACACTGGTTTTAACTTATTCCTCTCATGTAGCCCATGTTTTTAATCTACCTCGTCTGGTCAAGCAGTTCTTCAGCACAAAAATGTCACTCAAACTGCTTCCTACTGTTCATCTCTTCTCCTTTCTCCCTATGAAAATGCTATTGCTCCTTCCAGACTATTCTAAGTCCAGTATGGTAGTACATGCCCATAATTCTAGCACTTGGATGATCAGGAATTCAAAGCCAGTCTCAGCTACTTAACAAATTTGAGGACTCTATGGGCAACATGAGTTGGGATAAGCAAGGATAGTCCAAATAGCATCTCCTAAGGTGAGCTTTCCCAAATCACCAGACTCAATCTTGCCTTTTTTCACATCCACTGCATTTAACTTTATAGAACCACAGCATTTCCATTGTTCTAAAATGTAGACTGTCTCACCTGTTCATTAGACTTCTCAGTGGTTTCCAGTGCCCTCAGGATGGCTTACTTTGTATCGCATCTCAAGCCCTACTTACCTCTTTATAGTTTTTTTTTTTTTCCTCCAGTGCTAAGAACCAGGCCCCTGAGTATGGGAGGCAAGTGCTTTGCAAATGAACTAAGTCTCCAGGCCTTGATTCTTTGAAGACTCATTATAGGTGGCCTCAAACTCAACAATCCTCATTCCTCTGCCTCCCAAGGGCTGAGATTACAGGTGTGCACTACCCCACTCAGATTAGAGCCCCTCCAGCTTTACTTCTCAGAGCCACATACCATTTGTGCTTACGGTGGCTATATCCTGATTTGCCCTCATGTACCAGGATAATTACTGAGTGCATTCTGACTACTTCAGTAAATAAACTGTTCCCCTACTCCATCCTTCCTCTCATCCTTCAACAAGCTGAGGCATCACTTCCTCCAGGGAAATATCCCAGAACCTAAGACTGACTATGGAAATCTTATGTGCATCTTTCAGAGTACTGTAATTGCCTGTTTGCTTGTCCTTTACTTATTCAGTTGCTCAAGGCAGATACTCTTTGTTTAATAAAGGTGCACGAAGTACTGCAATGGTATATGCCTGCATTCCCTCTTTCTGTTATCCCACTCTGCAGGCAATGAGGCAGGCTGTGTCTGAAACAGCAGAAGTTCTCAAGATGAAGCCTTTAATAATGAAGCTGATGGAGGCGTGAGTTGAACTAGATAGGGCCAGAGGCTGAAAACCTTATCTGTACTTCTGAGGCAGGTCATTCTGACTCTAGACTTTTATCTGAAAAGGAAAAAGAGAAAAAAAAAAAAAAAAAAGAGGCTAGTAATACCACTCAGGGTTTGTACTATAACCCCAAGGGAATTTTCAGAAGGCTAAGAGTTGTGGTGACGACCAAACAATCCCTGATCATTTTAGTGTTTCATGGTGAACTATAGTATCTGTCCCTCCCAACTTGTCTGATTTAAGAAACAAGAGAAGGAAATGGAATGAGAAGCACTCACCATCATGCCCAACTCATTCTGGGCCTGAGATGTAGCTAGCCTCCCTCTCATGCTCCCTTCCCTGTAACTTAACAATATATTCCCTTCTACACAGGCAACTGATGAGCCCAGACGCCAGTGACCGCCAGGAAGCAATCATCTCTTTGGTAAGCAGGGCTATTTTTTCTACTCAATTCTTGAGGTGTACTGATGATGGTGGGGGAGTAAATGACTTAGCAGTTACTGAGAATAAGAAAAGACTATGGTTTTGGGAAGGTTATTTATTTCAGAATAATGAAGGTTCAAGCCTTGGAATGAGTAGGGTAAATGACAGATGGGTATAAAGGATGCTATTAGGTATTATAGAAAAGGTCTTGACTAAATAATAATGGGAACTAGATCCCCATAGGAAAGGGAAACCAAATCTCTATGTAGGTCATAGGGTCATCTCAAGGGGAGTAGAATAGGAAAGAGGATGGGACATCTTACCTTCCTGGGGCTGGCTACTTAGGCAGACTTATTTTCTTCCCAGGGTGCCCTGGGGATCCGTAACCAACAGGTGTTCCACTTGCTGCTAGACATGCTAGATGCAGAAGAGAACCAGACCGTGAAGAAGAGTGTAAGACATCCCTGTCACATACCCCTTCCATTCACCTTGCTATTTGTTTGGTTAACAATGGGGAATTGGGGCAAAGTCCTCAGACTGTCCCTTGGCTTCATTCCTTGGAACCATAGTAACCATGTCTAGAATTCCTCAAGTGCTACCCCCTTTTCCAGCCCCAGCCCAAAGTGAGCCAGGGTCTTTGTTTCCATGCAGATACAAGAAACATTACTTGTTTGGGCCACAAGCAACCCCTGGATCCAAAGAAAGCTGAAGAACAAAGTTTTCTTTGTGTATGACGTACCTAAAGTTGTGAAGGTAGAGCCTACAAGATTTCGGAAGGAGCCCGAGGATCTAGATGGCTTATGTATCAAAGACTTCCGACGAGCTAAGCTGAGCCCCTTGTTCATTACAAAATCCTTCAACAAGCTTGGCAAAAAGCAAGTGGCACCAGCTTTCTCATTCTACTTCTCCAAACCAAGAAAGCGAAGGCCACAGGCCACAGAACCTTGGGAGCCAAAAATCAGGGAACAACTCCGGAACTTGGTGAGGCCTCAAAGTAGGTTTGGTTTTTGGTAATTCCTACTCCTTCATGAAGGCTTCATTTTCGTTTGTTCTTTCATGAATAAATACTTGTCATTTTACCTACTTTCTAAAGCACCACTGCTGTTCACTCCTGCCCTGGAAGACACTCCATCCCATGGTTTCTGTGCAGTCACATGTCCTTTCATCAGAGCAAAGAGGGAAGGACAGAGCCAAAAGTTCTTTCTCTGTGGTTACTGTTCCTCTTGTTCTGGCTTCATTCTGTTCTGTGACAAATACCATTACCAGAAACAACTCTGGGAGAAAAGGGTTTACTTGGCTTATACTTCAGGTCACAGTCCATCACTGAGGGATGTCTGAGCAGGGATTTAAAGGCAGGAGCTTGAAGGCATGAACTGTGTGGGAACACGAGCTGTAGGCACATGCTTAGCTAGCTTTCCTATACACCCACAGGATACCACCCACAGTTTTTACTTTTTAGGGCCCTCCTGTATCAATTTGGAATCCATACAATCCCTCCACAGCCATGCCCACAGTCCAATCAGATCTTATGGTAATGAGATCTTAATTGAAGTTTTCTCTTCCCAGGAGACTAAGATTGTGTCAAGTTGACAATAAAAAAGTAGGACACTTCCCTAAATCAAGTCCCTTGTTAGTACCCAGTATCTGCCAGCAAAGCTAAAGAGCTGAGCCTCTGCCAGAAGAAAATTCAGAGAAGATCCAGGGAAGTTTGCTTTTCAGATTTTCTTACTAACTGCCCCGACCTCATTAATCTCTCTAAAATGGTGAGCATTTTAACGTTTACATTTCTTTTATTCATTCACTGGTGAGTACTTGTGTGTATGTGTATATGAATCCATGAACCATAGCACAACTTGGAAAAGTCAGTTCTCTCCATACACCATTTGTGTTCCAGGCACCTAACTGAAGTTGTCAGGCTTGACAAAAATTGCCCTTATGTGCTGAGCCTATTTTTTAAAAAATCTCAGAAAAAGGTTTTTTTGAGCCAGCATCTAGCTATGTATCCCAGACTAATTCTGATACTCAGCTTTAGTCGGAGCCAATCTAATTTTCTGCTGCCTCCATATCTCACAATCACTCATTTTAAAAGACCCCATTAACTTTATAAAATTGCCTTAGTTTTTCTCTTATTTCTACTGACATTTGGATTTCCCTTTGTCAACAAAACCTACTCCAATAATCTCAACAAGCTACAATCACATTAAAAGGTTACCAGGTATGGTGGTGCATATCCATAACCCCAGCATTTGGTAGGCAGCAAGAGAATAATAATAATAGTAGGTTTGAAGTCAGCCTGTTCAACACAGTGAGCTGAGTGCTGGGATTAAAGTGGGCCACCACAGCCAGGCAGAAAAACACTGACTGTTTTGGTTTTTTTCCTTTTTTTTTTTTTTTTTTTTTTAAGTGCAGTGCAATGGTTTACAATACAATACAAGGAATAAATAATCAACATCTGAGAGTTTTGGCAAGTAGAATTAAATCAAGTCAAGATTTCAAATAAGCAAAGAAATGAGAATGTTTAAAAAAAAAAGTGGAGCTTGTTGATACCCTTTATTTGTTAAGGAGCATGCAGAAATCCCATTTCAAAGATTTGCTAGAGGGGTGTGTTACATCAGTTCTAATAGAGATTCTGATAGTTGAGGGAGCATCTTTGGACTCTGAGAGGAGTTAATGAGAAGATTCTGACACACTGGTGATAGACCCAGATGCTAGGTGCTATCAAGTCTGCTGCTGAGGACTGGTGATATTAGGACCAACATGTTACCATGCAGAGACTTGTTATCTGGTTAATAAGAAGATATGCCTCATAAGACACCATAAATATGGAAAAAGGGTGTTGGGGATCTGTGCAAGGCTTTACACAAGCTGAAAGCTTAAACAACAGTTAATAACAACACAATGTATGTGTCTGTAGATTTTTGAAACCCAAGAAGTAAGAATTACATTGCTCATGCATCTAAAACCACAATGGCCAAGGAAAGAACATCTTTCCTGTCTTTGAACATTGTGCCACAGTCAGGGGAAATCTTAAGAAGTGCTTATATTCTAAAAGAAGGAAAACACATTTTCTATAATTAATTATCCTATTTTACTTTGCATTCAGAATTCAATTCTCTACCAGAATTTTACTAAGGCAGTAGTTCTCAACAAGGGGCAATTCTACCCCAAGGGCACCTGGCAGTGTCTGCACACATTTGGTTGTCAGGACTTGTGTGCAAAAGGGCTATTAGCTTCCAGTGAGCAGCTATGAGGGATGCATAAGACAACTATCAAAAAAAAATATTCACCTCGGTGTAGTGACAAACACCTTTAAATCCAGCACTCAGGAGGCAGAAGCAAGGGGATCTCTTTAAGTTCCAAGCCATCAAAGCTAGAGAGACTGTCTCAGAAAAAAAGAATAAAGATATAACATGGTGTCGAGATGTATGCCTATAAAGTCAGCACTTACAAGGTTAAGAGAAGAGTTGAGGCTAACCTAAACTACACAGCAAGGACGATGGGAGATGCTATTCTGTAAATATAGTGTGGGGAGAATATATAACCCACATTGTTAATTTATTTTTATTTTTTGTGTTAGTGAATATCAGTGTGTAGGGATATCTATGGAGACCAGAAGAGGTTATCAAATCCCTTGAAGCTGGAGTTAAGAGGTGGGTGATTGTACTAGGAACTGAACTTGGGTTCTCTGAAAAAGCAGCAAGTGATCTTCATGGCTGAACTATCATCTTTAGAGAGGATCTTATACTATATGTAGCCTAGGCTGGCTCTGAACTTGTGATCCTCCTGTCTCAGCCTCCCAAGTATTAGCTTTTCAATTCTTGAAATTCACTCTTCCTCATATTAACTTCAAAACTTAAGACAAAAATCAAGTTCCTTCTCATATAGGTACAGTTCACAATGTACTGTATATAAGTGGGAGTGAGTATTGGTATAGGCTCTGAAGCTACAAAGGGACCACAAGAGGTGAAAAAGTTCTTTTTTCCCTTGGGTCTCCACAGGTTATTCCCTAATTTCAGAATCCTCTTCTACTCATCTATTAAATGTGTCTCTGAGTTGTCCTAAACTCCTCTCCTTACACACTGTCGTCCCCAAACTAGACACTGTGCATGATTTTAAAAATGCTCAGGCTTCATTCAGATGTTTGGAATAGAGCCTAGACATCTCTATTTTCAAAACATTGTAACTTTCATATACAGCTAACATAGAAAACATATGCTCTAGACAACTTTTAATTGTATCTATTCTCAACTCCCACTTATTGGTTGGTTGATAACTTGAAAATATGTACAATGAAGATGCTACAAAAGGTAATGTGGGAATGACTAAGTAGGGGAAGTATTACAAGAAAATGGTAGACCATATCTAATGCAGTATTGAAAAAGGAGTAGCACCACACAAAGAAAACATGCGAAGATACAGAAGCAGAAGCCTATTTTGTATGACCAAGAATTAATTATAGAGCCAAAGGTTGAGATGTAGCTCAGTGATAAGAATGCTTGCCCAATATGAATTGATCTCTTGGGTTCAATACTGCCACCCATCAAACAATGGGGAAAAAAAAGAGAGGGATGATAACCATGGCTGACAAAATAAGCACGAATGGGTATTATAGTATGAGGTTGATGAGAAGAACAAATACTATAGGATCTTGTAAATTGGGGTGAAAATTTTAGGTTATAGCCTGCATGGAACATAAAACAATCCAAACAGCGACTGGAGAGAGATGGCTCAGCAGTAAAGAGTGCTTATTGTTCTTGTAAAAGACCTGGGTTTGGTTCCCAATACCCACATAGCAGTTCACAAAACTCAAGTTCCAGGGGACCCAAAGCCCTCTTCTGATTTCCACAAGCTCTTCTCTGCACATGTGGTGCAGATATATAGACATAAAGTTAAATAAACAATAAAAACATTAAAGTCACTGTTAAGTCTTAAAAAATAGTGACATACAGTATTATAATGTATCTCTTTACATCATTTAGTTGTGTAGACATTTGGGAACACACTATTACAACTGTCATAAAGAGACATGTAGCTTGTTATCAGAACTGTCAAGAGTATAGATTGTTTTAGAGTATATTTTGAAGGCAGAATCAAAAGGCCTGCATACATACAGGTTATAAGTTAGAAATCAAAAACTCCTATGTTTTGATCTGATCTGACCTGTGTGGGCTGATAAAGACATTAGGTTAGGAGGACTAAGAAGAAGGTGATTTGGAGGATCAAATATTCTATTCAGTACTTAAGTTTTAAGACTGTAATCTTAAATTCCTCAGGTGATTATGACTCTCAATCAACCTGGAGAACCACTATTCTAAACAAAGCAGAAACTCAATAACTAATAGAAATAACAAGTTATATTTAAATTTACTTGGGTAATAATTTTCTAATACTGTAGGGTAAGTTTGTTGTACTGAGTCCTAAGTGTGATAAACAATGCACTCAATGTCCACAAAAAACAAGCAGCTTTTATTGCAGTATTACAAAACACTTCATTTTGGCAATATTTTACAATGCACTTAGTTTTAAGGGTTGGGAAAAAGGTGGGAAACTAAAAGGGAAAATTTCAAAGGACATTTCTAAAAGGAAAACTATCCCCAGTCCTCCCACCCGAATAAAAACCCAAATGTCAATTTCACTACCCAAGAGGCCACGAGGAAAGCAGCAGGCAAACTCTGACAACTCCATTATGAATCATGTCAGAGACAAAGGAATATTCAAAACAGTCATCAGTACGGTCGATTGCGCTGATCATTTCTGTAGTCGTTTCTAGGGATGAAAAATAAAGAACCAAACTAAATTCTAGGGGTTTTTTGGCTTTTAAACCAATGGTACGTTAGTTATTTCTTCAGAGTGCTGGTGACCTGTACCAGCTACATACTTTCTTTAAAAAAAAAAAAAAAAAAGCTGGGAATACACCTTATTTCTGTATCCTAAGAAAATACTTGTTTTTGAGTCAGGGACTCTTGATAGCTCTGGCTGTCCTAGAACTCACTACGTAGACTAAGGACTATAAAACCATTGTAAATACTTCCAATTATCTTCTATGGCAATTATCCAAATATGTGGCAGTGTGGAATAAGCAAACTTTTAAAATTCACATTTCACATATGAGTTCTGTATCTGTCACTTACTATGTATGTATCTCAGAAAAGTTACTAAATACCTGACTCTCTTAGGAGACTGACAAAAGAACCAAAACTAAAGTCGTATAAAGACACTCTACAGTATCTGCCACACGAAAGTTTATAATAATTAGGCTATTAGTAATACCTAACAATTATACAATGCTTTCTATGGGCAAGCAACTGTTACAATATCATAAAACTCTACAAATTAGGTTTTATTTTATTTATCTCACTGTGCAGAGTGAGACTACTGATGCTCTAAAGTATTATAACTTGCCTAAGATCACATAAAGATGTGGAGCAGAAGCCAGGCAGTCTGACACTATACCATGTAAGTTCTATACTAATTCTCATTAGCTTATACTACCTCCAGCAACATAATGAACAAGTGCAGGGTTTGAAAATCCTCCAAGACACTCTTAATTTAAATATGATCAAGTTATCTCTTCATCCCAATTTTCTTTAGCCATGAGAAAAGTAAAAACTATAAAGATTTATTAATTTGCAAAATAAAACCAAAACTTGAAATTAATTAAGCAGAGAACTAAAGATTTTACTGAAAGATATCAACAGGATTAAAGAAGAAAAAAGAAAAAGTAACAAAAAAAATGGCCTGAACTCTAAAACCTGGAAGCAGTTAAGGCAAGAGTTTACAAGAACATTTGAATACTCACCTTCCTCCCATTTTGCCTCCATAGCCTCCTCGGTCTCCTCCATAGCCACCTCTGTCTCCTCCGTAACCCCCACCTCGGTCTCCTCCGTAGCCTCCACTTCGGTCTCCCCCGTAGCCTCCACTGCTGCCACCACCACGGTCTCCTCCATAGCCCCCCCTGCTTCGGTCTCCTCCATAGCCTCCTCGATCGCCTCCATAGCCTCCTCGATCACCTCCGTAACCACCTCGATCTCCTCCATAGCCCCCCCCTCGGTCTCCACCATAGCCACCTCTGTCTCCTCCGTAGCCACCTCCTCGGTCTCCACCATAGCCACCACCTCGATCTCCACCATAGCCACCTCCTCTATCCCCACCATAGCCACCCCCACTTCTGTCTCCACCATATCCACCCCCACTTCTGTCTCCACCGTAGCCACCTCGGTCTCCACCTCTGCCCCCACGGCCTCTGTAGCCCCTTTCTCCACCGTAGCCTCTCCCCCGGAAATCTGCAAAGTAAAATTACAAACGAATAAGTTCAGTATTAATAATGCAAAGTCTCCCCAATGCTATTTAGAAGACAAACACCTTATGCAGGTAAAGGCCTAACTAAAGAAAGAGCTGGCCTACCTCCCCCTGAGGGACGAGCATCCTCTGGTCTAGGCTCATTGCACTGATTGCAGGAATTCCTTCGAGCAAAGTTCATATTTCCACATGACCTGAAGGAGGGAAATAAAGTGTTCCTAAGTTTCCAATAAACCCAAAATCCTTCCTTATACACTCCAATTATATCCACACACCCACCAAAGTAAATGGCGTACTTACGGGTTAGGGCAAACCCAGTCCCCATTCTTAGGGTCTCCTCCTCGCCCCTGAAAACCTCCACGGCCTCTATATCCTCCACGGCCTGGGGACAAGACAGAAGTGAAAAATCAGCAACAGACATTAGCAATATACAGGGAGACACAAGATGTAAAAAATAAAAGAATAAAGTGCCCATTAATACCTGGACAGGCCTTCAAAATTAATTTTCATTACAGCAAGACTGTAATTCTTGGAGGTTCCACTTTATAGCAAACATTAAGAATGGACCTGGTATACATTACAGTATAAATACTACAGTAAAAACCCTTCAAAGTCTGCTTTCAAAATAGTTGACATAGTTTGAGAACCTCAGTTATAAAGTAATAAAGTAGATTCCAAAGTTGAGGAAATGGACCCAATTTTTTAAAACAATCAAGAAGCTATACTGGGTCAGCTCTGGCAGTGAGACTCGGCAGGCAAAGGACTTGTTCTAAGCCTAAAACACTGATTTTGTGCATGTGCCCACACAAATAAATGCTTTTAAAAAGTTAGGCCAACTACCTAACTAGGTTTCACTTAAGACAATTGTTCTAGAGCTCCTATAACACGGCTGTAAAAGCACTGCAAAGGCATTTCTACAACCTTTCCTACCGCTTTCTTAAGAAGTGGAACAACCTTATTTTAAGATGAAAGGCAGGGAGAGCTGACTCAATGATTTAGAGCACTAGCTAGCTGCTTCTGCAGATCAGGGTCTGATTCCCAGGATCTACGTCATAACTCAGAACCACCTGTAACTACAGTTCTAGGGGAATCAAACAGCCCTTTCTGGCATCCTTGGGCACTAGGCATTTATACGGTGCATATACATACATGCAAGCAAACCACTTAGCAAAAGCCAAAAGCCTGGGGTGAGGGGTGGGAGGATGGCAAGAGGCAAGTGGATCTCTGAGTTGAGGCTAGCCTGGTCTATAAAGCAAGGTCCAAGATAGCCAAGCTACACAGAGAAACCCTGTCTTAAAAAAAATAACATAAAAATAAATAAGTAAATAAATAAATAAATAAAAAATTTATGGGGCTAGAGAGATGTCTCAGTGGTTAAGAGCACTGGCTGCTTTTACAGAGGTCCGGAGTTCAATTCCTAGCCACCACACTGTGGCTCACAACACAGATAGGGGGATCTGATGCCCACTTCTGACATGCAGGTGTACATGCAGATAGAGAACTTATATACATAAAATACATAAGTAAATAATATTTTTAAAATAAAAAAGGATAGCAAGGAATTCTATGCAAGCAAGGACAGAATAGACTCAAATTCAAACTCTGCCTATAGCATTTGCCTTTTTATTTATTGATACAGTGCTGGGAGTTAATGTAAGTATCATACCTCGTCGTCCACCTCCACTTCCACCACCTCTCATGAATTCAGGCCTTCTGGTGGCAAACGAGACTTTAATGATGTTTCCATGGAATTCTTTTCCTAAGAAGAAAAAACAGTTTCTGAGGCTGAGCAAAGTGGTACATACCTATAATCTCAACACTCAAGAGGCTGAGGCAAGAGGATCACTGAGATTATGAGGTCCCAGCTTCAGCTAGACAATTAAGACCTTTTCTCAAAAAAGAAAAGGAAAGGGCAAGAAGTTTTACTAAACTTAAAAACAAAAGTATCTATTATTTTTAATATTAGATGCAGGTAAAAGTTTGTTTTCTAATGTTGAAGACTGAATCCAAGGCCCAATGCAAACACCCTAGATAGCACTGAGCTATAGTCCTAAATCCTGTTTAATATTATATATAAAGATTTAATTTGTAGAATTATCAACTATATCATTTATTTCTTAAAGGGAATGGGTGTATGTACAAGTGCACGCGCGCGCACGCGCGCACACACACACACTTGTATATAGGCTTCTGATTGTATATGGACTTCTGATTGTATATGGGCTTCTGATTGTATATGGGCTTCTTTGTGTGCTTACAATTTAGAATAAACAATCAGGTGGGGGAGCAAGGTTGCGGATCAAATCTAAATGTAAAATTGTCCACAACAGGATCATGTTTGAATACTTGGTCCTCAGTTTGTGGCACTATTTTGGAAGGTTGTATAATGTTTTAAACAAGGCACCTAGCTGGCAGATATCAACTAAGCCAATTTTCTATACCTATATCAGGGTTAAAATTAATGTGCAAGGTAAGATTAAGGAAGCACTATAAACAATCAAAGATACAGTTCATCTAATTTCTACAAGCACATAAAAGCACAAGCTTCTATTTTCTTGATCACTTTTAAACAAGAAAATAACCATTATCTCACAGAGTATGTCTTGACTTCCAGAGTAGAAAGACAACACTTCTGAAGTATATGAATGGATCTAGAGAAATACTAAGCAGTTAGAAGCACTGGCTGCTCCTCTAGGGCACCAGTTCAATTCCCAGTACCCACATTTCCAGAGGATGTGATATACTCTTTTGGCATCCAAAAGCACCAGCTGAGCAAATCTCTGTATGCACAGACATACACGCAGGCAAAACATCCAAACACATATATAATTTGAAATATAGAAATGAAGCATACCATCAAACCAATCAATGGCCGCCTTAGCTGATGGAGGGTCATCAAATGATACTGTTGCTTCCCCTTTTGGCTTTCCCGTGTCTTTGTCTGTGTAAAGATTTATCATTGGTTTTCCAGTTTTTTTGTTAGTCTAAGAAAAGAAAATGACCAAATTGGTATTGTATTTCAGGAATAAGTGATCATGTATCATTCAGGCAGATTTTTTTCAAAGATTATTTTTAATTCTTTGTATATATGTATGTATATATGCAGCATGCACCTCAGAGTTCAAGTCCCTTCAGAAACCAGAACCATTAGATTCTCTGTAGCTGAAACTACAGGACAGGATAAATAGCCCAAACAAGGGTGCCCCTAAACTCAGGTTCTCGGGAAGATCAGTACATGCTCTACACAGTTGAGCCATCTCTCCAGCCAAGTAAAGATAATTCTTAAAAGGCATTCGTACTATAAAATATTATATATCAAATATAAAAATGAAGTTATCTGTAGGTGTGGGCAATAAAAAATTTCCATGCTACAGTAAATGAAAACAAACTATAAAAATCTTCTAAGGGACCAGACATGGATGCCTTTAATCCCAGTACTTTAGAGGCAGAGGCAAGGTCAGTCTTAGAGTTTAAGACCAGCTTGGGTCTACGTAGTGAGTTCCACAACAGCCAGCACTTAAAAAAAAAAAAAAAAAAAAAGTCTGTTGAAGAGCTAACACACGTTAGGGTCTGGATCCCTCTTCCAGGACCAGCAAAAACAAAACAAAACAAAACAAAACAAAAACAAAGCAAACACACAAACACACACACCAAAAAACAAACAAAAAACCTAAAATAGTATGCTCTTTATGAATAATTTATTTAAACCTATAAAAATCAAGTGGAAGAAGGAGGTCAAGACCAGGCTACAGAAACCCACAGAGATAGCTAATCTGAATGAGGAGCTAATGGGCCCCCAGACTGATAGCTGGGAATCCAGCATTGGGCCTACTCAGACCCACTGAACATGGGTCTCAGCTAGAAGGCCTGAGCAGTCTAAGGGACCTCTGACAGTGGAACCAGAATGTACCCCTGGTGCACAAAAGGACTTTGGGAGCACATTCCCCATGGAGAGTTACTCCCTTAACCTAGAGGCGGGAGGGAGAGACTAGTCCCAAATCCAAATGTCTTGGCAGACTTTGTTGACCCCTCCTGGAAGACATCACCCTCCCTGTGGAGTAAGAGGGGGAAAGATGAGATTGGAGGGTGGTTAGGGGACATGGGAGGGTGGGAGATAGGCAGGGAGGGAGGGAACTGGGATCGATATGTAAAAGAAAAATAAATATGTGGATTTTTATGTGGATAATGTTTCATAAAAATACATGATTTTGTAAAACATTTAAAGGCCAGGAACAATCTTAAAAAAAAAAAAAAAAAAAAAAAAAAGCAATACATTATTAAGCAATACATCGTGCTTTGGCTGAGATGATGGTGGCACACACCTTTAATCCCAGAAGAGGAATTAGAGAAGGCAGAGGCAGGTGGATCTCTATGAGTTCAAGGCCAGCCTGGTCTACACAGTGAGGTCTAGACCAGGCTCCAAAGCTACAGAGAAACCCTGTCTTGAAAAACTTTAAAAAAAAAAAAAAAAAAAAGTGTGGCTAGCCATGGTGTCTTGTCCCTGGACACAATGGAAGCCCCTATCTCAAAACAATATAAAAAAAAAAAAAAAAAAAAAACCTGACATTGTGTGTGTCATGTACAAATTTAAAAAGCCACAACAAAAATACCCCAAAAATTTCTCAACAAAAAAGTAATTTTACCAACAACCAAAGCAAGGAATAATGAATGTGATGTCAATCAAGTATTATCTACCTAATCCTGCTCTAAAGGCTGCTTTTCAGTTCAAGATAAGTACATGCATGAAATTAAGTGACAAGTATTTTGGAGGGGGGAGGTGTAATGACTTTAGCTAAAGTCATCTGGGAAGAGGAATCTCAATTAAGAAAATGCTTCCATCAGACTGATTTTGATGATTGATATGAGAGGTCTCCGCACACTGGAGGATTTGCCACCTCTGAGCAGGTGGTCCTGGGTAGTATAGGAAAGCAGGCTGAGCAACCAAGTATTCCTCCTCGGTTTCTACTTCAATTCCTGTCCTGACTTCTCTCAGTGATGGATTTTGATAAGGCAAACAAAATAAACCCTTTCCTTCCCATGTTTCTTTTGGTCAGAATAGTCTATCACAGCAATAGAAATCTAAATAAGGCACTAAGCAAAGGCCTACAGACATGGGGGAGCACATGCCTTACAAGATTTAGATAATGCTGACTTCAATATACAGACTCACAATGGAATGCATGTATACTAATTAAAATATTAATTATAAAATCTTCACTGTGACACTTTTTACTTACCTTGATAATTCCTATTTGCTTAAAGAACTCTCCCACTTGATCTGTAGACACACCCTCCCCAAGTCCTTGCACAAAGATTGTGTTGTTATCTGAATTATCAGATTCTGAATCTAAGGGGAAAAAATTATGATCAATTTCACATATTCTTTGGTTTTACCACTCCTGTTCAGTAATCAAAACCATTTATTGACTAGTATTACATTGCTTCTAAGCCCTAATAGAAGGACCAATATGAAATCTTATATAAACATGCAAAGTATTCATAGTAGTTGTAAAATGAAGGTTACACTCTGAAATGCATATTGACAAATAAAAGGGAGACATTAAAAGTATTGCTCTTCAGATCCAGAACTAAAGCTCATGAAGAGACGAAGAAAGTTAATTAGCACACCTTTCTCTGAAGAACTTTCAATTGTATATAGTCATACAAATGACTAATCAATGCTTTTAAAAGGCTTTCTAGTACAAAATTCCCCCAAACTGGACATTTGTCTTTCAAGCCAGTCAGCCAAGCATAATTGCTGGTTTCCCATTCACTGCAAAAAAAAAGCCTTGCACATATATATATATATATATATATATATATATATATATATATATATATCATATATATATCAGAAGGTAAGAGCACCTGTACACACACCTTACCTTACACGCACACTTTTGGATTAGTACAACAAAGTAAGAAAGTTGTATAAAAATTCAGTCCATCAAGGGATAATTCAGAAATTGCCATCCATATAGAATACTTTGGCATCTTAACAAAAACAAAAGTTCTGATTTCAATATATATTAAATATTTTTTACTCAAATAGATTTTAACCTCTAAACCATAACTTTCAAAATGCTCCAAAAGCAAATCTACAGCCTTGAATTCATCTAAAACCGAAAAGCCACATAAAATTAGTGCCTTCCACCCAGAGAAAGACAATTCTCTTATACATGAACTTAAATTTGTTATGTTCACTAAAGCTACTAATCTATGAGCCTTTTATGTTTCTGTAGCCCTGGTTGTTCTGGAACTCACTCTAGACCAGGCTGGTTTCAAACTCAGAGATAAGCTGCCTGTGCCTCCAAATGCTGGTATTAAAAGGCATATACTGCCACTACCCAGCTGAAAGTTTTTTAAATACAGCATTTTTTTTAATATCTCTGTCGCTAAGATAGCAAACTTCTCTTAAATTGGACTGTATTAACGCTAGTAACAGCAAACATTTGATTGTTTCTTCAAATAAGAAAAAGCATTAATACAGAAAAGCACAAACAACAATTTCTCTAGCAAGCATTCTATTCAAGACAGCATGATTTTTTTGGAGGGGGGGGAGGTATTCTTTTTAGAAATCAAATTGCCCAGATCTGGCAGCACCATTAATTAAGTCAAATTAACTCCCCCTCTAATATTTTCTCCTCCAAACACATTTTCCTCTTTAAAGAATAGAAAACTGACATCTTGTAACTGCAAAACCAAGCTATCAAGAATCTTACCAGCATCTGGTCTGGGCCCATAATCCCTGTGACCTAAGAGAAGAAAAGACAAGGCTGTCTAAGGTAACTCTTTTGAAATTGAAAGAAGATGGTAATAACCAAGCATGTAAAGTCAATACTTCCAAACCATTGAAAGTCAACCATCACAGGTTTATAAAATAATACTTAAGCAATTTTTATTAAAAGTTTAAGAAATTGAGATGAATGTCAACATTTCCTTAAACTTGCCCAAGACGGCACCCACCACTTTTGTCATTATTCTTGTATCACCTTTGTCAAGCACTGATCGTAAAGACTAATTGGAAACCCCTAATTTAAAAACACCATGTCAACTACCTTTATAAAAGAAAAAACCTACTGTGAAAACCCAGTGAAATCCTCACTCATTGATCACAGACTCTTTCATGCAAATGCACTGTGTAGATAGAAACCTGGACTATTTGAGATCAGTTTTGGCTTTTAATATTTACTTTGATATAAACATGAATACAGAGTATACACACAACACACCAGCCTCAACAAAGTAAGAAAGGGCTGAGACTGCATCTGCGAGATATTGGTGGCTTTTAGGTTTATATAGCATTTCCACTGAAACATTTTGGGATACTCAGCACTTACCACCAAAATTTTTGAAGCCACCGCGGTCACCACCACTGCAGAGGAAAAATTGAAGAAATGATTTCTTCCTTAAGTCTCTAATGTGCTGAGCCCTGGGCTCAATCTACACTTAACTGTCACAAGTAGAGTGCCTAGGAAAATAGTAGCACCACTAACTTTCCAGTAAATTCCATTTAAGAATTCAATGATTCAATCTAAGTGCTTTCTCTAGGATTTATTTGTACAAGTTGTCTTTTCACATTTATTATACTTTTTATGTTAAAAAAGAAGGCACTTCCCAACCCCAAGCCAAAAGACTACTACTCAAATCATAACTCAAAAAGCATGAAGAATGTGAAATTGGAGTGAGTATTCTTTTCTAAGGGATATTTTTGAAATACAGGAAAAAGCTAAAAGACCAGACATAATAAAAAGCCAAGTTAGACTTTGATAGCACAATAGAAAAGGTAAAACCTGAGTATAGATTCTGCTGTGATAGTAAATTATGGGTTTTATGAGACGAACTTATTTAATAATATACAAATTTTAACAAAAATGAGCCTGAATGAAAGCAGTCTTAATACTTGAACTTTTTGAGAAAACTGATAAAATGAGGACTAAAAACATCTTAACTCAAAACAGTTCTTCTCCATTATCCATTAGAATATAACATCTTTTCATATCACAGCTGAGGTTCAATGGTGCCAAATGCTCTTAAGTATCAAAGCAACAGATTATGTTAGAGAAAGCAAATACTCCAACATTATAGCTGCCCATAAAATGACTTTATTTGGCAAATTTACAGTGTCAGTTAAGTCAATGATCCTTATACACACAGCTTTATGTAACAAATCTAAGCAGCTCATTCTACTTAAGAAATTAAAACAAAAAAATTCTATGTATCCCTTAGGTCTGCTTCTCTTCATAAAAAACATTCTTCTAAAACACAGGTGGTGATAAAGAAATAACACAAAATATCCTGATATCTGATTTCCTGCTCATCTTTATCATGATGTTAGAAGCTATCTACTTACAAATTTATGCTCTAATGATTACCCAACACTAGAAGGCTTTTCTGAATCACCCAATGAAAACTACTGACTAAATGAGAAAGCTTTCTCCTTTGCATTTTATTACCCTGACATAAAGATACTTTGCCCTGTAGTCAACTTAGGTACAGATACATGTGTTTTAATTTGCTTTTGTTGTGTAAATCACAGAAAACCTTTCTAGCAGAAAAATAAGTTTAGTTCAGAGCTATGGAGACAATATTAAACTTAAGTCCTTCATAGACAGCTTTGTATTTGAAATTACTATTTCAGCACAGTACCTATGTCTTCCCTACATTTTAAATAACAGGTATATCATTGCTACCTCTGTAAGAAAGAGAAACTAGTCATTTTCATTTTGAGACAGGGTCTTAATAATGGTCCTGATTTTGCTACATACATAAAAATGACCTTGAGTTCTTCCTCAAGTGCATTTGCCATGAAGAGCCCAATAAAGCTGAGGTCAAACTGTTGGGAAAAAAATGTGTCCTTTCTTTTGCAGTACTGGAGATTGAACATAGAGCCTCATGCTTGCTTGAGTGGGTGGTCTACCATTAAGCTATACTCCGAGCCCGTTGAAAATATTAGAAGCCAAGGTTCCCTTAAAGATAAACCTCAGAATCCCAATGACAGACAAGAATTATTGAAAATATCAAGCCCACATTTCTTAAAAATTGTTGATGTTTAATTTCTTTATTTTCTTGTACATGGTGCACTCAGGTATGTGTATTTGCACAGCTGTGCCTGCATGTGGAGGCCAGACATCTATCAAGAGTCTTCTACTGTTCACCACCTTTTGAGATAGGATTTTTCACTGAACCTGAAGCTCATGGATCAGCTAGAATGGCTAGCTGGCTACTCAGCCAGCACTGAGATTACAGGTGAGTGCCATCACGCCATTTTAGGAAGTTAGGGTGTTTAAGATGAATGCAGACTTTTATAAGGAAAGTAGAAGCTATGCATTAATAAAAAAAAAATATCCTAACTGCTTTGTTGTCAACAAAACTGCTGATTTGGCCCACAATTCAAGGAAAATATGCAATTTTATAAGGCAGACTCATTTCCAAGTTGGCCAACAATATAACTTTGAATAATTTTGGTGGGAGTGGTTGATTTTTGAGACAGGGTCTGTCTACATAGCCCTAGCTGTCCTGGAACTCACTCTAGACCAGGCTAACCTCAAAGTCAGAGATTCAACTGCCTGTGACTCCCAAGTACTGAAATTAAAGGTGTGCACCATTATGTGGCATGGGCGAACAACAACAAAAGGCAGAAATGACTCAGTGGTTAAGATCACTTGCTATTTTCAGAAACCCAAGTTTGGTTGTCCAGCACCCATGTTCAGCAATTGCACAAAACTGCCTATAATTCTATCTCCATATGATCCAATAACCTCTTCCATCTGCAGACACACCATACATATGGCTAATATTTACAACAGTTAAACACAAATAAATATAAATTTAAAGATGCATCTCTAAAAGGATATATAAAAACAGTAAGGTTGCTTCCTTCTTCACAACACTCAGTTCTACACCCTTACTATTCAAAGGGTTAGCACATGCATAAACATAGCTTAAGAGCTTCTCAGAAAAATTCAGGCTCAGTCTCCACACAATGACAATTTGTACTTCACTAAGAGCCCTGGGTAAATCATATGCATATTTAAATCTGAGAAGCACTACATTCAAATAACACTCAACCATTTTTTCAAGTAAATTTTTTATTCATTATATTACATTCCCTTTACTAAGAAATTTATTGTATTAACTCCAGAAACAGACTTTAAGAGTATTCACTAGTAAAGGAGATATCCCTGTGGCAAATGTTTCTTTCAAACTTGCAGTTAAGTTACAAAGTTTTTTCTTCCACATATTAAGGTCTCATTAGCAAAATCAGACAAAAAGATATTTCAACAGCTGAGTCAAGACGCTACAAATTTGTTTTCAATCCCAGAAAAAGAAGCAAACATTTGCACAAAAGAATTCCCCAAGGCCATTATAAGGTAAAGTAGAAGAGATATGTACAAGACATATGCATCTTCAATTTAATTGGCTGAGTATCCCTACATAAGGAAAATAAATCCAAAACCAAAAGGAAAAGAGGACTCTAGGGTAGACTGAAGGTTTCAATGTATTATCATCACATATTCAGAAAAGGCAGATTCAATAAAAAAAAAGAAAACCTGGGGTTGGAAAGATGGCTTGGTAGATGAGAGCACTAGGTGCTCTTCCAGAGAATCATATTCAATCCCCAGCACCCACATGACTCACAGCCATCTGGAACTTCAGTCCTAGGGGAATCCAATGCCCTCTTCTGGCCTTCATGGGCAATGTATGCACGCAGTGTAAAGGGATACAAGCAAAAAGAATATCATACATATAAAATAAAAAGTTAAAAAAACAAACTTGTTTGAAGAAAAGATTTGAGTTTGTCTTTCCTCCCAAGACAGGGTTTCTCTGTGTAACAGCCCTCCCTGGCTGTCATGGAAATTGCTTTGTAGACCAGGCTGGCCTCAAATTCACAGAAATCCACCCATCTCTGCCTCTGGAGTGCTGGGATTAAAGGTGTGTGCCACCAAGCCAAGCTTAAGTTTTTGTTTTAGAGGCTTGTACTGTTTTCTTGTTTGAAGGCAGTTTCCTATTTCATATAACTTGGATCAGCCTAGTACAAGGGGGCCCAGGCTGGCTTCAAACTCACAGCAATGCCCCCAAGTATTGGGACTGATAAACATAAGCCATCACATTAAGCTCTCAATTTATGATTTAAAAAACAAAAACAAAACAAACAACCCAAAAACTACATGTTTCTAAAATTCCTAGAAAGTCATAGGATGATGCAGGAATACTGTCACACCACCAACTTATCACTACTAGGAAATAAACCCAGAACAATGTTGCTAAGTTATCCAGTCTACAGCTCAAGCTCTCGGTTCTTCTGCCTTTACCTCCCAAGTAGCAGGGCTTAGTATGAACTAGGATGTAGGAGTCCTTTACCTTAAAAAAACTCACTTAGAAAAAGAAAGGACATAGCTAAAAAGCAATAAAAGAATTTAAAACTTTGCACTGTGCTTGAGTTTTCATACTAATAAATCTAGAACACATATTTTGGGAGTGGGAGGAAAAGACCAACAATATTGTATGTGAATGATTTAATCAATTTGATATCATTCCTAATAGTCTGTTTGAATTCCCTCCATGTCCTAGATGTGTAGCAAAAAGGCTTTCAGAATCAACATTTATAAATTAACTTTAAGAAGACGAGAATTCTCTTTGTAGAGCTGTAATGTCCAATATATAGTTAGTTTCTGCATGAGTGTTTAAAATGTATACTAAAATGTGATGACCTCTAAATATCAAAAAGGAAATGAAGTTCCAGTTCTAGCATCTATTACATGGTATACTTTAGATGTATTGAGTTAAAGTATATTAAAACTGATTTCACTGATATTATTTGTTTTCTCTCTTTGTCAGTCCTGTAAAATGAACCCAAGAGACTATAGCTCTGGGCTATAGTTAGTTTCCTTTTCAGTGTGGCTTCTAGGACATTTAAAGCAGCATACATGGTTCAAATTTAAAACCCACAGTTTTCCATGAAGTGCTGTTCTAGATTACAGCTACCAAATATAGTCTCCATCATATTCAGGTGCTGAAAATAAAATACAACTTTTATTTATTATTTTTTGGTTTTTTTGAGACTTGGTTTCTGTGTAGCCCTGGTTGTCCTGGAACTCACTCTGTTGACCAGCCTGTCCTGGAACTCAGAGATCCCACCTACCTCTGCCTGCCATTAAAGGTGTGTGTAACCACAACAGGCTAGAATTCAATATTTTTTAACCATCATTGGCAAACACTTTACCACTAAGCTACCATGTGCCACCATGCTGGGCTGAATATACACATTTTTCAAAGAGAGCTAATTAAACTTCTCTTACAAAAGGAAGAAAATACTCAAAACTTTCAGAACAAATTTGGAATTTACCCGTAAGAACTTACTTGATTACATACAAACAATGGGGGGGGGGGGAGTTATTCTGCAAGATAATAATCAATGCTTAAAAAAAATAAAGGTCCTGGAACATCTTTATCTTAGCTTCTATCCCATTAAGTTGTCAATGTTTCTCTCCAAATTAAATCAGTGGCTTCTTTTTTGATTTAAAGTCTCCCTCTAGCTAACCAGTCACAGAATAAGAACATCCCATTCTTTACCACATATCCAAATCTCACCCTCATAACTATGACCCTTTTTTTAAAGATGATAAATCTAACCATTCTGTCCCTCTACCCTTCTATACCCCCACAGATAAAAGTTTCAACATACTAAGTTAATTAGAAAAAATTGCATTGCTGAAATTAAAACTCCTGTGTATTTTGTTAGTTATGCACAAAACCAAGTATGTTTTATAAAAAAGAGAGATATATGAAACTGGGCATTTATAGTCAAATTCACAACACTGTACCCCAATGAATAAGCTAAAGGGCACATCTTAAAAATGTTATAGCACATGAAAATTATATGAACTCTCATTTTTTGTTCTTTTGAGACAAGAGGGTAGTCCTAGAACTCTATGTAGATCAAGCTGGCCGTGAGTGAGTTCACAGAGATCTGCCTGCCTCCAGAGTGCTGGGATTAAAGGTGTACACCACCACACTCAGCCCAGAGTTCTAACTTCAGTATTCATAAATAAAGTTTTATTAGAACAGAGCCTGATTTGTTTACATTCACTTATGACTACTTTGGTGCTCTAAGGACAAGTCTGAAGAGCTACAAAGCCTAAAACATTACAATCTTGCCTTTAACAACAACAACAAAATCCCCAAAAGACAAAAGTGTTGCTACCTCAATAAAAAAAGTAATAGCCACCCAGATTTCTCAACAGGCTTTATGTTTAGAAACTAATCTACTGGGGGAAGAGGAAGTAGTCAAGACTAAAAAACTCTTCATCATTTTCATTTTAACAAGATCAGCATCATTTTCAACTAATATATACCAGGCTTCTGGACAAGCTCTTTGTATGGTGTTTCTATGTATAAAGAGATTTAAAAATAAAAACTTAGCTCACCAATTAGTATCTGAGCTACAAATTATACTCAAAATATATTGCCAAGGAAAAAAGACCCAGACTGTTTAAGGTCCTTCTCTCTTAGCAGGGAAGAACCATTCAACATTCTTTCAACCCTGTAGATCAAAGATGGGTGCTTAGTCACAAACTAAAATGTGATTTATAGACTCCCTACCCATTCCCTTCCTCCTAAAAACAGTCAGTTTTACTAGATAATTAGACTGTAGCTTCCTTATGCAGAAAGTTGAACTTATGACACATATAACATTGATAGCATTCCAGGTAGTCAGTTATATAAAACATCTCCATTTGGTAAATTAAATATCTGACAGTTGTTATCTCAGGGATTCAGTTTTAGGTTAGGGAGAGGTTACTAGGTAAAAATTAAGTACCATTTCACTTTATACTGTTAATTTATATACAAATAATAAGTGATGGTAACATTGCTCTTTTGATAATGAAGACACATATAACATCATTTATCTTTGTAAAGTAAATGACTACCAATCAAAAAAACTCATTTTCTAAAACAACCTTTATCGTCTCTTACAAAAATTTTCAAAATTATTAGATGTTGGAATTTCTATAATATCAAAGAATATAGTATGTTAAAAGCAGAAAAGCAAATTTATGGCTCACTTGAAACGAGTGCGTGTGTGTGTGTATGTGCGTGCGTGTGTGTGTGTGTGTGTGTGTGTGTGTGTGTGTGTGTGTGTGTGTGTGTGTGTGTGTGCGCACATATGTTGTTTTTCATGTCACCTTAAGGGACATTCAGTCCCTAAGGACAGGACTGAAATACTATTGCCATATCATTAAATATCAGGACAATGACAATTTCAATTCCCAGTAAACATGAATTATTTTAAAGCCTGTTTATTTCACAAATTTACAATCTATAAATTTCATCTTAGGGCATAGACCAATTGGTTTTTCATCCCATTTTCAAGACCAATATACTAACTTTACAGATATATTTAAAAATTATGCTAAAATCAGTTATAACTTATGTTGTAAACATGAAATCAACATTAATTTAAAAATAGCAATGAGAAAAGGTAAATTAAAGGTTTCACACACCAAAGCTATGATCAGAAAAATTACAGAATGTTGTGTGTTATAGTAATTATTCCAATAATTATTTTTAAGGAGAGACATACATTAAAATTTCTTTACATGTCTATCCCATCTTTCTATTCTGCCACTGCCTAATACTTTCCTTGCCCAAGGGAACTCTGTGTCTTCCATATAGATTGACTTACCTTTTCATTGTTAAGATACTTTGGTTTCCAGTATCTTTTAAAGGAATTTTGAATCTAGCTCCAGCAAGAAAACCAATTAAGTAATTCAACTGAATCATAACCACAGCAGGGAGCTTTAATGGTGTTTAAATTAATATACACCATATGAAATACTATCAACATAGTCTCTTCTGAAGTAATTTATGACAGAGATTTCAAAGTAAAGTTTTAATTTGTTCTTTTTTTTTTTCTACAACATAATCTCTGAACGCCTCTTAACTAAAGTAAATGCCAGAATAAAGGAAAGGACTAAGAGAAAGAGAAAATGAAGGTATCTGTAACTAAATACTTACCTTGATCCTGTCATAGGACCTCTTCCATCCTTGTCATATCCCCCACGCCCTCTACCTCCTCCCTGTGACCCGCCATATCCTCTATTATCTTCTCCATACCTACTCACATCACGACGGTCATCTATAAAAACAAAAATATAATACATAAAAATACTGTCACTTCAATTTTTTTATGTTGTTGCAACAAATAACTCCCTACATTAGGCTGATCTTGAATTCTTGAGCTTAAAACAATTTTAACTCTCATATAGGAATACTGATAATATGCCACCATACCAAGCATTTATTGTTATTTCTGATTAAGTGCTTCAAAGAATAATTTTAAATGTCACCTTAAGCCACATATATGTCCCTCAGAGGACACAAATACACCAAAATGTAAGCAAAATACATATTCTAGAAATGTGTTTGAGAATTACATCTATGTCAGATTACACACTACTGCAAAACCTGATAGCAAGTGGAATGATTTAAGCTGAACTAGAAACTTTGGATTTAAGAACTTTAATAACTTAAAAACAGAACTCTAATTCTATATTTTTTTTTCCACCTCAAACACATTAAATGTGTCAAGCATAGATCAGGCATAACCACAGCCACCACACATTTTCAAACTGAGAAGATATTCAGAAAATGACTATTTGCTTTTACTCATTCACTCTATTATCAATATGGCTGGTACTATAGTTCAGTGATGAAGTGTTTACATAACATATATAAAGCCCTGGGATTCAATTCCTAGAACAACCAAAATAATTTTTTCCCAGTAAAACTGTTTAATAACCACTTAGTAGGAGCCAAGTCCTATCCAGACAATAAATGCATTATGGGGGGTGGACTTTTGTCCTTAAGCTACTGAGTTTCATGATGTGGTCTGAGTCCTACATCAGTAACATATATAAAGTGCTATGGAACAAGAGAAATTAATGACTATACTTTCTCCCTAAGATTAGAGAAGGCTAGCACAGGACAACTTTCCCAAATCAAGTATACCACCAGCAAAAGAACTGACAACAGGGGCTGGAAAGATGGCTCTGTGAAGAGCATTGGCAGCTCTTCCAGTTCAATTCCCAGCAACCACATGGTGGCTCACTGTCATCTATAATGGGATCCAATGTCTTCTAGCATGCAGGTGTACATGCAGATAAAGCACCACATACATAAAATAAACCTTAAAAAGATTATGAAAAGGAAGGAGAGAGAGATGAAGGAAGGAAGGAAAGAAGGAAGGAAGGAAGGAAGGAAGGAAGGAAGGAAGGAAGGAGAGAAAGGACAACAAACAAGCTGAGTGGTGGTGGCCTGGGGTCTTTAATCCCAGCACTCAGCAGGCAGAGGCAGACTGATCTCTGTGAATTTGAAGCCGGCCTAGTCTACTGAGTGAATTCCAGAACCGCCAGGACAGTTACACAGAGAAACAATTCTCAAAAGAAAAAACAAATTTTTTAAAAAGAGAAAGAAAAAAAACTGACAATAACATTGTCAAATAAATGCTCAGAGTTTAAAACAAAGGAAAAGTAAACAAAGTCACATGACCTCACAATCTCCAGATAGTTAAAAAAAAAGTTTTAATAGTTTGATGGCCATGAGAAATCTATGTCCAATCATCTAAAATTTTATCAACAAGTAAAATTCTAAGAGTATAATCCAAACTCAACAAACAATTCTGTGAATGAATAAAGAAAAAGTTAAGAGCCATTATAATCTTACCTTGTGTGTGGTGGCTGTAGTTTTCCCTTTGTGAATGGTAAGACTGCTGGTTTTGATTATAGGAATCATGTTGCTGATAATTTGACTGCTCATCGTATGAGCCTTGATGCTGATCATAACCTGACTGCTGGTCATAAGAACCTTGCTGACCATAGTCAGACTGGCCATATGAAGGTGCTCTTCCACCTTGGCTAAACAGAAGTCAAGAACATAAGATCTTACTTTACTATAGCAAGTTAAAGAACACCAAAATAAAAAGGCCTAGTCAGCTAGACCTCAGCAATGTCTAATACTATGCTCTTATAGTTAATTATTTGGTTCTTCAATCTATAAAAACTCATCAACAGAACACACTCCAAAAACAATTTCACTATCACTAAAAAAATGCCAAAGGGGAGAAAACAACAACAACAAAGCACTTTTAAATGCCATTAACAAAATAACTAGTTTTTTACTTTCTTGAGCTAAAAAAAAAAAAAGAGAGAGATATGATTCTTTAGTAAACAAGGCCAGTAAGTGATGAGTTCTCTTACTAGTTACACTGAAAGGCTCTTTGTCACTACCTTTCAACATCATGTCTTTTGTATTTGTAGCCAGGCATGATGCATGTTCTTTTGGTATTGGAGAGACAGGCACATTATGACTTTAAGGCCAACCTACATTACGTAGATATTGGTCTCAAAAGGGGGGAGAGGTAGGGAGGAATTGTCTCCAATTTTAACAGTTAGACCTAATTCTACAGAATACCACAACAATCTATTCCAATTCCCAACTCAAAGCACCACAAACCTATAGTTTAAACACTAATTATTTAATTTAAAATAGTAAAAAAAAAATATTTCTCTTTGTTTTACATTTATTTCATTCTTTCAAACATACAGCCTTTATAAAAGCATTTCCCTTATGATTAAATTTAGCAATAAGGCTTAAAGTTTTTTCCTAATGCAGCATGTCTTCCAGATATTATTTTCTACATATGTACTTTCTGCTTACTTTTCTAAGACCAATAATCTGACCTCACAGTTCTTTCCCCAGTGCCATTTACACTTCACTCAAAGTACTTCTGTCACTGCAGCAAGAAACAGACAACTAGAAACCTAAGGTTCTGGTTCTTTTAACCTTCTTCACCTCTACAAAAAGAAATAACCACTAGTGTTGCTTCATTGTGGTGTCTGAGGACCAAATACACTCAGGAATGTGGATTAGTCCACCAAATAGAAAACAATAAAACTCCATTAAGAAATAATACTAGTAGTTATTTCCATTTTACAGAGGCCTATATATAGTTTTAAGCCAACATGGCTACACAGTGAAACACTTCTAAACAAAAAAGGGAAGGGAGGCCTAGGGAGATGGCTCAGTGTTTGAGAGCACTTGTTTTTGCAGAGGACCCAAAGTCAATTCCCAACACCCACATGGTAGCTCACAATCAGTTGCATACAACTCCACTTCTAGAAGATGCAATGCCCTCTGTGGACATCAGCACACACACATGGTACACAGAATACACATAATACTCACAAATCAAAATAAATGTATCTAAAAAATATTTTTTAAAGGTAATGCATCCAAGTGGCACAAAAACAAAATGAAGGATTTGGGCACAGTGGTAGAGTACTTACTTATATAGCATATGCAAAGCTTTGGGTTCTATTACCAGGATTACAAAATAATTAAATGGAACTACAAAGGCAGGCACACCCAAGACAAATTCAATAGTTTACTGTTTCCTTACCCTCCTGATGATTCCGTGTTTTGTTGTCCCTGGTTATTATATGATTGCTGGCCATATGAGCTCTGCTTTTGATTATCATAACTCCCATAGGACTGTGAATAACCTAAAAATTAGATAAGAATACTATTTAGTAAAGGCTCTGATTCCTGACTCTCTAAAATAGCAATTTAATAAACCAGTCCAACCTGATTGATTTTGTCCATAACCGGAGTAACCACCATAGTTTTGTCCATACGAAGAATCAGTCGTTTGCCCATAACCAGAATAGTTCTGAAATTCAGGTAAACACTCAAACTTTACTATTTACTAAATAAAATAACTATACTTAGTAAATATAATAACCATTTATAAGGAAAACAACTGATTTTTCAACCTACTTGTGATGTTTGTCCGTAGCCTTGACTGCCTTGATTTCCATAGGAAGAATAACTGTAAAAGAAAATTGTAATACTTGAAAGACCTATGCTTAAAGAAACTGAAAAACTTAAATGAAAAACTGCCTTCAACCAAACCTAGTGTTTGACCTGTTTTTTGGCTACTAGTTATAAAGTTATTTTTTTGGCTGTTCTTAGTGAGTGACTCAAAATAAAAGACTATTTATATTTAAACAATAATTCTGCCTGTCTCTTAGAATCTAAATTAATGGCTAACAACTAAAGACATAAAAGAAATCACTCCCAGACCTCTTGAATGTCAGTATCAAAGGTTACTGTAAAAATTTCTCATAAATATTTCACCAGAGCTATAAAACTAAGAAAATTGTGCTTTGGAATAAATAACAGAAAGGCGTTGAACAGTAGCATTCCATAAACAGGTTTTTATTTAATATCAGATACAGTTGCTTGCAGCTAAAAATGTGTATACAAATAACCATTCTGATGACCACATGGTAGCCCATACCTTTAATCCCAGCACTTAAAACACAGAAGCTGGCAGACCTTTGTGAGTTTGAGGCTAGCTAGATCTACATAGCAAGTTTCAAGCTTGCCAAGGCTACACAGTTAGAGCCTGTCTCAAAACAAGAACCAGCCATTCCTAAGAAAGTGCTATTTCCAAAAACTGCATGGTTAAGTCCCACAGTAATTATCTGAAAGAGAAAAAAGGTAACTTGTTTGTTTTCTTTTGAGACAGGGTTTCACTGGCTGTCCTCCCTCTGTAGATCAGGACGGCCTATAACTAGGAGATCCCTAAGTGCTGGGATTAAATGTATGTGCTACCATGCCTGGGTTAAAAATGTAACGTTTTAAGCTTATGGAAACAGATGAATTTCTTTGTACCATTATTTGTTTGAATTGAATATCTTGAACTTCCCAGAAAAGGCAAAAGGCACAATGTTACAAAAGTCCAGTTTAAATGCTTCAGTAATTAGATACAAAGTATCAACAAAAAATAAAAATATACTATATGTCAAAACTGCCAAGTAGTTTGATAAATATGCATTGATATTGAATAAATGTACCTTCCTAAGTCTTAACTTTTTAAAATTATATCATGTAAATACTAGCAAGTCAAAAATCAACTCTCTGATTATATGGCTCTTTAATACCCAAAGAAAAATATCTTCAAAATAAAACCTTTTATTTTAGAGCAATCTAATACTAAAATTCCCGAACTTTTTTTTTTTTTTTTTTTTTCATAATCCCAAACTTTTAAAAATACAAGCAATAAAGAGACACTTGCCAGGTACCTACTCAGAGGCTAGCACTATCTTATAAAAACAAAATCACATCAATTTTGTTTCTGGTATGCTTAATATCTCACATTGAGCTTCCAACAATAGTTGTAGTGTTAGGTTAAAGGTTATTCTGGTAAGCAAGAACAGCTGACCATCATATAGGACTTTTACCAACTGCTAAGCACTGCATTATAGTGATTTAAGAAAATCTGCTCTAACTCTGATCTTAATGTGCAGTGCTGTTTTCTGGCTCAAGTTTCAGTGGAACTAAAGGCTGCCAACTGAACTCGAGAACTTAAGAACGACAGGGTTCAGTTGTCCTTGTTATTCAAATAAATGATTTAATTTAAAAGATAAAAAGGAAGGAAGAAGGGGAGAGAGAGAGAGAGAGAAGAAGAAGAAGAAGAAGAAGAAGAAGAAGAAGAAGAAGAAGAAGAAGAAGAAGAAGAAGAAGAAGAAGAAGAAGAAAATCTGCTCTGGGGCTGGAGAGGTGGCTCAGTGGTTAAGAGCACTTGCTGCTCTTCCAGATAATCTAAATTTGATTCCCAGCATTCATATATTAGTTTACCACCATCTCTAACATCAGTTCCACAAAGATCCAGCACCCTCTTCAGGCCTCTGTGGGCACTGCATGTGTATGGTACACACATGCAGACAGAACACCCACACAAACATTTTTTTAAAAAATTACCACATTATATATCATCAAAAACTAAAATGCTTTTTCTAACAACTTGTTTGATGTGAGTTTTAAGACATTCTCTAGGCAGAGTGATAACTCAGAGGTTAGGAGCTCAACTCCTAGCATCCACATCGGGCAGATCACAAGTATCCCACAGCTTCAGGGGATCTAACACCCTCTGACCTCCAGAGGCACCAGTACTCAATGTGCATAGTCACATGCTAACATACACATAATTTAAAATTAACAATTTTTTTTAATTATCTTCATTTCTAAAAAAAATTTCTAGAGAAAAGATCTTTATAATACCTAGGATTTGTCTTAATCTTTAAGGCATGTATTTATTAATCAAACAGACTATCAAAAGAGAAAGACATTGCATGACAAGCAAGCTCTTTCCCTGCTAACAAGCTTTAATTATTTAGTTACAACCCCCATTTTTTTTTTTTTTCTTTACGAAATAGGGTCTTTTTATGTAGCCCAGACTGGCCTCAAATTTGTTAGTCCTCCTACCTCAAGCTCCTGAATGCTGGGATTACAAGCCTGAACTACCTCATCTAGCCTTATTATCTTAAGACATCCAGATAGCAAATTTTAGAGAGAAAATTGTATTTTTCTCAGTTTCAGCCTCATGATATTATGAAAACATACGTATACTTTACCTTTGCTGCTCACCCCCAGACTGACTGTAACTTCCAGAATCTAAAACACATAAAAAGAATTTTAAATCATATTTAAAATTAAGCTTTCCCCTAAGACTAACTTTAGTTTACACAAATGAAAATATTGCTAGAAACTGTCAAAAATTACATTAAGAAAAAACTAGAAGCCAGGCATGGTGGCACACACCTTTAATTCCAGCACTCAGAAGGCAAAGGCAGGCGGATTTCTATGAGTTCAAGGCCAGCCTAGTTTACATAGTAACTTCCAGGCCAGCCAGAGCTGCAGTGAGGCCCTGTCTCAAACAAAACAAAGCAAAACAAAAAAACAAAAAAACAAACAAACAAAAAAAAATCACACACCCAAAAGAAAATCTAGAAATTAAAGCTGTGCAAGGTGAGGTCTACACAATGTATTTTTTAAACAGTAACTACTTTTTTTTTTTTAAGTAACAACATTGTTAAATCACTGTTCACAATTGCTGGTGGTCACAAGAAAGAAAACAAATAAATCAGTGAAAAGTCATCATTTGAAAAACAAAACAAAAACTCAACCAGGTGTGGTTGTTCATGCCTGTCATCCCAGCACTTGGCAAACTGAGGCAAAAAGGATTGCCAGAGGCTCAAGACCAGCCTATGCTAGGTATAGACTTTCAGACTAGGCTGTATGGACCAGTGAGACCTTGCATCAAAGGAAAAAGGCCAACACAACAACCCACCCCTCAAAGTTTAAGCTACATGTATGTAGCTTAATAAAAGCAAACAAAAAAATGTTTAAACTAATCAGGGCCAAAAAAGGAAGAAATATGCACTCTGACATAATTAATCTACAGACTCACACTATCATTACTACATCAAAACATACACAATTCTTGGACTACTGTGGCTGACAGCACCAATAAGACTCTCTTAAGACTTGCTAAGAAAAGCTGTTGATTTTACCAAACTTCCAAGCAACTAACCAATTGATGACATATCAAACCAGCAATGATACATATCTGCTGCTAGCCTACCTTTTAGTTAACAAAAACTACCTTAGAAAAAAAGCCTAAGCAAATGTGTTAAGTAAAAAGAGCAAAAAAGGGTAGACTTTTCTCTATAGTTCAAAGTATAAGTCATACCAAAATTGTTGAGGAGGATCTACCCTTTAGGTTTATATTCAATGTCAAATGAACAGTATTGATTTGTAATAAGATAGATGTTATATAAAATATTGCAACTACAAAATAGGAGTATCAAATTGATCATAAGGCCGACCTTACCTAATAGTAAAATCTTTAAGAGCAATTTGATAAAATCCAGTTTCTTTCAGTCAATTTACATCATTAGCATATAAAGCTACATCACTACAAGTTTAAGGTGACATTAAATTTGTCACTATTCTACTGCAAATATCTCCAACATGACATGTCTTTTAAAATCCTTAAGACTATTAAATGAAATCTGATAAATTATTTCTATGAAATTAAGGACACAGGCTACATGACATGGGGAGGGATATCTTACATGTCACAGCTATTTCCATAACTGTTAAGAGTAGTAGCTAGCAACCAAAGGAAAACAGGAAAAGAACAAACTCTACCTGAACCAAAAGAAAATAGATATACCTATCAAACAGCAAAGGAAAACCACCCAATCAGAGTAAAAAAGATTGGGGGTAGGTATATAAACACTTGAAGACACAGTCTAATATTTCAGTGTTTCCTTTTGGTTCAGACAAAACCATTTAAGTACTTAAATTTTCTAACCTCTCAAAATCTAATATTTGTCCTTACTTTAGCCTAAGTAATTACAGTCCTCTGAAACTATAAATCTTCTGCTGAACTACACATAAAAGGTACACATAAGAGCACAGCCTTCAGAAAATATGTATTTCAGTAATAAAAATACAGGTGTTATTTTCAGTTTCTTTTTTTTTTTTTTTAAATCAGTTTATAAAATATGTCCTTAAGATAACCTGACATTAGAGTCTTGTGTCTGGACTTGTTCATTTTTTAGAAGTCCTTCTAAATTAACAAAATGTACCAGTGTACTGGGTATTTTTGTTATTGTTTGATTTTTTGTTCGTTCTGTTTTTCAAGACAGTGTTTCTATGTATTGCTTTGGAGCCTGTCCTGGAACTAGCTCTGTAGACCAGCCTGGCCTCAAAATTAGATCCGACTGCCTCTGCCTCCTGAGTGCTGGGATTAAAGGCATGTGCTATCACCCGGCCTGTACTGGCTATTTTATGTCAACTTGATACAAACAAGAATCACCTGAAAAGAAGGAACTTCAATTGAGAAAATGCCTCCCTAAGAAAAGCTGTGAGGCATTTTCTTATTGATGATCAATGGTGGGTGGAGGTCCTGGGTTCTATAAGAAAGCAGGCTGAGCAAGCCATGAGGAGCAAACTAGTAGGCAGCATTCCTCCATAGCCTCTGCATCAGCTCCTACTTTTAGGAGATGCCTGACCTGTTTGAGTTACCTGACTTCTTCCATGAGCACATGTAGAGTAAGCCAAATAAACCCTCCCCAAGTTACTTTGGCCATCATCACAACCAGAGTAACTCAAAAACAAAACTGGTACCAGGACAGTGATTGGTCACAGGTATTGCTGTGACAAACCTGATCTTGTGTTTTGGGAAAGATTGTGGAAGGACTTTCGAACTTTGAACTAGAAAAGCCACTGAGTGTTAAGAGCTCAGTGAGCTGTTCTTTTGGAGCTTGGAAGATAATTACATTGAGGGAAATTCAGATCATGGAGGCCAGGTTTGGGAAGTTTCTGGGGGAAGCAAAGACTCTGATGAGCCTTTTGAGTGACCAATCTGTGGTTTGGGTCAGCTAGGGCTGAAGAGTCAGCTGTGATTAACAAAAGACCAGAAACACTAAATAAAACCTTTCCTTTAATGGGATAATTGATGTTGGTAAGCTAGGAAATTTGTGATGATTAAATGACCAACTAGAAAAGTGGTTCTCAAGTTAACACACATAAGCTGTGCTCTAGAGGTGGGCTAGGTAGTATATTGTGCTGGCAGCCCAATTTGGTACTTTTTTAGAGTCTCCCAGGTGGTACTGGTTTTGAAGGCATTAAAGGGTCAGAGTTACTTTGAGAAGCAAGGAGAGGCCATTGGTTAAGGTTCAGCCTCCGTAGCAGTTGGAGCCCCAGGACTGAAGGGGTCATGAAGAGAAGTTTTGAGGCTTGGACAGGTTACTGGTGAAAGTGCAGCCCAGGATTTTGGAGATGCCAGTACCATGGGACAACCACCAAGAACAGCAGTCAGCTGGATCCTGGAAGACAGGCTGTGTGTGCTAAGAGAGCAGAACCAGAAAAGTGACCCAAACCCTTTGGAGGAGTCAAAAGATGAGTGAATTCCAGACAATGGATGCTAAGTTATTTACAGTTGGAGTTTGGTTTTACTGTGTTCAAACTGGAACTGTGCCTTGGTTCTTCCCTCTTGAAGAAAGTATATTTTTTATTTTATGGAAGCCCACAGTTAAAAGACTAACTTTTTAAAGAGATTTCAGGTTTTAAGACTTGGACTTTTAAAGATACTGAATTATTTTAAAGTGAATTTTTAAGAACTGTGGAATTTTTAAAGTTTATAAAATGTTTTATAGTGTGATGCTGATATTAATGTGTGATCTTGGGAACAAACAAGAAAGGAAAGGCTGTAGCTAAACAGTGATGTTTGTGTGTCAAACTGATAAGGGGTCATTTGTCCTGGACAGTTTTATATCAACTCAGAAGGAATCTCAAGTGAAAAAAGGCTTCCCTAATTTTTTTTTTTTGGTTATCAATTGATGGGGGAGGGCCCAGACCATTGTAGATGGTGCTATCCCTGGGCTGGTGGTCCTGGGTTATATAATAAAGCAGATTGAGCAAGACCGTAAGCAGCACTCTTTCATACTGCAGCCTCTGCATTAGCTCCTGCCTCCAGGGTCCTGCCTTGCTTGAGTTTCTGTTCTGACTTCTGTGATGAACAGATATGGAAGTGTAAACCAAACAACCCTTTCCTCCTCAAGCTGCTTTGGTCATGGTGAGTCACCACAGCAACAGTAACTCTAAGGCAACCAGGTATATATATTCAACTTGTGGCCCAAGTGCTAGAATTGGAGACTTGAGTCAAAAGTCCTACCTTATGAATTTCCTTTAAACATCATATACAACAGCTTCAAACATATAACACATTTCTGTTTGCCTAGTTACTCTCTCCATCTTACCTCCAATGTGTTTAATATGTATTATTTCTGAACAGCATTTATCTAGGTAATTTTTTAACACTAAACATCTTTGTGCTTTAAGCGGGCTGCTTTTTCTATTAATTTTTACTTGTGTCTGACAGCTTAGAATTTTCTATCTACCATAATTTTTCTTTCCCTTTTAACTCCTTTTCTATTATTTTCTTTAGCCACATTTTTTACGATTGCCTTATTTACATTTGATTTCCATGGCGTTATAACTAAATTTTTGCATAATTTTCCTGACAAAATTATCAACCTCCACTAAAATATTCATACTTTACTACCCTAATGTCAGTAACAATCTTCACCTTTATTTTTCTTGCAATTTTATTACTCTTCCTTTCTATGCATTAATTCTTTTAGCAGCATGTGCCAGTTTATTTGGTAGAAAACTCAAGGTCATTGGTTTTCCCTCTAAATATTAGTTTTAAATTTTAAGACTTTAAACTATTTTTGTTTATGTGTACATGTGTTAAATAGTATGCACACATGCATGCAAGACAGAAGAGGATGTAAAATGCTGTAGAGCTGGAGACACCAGGTAATTATGGGCTTCTAGATGTGGGTGCTAGTAACCAAGAGCAATAGCCACAGCTCCAGGACCCTTCTTCAAATTGTTTATGGATTATTATTTTATAATCTGTAGTTCCATAGATTGTAGCATGTTGTTTTCCGGCCAGCCTGCCCGCCGCCGGTCCGGGCCCATAGCCCAGGGAAGAAGCAGGACGCCAGCCGCGGCTCCCCAATAAGACGACCACGTGGAAATACTTAGATAAGTATAAATGGGTTAATAATTAAGATAGCGCTAGCCCATAAACAATAATGGTAACTGGCCAACAGGATTGTATCAAATATAGAGTCTCCTCGTGTTATTGGGGGCCGGCATGCCAGACCAGTGGCGGGCGGGCTGGCTGGAAAACAACAAGCTACAATAGATAATTACTTGAAATTATTTTTAGGCATCTGTTTGAAACTAATGCTTAATTAAAAATTTCAACTCGTTGGGTTTGTCCACCATTAATCCCAACACTAATGAGGCAGGTGGATCTCTGTGAGTCTTGGCCATCTAGATAGAGCTGTCGAGGCCATCTGAAAAAAAAAAATCAACTTTCCTACATTTTTTAAAAGACAAGAATATCCTATGTTGCTCATGCTCGGTTTAAAACTAGAGATCAGCTTCCTGAGTGCTAATGACAGGTATATACCACCATACCCACCAACTTCCATATTCATTTCTATCCTTCTAAATTGAGTTTTGAAAGACAGACTATAACTACATCTATAATTCTGCTAGGTTTGCTATTTCACTTTTCCCACTTTTAAAAAATTGTATTTGGGGGAGGGGTGGCATAGCTTGGTAGGTAAAGACCCTGACATAGCTTGACAACCCAGTATCTTGTACCTACATGGTGAAAGGCAAGAACTTTCACAGGGAATCAAGACACACACCCACACACTAATGTAATTTTTAAATTATTTTGTTCCTTTTTCAAATCTATGTAGCTTTTCCACTTAATGTTGGTCTTAAAGTTGACTCATTCTTTTAGGTTTTTAATCCTCAACATAAAAACATTTGCTCTAATCTGGTTTGCCATTTGACTCATTTTGACAACAGTTTCTAGTGTTCAATTTTAACCATGAACTCACCTTTTGAAAGGTCTGGATTCCCTCAGATTCTTTGTGATCTGTGTTGTGAAAATTCCTCCAGTTTTTCATTTTAATTTTTTTTTAAACCCAGGAACCCAAAGATGTTAATCAGCACAGATATATTTTTATGTTAAATCATTTTAAGGTTCCCTAAAGACTAAATGAGTACCTAAAAAGAAGAGGTTCCAGGTTACAAATCCTAAGATTCTACTGTGTCTGAACTTCCTTGTCAGCTTACACTAGGATTTTTCTCCTCTTTGTTCATTTCTTCACTGAAGGACACAGTCCTTCAAATTTATAATCTGTAAGCCCAAGATTTGTTTCCATTATCTGGCTAACAGTTCAAAGTTTCATCACCCATCCTTAGATAATAAAACCACTCTACACAAAACCTATACTCTCTACAGGGTAATTGCCAAAATAGATCTATGCATATCATACTGGCTTCTACTTCATTTTTAGAATGGGTCTTAGCTTTCCCAAATTTTTGCCTAATTTTTTTTTTTGAGGTATATGTAGAGGATAAGATGCCTTGATCTGTCCTAATTGCCAAATTGAGAAATAGCTTAACTGTATTGTATATATAACTAATATTTTACTCATAATTTTAATTCAAAAGCTCCAATATTTCACTTTTGCACATAACTCTTGAATGTCAGACTGACAATAATTTCAAATTATTGCCAAAATGATATATATCTCTTCCCCTGACACCGGATCAAATCCTTAAGTTTTGTGCATGCTAAGCACTAATTCCAGCCCAAATGCTTTTTTTAATAAATCTTTTTTAATAAGTTTGTATGTCTACACAGCAAGTATCAACATTAGTTGAGTCAATTAAATTTCTAAGTGTAGTTTGAAATGTTTAAAGAATGTAACTTATTAATGATACTAGTTTCTTAGGGGAAACTTATTCTTTAAGTTTATTAATTTAAACATGCATTAAAAACAAGTCAAAAGCATTACTTTTATACAAAGGTCACACATTTTATACACACATCACAAAAAAAGTTAAACTGTATATAACACTAAAAAGAACTTGAAAGATTTTAACTTATGCCTCTAAATTTAAATTTTCCATTGAAACTGCAGTTTTATAAAAATGTCACTGTCTTATATGAACACATTTAATAAAGAACAGTTTGTGCAGGGTGCAGCAAGCCTATAATTCCACTCAGGAGGATGTTTAAAAAATGATGAATTCAAGGCCAGCCTGGAGATACACTGAAAGACGCTGTCCAACAATCCCACGAGTTTTTACTAAGCACTGCTTGCACAAAATTTTGGTAATTTCTATATGAAGGCAGAACGCTAATTTTTTTAAAGCCATGGTTAACCTACACATACCCTTCCTAAGGAAGCATTTGTACATATTCTTCTGGACCTTTACCAGACATCATGACAAATTATCATGATGTCTGGTAGAAGACATCAATACCTACTCTGGAAAAAACCCTTTTTTGAAAAAGAAACAGAATTTGAAAAACTAACTCCAGTGCAGCTTAGCCTTTTCTATCAGACAGCTATGCCACACCCCCTCCGCCAAGCTTCCAGCTCCTTAGTAGCAATGCTACTCACTCTAAGGACATATAATCTTCCCTTGGCCAGTCTTTCTTGCTCATTTGAAATCTTCTCCAATTGTGGTTCCTTCGATCACAATCTCAATCTCTCTCTCTCTCTCTCTCTCTCTCTCTCTCTCACACACACACACACACACACACACACGAGTGGGAATACCTTTTTTTAAAAAGCTTTGCAAATTAATAGAGGTGTAAAACTGGAGGGTATAGTAGTTCACACCTTTAATCCCAGCACTTGGAAGGCAGAGGCAGGTGGACATCGAGTTCCAGTCAAGGATACATAATGAGACACTGTCTCCATTAAGTAAGTAAATGTGAAACTCCTAAAAGACATATTTTATCCAAGCCATATGGCTTTAGGCAGTGTTTCCCTCAGATGGAAAGTACAAACTCATGCTGGCTGCTAAGAACAAGTGGGTATCTGGCTCTCTGTCTTTGCCACCTGTAAATGTAGTTCAACAATAAAGGACCTGTGTGATCAACTGGAACTGTTAGAAGCGAGAGGACTTTTTCTGGTTTAACAGGATCCAGACTGGCTGTCCAGGAGGAGTAAATGCCTCTCTTCCAAACATCAGTAGCCTCTATGAATACCACTTGGAGGAAGACACTGTGTTTCCTTCTATCTCTCTGTTTAAGGAGAATGCCTAAACCTAAAAGTGTTCATCAGTAACTGCCAGAGCTCACTTTTAAGTTCAGGAGATTAACAAGCACAGGAGGGAGGCCAAGTACAAAGGTGAAGCCGAATACACAAACACCCCCAACCCCAATCAATCCCGGTGGTTACAGCAGAGGGAGGGGGGTGACCCGTAGGCGCGACTCCGTGCTGTGAAAAGGGCTCCCAGAGCTTAAGACCCCCACCTGATGAATGGGTGAGTCAGGACGGCCCAGCTCCACTTCTCGGATGGGGAAGCTGAGGAACGAGGCGGCGAGACTCCCGGCCAGAGGCCCCGCTGAGAGGCGGAGCGGAGGACCACAAGCCCCAGTCCTCCGGCCGATGCTCAGATCTCGGCTCCCCCCGCCCCTACGGTGCTGCAGACGGGCCTCCGCCCCCCAGACTCACACACCCCCTCCCCGGAGAGCGGCACGTCTCCTCGGGTTCCAAGGGCAGGGTCAAAAGACAGGGCTCCAGAGCGCTCCCGCCGTGACTTGTAGCCAGAGAGCGTTGGGAGCGTGCGTGCCTCCAGCCCAACATGGCGGCGACGCGGCCGCCCCCCCACCCGAGCCTCCCTCGGGCCGGAGGCTTTCCCTCGCCGCCCTCCGGGGGGCGGGAAGACGGCCCGAGCCCGCCGGACCCCTTCTCGCCGCTGCCGCTGCTCGCTGAAGGAGTCACCTACCCGACATGACTAACAGCCGCGGCGCGGAGCCCCCACGGCCCGCGGAGAACAAGGAAAACGAAAAGCCAGGCGGCGCGGCTGCCGGACCTGCTCTGAGGGCGGCGCGGCGGGCTCAGGCCGACTGCGGGGCCTCGGCAGCCAATCAGCGCGCGCGGGACGATACCACCGCGCCGAAGCCGGAGGGGTGGTTCTACGCCACTCCCGCCCGCCGACCGCGGAGTCCCTCCCGGTTCTCCCCTCCGCGACGGTACCATTATTGAGAGGGAATTGAGAGCGGAAAGTACCAATGCCCTCGTGGGACTAGGGGAGGAAGCCCGGCAGGCTCGCCCCGCCCCATTTGCAACTCCAGCTCTAATAGTGTCAGGTCAGGTAGAATTTGGAGCTGTAAAAGCGACAGAGCAGGCACCCCTTTTATAAATAGGAGCCATTAGCCTGGAAAACTGGTTTCTTCCCTGTAAAAATCGAGAATGGTGCGGCCGGCTTCGCTCCCGCTTTTGCTGCGGAGCTTGAACCACTTGGGGGCGTTCCGAGCCTTGAAGAGCGCGCGAGACGAAAGTCGTGATGAGCTCAGTACCCGATCACCTCCAGGCTTGCTATAACTGCATTGTCCAGTAAAAATCAAGGTGAGACGAGGACAAAAATGTGAGCTCAGTCTAAATCACGCGCAAATCTGACTCCGGGAACAAGGTGGTGCCGGAATGGAGCTTTCTCGGTCCTAATAATAACAGCTGATTGTCGGCGTCTTACATCATCTCATTTAATTCGAGCAACAGACTGATGAAATATTTCCCCCTGGTTGCGGATAAAGCGGAACAGACTGAAGTCGTGTGGCTAATAAAGGGCAAAGGTGAAATTTGGAAGTCTAGTAATCAATCCATCCCTACTGCTGAAGGCCCTAACTGTACAGCTGTACAGTAAACTCAGTTGGAAAAGGGCTTGGAAAACTTAAATAGAATCAGCGAGGACATTTCCCGGAGTGAGTGACATCTGAACCAAAGCCTGCGTGATGAGTTAAGCTGAAGAAGTGGGCAAAAGATCTGTCCAAACTAGTTGTAGAACAAGTAACTTGGTATGTTTGGAGCATAGCCTCCAGGGGAGAATACTAGAACATGCCAGAAAGGTAGGAGGCTAAATAGCTGAGGCCTTGTAGTTTGAACTTTATCCTGAAGGCGGTGGATCCACCCACTAGAGAACTTAAGAAGGGTGAGATCAGATATGTATTTATTTTCCAGCTGCAGAGTGAAGAACAGGTTGTAGGGGAGAGATGCCTAATGTTTGTTGGGTGGAGGGGGGAGCTGAGAATATTACTCGGTGATTAAAGCCTGGCCTAGCTTGCTTGGGTTCCTGGGTTCAGCATGGGTTCAATTCCCAGCACTGGTTAAAAAAAAAAAAAAAAAAAAAAATCAGCCAATCGAGGTGGCACATGCCTATTAATCCCTGCACTTGTAGGGCAAAATCAGGCAGACCTCTGAATTCCAGACCAACCTGGTATACATAGTGAGTTCCAGGACACACAGGGCTACAAAAAGAGACCTTGCCTCAAACAAAATAAAAAATTTTAAGCGGAGTTATCATGTAATTGGTCAATGCAATGATTATAATAATTAGTGATCATAGTGCACTGGACTCAGAGTAGCTGTGGAGGTAGGTGCAGAAACCACAGCCACATTTATATGGATGTGAAAGCCTGGCGACCAGTCTGTGTTCCGGGGAAGTTCTGGGTTTCCTGTATACACAAATGGCCAGATAGAGGTGTCACTCACTGTGATAGGGACCAAGAGAAACAGATCAGGATGGAATGATAAGTTTCAGGATTGATACTTCAGGTCAGAAAAGGGCATGAGGTTATTTCTCCTCATTATGCCCTCAACTGTATAGACAGAAGATGATAGAAACCCCCAGACAGGTCCAAACAGCAAGGCTAAAGAAATAAAAAGTCTTTCACTACTACAAGCCGTGTGACTCTAGCCTGTGTGTTGAGAAAAATAACCCCAGAGAAGAGCTTGTGCAATAGCAGTAGGGAATCAAGTCATAGGAGGAAGAAAGAGGTCTCCTGGCTTAGTTTTTTGTTTTGTTTTGTTTTTCTTTTTTTAAAGAAAAAAAAAGGTATTGATCATCTTTGACTAAAGTTTATGTCATTATTTATCCCCTTATTTACTTCAGTTTCCCTTTCCTAAGGTCTGCTCTGTGTATAGGACCTGGGAAGTCCTAAAGATAGAGAAACAAACCCAGCCCCTGCCCTCCAGAAACTGCAATGGAATAATAGACATGGCACAGACCCATGGTTCCTACCAGTTACTGGATTTGAATGTTCTAGGGTCGGAAGATGTTCCAAAAATGGGACACTTCATCCATAGGAAGGTAGGGTTATCAAGGAGAGAGCCTGTATGAGGTGCTTCCTAAACTGAGCTTTGAAGAAAGAACAAGAATTAGCCAGCGGTATTTCAAGCAAAAAGGGTCACATTGGTGATCATGAGAGAGCACATCAAGGCACTTTAAGCAGCCCTGATTGGCTTGCTGATGGGGTGCAGGAATGGAGGTGGTTAAAAACTGTCGTGAGAGAAGTAGACATGTGAACATGGAAATGCATGTGTGAAATCCCAGCACACAGGAAGCTCAGGCAAGGAGGATCCCAGGTTTGAGGCCAACCTGGATGACAAAGATCCTATCTGGAAAAACAAAACAAAACAAAAACAAACAAACAAAAAAACCAGGAGCTACTCTGAAAGGCCTTGTATGCTTTATAGATGACTTTGCACATAACAATTTTTAAAACCAGAGTACTTCAGGGCCAGTGAAATGGCTCATCAGGCAGATACTTGCTACCAAACCTGACAGTGTAAGTTGCATCCTTGGAACCTGCGTGGTAGAAGGAGAGTACTGACTCTGGCATGTTGTCCTCTGACCTCTGCATGCATTAATTAGTTAATTAAAGAAAAAAAGTGGGAGCTTCTGAGGAAGCTAATTTAGGAGTGACAGATAGTTTTCTATATCCATTATCTCTAACTTTCTGGGCAGGCTTGTGAAGTAGGGATCTATATTTTGTGGATGATAATAACCCTGACACTCAGAGAGGTGAACATTTTGATCAAGTTCACATGGCCAATTAGGGATAGAAGCAGAGCGCCTATCAGCCTTTGATCTAAGGTCAGTGATCTGTGCAGTGTCCCTGCTTTCCAAACTGGAAACTCCTCCCATGTCTACACTGTTCCAGGTCCTTCGGCACCACAGATAGAGGGAGCCCTGTGCCCTTCTACCTTCCAGGCTTTTGCCTCATAGATGAATCCAGTGGGCCACACTTGGCACTGGATGCACTTGTATAAGGCTTCATGGTGACTGTTCCTGCTCTAGTGATGTTCACTCACCTGGCCTTGTTCTACACATTGAAAGGAGAGAGCAGGAACCCAACAACTCTGGGGAAGTCTTGTTTCTGGGCCTGTTTGCCCCTGACCCATTCCCCATGACCTCACAGGAGGTATTGTCCTCTGCAACCTCCCACCCTACCCCCACCCCATGGGGGTGGGTGTTGGGCTGGCTGTATGCCCAGCAAGCTATAGACCCTAAGTTTAATCCTCAGCCATGAAAGAAAACATCTTAAATTTAAAAATTGTGTAATTACTCTTCCTGGAATTGATAAGTAAGGGGCTTGGGAGAAAAGCACAGGAATCAAAGTTAAGATCCCCAGCACCCGTGCAAATACTGGGTGATTGTGATGGTCTGCCTGGAGTCCCAGCACTTGGGAGGCAGAGGATGCCCAGGGAAAGCTGGCTAGCTAGACTAGTCAAATCAAGTGAGCTCTGAGTTCAAAGAAAGACCCAGCTTCAGTAAATAAAATGGAGAGCAATGAAAGAAGACATTGGACTTCAGCCTCTGGCCTCCGTATGTAGCAATTTCCCCTGGGATTGAATCAGTCTGCCTGCAGAGGCACTTCTTAAGACAGAAAGTAATTCCAAACAACTTCAGGAGGTCCCAGAATCTGACCAGATTCATCAATCCTTTTTCCCTAAGACTATATAAGTGACTCCTGAGAGTTGCTCCCGCACAAGCCAAGCTGCAAAGGGATTCTCAGACAAGCCCAGCTTCCTGGAAGAGGCTCAGACTAACTGAGCCACTAGGAAAAGACACATTCCAGCCTGTTGAGCTTCCTGCAGGCTGTGAAGTGTGCTCCAGGTTTCCAGCTTTTGTCACCTGTCACCCATGCTAGAGTGGGTTTTGGCATTGTAGCTGTCTTCAAGTCATTTCTGTTCCTGTAAGTCATAACCCCACCCCCTTTTTCTTGTAAGTAGCCCCAATGTAACTCATTGGTTCACCAAGTTGTATTTGGTGTATGCATACATTGGTCTGTACTTCCTTTCTAGGGTGAATAGATGTGTGTTTTTCTTCCCAGGAAAAGTTTGTCACATAATACCTCTAGATATGCATTTGCCCTTGTGCACACACACAGCACACACACACACACACACACACACACACACACACACACACACACACACCATAGACTTTGCCAATGAGAAACTGATAAGGAAATCAGACAGGAGGTGAAACAACATGAGGAGAAATGGAGGTCACCCCACATGCAGTTAACAGAGCTCCAGACCTGAGCCCTAGCACCTGCCTCCTAGAGTAGGATAATGTTGGGAGCCCCGATCCCTGGCTCCGAAAACTCACCCCCTCCCTTTGTCCTTCCATTTCATGGCTCCCATAGTCCCGATTAACACTGATAATTTCAGGGTTGCCTTCACTGCCAGGTTAGCTCCCCAACTCTCCCACCACTGATGCAAGCTTACAAGAACATTTTTAGGACTGTAGATTTAAGTAGGGTGAGAGGAGAAGCTGTCAGAGGGAGCTATTTGAGCAGAGGTGTGACCTGTTTGACCAGGATTTCTCTGGTTGCTCTTTTTGAAAACACAGTAGACGGCAGGATACAAAACAGGAGAAGCCAAGCAAAAAAATTTCTCAAAACAGTCAAACCCAGGCCACAGTGAGATCCTGTGACAGTCACACAGGCGTTCCAATTTTTTTTTTAGTTTGTTCTGTGATTTCTCTGCCAACCTACAGCACCCACCACAATACCTAAAACAGTAGACATTAAAAAAAAACTAAGCTTATTTGTTTTGATTTTATGTGTATTAAGTGTTCTGCCTGCAGGTATGCGTGTGCGTCCCATGTGTGCCTGTGCCTGCAGAGGTCAGGACATTGGACACCGTAGAACTGGGGAATTATAGATGATCGTGAGCTACCACGTGGGTGCTAAGGACTGAACCAGGGTCCTCTGGAAGAGCAACAAGTACTCTTAACAACTAAAGCCATACATTTCTCCATGCATTTTTTTTTTAAAGGAAGTTGGGGTGTGTGTGTTGGGGGGGGAGAGATATCCTGTGTACAATGAATGTACCACAAAGAAATGACCTGCCTCTCTGGCTTGTGTACTAACTCCTCCAACTTGAAGAGCTTATCTAGAACTGTCTTATGTCTCCCAGGAGGCACAAGTGAGTGTCTCATGAGTGTTTGCTGAAAGAATGATGGCTGCTCTGTGCCAAGGGCCACAGCAGTGTGTAGCCATTGTCAGCACTCCACCCTTGCAAGGGAGGTGTCCCTGGGGCCTAGTTCCTCCGGTCTTCCTCGAGAGCAGACCTTCCAGCTGCAACAGGAGACTCCTTATAAATGACCAGGCTACCCCGTCCTCCCACCGTGGCAGGCACATCCTGTTTAGGGTGGAAAGGAACCAGACATTTTCCTGTTAGCAGGTCTCTTAAGCAAAGCTGCAGATGCTGAGCAAGTCACAGCCCAGTCTTGCCTGCCAGATGCCTGGCGGGCAGACAGCCTTTATGTAGAAGGGAAGTGGGGCACAGTGCCAGATTGGCCCAGCTTTTATTGTGTTCCTCACATGTCCCTAGGGTCCTGGTGTGAGTAAAAAACAAATCAAGAAGAGACTGATGCTTTTGCTAAGCTGTGATGAGGGATGGGGCTGTGAAGCCTCTTCAGACTGGAGCACTGCTTAGGGAATAAGTTCTGTGATTGCTCTGCAGTGTGTCCTCTGGGATATGAGTGGGCCCAGATGTGCAAACTTCATAGTACAGGAGTGAACACTTGTGTCGGTGCAACCCATCATCAGTACTTGACAGAATTCAGGTTACTAATCATCTTGCTCACTCCTCGTTGCTTGTCATGAGCATGGAAAAAAGACAAGAATTCTTTTTGTCTTACTTGAGAAACGACAGAAACTCAAGAGTTGTTAGTTAATCTACAAAGGTCACACAATGTGAAAAGGCCAAGATGCAAAGCCAGGTCTGTCTCTTTCCAAATGCCTTGCTTTTCCCAAATCAGAAATAGGGAGGAAAAGTGGGAGGAGGAGAGAGGAGAGATCCAAAAGTATATAGACAGGTGCACTTGTGAAGGTGCCCCAGACTGAGAAGGCCTTGTCCACTTTGCTGGAGAGGGGGTACTTCCCTCTGTTATAGGCAGAGGTGATTGCTAGAAAGTGGGGAAATTGCATCACTAAAAGCATAGAGGCCACCAGTGATAAGTTGTATCTCCACCAAAGCCCTCACCACCCAGAGGAAGCCTCTCCAGCTCATTCCAGCTCCTCCTGTTCTCGTTAATTCTTAGATGTTCCTATTCTTGGGTTTCCTTGGCCCTCCTGTGAATGAATGCCTTACTTGGGAGCCCCAAATCCCTTCTGATAGAGTCCTTGTTTGTGTTCTGCACACTTCCTGGGGAGGAGGAAAGGTCGAAGACAACCCAGGTTGTTCCTGTTATACAAAGAGAAACTGAGGCATAAAGGTTCTGTGTCCAGGTTTATACATCTTGCCTGATTCAAGAGACCTGCTGTGACCTTCTGCCAGAACAGGAGGAGTGGCCGCTGACAGCTACTCCCCTTGGCACACAGCATTCCAATGCCTGGCACAAGTTCCAGAGTCCTGTCCACTCTGGGAGAACTGGGAGGGTCTAAGGAGTGGAGCCAAACCCCAAGTTCTACAGGAGGAAGGGAGGGGAGGCAGCTCTCTTTGAAGAGGATGAGTGGTGAATGCTACCAGCACTGCTGGCTCAGAATCAGAAACCACACAGCAAAGACGGGGTAGGAAGGAAAACAGAAACAAGACCATTGGAAAACTCAGAGCTGATTTCCTCTTGGACGCTGGTATTTAGTATTTAGTGATTGTTTAAGTCTGCAGTAAGCCTCAGGAATCTGAATGATTGTGGAAGGGGGAAGGAGAGCTGTGTTCTGGAGACTGAACCCAGGGCTTTGACCTATGAGCTATAGCTCAGCCCAGGAATCAGAATTTTTAGCAAGTGTTTCTGTGAGGGGCCTGAGAACCACACATTATGCGTTTCACTGCATGAATGATATAGTGCTGTGTTCTAGAGTCATACCATTCAGGTTTGAATCCTGCCTCCATTACTAGAACTGTGACCTTAGGCAAATGATGACATGTTGGAGCCTCATTTTCCTCATCCTTTAAAATAAGAACACATAGAATAGTAGCTTTCTTATAAGGAAGTCACAGAGTCTTTCTTCGTAGCCCAGCCTGTCCTGGAACTGACTCTGTGGACCAGCCTGGTCTAGAACTCACAGATATCCACCTGCCTCGGTCTCCCAAGTGCTGGGATCTGAACATGTCATTACTGCATGGCTTCCCACCAGAAAAGATTTATTTCTAGGGACTGGAGAAATGGCTCCACAGTTAAAATTACTGGTTTCTCTTGCAAAGCACCAGGTTTTGTCTCCAGCACCTACATGGCAGCTCTCAGCTGTTTGTAATTCCAATTCTACTCAATCTGATGCCCTCTCCTGCCCTCCAAGGACACTGCATACATGTGGTACACACACATACACAAGTACGGGGAAAACATCTGTACACATAAAAAAAACTTAAGACCTTTATTTTAACATATTTAATTTTTAACTGTGTGTGTGCATCTGGGTGTATGCACATGGATGCTAATGCCCTCAAAGGTCAGAAGGGGGCATCCCATCCCCTGGAGCTTCAGTTTTAGACAGTTATGAGCGCTACCCAGTGTGGGTGCCGGAAATTGACCTACTGTCCTTCGAAAGAGCAGCAAGTGCTTATAACCACTAAGCCATTGCTCTGGCCCCTGACGTGTGTGGGGCTTTGGGGGTTTCGTTGCTGTTGCTTGTTTGTTCCCCTAATAGCACAACCAAGGAGACAAGGTAAAGTGGAACAAGGTAGCTCCCAGACTCAGCAGCGCTACTAGTATGAAAGGTCCAAGGACAGGATTAACCTGGGATTCCTAGAAAGGTAGCATCAGCTCTCTGTGTGGCCAAGCCTGCATGCTTCCATGCTGGGATATCTGGAGACCCACAGCTCCCTCTCCCCCTTTCTCGGCAGTGCAGCTGGAATGGAGTCCGGTATGTGCCAGGAGAGAAAATGGAGAGACTCTTAACTGGAGAAAGAACTGGCCGGCTCAGACCTGACTCCTGCTCGGAATCTACTCTCAGATAGGTGTCCCTTAGTGCTACTTCCCAAAGCTCCCTGACCCAGAGAAATGCTTTCAGGCCCGTTAGAACCCTCACATTAGGCAAGGCTACCATGTGCCATTGTCAGATTCAAAATTCATACATACACCCTACGGTTGCCAGTTAAATTACAAGATGCCCAGTTGAACTTTGTCTAATCACTTTTTAGTATGCCTGTTCCAAATGACACCCATCTATGTTAGACAACTATCAATGTAACATTAAAGTTTAACTGAAGATTGTGTTTTTACTTGCTGTCTTTAACAGCCAGCTCTGTCCCATTCCCCTTCAGAACCTCACCTGTGGGCCACCAAAGCTTGTCCACGACTTGTTTTGTTCTTAACTGAGAATTTACACTGTGGGCCATGTAGGTAGGCTGGAAGCTCTAAGAGGACAAGGCTCAGGCCTCAGGCAGCATTTCTGAGGAGGATCCCCTGCAGGATATAGTTAAGCAAAGAAACCCATCTCCAAACTCTGCTCTCCCCCCCCCCAGCTGCTCCCTGGCACAGGGATTGTCTGCCCCAGGGAAGGATGGATTTTTCTCATTTGGTGTCCCAGAGGAGTGCTTGTTTCTAATCGATCTCCCCAGAGATGGGTGCCCCCTCTTCATTAGTTGGTTGGAAGGTATGGTGGAAGGAGGGTGCTGTTTCCAATTAGTGCCACACAAGGAGTGTCGGTTTATAAGATGGAGATGTGTACTCAAAGAACTTTTTCCAGTTCCTCCACCCCGGTAGTGTCTTTTTCTAAATAGCACAAAATTTTGAGGGCAATCGAGACCCTGAACCTCGGGGTTTAGAACACTGCATTGCTTTTGTTTAGCATTTAATAGATTCCAGATTATTTTTTACAACCCACACCTAATCCCAGAAGGACCAAGTCCTGGTCCCATTTTACATTTTCCAGATGAGTGGACTGACAAAGCAACCTGCATTCACTCTCAAAGGCAGACACAAAGGAGTTCACTTTTACTCAGTATGTGTGTAGCAAAGGCTGTCGGAGAAATCTTTCCATTCCGTTCTTATACAGGTTCTATGGGATCTTTTGCGACGTGTGCCCTTCATTTTCATGCTATTCTGGAAACTAAATGTCCTTTACTCTCCTACTGATGAAGAAAGCGGCACTTGAAATAGATGATCCTTTGCCAAAGGTGGCACCACAGCATCCTGCCATTATGTCCAACGTGATACCAGGCACCCTGCTTACTTAATACAAACTGACTCTTCCCCCAGACCCCAAGATCTGTGTGTTCCTATCCCTGCTTCCCATGATAAGGGCTCAGAAAGGGTGAATAGCCCAAGTCTACACAGCTTTGACTGGGGCGGGTCTCTGAGCATTTCCAAAGGAGCCCATCTCAAACTCAAGCCCCCATCTCCCTGCCCCCAGCTCCCTGCCTTCTCCCTGCCCTGGCTTCTCCTCCCTCAGTCAAGAGCCTCGCCTGGCTCCTGACTGGAAACACAAACCTCGCCTAGGCCAGGACCGGTCTGTTCCAAAATCCTAGGTAACTGAAGGACTGGGAGACCTATCCGCCCTGTCCCTTCCTGGAGGGACCGGGACCAAAGATGAGAGTGGCAGCTGCGCCTAGCCAGGCTGCCCCACGGGCGGAAGAGGCTCCAGCGAGCTGCTAGGCTGTTGGGTGGGGCGGCGCCCGGCACTCCCACCCCTCTCCGCCCCCTCGGTCCTCAGGCCAGCCGACCGGCAGGCATCGCGGGTGCGGGACGACCTCGGGCGGCGGCGGAGCAGGGCTCTAGAGAACCCCGGGAGCTGGCAGGTCCGCTCAGGTCCGCTCGTGAACCACGACGAGCTGGCATTCGCGGGAGTCGGGCGCAGCTGACCACCAGTGCCCCACAGCGCGCGGCGATGGTGGCTGGCGTGAGCCTCCTGCTGCGCGCCCTGCCGCTGCTGCTGTGGGGCTGCCGGGATGCACAGCCGGCCCGGCTAAGACACCAGGAGCTGCGCCAGGAGGCGGAGGTACGGTGCGGAGAGGGGGACGCCAACCGCGGTCCCCTCCAAACGACCAGCTGAGTGCTCTTGCTTTGATAGCTTGTACACAGAGACGGGACAGGATTTTCCCCAGTGCCAGAGCTGTGTGAGACCACACAGACTTAGAGTCCTACATTGACTATCAGGGTCAAGAGTCAGTGACCAGACTGGACAAGCAGGCAGGCTAAAGCCTAGAGAGAACCCTAGCTTAGCCACGGCTTCGGGGAGACTAAGACACTAACCCGTGGACTGTCCTGCCCCGTGGGTGTTTTACAGAGGGTACTGCAGACTGGCCAGAACAACTGCGGCCTCCTGGCTGTGCTGCCCTGCCCTGCCTAGCAAAAGCAAGCCTTTTAAGCTGCTCAAAACTAGTTGAACCTCGTATTAGGGAACTTTAAATAGTGCTTTAGGACCGAAAGTGAGAAAAGACAGAATTCTCATTTCGCTTTTCTCAACCTTTGTGAGATGGAATGGGAATCGGTGTAAGGGGTCTATTTTCTACTTTTGATTGTACTAACACTAATCACACACACACAAACACACACACACACACACACACAAGCATCTCTGTTTTTTTTTTCACCTTTCAAGAATAGGGCTTAGATCTCCACTATTGTGAGAAGAGGTGGAAATAAGCTTTCACATTTGAGTCCAGGTTCTGTGCCGGTACTTGCGCCCCTGCCCCGCTTCCTTCCATTCTCTAGCTCCCATCAGGGCTTGGGGATATCTGGGAATGACCTTGTCTTAACAAGCAATCGGCTCTCCAACCCAGTCAGCCCTTCTCTTTGCACTCTCTGATTTCGCAGAGAAGGATTTGCTTGTCTCTCTGGATTTACTCTTACAGCACCAAGTGCAGTCATGAGGTCCCAGGAGAAGGCTTCTGCACTTCTGCCTGCTAAGCCAGGTCTCGCTGAGAGTCCCCCCCCCCTCCCGCCTCCCTCTAGGCAATCCCTGGCAGAGGAACAGAGACAGTATCTCTGCCGCCTATGCTTGTGGCCCCAGATGGAGAGAATTTCATCTTGGTGTATGCTTGGGAAACTTAATATCCAACAGACCGAGTCCCTTTCAATCTGTTTAACATAAATTGGGGGAAGTATTTTAAACCCTGGGCATTAAAAATGTTTTAAAAGCATAAATGCTCAGGATATGTGTAGTGGGTGTACATCTCTGTGTGTCTATACAAGAGCACATGTGAGTATATACAATTGTGTGGGAGTCTGTGTGTTTCTGTGCATGGCCATTGCTTACATGAGCTTCCAGACCTGCATGTACACCAGAGAAAATGGCTTAATCAATAGGCACTCATAATGCCTGTGTCACAAGATTGTTTGGTTTCACAAAAACTGTGTATCTAAAATGCTCAGCCTGGTACCCCGTACATAGGAAGCAGTCTGTACAAAGAAGTTGTTCTAATGTTGATGTTAGAATTACCTGTATCATTATCTTGGAGCACTGAGCTTCAGACTAGCCAGGAGTCTAGCTCTCCAACAATAGCACAGAACAAAGCATGTAAAGCAGGTATTTCCAGCATTGGCCAATAGGCAGCAGAAGACTGCAGCTCCTAACGGTGTTAAGGTAACTATGGCTATGACAAATTATGTCTCATAAAATCAAGCAATAAGGCACACACCTGTAATCCCAGCACTTGGGAGGTCTAAGCAGGAGGATCAAAAGTCCAGGTCATCTTTAGCAACATAGTGAATTTGAGATCAGTCTGGGATACATGACACCTTGTATCAAAAAGTCAAAAACCAAACAAACTAGCAAAAACAAGCAAACAAAACAAAACAAAAACAACCCCCCCCCAAAACCCACCCTCCAAGATTTGGTAAAATAAAACAACACTTAATTATTAAGTTCACAGAAACTATGGATCAAAAATTTCAGGTAAGGCACATAGGGTAGCTTCTCCCCACTCCACAATGTTTGGGAGACTTCTCTCACAAAGCTGGCAGTGGACCCTGGCTTTCAACCAGAGCATTGAGTCACTGAGGGAGATACAGTCATCACAGGATGGGAGCTCTGAGGGAGAGCCCCCTCCCCAGTTCTCTGCTTGGACACAGATGCATGAATGCATTGCAGCGAAGTGGACCAAAAGCAGAGCACAGAATCCTGCTGAACTGAAGTGGCAAAATGCAGAGCTTAAGGCTGTTGAAGCAGCTTGAATGATTGGAGCACTGTACCACTGATGAGGGAACTAGGCTTACGAGTATGCCATAGTCTGTATGTGGGTTTATTGCAAACTTTGCCCTGAGGACTTCCCTGGCATGTGCAACTTGAGATAATAATGGCTTTCAAGAGGACAACTGCTATATGACAAAATTCTGGAAATTGAGCAGGTCTGGAAGACGTGAGAGGTCTGGCCCAGACAAAAGAAATAGTAGGCAAAAATTGAATACCCCAAGTGTCCACGAGAGGCTACAGTGGTGCCATGTTTTAGTGTTAAAGATGGTCTAATGAGAACATAGAAGGTGTTGTCCCTTTCTGGAATTTCTATAAAAGACAATTGACTAAAGAAAAATAGCCCTATATGTTGGGCTATGTAACACATTCAAGATGTTTGACAATTGCACAAGAAATGAGGGGGCAGGGAAATGAAATTATGCTGTCCTGGATTAATAGATTTGTGAATTGGAAGTATCTAGTGTGAAGTAGAAAATGGGATGTGTCAAGTGGGAAGCGCTACACTGGTGTAATAGTAACTATAAGTAGACTAAAATAGGTTAAGGATGTATTGACATAGGCTAAGGAAGTCATACATACACCCTCCCACACACACCTACAGAATAAAGCCAAGCCTTGCAAAGATCTGCCGCTACATATTTGCATCTTCTGGACGTTCTGAATAAATGGAATGATATAAAATGTGGTGGGATTTTCTTCTTTTGAAGGGGGGTGGGAGGGTTGGGAGCTTTTTAAATGTTTGCTTTGCTTTTTAAGACAAAGTCTCACTTGAAGCTCCAGACTGCCTTCAGATTCACTATGTATGTAGTTCAGCCATGCTTCAGATTTGTGGTGACCCTTCTGCCTTTTTCTCCCCCAAGGCTGGGATTATAGGTGTAAGCCAGTATCCACTGCCTAAAATATGGTGTTTTGTGGAAAGTTGGAGAGTTTGAACATCCCTAACCCAATAAAGAATAGAACAAAGCCAGGTGTGGTGGTGCATACACCCCAGCACTCAGAGGCAGAGGCAGGCAGATTTCTGAGTTTAAGGCCAGACTGGTCTACAGAGCAAGTTCCAGGACAGCCAGAGCTACACAGATAAATCCTGCCTCAAAACAAACAAACAAACAAAAACAAAACAAACAAAAAAACAAAGATCAGGATAAATATACTTTAAAAACAAACAAACAAAAGGCAATGGCATTCTGATGGCACACACCTTTATTCCCAGAATGAGGGAGGTATAGACGTGTAGCTATGAGTTTGAGGCTACATAGAGAGTCCTAGGACAGCCAAGGCCAAGAGTCCCTAAAAAATAAAATAGGTTTCAAAAATTAAATAAATAAGTAAAACTGAAAACAGCTGGGCATTTGAAGTGGCGATAAAGTGCTGGTATAGCATTTGTGGGGTCCTGGGTTTGATTATGTATCAGAATTTGATTCATATCAGAATGTTGAGGTGGCTCAATAGACCAATCAATGCACTTGCTGAGCAAGCCTGGCAGCCCGACTACCTCAGCTCAATCCCCAAAACCCGAAGTGAAAGGAAACAAGTTTAGAAAGTTGTTCTCTGACCTCCATGCATGCATGCCAATGGCATCGTGCACACACACTCACAAATAATAAATTAAAAAGACAAAGAAATGATTAAATATGTAGAAGGCTTGAGCAAGAGTGTCAACTGTGTTGACCTAACTGATACTGTTAGGAAAAAAAAATTGCCCCCTGAAAACCCCAGAATACGAATTCTTTTCAAGTGAATGTGAATTCTTCACCAAGATGGCCCATACACTGAGACACAAAGTAAGTCCAGGTAGATTTCCAAGCAGGAGTATTGCAGGTTATGCCTCCTGACTAAAGCAGAACTAAATTAGGAATCAGCGACAAGATAGTCATCAAATCTCCAAATATTTAAAATATTAGACAACAGGCTTCTGAATTACCCACAAGTCAATGGAATCTCAAGAAAAGTTGGAAAACACAAAGCACAGCAATATTTAGGGGAACTCCTAAAGCAATATTCATTTAGTAAAATATAAAACTTTAAATGCCTACAGAGTACAAGAAAACATTCTTTGGGGGTGGAGAGTATTGAAACTGGGTCTTTCAATGTAGCCATGGCTATCCTGGACCTCATCTAAATATGCATGAACTCACATAAATCCTCTGTCTATGCCTCCTCAGTGCTGGGATTAAAGGCATTACATTTCCATGTCCAGTCTAAGAAAAAGGGTTTTTGATCTGTGATCTAGACTTATAGTCTAGAGAAAGTAGGAAAAGAACAGGAGGGTAGGAGGGAAGAAATGATAAAATAGCTGGGCATTGGTGGTGCACGCCTTTAATCCCAGCACTCAGGAGGCAGAGTGAGTTCCAAAGCTACACAGAGAAACCCTGTCTCGAAGCAAGAAAGAAAAAAAAAAGATTAAATAGCTTTTAATTCCTTCACTTCTCTGGGCTACAGTAAAATCAGGAGATAAATATTTGAATATTTGAATATTTGAGACTTCTAAGATTCTCTCTAGCCAAAATGGTATTTGACTTTGGTCAACTGTGTGACTCTCTCTCTCTCTCTCTCTCTCTCTCTCTCTCTCTCTCTCTCTCTCTTGTGTGTGTGTGTGTGTGTGTGTGTGTGTGTGTGTGTGTGTGCGCGCGCGCAAACATTTGCCTGTGTCTATAGCTTTGCTTAGTTTGGAGTTTTTGGTTTTTTGTTGAAACAGTCTTGCTTTGTAGCCCAAACTGGCCACAAGGTTGTGATCCTCCTGCATTAGCATTCCCAGTGCTGGGATTGTAGGTCATGTCCATCTGTATGTGTCTATATTCTCATATTGTCACATTTGTTCCTGTATCCAGTATGCCTAGGTCTATGTTTCCTTTGTGTGCAGAGTGATAACATCGAGGACTTTCCAGGGTGGGTTTTGCCTGGAAAAAGATTTACAGCTTCCAAAGTATTATGAACAAGTTCATTGTTGCCCATTTAGTAAAATCAGAGCCATTCAACAATACTCCTAAGTAGGAAGAACACCCAGCACTGAGTTCCAAGATGGAGTTAATGAATGACATCACCACCCTATCCCCCATTCCTAGCCAGGTTCTGTCCCATGTTGGGAGACAAACTGTCCCAAGGGATCTATCTATCTTCCCTTAGCTCTGTTTGGGTCTTTTTACAAAACCAGACTACTCAGTTGTTCCAGGACCCGCCTTCCACTCAGTGACCTACCCATATCTGCACAGCCACCCCCAGTGTGCAGTGTAAGAAGCTGGACTGTCTATTTCCCCAGAGACTCTCTTAGGCTTCTGTGGAGTATCCACGCCAAGATGTAGTATCTTTTTCTCATTCCCCAGGGCCATTCCTCTGCCTTTTTGTGAGTCAGACACAAGAAGCCTGGGTGTGGAAGCCATTCCCAGGAACTCAGTATAGTGACTCATGTGTAGAGGGTGAATAGAAATGTAAGGAGAGGTCCCAAGGGTCACAGAGGACCACAGGTTGGTGGAAAAGCATTTATCAACCCAGTCTGAGAACAAAGAAATCTAGTAAAAGCTGTGTAATGGAAGCAAAGCACCAATGAGGAGAATCTGTTGAGTTTCTTCCTTAAACTCAGTCATGGCCAGGGCATTGTCTATCACCTTAAACTTAGCTCCAGAAGCCTAGTAAGGAGCATGTCCACACAAAAGGTAATTCTTCATTACAAAGAGTGTCATCTCAACCCTTTGGGGAATTAGGCAAGAGGCTTTATAGCTCAAGGCCCACTTAGCTACAGAGTGAGATTTTGTCCTAAAGAAAGGGATGGAATAAGATGGAAACTTGATGGAGATTAGCCAGCCAATGGTTTCCATCTTGCCTAAGAACAAAAAGAAGGGAGGGAGGGAGTGAGAGAGGGAAAGAAAAGGAAGGAAGGAAGGAAGGAAGGAAGGATAAAGAAAGGGAGGAAGGAAGAATAAAGGAAGGAAGGAAGGAAGGAAGGAAGGAAGGAAGGAAGGAAGGAAGGAAGAAAACTTCAGGTGTTATCTAGGCTACCCCCCTACAGATCCTTGTGAATGGCAGGACTGAGGCAAGGAGAAAAGGAGTCAGACAGAAGGGAAGGAAAGGCCTAGGTCCAAGCTACAGAAAGGCTGGGCTGATCCCACCACAAGGCCTTGCCTAGTCCCCTAGATCCAGGGAAGTAGAACATTCTGGGGCCTTTTTGAAGCAGATGGGGGCCTTTTTGAAGGACTGTTGTTGGCTGGGAACCTATGGCTTGTTAGCTGTCTGCTAGGGTGTGAAGAGAAGGGCCATCTTGGGCTCCATATGATAACCAAGAGGTCCACTGAGCAAGCCCTGCCCCCACCTTCTGCAGAGGAAAACTCCAGCTTCATCCCTGGTGTAGCTGACAGCCACTGCTCCTAGGTCCAGATTGGGAGAGCAGCTTGCCAGCCCCCACCCCTGTCACACCTGCATGAAAGCTGCAGCATCACTAATGCAGATGTCAACAAAGCAAAGCACCTGGACCAGTTGTCAGGGGGTCTGGATTCCATCACTGGTTCTGCCCTCACTGGGACACTTCAGCAGGACACTGTGCTTGCCTGGAACTGACTGCCTTTTAACATGAGAGTAAGTTCACCTGCTCTGGCTGGCCTCCTGCAAGGTAGTTGTAAGGTTCAAAAGAGACATGTGTCTAGAAAGCTCCACGTATTTGAAGGACTTCTTGTGCTCCTGGTCACCAGAGAAACCTCTTTATATAGAGAGCAGGTCAAGGCAGGATGCCAGCTGCTGTCCTTTACATCTTGGCTTGGTTAATAGCTAGAAGTATAGTTGAGAAATAAATGGAACCCACAGTGTGGAGACTGTGGAACCATGACAGATGAAATATGACATGGAGCACAGTATAGTGGCACATGTCTGTGGTTCAAGTACTCAGAAGACAGAGGCAGGAAGATTGCTGCAAGTTTCATGGCAACCAGCATCTCGAAAAAAGGGGATAGGAAGAAAAGAGGAAAAGAAGGCAGGAAGGAAGGGAAGAAGGAAGGAAGGGAGGGAGGGAGGGAGGGAGGGAGGGAGGGAGGAAGGAAGGAAGGAAGGAAATGACAAGAAAAAGGAAAGGGAGAGAAATAGATGGCCTATAGTGTGGATAAAACAACAAGTTTTCTGCATGAGTTTGTCAATTTGCAATTCCTAAATTCTGTATTACTATTATTGGTGGTAGATTTCCTTCTCCACTATGCACTTGTGGAGTCGGTTCTCTCCTTCTATCATGTAGGTCCTGGGAATCAAACCCGGGCCGTCCAGTTTGGTGGCAAGTGCCTTTACCTGCTGAGCCACCTTGCCAACCTCTTTGCCTTATTTTTGCTTCTGAAATTGATGCAGAGAGTGTTTAAGAGACTGGTTACTCGAGTCACCTGGCAAAGGTCCCTTCTGGCCATAAAGCCCTGTGACTGCAGAAGTTAAAATACCATTCTCAGCAGGATGGTTCCCCTGAAGCTTTCCTGGGGCATCTTTCTGAATTTGGGGATTCTGTGATGAGGTCAGGCAGTGAATAACCTTCCACCTGATGTCAGGTAGTTCTGTCAGAGTGTACACACTGGTCATTTATCTACAACGCCAAGGGGGCTGGGGTCCTGGGGTTTAATCCAGCCCCTTGTTTTATAGAAGAAGAACCCAAGGCCCAGAGAATAGCAGGCCTGAGGACACAGCAGCAGCAGGAGGAGGGGGACTTCACCCTATTCACCGACTCACCGTCCTTCACTCAGTTCTTCACTCTGCCCAGTTACCCTGCTCAGAAATGGCCAGAATTTCCCCTTCCTTCACGCACAAAACAGACTGAGCCATATACACACCCTCTCTTGACAAGTAGGGACCTATGCTGGATAAGATCCTGAAGAGCACTGGTCCCACCCAGCTTGCTTAGCCTGTGAGCGTGCTCATTTTACTCAGGCAACACAGCCACTCCCAGGGACTTTCAGAGATGACTCCCCAGGAAAGTGGCCCCAGCCTTACTCAGGATGGGCCAGGCATGTTGGCACAGGTTTTTAGGGCAAAGCAGGGTGAATCACCCAAAGAGCAAGGTCCTCGGCTTCCTTTCCCTTTAGACGTGGCCTTGGGCTCCTCGGGACAGAGAACAGGCAGGTAGAGGCCAGAGAAGAGAGGCAGCCTTTTGCTTGAACTTCAAGGTAGGGAGGAGTTGCCTGGCACCACCTTCAGAAAAGCGGGAAAGGTCCCTAAGACGTGCAATCCAAGCCTTGGAAAATGGAAGCCAGTAGGAGAAATGTTCCCGCAAAGGGGCAGGATGATGAGGTCTGGTGCTCTGCCACTAGCCTGGAAGAGTCCTCTGCTCCCCACTGCCAAGCAGTTACCTACCCACCCCATGCAAGGTGGAGCATTTCTCTCACCTTGGCAGAGAGACTGGGGCACAGAAAAATAGCAAAGGGTTAAGGACAGTTCCAGAGGCAGGAATCTAACCTTGTTACCTCCTCACCCCTCTACTGCCCAGAACTTCATAGTGCTAACAGCAGCAAGAGGGAACTTCCTGTATGTCATTTTCAATGTCTAAATATGCACTATTATGCATAAGCGTCAAAGTCCGTAAATCTAGATGGTCTGCATTATAGTATTTGAGTGCTGTTATGGAAATATAAAATGTCAAATTCTTAAAGTGCCTTTCTCTCATTCTCTGCTGCTGGTGTCCTGGGCGGGGCGTTCTTTCTGCTCCCTGGGAATTCAGATCTGCTAAAGCCACTGCAGAGGCCAGCACTTCCCCTCTGACGACCCCTGAACCCATCTCTGCCTCAGCTTGTTGCCAGAGTACCAGGCAATGCAGCCCAGCCAGGAAACAGGGGCCCCGCCACACAACTTCCCCTCCTCCCTCCCCGTCCCAGAACCTCAGCCAACTCCCTGATAAAGTCTGGGGCAGCTTTGTGGGGAGAGAAACAAGGGAGTGCCAGCCTGCCTGACCTGTGACCTGGTCCCTTGAAAGTCATTGGTCCAGTTAAAGGGCTTCCTTCTAAAGTCCTCTTTCCAGCCTCACCAAGGGAAAGGGAAGTGGCCAGGGAGAGAACCTGAACCTGGCTTATGGGAGGCAAATGCCAGGTGGCAGCCCTTGCCCTGGTGGGCTGCATGCCAAAAGCCTTTGGTTAATTTACCCTGTGGTTAATTTTCCATGCTAACCAATGAAGTCAGTACTTGTCCGGCATTTACAGTGTGCCTGGCACTGAGCCAGATGTGCATTGCTCCATTGATTGTTTATGTTTGACACAGCGTCTTACAGTGTAGCTTTAGGTGGCCTTGAACTCACTATCCCATGCTGGTCTTAAGCAGAAGCCTCTCGGGGCCTCGTCTTCCTGAATGCTGGGTCCACAGCGCATGCACTGCCACACTCTGAACGGATTTGTCTGTAGTCCTGAGGATCCTGTGAGGCTCCTCTTATTTTCACATGGTGAGGGGAGGCTGAGGCTCAAAGATGTCCTATAACCTGTCACCTAGCAGAGTCAGGGTTAGACACATTCTCTACCTCAAGTCCTGCCAGGAGTACATGACTTTCTTGATGGAGACACTAGGGCTCCTTTAATCCCATAAGTGTCTGAACAAAGGGAAAGAAGAAACCGGAGTGCCCAGACGCTACTAAACCAGCAGGGAAACATCAAGGCTGGCCTGGGAAGTGGCCTGCCATCCAAAACGAGGCATCCGTTTATTAAAGTCTTACAATTGAGGTTACCAAAGATGGATGCAAATGTTTTGTTTGTTTGTTATGTTTTTTCGAGGCAGGGTTTCTCTGTGTAGTCCTGGTTGCCTTGAAATTCACTCTGTAGACCAGGCTGGCCTTGAACTCACAGAGATCCACCTGCCTCTGTCTCCTGAGTGCTGGGATTAAAGGTGTGCACTACCCCCTGGCTTGTTTAGATTTTTTTTTTAATGCTTATTACTTTTATGTGTATGGATGTGGCTATTCACCACATACATGCAGAAGCCCACAGAGGTCAGAAAAGGGCACTAGCTCCTCTGGAGTTACAGGTGGTATGGACCACCATATGGGCACTAGGAACAGAACCTGAGTCCCCTGAAAGAACAATAAGTTCTCTTAACTGCTGAGCCTTCTCTCCAGCTCCTGTTTTGATTTTTGGGACAGGGTCTTGTAAAATCCATGTTGACCTCAAACTTGTTATGTAGCTGAGGCTGGCTATAAATTTCTGATCGTTTCTTTGTTTCCCAAGTAAGTGCTTGGATCACAAGGGTGCACTGACATGGAAAATGTAAAATAAACATAAGTGAAATCTACTAAGGAAGCTTGCCAGTCTGGTCACTGTATGTAAGTCAAGCATCTGAAGGGCTGGGATAAGGCTCAGTTGGTAGGATGCTTGCTTCGTATGAACAACAACCTGTATTCAATCCTCAGCACCACACAGACCAGCCATGGTGGTCCATGTCTGTAATCCCTGCACTCAGGAGGTTAAGGCAGGAAGATGAGGTAATTTATCTTCACTCAAGGTCATTCTTGCTGGCATGGGAAGTTCAAGGCCAGCCAGGGATAAATGAGACCCAAGAAGGAAAACAATGAGAGAGAAAGGAGGGACTTTTTAAATGTTCATATTCAAGGTGTGGTTTATGGGGCTTTAATCAATGCTCTGGGCAAGCAGGAAGTCAAGTGTATCAGCTCGCCAAAGGGTAGAGCTAGGGATGGATGAGGATAATAAGTCACCCTCTTCTCTCAACTGGCACCAAGAACTTGCTCCCTGGGAGACTGTCTTCTGTGTACATAAGGGCATGCAGGCAATAAAAGGCTGGGGGAACATGGGGCATTATCTAATTGTGTTCATTTCCCCAGAGGCAAGAGCATATTTCTAATTCAAAATGTACATCTCTAGAGAGTCGTATTTTTATATCAGGTAAAAAGTTGGCGGTAAGTACATTTGGTTTCAAAGGGGCTCTGCCTTTGGGAGAGGAGAATTAAAAAGAAGCTAAAATCAGAGGAATAATTTTATGCAAGACCAAGCAGGGCGGAGCCAGCAGTTAGTTTACCAGCTCCTAGAGCTCTTAGATGTTCCAAAGCAAATGTAATGTATGCATATGGTGTATGCATGCATAGCACATATCCTCGATGCTTGTGTGGGGGTCCCTCCTGTGTGGCAGGCATCTTTTAAGTGCTTTTGTGACTAGCCCTCATAAAAGAGTAAGTTCTTAATAATAACTACTCTGCAGCTGAGAAATATGTAGCTTAAGTCAAGCAGCTGAAGGGCAAGGGAGGAGGCCCAGTTGGTAAGATGATAAACAGCATCTTGCATAGTGCCAGAAGATTGTAAGAAAACTGGATGCTCAGATATATTAAGGAGCTTGCCAGCAACCCTTCAGCTAGTCATGGTGGCCTTTTGACTTTAATCCCAGAACTTTCTCTGCTGTAGCTTACAAATGTTCTTAGGATAATGCATGGTCCTCTCTCCTCCAGGCGTTCCTGGAGAAGTATGGCTACTTCAGTGAGCAGGGCTCCAATGCCCCAGCCTCCACTCAGTTCAACAATGCCATCAGGTATGATGGAGGGATGTGAAAGGGTGCAAGAAACAAAGCTCCAACTTTGCGCGCGCGCGCACGCGCACACACACACACACACACACACACACACACACACACACACACACACACACACACACACTGCCCTCTGTATTACTTTTTCTCAATTCCTCCGGGCAGAGAGTTCCAGTTGGTATCCCAGCTGCCCATCAGCGGTGTGCTGGACCAGGCCACACGGCGTCAGATGACACTTCCGCGATGTGGGGTTGCAGATACTGACAGTCATGCAGCTTGGGCAGAGAGGATCAGTGCCCTGTTTGCTGGACAGCGGGCCAAAATGAGACGTAAGAAACGCTTTGCAAAGCCAGGTAAGTGCATGGAATCCAGTTAGGTTAGGATTCCCCAGGGCCCAGAAGAACCCATGGCCAAAAAAAAGGAGGCTGAGCTGAGCAGGGTGTCTGGGAGAAACTTCTCTTGCCTCGGGCAGAGAATGGGCGGATCTTTTGACTCAAAGATCATAATCATGAATACAGATATTTAACTTTAAATTCTATCTGCACTGATGAATTTTCATTGTACATGTATTCTCCACGTTAAACCCCATCAAGCCCAGTTAATTCTCTGATCAGTTCTCTATGAAGGGCAGTTGTCAATAGTTTTTGTTTATATTTTATTGAAGTTATTTCCATAAGAATCTATTCTTTTCATAACACGTATTCAACCAAGATGTGATCTATTGAACAGTTTTATCTTGCTCATAGCACCTTTAAAAAAAAAAAACAACAGCTTTATTTAAATGGAATTCACATGCCATGCAATTTACCATTGGAACTATTCAATTTAGAGGGGCTTAGTATATTTGTAGAATTGTGCGACCATTACCACGAGCTAATTCCTCCTCCCAGAACATTTTCATTATCCTCTGAAGATCCCCATGTCCATTATCAGCTAGTTCCCCATTGTGCCCTGCTGCCAGCCTTGGCAGCCACTGATCTGCTTCGTGTCTCGGGATCTGCCGGCATTGAACATTTTATCATAGTCCATTGGATATGCTATACAGTTTCTCCTGTTGGGATTTTTCCTTGTCTTCTCTTTTCCTTCCCTCTTCTCCCTTCCTGATCCTTTATTTTCAGTGCTGGGATTGGAACCCAGGGCCACTGACCTACATTGAAAATTTTCTTCTCTCCCTCCTCTTCATCTCCCTTTCCCTTCTCTGTCTTCCTCTTCTTCCTTCTGCTCTTCTTCCTCCTCCCCCACCCCCAATATTTCAGGGTCATTGCTGCCCTCCTATGGTTTATAAGATTGGATTCTTCTGTTAATTTTCCACACAAATAATAACTTTTGCTGTGTGGAATTTCGCTATCACGATTGCTTGGACTGACTCAGTTTTTCTGTGATCAATCTTTGCAGCCTTTGAGGTTGTTCACAAGATGATGTTTTTCTAGAATAATTAACTTCTTTGGGTACACACTGGATTGTGGCTACTTTAAATTGTGCTGCTTTTACCGACCTCACTCGCTGTACACGGGATTGAACGCACAGAATGTGTTTTCATTTTTTAGTTAGTGTACAAGGAGAGTGTGCAGCTCAGGGTGTGCGCTCCCAAGCATGTGCCAGTCCCTTTCTGCTGCATTTATATGTCCATTCGCCCTGGCCACCCTGTTCTGAAAGACTGTATTCATCCACAGTCAGCTCTGGGGTCCTGACACTGGGGTCAAGATGCCCCTGGTGTCAGCATGCTGTACATCCCATTGTGTTTCTGGGCAGCAGAGAGGAAGAGTGAGGTAGGGAAGGAGAGATACACGCTCACACAGGCCAGAACAGAGAGGACACTGTCCTGGAGCTCGAGGCACTGGGTTCAAGTATCACCTGTCGTGACTGAGTCTTGCCACTTGCTTCTGATCCCTCATCCTCCCTCATGTAGGAGTCAGACCTTCTTAGGTTGTAAAGGAGAGCCATCCAGGACTGCTGAGTGCAAGGGGCCTGTGAGGATGTGATGGGAAATGAGCAGGCGCAGAAACACCTGAACCCAAATTCTGGGCAATGCTTCTTTCTGACTGCAGCCCATCTTCTCCAGCCCCAAGGTGGACTCTAACCAAGGGCATTTGTAGCTTGATTGCCAGATTGTACTTGATTGCCAGAATGGCTAGTTAAATTTAAACTTCAGATAAACAATAAATAATTGCATTTGTATTTTCTTCTTCAAATTTGACCAGGCATCCTGGATTCATACCTGCTGCATCTGCCAACCTTAGGCCTAGTACCTGCTCTCCTCTGTGCTCACAGGGCTGATTGCTAAACCCTTTGTTCCTTCGCAGAGTTGGTGGGTTGGGGAGCAGGGTATGCATCTGAGTTGAAAAAGGAAATCAAAGCAAATGTGCATGTCTAAGCCTCCACCACATTTCAGGCAGCTTCACAATGCTATTCCAAACCAAGGCTTGGAGAGATTTCACAGTTCCTGAGAGCTTGCATGTGCAGGACTGTAATTTCAGCCTAGGCCCCTCTCCTATCATCAGTTCCCTGCTGGGAGTCAGGACTCCACAGTCCTTCTAGCACATACTTGGCTCTCCTGTCCCTGCCCTTCTTAGCTCCTACCCTTCCCTCTTCCCTTTGGGACCCTGGAAAGAGGGCAGAGAGGGCAATGCCCATATGCTGGGGCTTGCAGCTACTATGAAAAGCAGCCTTGCCCAGGCTGGATTTGAATCTTCCTTCTCCTGGAGGCCAAGGTAGAAGAGGACAGGGGAGAGGGCTAGTGCTACCCCTATCCACACTCAGACAGACAGCTCCTTCCTTCCTGGTCCCTCCCAAGAAACGAAAAGCACTCCTTTTTTCTTCTCAATTTATGTTCCTATTCATTCTCCCTACCCTGCCCCCACCCCACCTCACCCCACTTCACAGAGGATGTTTTTCCTTGAGACCTATCACCTTCACTGGCTACTAAAATGACTACCACCCTCCTTCTTTCCTGATGGAGGGTGTGGGGGGGGGATGACAGGCTGCAGAAGGAGCCACCCCATGGCCCACAGAGGGTTAAAGATTTGGTGATGGTGGTCAGGAAGAGCCTGAGATTCAGTCACTCACCACTCATGTAGGAGAACACAGTGTGTGGTGCCCTGTGCCCTGGGAAGACTTACAGCACGCAGCAGAGTGTTCTTGGTAAAGAATGAACCGTCCTGGGCAGACACCTCTGAACCCCCAGCCTTGCCTCTACCTTGTTTGTCTCCCTCCCTCCCTCAAAATAGTTTGCTCTTCAACTCCCTAAGGACTGGTCACTGGCCCTTGCCTCCACCTTCCCTGTCTGTCTCCCTTCCCCAAAATAATTCCCTCTTCACTCCTCAAGGACTGGCCACTGGCTGAGAGGCAGTGGTTGGGTGGTTGCCCGGCCAAACAAGCCCAAGGAGATGCATTGCCTTGAATGGAGTGGGGCACACCCCACCCCCACTTCCATGGGTGGAGAAGGCCAGAATGAGCCTCCCTCCCATCTGGGGAATCTCAGCCCTCCAGCTAAGCTTTGACCCTAATGTTTAGGCAGATTTACAGGCCTGGCATCTCTGCAGGGAGGGCTGCTTCTCTGTGTGGACTGTAGAAGGAGCACTGGGCCAGGGGTCAGCCCCAGCTCTGCTCCTCTCACACTGCAGCTTGGGCAGGCGCCTTCCCCTGGGCCACAGTCATCTGGGTCTGGGGAATCTTGCCTGCAAGCTATGAGGCTTCCATTTGGGATTTTAGTCTCTGAGTAGCAGGGCTCAGAGGCCATCCCTGACAAACTCAGAGTCAGATTTTCTGGCTACTCTGTCCCTGGTTGCTTAGCAAACTACAGATGGGTCCAATGTAAAGCGTCACCCAGGGCTATGGCAGAGGCCAGAGTCCCAGCCCTCAGGGAGGAACAGAGGTTGGGGTAAAGGGAAAGAAAGCTTAAGTAAGAAATGGAAAACTTTGCCTGGGCCTGTGACAAAACACACCCTTTGTTCTTATTTGTCTTCAACTCAGAGGTCTCCAGAGTCCCTAAGGAAGTGGGGACGAGGTCAAGGGGGCAGGGAAAGACCTCACATACATGGTTTTTATGGTTGTTGGCCAGCTACAGGCCCTGGGTTCTGGCAAGTATAGAGTGCAGTCTCTGGGAGGCAGCGCCTGGGGCAGGTACAGCTGTGACCTTAGTGGCCCCACTGACTGTCCATCTGGACACATTGAGGCTGGGACAGCAAGTAGCATGTAGCTTTCTCAGGCCCAGCCTAGGCTGTGGAAAAGAATAAGACCCGAGACCAGGGGTTCAGACTGATCCTCAAAGGGGGTCTTTTCTAAGCAGAAGCTCCGTCTCTATTGTCAGATGGTGCCTCTCAGGCCATTAGATTGGAGGCTCTCCAGGAGAAGGGTAGTTTGCCCAGGGTGAGAGCTCCCTTCAGCAGGGACATATCTTCCCTCCCATCAAATGGGAGGCTGCTCAAAGGAGGAGCTCAGTGTTCCCTATCACATCAGGGGCTCCCTGGGGCTGGGCCAGCCCATTCTTTTGGACCTGTGGGGACTAGACTCAGCAGCCCATATGACTCACACCGACTTTCTGGGTGACAGGTAACAAATGGTACAAGCAGCATCTCTCCTACCGCCTGGTGAACTGGCCTGAGCGCCTGCCTGAGCCAGCTGTTCGAGGGGCCGTAAGAGCTGCCTTCCAGTTGTGGAGCAACGTGTCAGCGCTGGAGTTCTGGGAGGCCCCAGCCACAGGCCCTGCTGACATCCGCCTCACCTTCTTCCAAGGGGACCACAATGATGGGCTGGCCAATGCCTTCGATGGCCCAGGTGCTGCCACAAAGCCTCTCTCCACACAGCAGGAGGGGCACCTGGCTTGGAGAGGCAGCCTGGGTGGGGGGGTGCTGGAGTTTCTATTCCTCTTATAACCATGGCCAAGCCAGGTCCTCCTCCAAAGGCTCCCCCATCTCTTCATTTGTATAAGGGGAGCAAAAGGCTCTGCCCAAAATGCACCAAACGGTTGAAAGGACAGCCAGAGAAGGTTTGGTGTGGAAAGCACCTTGGTAACGCTAGAGTGTGCTGGATTCTTGGAGGACATTCTGAGATTGTCTACTCTGCTTCTAGACAGGCCTGTGCTTCTGTTGTTCTCCAGAGTAGACCCTCAAAAGGTATCCAGAGGCCACCATTAGCCCTTCCCTCCCCTGCCCCCAGACAGCCAGTGCAAGAGGCCTTTACCCTGCATTCACAGAAGTGCTTCATAGATCCCAACCACACTGCTCCCATTTGTCCCCAGCCTGCAGGCTTCCACTGTGCTCAGCCCTGGCCTTCAGAATCTGAATATGGGCAGAGTGCATTGCGCTGGAGATGTCTAAGCACACTCGGGGAACACAGATTCCTCCCGCATTTGCTGGGTTCTGTTCCCCCACCCCCCTGCGCTTTTCAGCCCCTGCTGACCTAGAAGGCAATGCTGAAGGGCTCACGATGAGCCTTCCAGGCTAACGTTATCATAGAGCTGTTTGCTAGCTTCTATCAGGGTCACCTGCCTTTGTGCAGGTGTGTCTGAGGGGAGCTACAAACTAATCATTTCTGTGGGGGTGGATATACACCAGTGAGAGTCACTGAGGAATATTAACTTCTGCTCGCTCCTATGATAGCAGGAAGAGAGGCCCACAGAGGAGCCCTGGCAGAAGACAGGAACACAAGGATATATATGTTTATAAAAAGCCATCTATACTAGTAAGGTGTGGTGGCACACACCTGTAACCCAGCACTCTGGTAGCCATGAATCTGGAAGGATGGCTCAGCACTGCGCAAGTGTGAGGGCCTGAGTTCAGATACTCAGCACTGGGGTGTGGAGACAGGAAAATCTTGGGGGCTCACTGGCCAGCCAATCTAGCCAGGATAGAAAGCTTTAGGTATAGTGAGAGGCCCTGTCTCAAACATACACACACACACACACACACACACACACACACGGAAGAGGCTGGAGAGATGGCTCAATGGTTAAGAGCACTGGCTACTCTTCCAAAGAACCTGAGTTTGGTTCTTATCATCTCATGGTGACTCACTTTGTGACTCCAGTTCCAGGGGATCTGATGCCCTCTTCTGGCATTTGAGGGTAACAGGCACACATGTGTTACACAGGCATGCATGCAGGTAAAATGCTCATACACATAATGAAATAATTTAGCTGAGTGTGGTGATACACACCTTTAAATCCAGCACTTGGGAGGCAGAGGCAGGCAGAGGCCAGCCTAGTTTACATGATGAGTTCTAGGACAGGCAGGGCTACATAGAGATGCTTGCTCAAAAAATAAATGAAAAGTTTTAAAGGTAAAATGTGTCTGAGGAAAGACATCCCAACATCGACCATCAACCTCTGGCCTGCACAAGTGAACATACCTGCAACACACACACACACACACACACACACACACACACACACACACACACACACACACACACACACACACACACACTCACACACAGACACACACACACACACACACACACACACACACACACACACACTCCCAGCATAATAAGACTCTGTCCAAAAGAAGTAGGGTGGGGGTGAAACGGCTCAGTGGGTGAAGGTGCTTGCCCTTCCTCTCCAGCCTGCATACAGACTGTTTGATCCTGGGGTCCATGTGGCAGAATGTAAGAATCGAGTTCCTCAAGTTGTCTTCTACATGACACACACACTTTAAAAAAACAAAAGCAAAAAAAAAAAACAGGGTCTCATAACCCGGGCTGGCCTTGAATTCCCTTTGTAGACCAGTCTGGCCTGGAACTTGAAGAGATCATCAGCCTTTGCCTCCTGAGTGCTAGAGAGATTAGAGGCGTGCATCACCATGCCCAGTCATAAAAAACGACAAAAACAAAACAAACAAAAAAAAAAACAAAACAAAAAACAAAAAAATAACAAAACAACAACAACAACAAAAACACCTTTGTACCTTTGTACCTTTGTTTTTGAGACAGGGTTTCTCTGTGTTGCCCTAGTTGCCCTGAAACTCGATCTGTAGACTAGGCTGGCCTGGAACTCACAAAGATCCACCTGTCGATGCCTCCCAAGTGCTGGGATTAAAGGCATGGGCCACCACTGCCAGCTCATAAACCACCTTAAAAATGTGCATACACATAGAAGCACAGTGTGTTCAGTTCACTGAGTCCTGGACATAACACACCAAGCACAGGTCAGGAAACAGCACAGAGCCTTACCATCCCTCTTCTAGGGGTAACCGATATTAATAGTGCCTAGCCTAGGCACTGTTTTAAGAATCCAGTGTGACACACGCTTGTTCCTATGAGGAAGAAGCTCTTCATCACCAAGCCCATTTTCAGATCAGGAAGCTTAACACAGAGAGATTAAGCTGTCTGTACAAGACCACACAGTTAGTAAATGGTAAATCTAGTATTGGAGTCCAGGCAGTTTGGCCCCTAGTGCACTTCCGGTAAAGTCCACTGCTCACCTGACAGCACTCCTGCAACTATCACACTAGAAAGGGTAGTAGATGACAGCCACACATTCCACTTGGAGAAAGGGAGCCCCTGGTCCAGGCTCGCCCCAACCTTCCACCCCGTGTCACGTTTGCAGGGGGCGCTCTGGCGCACGCCTTCCTGCCCCGGAGGGGCGAAGCGCATTTCGACGGAGATGAGCGCTGGTCCCTTAGCCGTCGCCGTGGGCGCAACCTGTTCGTGGTGCTGGCGCACGAGATCGGCCACACGCTCGGCCTCGCGCACTCGCCAGCACCGCGCGCGCTCATGGCGCCCTACTATAAGAAGTTGGGCCGCGACGCCCTGCTCAGCTGGGACGACGTGCTAGCTGTACAGAGCCTGTATGGTGAGCCCCCAGCCCGCTACTGGCTCTATCTACCCTTGTCCCTTAGGGTTTTCAATCCTTGGACTCTGGCTTCTCACTTCCTTGTTCCGATAGATCCTTCTCTGCCCTAAAGCCCAGGCGCCCTTGAAATCTGAATATACGCAGGCTCTGCTTTTCCTCGTTTTTTTTTTTTTTTTTTTTTTTTTTTTTAAATCAGTTCCAAGCAACTCATGAGTGCAAACTTCTGCCCTTAGCCCAGAACCCTTGTTTGCTTTCCCAATCTCATGTTATCTCTTTCCTGGGCTGTTGGGTGGGAGAGAAGATTGCTGGGTTAATGCGCTCTTGGTGAAAACCAACAGCCAGGGCTGCACTTGCCCTTCCTCTCTCCTTCTTTGGGTCTCAGATCATGGACAGAGCAGAGGGAAGGGTCTTCAGCCCTCCATATACGCCCACCCATGACTGCTGTCTTCTTGAATCTTAAGGGAAGCCTCTGGGACGCTCAGTGGCCACCCAACTTCCCGGAAAGCTATTCACTGACTTTGAGGCCTGGGGCCCTCACAACTCCCAGAGGATACGCCCAGAAACCAGAGGTCCTAAATACTGCCACTCTTCCTTTGATGCCATTACTGTAGGTAAGATGGTCAGCCCTGCCTGGTGCCCCCCCACAAACACACAACCCGTTCCCCTTCTCCACATCTCTAAAGCTCCTAGAACTGAATTACAAAGTGTGGAAAATGGAGGTATCTTCACTACAGAGATCAGGAACCACGTGCTTTCCGGGTGTGGGGTCAAGCTCAGGCCCAGCGCTAAAGTCAGCAGGAGGCCAATGGCCTTTCTTCACATCTCTTGTCTCTGGACAGATGGACAATGGCGACTATATGTCTTCAAAGGGAGCCACTTCTGGGAAGTCACAGCTGATGGCAATGTTTCAGAGCCCCGTCCACTACAGAAAATGTGGCCTGGGCTGCCCTCCAACATTGAGGCTGCTGCAGTATCACTGGAAGATGGAGACTTTTACTTCTTTAAAGGTATCAGCCCTGAGTCAGCTGAGATTGGGGTGGAGGGGTTTTGTCCCCAACAATGAGTCCGTAGTGGGACTCCCTGTTGAGCCTGTGGCCCAGGAAAGACTCCTTTCCGGGATGGAGTTGGAAGTAGGAAGTGTCCAGTTGTCCCGTGTAGAGACGTGTAGCGGAAGGACTGCCCTCCAGCCTGCAGGTCAGCACGAAATCTGGAGGTGTCTGCCCTGGCACCTGGCAGTGTGAGGTTGGCGTGCATTTCTTGGATAGGGACAGTAATACTCAGGTGTGAGGGGGAGGCTGTACAAATGGCAATGATTGAAGGGTGGACAGCAAATGATTGGACATGTGGTAACACAGTACTGAACAGCGCTCCTTCAACCAGTGCTGAGAACCTCATGTCCTAGCAGGGAGAGGGATTGACAGGAAACACAGAGGTCTACAAAACAAACACCTTACCCTCGGGGAATTTTTAGTAGTCGGGGACTGATGGAAAATTCAGGCCTTCTCAATCTTCCATTCCACTCCGAAGCAGGGAATCCTGCCCCCAGTCCCTACCCCCTCCACCTTCTTCTCCAACACCCTCTCACCCCCTCCTCAGCCTGGGACAGATGGGTACATTCAGCGTGCTCTCTGCTGACACCTGCTGGGAGTCAAGGCCATAGCAGGTTCCCTCTGCCGGGTACTTCTAGTTCTTAGCCACACTTAGACTCCGAGGTTAACTGTCTCGGACTCTAAGAAGGAATAGCAACCAAGGGGACAGAGATGATGTGGAAGGCCGATGAGTGAGCACCTCCAGCTCACCCTGGCTTTTTCAATGCCCCCCCAGGGAGTCGGTGTTGGAGGTTCCAGGGCGCAAAGTCTGTGTGGGGGCCCTCACAGCTGTGCCGGGGTGGAGGTCTGCCCAGACACCCAGACGCAGCTCTCTTCTTCCCGCCTCTGCACCGCCTTGTCCTCTTCAAGGGCGCCCGCTACTACGTGCTGGCTCGAGGGGCGAAGCAAGTGGAGCCCTACTATCCCCGCAGCCTGAGGGACTGGGCTGGGGTCCCTGAGGAGGTCAGTGGTGCTCTGCCAAGGCCAGATGGCTCCATCGTCTTCTTCAGAGATGACCACTACTGGCACCTGGATCAAACCAAACTGCGGGTGACCAGCTCCGGCCGCTGGGCCACAGAGCTGTCCTGGATGGGCTGTTGGAATGCCAACTCAGAAGGTGCCCTGTTCTGAAGGCTCCCCATACTGAGTCAACAGTGGTTGCCCCCGCCTGAGGGGCGGGGCCTGTCTAGAAAGCCCTTGAACCTCGCGGGAACTTCCCTACAGCACTGGCTCCAGCAGGAAATCTGCATTTATTTCCGTGGTCGAAGGAGAAACAAAAGTAGGGCTGCCATTGCCTTTCCCCTCACGGACCTCTTTCCTTCCCATTCCTGAGGGCATTCTGTTCTGATGAAGGTGCAGTCCCGTGCCCATAGTGCTGAGTCCCAGAGAAGATGCAAATCTCAACTGGGGGTGAGGACTACTCTGCAGGACCCTCCCTTTCTATGCCTTCCAGGCCCTGCTCTTGGGAAATGATACCACCAAGAGACTTCACCCTACCTCCCACCCCCAGCAAGTTTGGGTAAGGTGAAGGCTCCTCCCCCCTCTGCGGCCCTTTGTTGGATCAAGAGGCTGAGCAGATGGGAATATGGTCCTTCTGGGCCTGACTTTTTGTCTGGGGTGATGAAGCACTCCCAGCTGGCTACCCCAGAGGTGAATCAGCCTTGCTTGGGCAGACTCTTCCTCCCTTCTCAGTAGAAGCAGATAGGTACAGGCTGCTTGAGACACGAAGACCATGCTCTTACATCCATCAAAGAGGCAGCGGTAGTGTATGGTTGTCTTGGAGAGAGGGGGTGCACCTCTCCTAAAAAAGCAAACCATCTTCGCCCAGTTTGCCTTCCAGATGGACATCTTGTGCAGCAGGAGAATGGCAGAGGGCCCTTCGGGGTCTGTCCATCTCAGACACGGGGAATGCAGCCCCCACAGTGCTCTGCAGGTTGGGTGAGGCCTGTTTGCCCTCAATGGCCCCATTCTCCAGGCCACACACGCAGCAGCATTCCGAAGCTCATGCTGTCTAGCCAAGAATAGCTGAGATTCCTGGAGAAGGAACCAGCTCCCCAGCTTTTCCCCTTTTGTTTGAGCCAGTCTCTGTATTTATTTTAGCATCTGGATCTGCATCCCTCCCTGCCTGCTCCTCCACCTACCAGTGCCTCTGCACACACACACACACACACACACACACACACACACACACAGTGACCACCACGAGCCAGCTCTCAGAAAGAGGAGAATGATTTAGCATGGGAGTAGCCTGCAGTTACCCAGAGGCATTGCTGGCCCTGTGCCCCCCTTTCTTCTCTGTGCAGTGGACAGAATGGCCTTTGACTGCAAGTGCTTTGTACTTCCCTGTCCCGAGGAGACCAGGGAGGAACCTCCCTGCTAGTCCCCCTGCTTTCTGGGTTGTACCCAGGAGAGAGAAAGGAGAATTCTATCTTTGTCACTCCACTCCACCTCAGGCGACTCTGATTAGAGACTTTATTGAGAGTTTTGAGGGAAAGGGGTAATTTCTAAGAGGGCTGGGGAAGCTCCGAGGCTATCTTTTCTCCAGGCGATGTCTCTGTTCGCCTAGCCAGACAGACCTGAAAAAGATGCAGGTGAGGCTGTATTGGAGGCGTGTGTGCATCAGGAGGGTTGTAGGTGCTGGGTAACTGTCTGGTTCTGCTGTAGTTCCGGAGAGACAACAGGTGGAACCGTGAACCGACGTGGGCCTTCTCTCCGGAAGGAGGCGCTAAGGACGGCGGCTTGAAAGGACAGTTCTGTGGAACGCACTAGAGATAGAAGAGTTTGGAGCACTGCGGGCGCAGAGGCTGGAAGTGAATGAGCTCAGAACTCCCAGCGGCCTCCGCATTACCCGGGTCAGGGTGCTCCAGAATACAGTGCTCTACGTAGGCCGGGTGGCTATGCAAGCTCTTGCATTTCTTGCAGAAAAGGATCTCGCAGCGCGCACAACCCCCTCGGCGCGGTGGTCGCCGCCGCGTCTCCAACACACAAGGTTCTTCCGGGGCACCACGTTTCCTACGGGCCGGGGACGTCAGTGCTCGGTGGCCCTGAGGCCCTCCTCCCTAAAGCTCGGCCCAGGGTGCTTGCGTCTCACCTGTCCGCGGGCCCCGCTAGGCCACCCAGCAGCGCGAACGGGCTAAGCCAGCCCCAGAAGCTGCTGTCCGAGCGTCGCAGCAGTGCCACCTGCTGGCTGCTGAACTCCTGGCGCAGAGGGCAGTAGGACACCGAGCGGGCCTCCCGATCCTCTGCTTCGCGGGCGTCCTCCTCGACCTCTGCTGCACTCTCCAGGTCGGGCCTCTCCACCCCCGACGATGACGACGACGACGACTCGTCCTCCAGCTCCTCCTCCCTGGCCTCAGGCTCCTCCACCTCCTTCTTCCACAGAGGGATCTTCACGCCTACAGGCGGGGAAGGGGTTAGTGTAGCTCGCTGTCTTGGTTGCTTGCTGCAGGAGCCTAAATCCAGCGTGCTTGGGGGAGTTGCTGCCCGCCAGCTGCTGCCCGCCACAGGGCTTTGGAGTCCCAGATTCCCGTACTGCTGCGAGATTGCCGTCCTCCTGAGCTTCTTTGCTAAGAATTCCAAACAAGTCACCTCGCTACCATCAAGCTCCATTTTTTCGTCCCTGAAGCGGGGAAAGTAGTACCTACCTCAAGAGTGGTTGTGAGGCTGACTCTAGATAGTGTCTGAGCAAAACAGCTTCCTGCTTGCCGTTGTGCAAGCAATCAACGAACATATATTGCCAACACGGAAGGAGGAGGGTTACCCAACGTTAATAAACATCAATTGTCATTTCAATTATCATTATTTTTATTATTATTATTATTATTGAGACACAGTCTCACTATATAGCTCTGATGAGAAAACTCACTATATAAACCAGGCCATCCTGGAACTCACAGATACCTGCCTGCCTCTGCCTCCTAAGTATGTCTGTTTCTAATTTTGATTTTTCCCTGGTGATAGAAAGCCCAGTGTCACTGGAGGCCGGATGGAAGGGTGTAGCTGACTAAACCAGAAACTGGCCTCAGGCTTGACCAATTGCAAGTGGATTTCAGCCACACTGCCCCCTCTCTAGCTGACTGTTCAGCTCACAGATATCATAACTGCAAACAGTAGGTCAGGGCCTAAAGCAGGTTGCAAACAGTAGGTCAGGGCCTAAAGCAGGTTCCGTGGCTGAAACTAAGCTCGTCTTCCCTGGGAGGTGTCCATTCCATTAGCAGCTAGTCACCTGACACATAGGCAGCCCCAAGACAGCTCCATTTAAAGTGCAAAGAGGAGGCTGCAGTTGGGGTTTGCCCTGGAAAGATCAAGGACAATTCCTATAGATCACTGCCCATCTGTTTCTCATGCTAGGAATTGAATAGAACGATAGTAATGGGCAAGAAGGTGTGTGTGTTCGCGCGTGCGGGGGGGGGGGGGGGTTGGGGGGGTTGGTTGGTTATGAAAGGCCAGGCCTAACACAGACAGGAGATGCTGGGAGGGGTTGGGGGCGGGGCTAGGGAATGGGTTTGGAAAGGGAAGTTAGGGCTTGGAGCTGTTTGTCACTATCCGAAGTCATTAGTGTTCTGATGGAGAGACATGCTCAGAGCTGTTCTGTAGAACGTTCCCTTCAACAGGATTAGGGGACTTTAAGGATCATCACAATGGAGGTGGTGGCTCATGCTGATAATGTTAGCACTAGATAGGCAGCAGCAGGGGGATTGCTGAGAAGTCAGGCCAGCAGCCTGTTCTATATAATGGGTCCCGGGACAGCCTGGGCTACAATCTGAGTCATTGTCTCCACCCCCTGCACTCCGATTTTTGGGGTTTTTTAAAAATATTTTTATTTGTTTTGAGACGAGGTCTCACCATGTAGCTCAGGCTGTTCTGAAACTCATCATGTAGACCAGGCTGACATTAAACTCACAGAGCTCTACCTGCCTCTACTTCCTGAATGCTGGGATCAAAAGCACCTGCCACCTGGCCTCCTTCCACTCTGAAACAGGCCCTTACTGGAGGGTGAAAAGGGCCATGAAAAAACCACCCTGCCTCTGACTAGACTCCAGACCTGGGCCAAGGAAAAAACTCACTGACATTGATTTGACCCAGGACCAAAGGGCTTGAAATCCCACCAATCCCAGAGCTTGTCCCCAAGTAAGCTGCAGAGTTCCACCCATCCCTGAGCACTTCCTCCTAGCTGGGCAGAACTGAAACACTTCACCAGACCTGAACAGATCTGTAACAGTTTTGATATGGGAGCCCTCCCCTGCTAGAGCAGAGTTGCTACACTTGCATTGGAAAACTTTTCCCTGGAGCAGAACTGTAAGCTGCAAGGTGTATAGTGGCTTCGTGGTATTCCTCGGCCAGGGTATCTTTCTATTGGAGCTGCCATGTTTACACTTAACCCAGGCCACAGAAGACAGACAGAGGTCTGGACAGAAACAAGTAAAGATAAAAGAATTAATGATGGATGACAAGAATATTTAGGAAGGAGGAAATAGGCTTGTAGCAATATGAATGAGTAACTAAAAAAAGGTTCAATTTTTCTACTGTCACCATGGTGGTGGGATGATTGGTCCAAGATGGATCAAATGGTCCTATCTTGGTTCGCACCCTTTCAAGCCCACTCACCATGCTTATCCATTCTTCCTAATGTTGTACTGTCTGTTCCCTCTGGTCAGGAACTGTGATGTAAGGGATGCCCTGTGGGAATAGAACTCCACATGGTTTCCAGGACCTCTGTTGGATCACAGGGGCGTGGGGCTAGAATCTCAGCTGCACATAGGGCTCTGCTTAGGAACTGATTCCCTTTCCAGAATTTCCAGACTCAAAGCCTTCATGTCCCCTACCTTGCAGCAAGGAGGATTTCAGTGGAGAATAGAAGATAGCTTTGGCCCCAGATAGACTAGGTTCAAATCCCAACTCTCCCCCATAAATATGAAACCTGTCAGGAACAGCTCAGTTAGGCCATTGCTGGGGGTGGGGGTGACACCTAGATGTGGGCCCCAGGAATCATCTGCTGAGTCACTCCCTAAGGCTCAGTATCCCTTGGCAGGCACAACTGAACCAACAAAACCCACCCTGTGACTCAGGAAAGGCTCTACTAAGACAAATGTCCCAAGGCCCAATTGTTCATCTCACCTGCCTCCCCAAGCCCAATCTACCCAACAGCCCTTTGTCCTTCACTTTTCTCGGGGTAATTCTGGAGTTTATAGAATTTTTAGGGGGGGAGCTGAAGAATTGGCTCAGCCACTAAGAGCACTTGTTGTTCTTGCAGAGGGCCCTGTTTGGCTCCCAGCACCCACGTGGTGACTCACAACCATCCACAACTCCAGTTCTAGGGGATCTGGCGCCACTTCTGCCCTCTGCGGGCACCAGCCGTGCACATAGTGCCCACACACACATGCAGGCAAAACACATACACATTAAAAATAAATCTGTTTAAAAGTTTTTAGAGTGCCATAAAAATAACACTAGCATAAAATCACATCAGGACCTGTTCTCAGAATAAAAGCAGTCACAGAACAAAAATCGTCTTCAGTGAAAACATGTGAGCAAGCAATCTTACCAGAATATGGGCTGCATGCCTCCTACACCCAAGTAACACTCAGAAGTCCCCTGGAAAGGAGGCCTCCACTGGGAATGAGTGGAAACTTTGGAACGGGATGATCTCCATCCAGAGAGAGGGAAAAGAATGGACTGCATCTATGGGCAAGCACAAGCACTACTTCCCACTGTTCAGAATTTATGCCCAAAGAGCAAAGTGAGGCTGGGTACCAAAAGGTGATGCACACCTGTAATTCCAGCATGCGGGAATCTGAGACAGAGTGAGTGTGGGTTTTAGTGCAGCCTGGGCTATATATGAGACCCTGTATGTGTGTGGAGGGGGAGGATGGGTTGGTACATTATCTACCTTATTTGGAAATACAGATAACTTTAAATTATGCAGTAGGTTTGTAGTTGCTTCTGTAGGTCCATCTGGAAAATCCTAGCTTGTGTAGAGAAAGGGAGTGGGACTTTGGAAGATTGCACATACATCAGCTAAAATGTATCTGGCTGGTTAAAGATTAAAATGGCTAACTAGTAATGGCTCCAATTTCATACCACGTATTCACTTAATAAGCCAAAGTTATGGGGGTGTAGGACTGCTTCAGTGTCCTGATAATGCTGTCAATGGCCAGAAGCATCATCAGACTCTATGGCTTGTGCTGAGAACTCTCTGGAAATAGAAAACCTTCTGTCACTGAAGCCAGAGCTCCTTCTGCCATGGGCTGGTGTGGGTGCCAGAGATGCCCTCCTCTTACTCCCTTCCCTTGCCTTCTCTTCCTCTCTGCTGGCCAGCCACTGGCCTCTCCTTCTGTGGCCCAAGCCAGGCACTTCCTTAGATCCAGATTACACTGAATTCTGGGGGATCACCCCTTCCTTCCACAATCCCTAGGAGCCTGTTTGCTTTCTAGGAGGTCCCACCCACTGAGCAAGATCTGAGACACCATCTCTCCATCCTCCCAGACACAAGTGGCCCTAGGAAACAAGCACATGCTCCCTATTCAACAGTGATTTTAGCACTATCAGCCTATCAGCTGTCCCTGTTCTTAAGGCAGAGCTGCAATAAAGCCACCTGCTAGTCGGCCCTGAAGATAGGCGAGCTGGAAGTGCTGGGGAGAGGAAGCATGTGGCTTCTAGGGGGAGATCAGGAAAGGGATTCAGGACAAGACCAGTCTCCTGGGCTTGAAGGATGCCTGCACATTTCAATAGGGGTTTTAGCCATCAGCAACAGAAAACAGGACTGGTTAAAGCAAGCTGGAAAAGGATTTTTCTTGTTATAGGAAAGTCAACAGAGATTATGGGAGAATCCATAGACCTACCAATCAGTTGGGATGAAGGAGATTTTGGGGCCTGGCAACACATCTAAGTTTCTACAGAACAATGAGAAACATTGTACCCAGGGCTCCATGATTCAGATGTAGTGTGACATACAACTACCCTAAGAACGAGTTTGTCACTGCTTCTGGGTACCACTGGCCCCATTTCATGAGTATGATTGATTCCAACTAAGGTCACACGTTTATGAGCCAACCAAAGGGACTAGGGCCTGTCGAATTTCCAAAGATGGAACCAAGTGCCTTCTGGGTAAAGGACACATCACAGAAGCATGCAACCTCCTGATCCAGGCTGAGAGACTCATGGTTCTTCCCAGTTACCTGTGCACAGGCAGGATGAACACTACTTTGTCCACTAGTGGACTTGTGCCTTCCAAATAATTTTGTCTGTAAGAGACAGCAGACCAACTTACGCTAACTTAAGATAAAAGGGTGAGTGTACCCTTTCTTTGTCACAGATGGAAGTCTGTGTCTTAAACACAATTTCTATGCATCAACATGTCCTCTGACTTAAGGAAAGAATAAGCACAGAATTTCTCATGTCTTTCTTTTTTAAATACAAGATTTATTTGTTTGTTTGTTTCCTTGTGTAGTGCTGGCTGTCCTGGAACTAGCTCTGTAGACCAGCTTAGTCTCAGACTCACAGAGACCCACATGCCTCTACCTCCTGAGTGCCAGGATTAAAGGCATGCACCACCACTGCCCAGCTAGATTTATTTATTTTTCTTTTATATGCATGAGTGCTTTGCCTACATGTATATGTGTGCACCATATGCATGCCTTGGGCCAATGGAGGCCAAAAGAGGGTGTTGGATCTTCTGGCACTGGGGTTATGAATGGTTGTAAGCCAACATGTGGGTGCTAGGAACCAAACCCAGGTCCTCTACAAGAATGACAAGTGCTCTTAACCACTGAGATACCTCTCTAATCCTCTCATTCCTTTCTTAAAACTCAGCTCACATTTTATTTGCATCCTTAAGTCTTCTAGTTGGAACACAAGTCTACTCAATTGCCTTTCAGACTTAACTAAATGTCTACTACAGTTCTCTGTTGTTTTATGTGTAGGTTTAAACTTCTGAGGTCAGGCCACCAAAATGGCTCATGGTGGGGGTGGTGGTGGTGGTGGTGGTGGTGGTGGTGGTGGTGGTGGTGTGGTGGTGGTGGTAAGAGAACTTGAAGCCAAGCCTAGGGACTTGAGTTGGATCCTTAAGACCCACATGGTAGAGGAATAGAAGTGACTCCTGCAAGTTGCCCTCTGACTTCTGCATGCACACTGTGGTATGCACATTTGCACACACACACACACACACACACACACACACACACACACACACACACACTCACAAGTTTAAAAAGTTTTTGGGAGTTAGGGAGTACAGCTTGGTGGCCAGGCATTTGTCTGGCATGTATGATACCCTGAATTCAATCTCCATAATAAATCATGCCCTATTCAATATGGAATTAAGGTAAAAATTGCGTTGAACTGAAAAAGACTACAACTTTTTTAATTAGTTCATATAATTTAAGGGTTGGCATATTGGATCCTGTATCTATACACAGTCTGATTTTGTATGAATGATGCATTACATATTCAATGAGTTGCAAAAAATAAAATAAAAACAAAGGATAATGTGTATACAGACAGTATATGGCATCTAAGCCAAAAGATTTGCTATCTGGCTTTTTACACAAACTATAAAATCAAGACTCATAAAGACTTTGTTTGTGGGACTCTTGTATGGCTGGCACTATAAATTGCCCCCTGCCTCCATCTTCCCCTTGTTCCTTTTAGTAAAGAGCCACCACAGAATAGTGACAGGGCACAACATGACCACTGGTTACAGTTTCAGCCTCCCTTGCAGCTATGTGAGGGCCAAATGCCTAAACTTTGGACCAAACCATGTGAAAAAGCAAAGTTACATGTTTAACTTAAACTTCACATCCTTAAAAAGGAATCTGTCAGGAATCTCTGCATCTTCTTCCTACAAATTTGGAGAAGACAAAGTACTGGGGAGCCAGGTTTGATCCTGTAAGTGTTGACAATAGCTGAAGGGAGCTTCAAGTTAGAAAGATCTTTGGGCAATGTCATGGACAGAGCTATCCATCTACCTAGAACCATTTTCCTAGCTCGGGGTTGGGGGATGTCTTTCCTTCTGTATGAGCCACTGCTTTAGGTGGTCTTTTTGTTTTCTGTCCGGTCTCCTGACTGTTGTTGTTTTTGCGCAGCTGCTATGGCCTAAGAAACACAAACACGAGATTGAGCGCCCACGTGGAGTTTATTGAGAGAGGGGAAAGGAAAGAGGGGGGTAGCTGGTGGCCAACCGAAAGCGGGGGGGGGGGGGGAGAGAGAGAGAGAGAGAGAGAGAGAGAGAGAGAGAGAGAGAGAGAGAGGGAGGGAGGGAGGGAGGGAGGGAGGGAGGGAGGGAGGGAGGGAGGGAGAGAGAGAGAGAGAGAGAGAGAGAGAGAGAGAGAGAGAGAGAGAGAGAGAGAGAGAGAAAGGGGGGGCCCAGAGAGAGCGAGAGAGGGAAGCAAGAGAGAGGGAGATGAGAGAAAGGGACAAGAGAGAGAACCAAGAGAGAGAAGTGCGCTTGGCGCGCTTGCTTTAAAAAGGGAGTTTGCGCATGCGTAACCCAGTCTCTGCGGCCAGGTAGCTTGGGCAGCGGGGCTTGCGCAGGCGTAACCCAGTCTCCGCCCAGCCAGGTAAGGCCTGACTTAGTGATTACGCGTCCCGCCCATCAGAGGCGGGGGCCCACAGACTGCCGAGCCTCAACACTGACTGACAGGCAGATAGGTAGCTAAGAGGTTGGCCATTAGATAACAAAAACAATAACCCCAGTACCCTAAGGTCCTCTGTCCCTCTATCTCTGTGTTTGTGTGCCAGATTCCTTGCCCCTATTGCAAAAAGGATCTCTTTGTGTTCAGGGAACATGGCTTCACATCTGCATCCCTAAAACCCTAACACCCAGTTGGGAAAATATCCTCTGCAGGAGCAGCCAGCATTCTTAACTGCGGAGCTCTCTCTCAAGCCTGCTTTACTTTCTTAAAACAGTTGTTTAAACTTAGGTATGTGTGTCTGTTTGCCATGTGTGTGCAAGTACCCATGAAGGCCAGAAGAGGGCATCAGATCCCAGGAGCGGGAGTTGAATACAGATGGTTGTTATGTGGGTTTTGGGGACCAAAGCCAGGTCCTCTGGAAGAGCTGTTCAACCATCTCTTCAGCTCCCCCCCCCTTTGCTATTCTTTCTTTCTTTTTTTAGTATTGCTATTCTTGGAGCATACCAAGCATGCTCCTGCCTCCAAGCCAGTGCACTGGCTGCTTTTATTCCTCATGTGGGCCCATGCCCTCAATTCTCTCAGGTCTCTGCCCAGATGACACCTTAGCATCAAGTCCCTGTCTTTTTGGAAGGTATCCACTCCTATAAAGTCACTTATTCTCTCCTGTATTATCCCCCCAATATGTACCACTACCTGACTGACTACACATTTGTTTTGCTGTTAATTGTTTCATCTTTTGATTTTTGAGACAGGGTCTTACCATGAATTCCAATCTGGACCCGAGTTTGCTATGTAGTCTGGCCTTGAACTCTCTATCCTCATGCCTCAGCTTCCCAGCTGCTGAAATGATAGTGTGTGTCAGCACCGGTAACCAGACTTATTTGTTCATCTACCATCCATCACCCAGTAATATGTAAGTAGTTTCTAGAGTTCAGGCAGTGATTTTGTTGTTGTTGTTGTTGTTGTTGTTGTTGTTTATTGCTATATTGCCTGTGTGTTCTGAGGTTTCATGCTTTCACACATATTACACGTTAGTTCCTTTCTCACAGCATCCCAGAAGGGTAGATATTGTCCTCATTTGACAGCACAGAGAGAACAGGGAGTGTATCAGGGAGTGTGTGCCACCCCAAAAGGATTTAGGGAAAAACTCCCATCTTCTGTCTCTCTCGTGCTCACTCATTCTCCAGAGCTCATTGATCTCGAAGCCCTTCCCTCCTCACTTCTCCCTCACATTCTTCACCACCCCCCTCCCCCCCCGCAAGAAATCAGCGGGTTCAAGAACCCTGTCCCACCCTCTTGCCCGACTCCCTCTTCATAGGCCCCACGGCAGGACAGAGGCACTTGGCTGCCGGAAGGAAGAGTTAACAAGGAGTGTTTGTAGCAGCTGCTGTCTCCAAGGAGAGGAAGGAAAGCAGAGCTGAGAGGCCACAGCCTCGATGCTTTTCAGGGCTCCCTGGCCGGTGACAGTGGTGGATGGGAGGCAGCAGATGACCCATCCGACTCTGGGGAGAGAAGATTGCTCTCACTTCCACCAGCCCTGGGAAGCGCTGAGCTGAGTGGAGCCTGCAGCTGAGAGTGAGCGAGGTCGTTTGCAGAAAACTCAGGCAGGGGCTGAGGAATGTGGGCAGTGGGGGCTGGGCCTGGCCCGGAGGAGGCTGAAGCTAGCCGCATGCGGCAGAGCCAGAAGCCCTGGGCTCTCAGAGGGTAGAAGGGGACCCATTGAGCCAAGGAGAATTGGGCCAGGACCTTGACCAGCAGGTAGCAGGAGTAGAGACAGCAGTAGGGGACAGGAGGCCCTTACTTCCTCCTGTACTACAGTTTCAGCCATGTCTCAACACAGGGGACACAGGAGGAGGCTCAGAACGCCAGGGCCTCCTGTACGCAGCATCCGGCCCTTCAAGTCCAGCGAGCAGTACCTGGAGGCCATGAAGGAAGACCTGGCCGAGTGGCTCCGGGATCTGTACGGGCTGGACATCGATGCAGCCAACTTCCTGCAGGTCCTGGAGACTGGTCTGGTGCTGTGCCGGCATGCCAACACTGTCACAGAAGCTGCTCTGGCCTTCCTGGCTGAGGCACCTGACAGAGCTCAAAAGATTCCCATGCCCCAGGCTGGGGTTTTCTGCAATAGGGCTGCTCAGCCAGGCACCTTCCAGGCCAGGGACAACATCTCCAACTTCATCCAGTGGTGTCGCAAGGAGATGGGCATCCAAGGTAACACGTCTGTCTCATCCTTATCTTGTAGGGGCAGGTATCACTAGGGGGCTCAAGCTAAGGAAGATCTGGGGTCAGGAGTGGAGAAGGCATTCTTCTAGATTTCCCATGAGGTACTTCCAATTCTGTGCATTGGACTCTTCACCTCACAGCAAATCCTCCCTATAAGCACACACTGATGATAAACATCTATTAATGGTTCACCTCATGAAGATGGATGAATCAACTTTTCTGTTTCCAGTGTGTGCTGGGTACCAGGGGCCAAGACAAATAGGGTCCAATGCCCAGGAATGCATGGCCTAGGAAGGCAGACAGATGGACAGATTCAGAAATTACAGCTCAGGGGGACGTGTGCTTCAAAGTCAAGTGCTTCAAAGCAAGGGCATCAAGAGGGAGGAGGTTTGAGCTAAGGAGAGACATTTGGGGAAAGGAATTGACTAGGCAGGGGGGAGCAGTGGCAAAGCATGAGAAAGATGGATAACTGGGAGAAACTGGCCAGTGAGCACAAAGCACTAAAGCAGAGGTTCTCAACCTTCCTCATGCTGTGACCCTTTAATACAGTTCCTCATGTGGTAGTGACCCCAACCATAAAATTATTTTGTGGCTGCTTCACGACTGCAATTTTGCTACAGTTATGAATAGTAACATAAATATCTGATGTGCAACTCCAGTGGGGTTGTGACCCACAGGTTGAGAGCCACTGGACTAAAGGCTGGGGAGAGAGCTGGGGTTGGGGAAATCAACTCTATAGAGAGGAACACAGTCCTGTGGGGGATTTGTAAGGCTTAGGGAGTGACAGTTGTCTGCCTTTAACCCAGGAATGGAATTAGGTGTGATTGCACAATCCTGCAGGCCAAAGGTTACCGGGAATGGGACAGGGAAAGGGTCAGGTTTGGACTCCTGGCTAGTGGCAAGGAGGTGAGGGGCCGGGTCAGAGGTTAATCAAAGCTAATGATCTGGCTGGAGATGTAGCACTAAACCCCCAAACAACTGCTACTTCCTGTTGAGATAGGCTTCACCCCCATTTTTCAGAAGACAAAAATGGGGACTCTGGAGCTAGCCAGAGGTCACATAGCCACTGGGAGATTCCCGGGCTGAGCCTTCTACAGTCAAATCCGCTGAATTTGGGGTGACCGGAGGATGGGTAGGAAGAGGAAGAAACAGCTTTCTGTTCCTTGGATCTTCTTGGTTTAGTAGCTCGGAGGAGAGCCGCGTAGAGAAAGTCCTATTCCCTACCCTAGGATCAGGCAGGCTCCAGATACTTTTGCCCACTCACCAGCTTCTGCAGTTAGCCTGGTTGCTTTGTGTGGACCCATTCCAGGTACCTCCTCAATCCGAGATGCTGAAACTCGAGCCATCTGTGTCTACCTTGGGGATGGTCTCTAGTGGGGGATTTAAGCCACTGCATCTCCTTCTCTCCTTTGTTCCACACTAGAGGTGCTGATGTTCGAGACAGAGGACCTTGTCCTACGCAAGAACGTGAAGAGCGTGCTGTTGTGTCTGCTGGAGCTGGGTCGCCGCGCCTGGCGCTTCGGTGTAGCTGCACCAGCCCTGGTGCATCTGGAAGAGGAGATTGATGAGGAGCTGCGGCGTGAGCTGGCCCTGCCCTCACCGGATCCGCCACCACCTGCACCCCCTATCCGCAGGCCTTGCCACTTCCACAACCTGGACCAGATGGTGAGGCGTCCGGCCACGCACTCGGGCCCAGCCTTTCCCTGCCCTCCTCACTGCCCTGCTCCACTCCGAGTCCCTACAATGTGACAGTGGCTATTGCCACTTAGCCCCTTTGCACAAGCCCATCGCTGCACACCTCTCATTAAGCCCTGTAGGCTATGTGCCAAGGACATGGCATCCTTGTTACCAGCCAAAACACACCATGTGGCTTCGGGCAAATCATTTAACCTTTCGGATCTTCCGTTCACGGCTTATGATGTACTGAGGCACCGTAGCCATTTTCTAGGACTGCTGTGAGAATTAAGTAAATCAACACGAAGCACATGGGGGTGGGGGTGGGGATTCCAGAGTGGAATCCCATCACAGGAGGAGGAACTTTCCTGAGGCTAGCCCCATCCCGGTTTCTCTCCTCCCCTTTGCCTCTTCTCCTATTCTGTTTTGCTTTTTTCCTTTACCTTCCCTTGCTACGTGGCCAAATGTGGTCTCAAATTCATGAGCCCAAGCAATCCTTTGGGAAGATTTCTTAGCTGAAGGCCTGTGATACAGCGGACACAGGGCTCTGCCCCATGCTGGTCAACAGCACAGTCCCCTGTATCCCACTCTCAGAAGAAGAGGACCCAAGGGGGCTGGCTGCTCCAGGCGATGTTCTTATGGGTTCTTTAAAGCCTTCCTCTTCCTACTTGCCTCTCAGCCCTCAGCCCTGACCTCAGCACCAGCCTCCAGGTGGGAGCTGTCTAGAGGCAGACAGGCACTTCATTTGGCATGATCCAGCATGTGAATGGACTTGGGTACTCAGGTAGAGAAGAGGGCTGAGTCTCGATCTTGCCCACAGGTGCAGAATCTCACGAGCCATTGCACATGCCCAGTGCAATTCTCCATGGTCAAGATATCTGAGGGGAAGTACCGAGTAGGGGACTCCAATACTCTCATCTTCATCAGGGTAAGTTGGGCCTAAGGTGGAGGGACATCCGGTGTCAATGAAATAGGATTTCCTTCCACAGAACCTTGACTAAGTCCCAGGGCAAAGACAGGAAGCCAGTCACCATACACCTCAAGTCACCAGACCTTGGGGCTCTCTCCTACCTTGGAATTTTCCAGGACATTCCTTGACAAGCCTCTCCCATTCTCCCATCAATGTACCTGGAACCACCACCCTCCAACACCTCCATCAGAGCTGAGTCTACAGGATGCCCCCAGGCAGAAATAAGGTGTATTAAAAAAGTGTCCTCACTTTCCCATTCCGAAGGATAGGACAGAGTGAAGGACTTAAAAACCTGGGTTTGTGTTCAGTGTGTGGCTCCAGTCATGTGGATCCCAAAGCACATGACACAGACCCAGGACCTGTCTATTCTGTAGAGTAAGCAGCGGTACAGGGCTGGGATGGGGCCTCCTTCCTACTAGCCCTTCCCCATGCCTTGAGCACAGAGAAGGATGTGGTCAGCAGCTGGGCATGACCAAGGCCTTTCTTTGGGCATAGAACATACCCAGGAGCACTAGCCAGCAGCCTGAGCCCCCCTCAGATCCTGAGATAATAGTTTTGTGATGTGGGTATGGGCCAGAGATATGTGATCCCACTTTTGAACCGTGGAAATTAAAGTCTGGAAAGACTATGGGACCTGTCTCATTGTCACAGAGGCATGAGGGTCCCATATCAATTGCAAGCAAAGACAAGTGTAAACCTTGCATAGCAAAGAGAGTGTCCCCAGTTTTTGCCAGATTGGCTCTCACCCTTGACAAACGTTGTTGGATGCAATCATGGGTAAGACTAAACAGAAAAGTATATGTCTCCCAATCACAAACATGTGTACAGGAATATACAGGAATAGGGGATGCCCTCTACTCAACTCTTAATCTCACCTTTGCCCCCTCAGATCCTCCGGAGCCACGTGATGGTGCGTGTTGGGGGCGGCTGGGACACACTGGGCCATTATCTGGACAAACATGACCCCTGCCGGTGTACGTCCCTCTGTGAGTTCCCCAAGGGTTTTTGCCTGTGGGGCTGGTTAGTTAGAGAGGCATAGCCCCTGGGTGGGAGGCCATTATTTTTTTTGTGTGTGTGTGTGTGTGGGGGGGGGCGAATAGGCCTGATCTCCACAGGCGCCAGCTGTGCGGGGAACTATGGGTGAAGACAGAGGGCAGGGGCGGACGTGGCGCAATACTACAATAACCACAAGGTGGCGCGCAAGGCACGCAGAGACAGCGTAGGCCAAGTTCAGTAGCGCTCAGGTCTGGCCTGGAATCCACACTGGTGGCCTGAAGTCTGACTTGGAAGGTTTTCAGTCCTTCCCCAATCCTCTTCAGTATGTCAAGCAACCCCAAAAAAGCATACAATTTGAATAAAAGTTTTAGATCCGCAATACAACTTAGTGTTCAGAAAATCCCGATGGGTTCTCTGACCAGGTTGTCCCCTGAGCCCCTTTGTAGACACTGGGACTGCCACTGTAGGTTCTGGAGGAATAAGAATTGGACAGCATAGAGAGGAGAGACAATGCGTTTCATAACCGGAAATTGAACCTTTCTGTCTTCTGCTTTCTCTGGGGGCCTTTGTTGGTAGCCCACAAACCAGGCAGCTTCCTGAAGCCCCCAGGGCCACCGGTGCAGCATGAAGTGAAGGTGCAGGATGGGCCCTCACAGCCCCAGCCTACAATGACCATCAGCCGCTCACAGAGCCCACTGCCTCCCGTGGACTGGAAGACATACACCTCTTCCAGCCGAAAGCTGAGGCCTCCTACTCCCTCTTCTCCCCTACCCCATGGTGAACGGGGAGCAGGAGGCAGGACCCTCAGAGAAGTGGCCCCATTACTAAGGTACAAGAAAGGGACATGTAAGGGTCTCCTCCATAGTCTCAGTGGCTCATTCACCAAGATAAAGGGAACAATGTCCTACCCCAACATAACTTCGTATATGCTGGGTATGGTGGCATATGCCTATAGTCCTAGCATTCAGGCAGCCAAGGCAGCAGGATTGTGAATTTGGGTCTTCCCTGAACTACGTTGGGAGGCCATATCACAAACCAAATTTAAAAGAGAAAGGTTATATAGCCCAATGGGACAATGCTCCTCTAGTATGCACAAGACCCTGAACTCACAGCCCAGGGCCACAGAACAAGACAAAGCTTCATGTGTTTGCAACCAAAACAGTACCCACGGCTTAAGGATAATCTCGCTGTTCCAAATAGCTACCCATTTTGCAGCCAAGGAGACTGAGGCCCAGGAAAGGAATGGCCATATTCACTGTCCTTCGATTTCATGATTAAGACTGAGACCAGCCCCAAATATGGATAGCTTATGATCATCAGTCTCTGGGGCTGGGATCTTCCTCTGAAGTCACCTTCTATCTGCTTCATGGGGAACAAGGGAGAACAGGCAGGAAGAACGGTTGCATAGGTGCCTTTGGTCAGTCCTAGGGAAGAACACCGGTTCTCTAGGACCCCATGGTATTCCCGTGGGGAATGCTGCTGATGGTCCCAAGTCTCTTTCAAGACTGTTTTTTTCCTTTACAGGTCCCAAGAGAGGCCAATGACCCCATCTCAGAGAACATTGTCACCCAGTCCCCAGTTCTCGTCTACCTGTAGGAGCCCAGCCCTACGAAGTGCCCTGTCAGGAAAGACAGAGAAAAGATGGTCAGGTGAACAGTCCAAAGGAAGGACTCCAATATCTTGGGTTCACAAGGAAACAGACAGCCAAGGAACACACACCAAGGCCCTCACCCCTCAGAGGCTCCAAATCCCTGAGGCCACTCGTAAAGGGACATCAGCAAGAGGACCATCTCCCCCGCCCCGTTCCTCTAGCCTAGCCAGTCCTCACAGATTCTGCCTCCTGAGTAGGGAAGCTTCCCCACAGCTCAGTGAACCCATGTCTATTCAGTCCCCACCCGCCAGCAAAGGGTTCACCAAGATCCCCATCCGGCTGTCCCCTGCCCAACCCCCGACTCCAGGAAGGCGTGTTTTGGGTGCTGAAAGTGGAGGTTCCATGGAGAGAGCATCCACCCCATCAAGGGCAACCACAGGGCCCCTGGATAGATCCAAACACAGGCATCATTCTGTGGAAGCAAGCCATGGGGACCATCAGGTGGACATCCAGATCACTTCACAGACTGAGGATCCCAGGACCCTGGACAAGCAAAAGTGGAAGCGGGGGCACACCCCTCTGCCCCTGGACAGGACTAGAGCACACGCCTTCTACCAGGGCCTGGAAGAGGAGATTGTGGCCAACATGAAACTGCTGGAGGTGGGGCCTACCTGTAATCAGGGTACAAGGTCTCAAGTCATCCCTCGAAGTGGAGTCTATGTTCCCAGTTTGGGTGTGGGGTGGCCTGAGTCCGGGGATCTTTATGATAAAGTCATCCAAGAATTGGTTCAGACGCCCCCACCCCTCCTTAAAGTGGATCTGAAAGCCTGGAATGTAGGCTCTGAAGCTCCCCCTAAGCCAGATGTGGACCCAAGAAACCCCAAAGAGAAGCTAGGATTCAGAAAGAGCAGGCCAAAGACAAAGGCAAGTCTGACTGCCAAGGAAGCCCCAGTAAGGACTGTGTCATCCACTCTAACTGTGCCTGCCACCCTGGAGGCCCCCACATATTCATGCTCAGACCCAAGTTCTGACAACGCCAGGGTATGCCTGGGCAAGGGCAAGAGGACCCTCCGGAAGCCCCAGAAGATCCCATCCATTTACAAGCTGAAGCTGAGACCCAGAATCCGGCCCCGAAGAGACCACAGGCCTGAGAAAAGACCTTCCAGAATTCCCAAGCCACTGACCTACCTCTACCTGGGTCCAGCCAGGACAGCTCCTGGAAGCAGGCTATGGAAATCTACATTGGGTGGCAAGGGAGGGAGCACCTGCCAGGTGGATAGAGCAGGTGAAAAGGAGGAAGAGAAAAAGAAAGAAGGCAGAATCTCATTGGAGAACCGCTCCAAGACTTCAGAGCACCAGGAGCCTCAGCAGCTTGATGGAACCCAACTCCCACCTGAGGAGGAGTCTTGGGTCTGAAGAGTTTGAAGATGGGGAGGACCACACAAAACATGTGCAGTGCAGTGTATGTGTGAGGAAGGACAGGGCCTTGGACAGGAGTGGGTTTGAAAACTCCATCTCTTCTGCTGATCAAAGGGGCAGCTCATGCCATCCACTGTTGGCCAGCGGTGGTGGGGAGAGCCTGCATCTTATTGCTGCCCCTGTGAACAGCTTCTGGACATTTCCACAGCTGTAGGCTATTAAACACACATGGGTCTTTCCTTGAGCCTCAGCTTTTTGGGGTCCTTTCCCTAAGGCTGTGGAAGTGTAGAGAGGTGCAGCCACAAACATTGTTTCTGCTGGAGGTGGAGAGAGCTGTCAGCAAGGGAGGTTTCCTACCAGGTCCTGGAGGGCAGGACCGTGGACAGCGACAAAGGCAGCTCCTTTCGGGTTCCTGAAGGCCACCCTGGACGAGGAATTCAAAGATTTGCCTCTGGTCCTGAGAACAGGGATTACTCAGGGTAAAGAGAACTGGTTGAGAGTATCCGTCACACTTCTGTGTCTAAGAAGTTATGTTCCGAGGCCCTAAATTTGACCCCTGACTGGGAGGAAGAGGCAGAAGCAGTTAGGATTGAGACTTCCAGGCAGCTGTGAAGGCAGGTAATGGTGCCCTCTGTGTCTGTGATTAGCTAGAGGGGAAACAGTTATGTCCAGTACTGTTTCCCTTTGATCCCTGGGTTGACCTGGTCCTTGGGGTGGGGAGCCCCCTGGTCTTTGGGATGGGGAGCCCCACTCTTCACACATAGCACATGTGCACTGCAGGGACCCGGTCCTCCCTCCACGAGCAACAGAGCTGACACCGAGGTAGAGAAACGAGGGAAAACACTCCCTGATTTTTAATCTGACTTCCAATAACAGCTCAATGGGTGTCACACGCTTCCAGACCCCTGTGTGGGAAACCCTGGTTGGGGAGGGGAAGGACAGAGACTCAGAATGGGGGCGGAGGGACCTGAAATCCAAGGCCTGGGATGAAGAGGAAAGGGTGAGGGCGGCTACATTCCAATGGCTCCCCCAGTGGGGAGGGCCGCCAGAGGCGCGAATTCCCCCACCCTCGCCTCAAGTGCCTCAGAGGTGGGGGGTGATCGGGCACATGAGATGCTGCCATCTTTACCCCATGCCCCCGGGAACCAGGGGTGGAGCTGCAGGAGAGGAAAGTAGGCATCTCTCCTCTTTACCCTCCCAGCCACTCCGAAGTGTGGGGAAGGGAGCCACCACCTCTGCTTCAGAGGGAGGCTCAGAGAGGGCAAGTCACTAGCCCAAAACTGTGCAGGACAGCAAGGGCTAGAACCCAGAATGCTGGGATGCCCACATCAGGGCCGCTGCTGTTGGACTGCAGCACCCTGCTGGGTGGAGGGAGTGAGATTCAGTAGGGGAAGCCAAAGAGAGAATCGTGGATTCCCTCCCACACGGGAACACCATAAATTCCCCGCCCCCACCCCTGCCCCCAGATGCTCCCCATCACCTCTCTGGGTACCTGATTTCCTGGTCTGTTCACGTCAGCCCTGGAAAAGGCTGGGCATCCTATGTACCCCTCTTAACAAAGGGTCTGTATTATCCTCCCAACTGGACCAGGGCTGAGGCTGAGGGTTCAGCCTCAAAAACTCTCTTGGGCCAGGGCAGGGGACATGATACCACCTCTTCCTTCCTCCCTCCCTCCAAGTCCCCCATCAGTCCCTCAGGCCATTCCTAGAATCTCCATTATTATTATTTCTAAATCGGTACAAAACTGACAGTGATCAGCTCCGGTGACGAGAGGTAGAAACCCGGCCAGGCAGCCGGGGAAAATGGGGTGGGTGAGTTAGGGCATAGGGCCAACCTGGTGTTGGGACAAGGGGTCAGATCCTGAGGACCTCCACCTATGGGTGGGATGCATGCCTTTCTCCCCCAGGCACAAGAAGCTCCCTTATTCTTTTCTTGGCTCTGCCCCTACACAGATTGATCAAGACAACCTGAGACCTGATGAAGGCAGAGTCTTAGACAGTTGGATTGAGGCGGGACTGGGACACAGAATTAATCACTGGCATAGCCTGACCTGGGCACCACTTTGCCCACCACCAGACCCCACAACTCAACATCCCACAGCATAGCAGACCATCCCAGTGCAGGAGGTAACAGAGAAATAGGACCTAAAATCATGGAGAGAAAATTATCTTTTGGGAAGTTTTCTCTCCACACTGTCAAACACAACAAAAGGAATTTTAGCCCGGGGGCCATCTGGCTTTGGGGTCAGGAAGGGTGAGGGGCACCCGGCAGGGACCATTGAGTTAAGGCTGGAAGGTAGGTGGTTGCGTCTCTGGGGGCTGCTGGGCAGGGAGGTCTCCCTGGATGAGGAAGAGCTCTGTCTTCTCTCCCTGTCGGCTATGGGACCTCAGCCCTTAGACCCCTTGGTTTCGGTCCTTGGGCCACTTGCATCTCTCTGCCCTGTGCCGGTGGCGCTGCCGGTGAGAAGGCCTGGCATCACTAAGTTGCCAGGACCTGCGACAAGGGGATGAACGAAATGAGAGCCCTGTGAGCGGAGCTGGGTGACAGGGAGGGACACTGGAGGGAAGACAGGACAAATGAGGATGGACAGACACTTGAGAGGACAGACATTGGAAGAGGGGACACGGGGCAAAGACAGACACACTGTGGAGAAGATGAGCAGGGGCCCGGCCAAGACAGCACCTCCTCACCCCACCCTCCATTTCTTACACTCACCCCTTGGCCCACAGATTGTGGCGCCCCCCTGGGGCCGGGCACTACACTACACTGAAAGTGGCTGTCCAGGGAGACCCAGGTGGGAGGGAAGGACTGGGGAGTGGCAGGAGGCTCCCTCTCGCCCTCTGATTCTCGTGGGGAGGTGTGTGGCTGCAGGAGTGCTTCAGGCCGGGAACCTAGAGTTCTCCTCGAGGTGGGGGGTCCCCGCTCTAGCCCAGGTGTCCCGAGGAAGGCTGGCCCCGCCCTACCCTCCCTTCCACTGGGACCGTGCTGCAGCAGGGCACACGCAGCGTCACATGATGGCGCAGCGGTTGCGGCGCAGCGCGCCCTGGAAGCGCAGGGCGGCGTGCACGTGTTTGCAGCGGGCGCAGCCCACACTCTTGAGCAGCTCGCTGAAGAGCAGCAGGATGTGCCAGTTGTACTTGGCCGAGCACTCCACGTAGCCGCACTTCCAGGTCTTTCGCACCAAGTGCGACACGTTCCAGCGCGGAATCACGCGTCCGCGTTGCAGGTCACGCTTGTTGCCCACGATGATAATGGGTGTCTCCGAGGTGCCGATCACCCTGTGGGTTGAAGCAGAAATCTGAAGACGGTGCCAGTGTCGAAACCACTGGACTAGGCGCTGGCGTGTACTCTGTTTCAGGTGCAGCTCCAGCCCCTTGGGGATGGTTACATCTCTAAAGAAGCACGTCTTTGGATCCAAAAAAAGTCCATTTTACAGACAAGGAAACTGAGGATTATATGTCAACCGATTCGAGGCCATATCCCTCCCCCCCTTCATCATTAGTGTAGCCACTTCATAAGTAGGGGTTCCAAAATGAATCAACAAAGTAGGGTATGTGACCCACATCTGTAATTACAGCACTAGGAGGCCCGAGGCAGCCTGGCTACATAGTGAAACCCTGTCCAAAAAGAAAGAAAAGGGATGGGGGGGGGAAGGGATGGAGACACCTAGGAACCACTAACGCATACATTTCATCTGTGACCCAAGTCCCCCCCCCCCCCAGCACCCAGGTTCCCTGTGTTTCCCCCTTTTGGAGATAGGCTAGCGTTAGGACATCCACTGAGGCAGCAATAGACTGTCACAGCTCCTCACCTTGTCTCCAGGATCTGCTGACGGATCGTCTTGACGTACTCAAAGCTGTCAAAGCAGCAGATGTCATAGACCAGGATGTAGGCGTGGACGCTCCGGAGTCCCCTGCAGCAGGCATCTGCCCACTCCTGCAACACCCCCAGCCAGTACCACAGTCAGAGCAGCCACGAGGCCTTCCAGCCCCCACCTACCCTGTCAAACGGACAGTGCTCTCACCTACCACCACACCAGAGTTTTTACTCCCCTCCCCTCCCCCACTGAAGGCCAGGATCCCAGTGAACACAGGTGCTCAGAGCTGTAACTTGTCCTCCCCAGCCAGAAGAAAGCAAGTCACAGGCTGGCTGACTTCCTGGCCCACCACACTATCTTGTGAGGATCTGGAGATTACATCTGTCTGATCCATCCATCCGGTCCTTTGTTCAAAGTGCATTTATGAATCCCCCTAAGAGCACAGCCCTGACCTAGTGGTTGTACCTACTGTAATAGTATCTTTCCAAGGCTTGATGATTAGCCACTGTTCCTGCAGGCAGAGGACTGTGCCCATCCTCTCCTGTGTCTGGATTATGCCCTGGTTACAGCTATCCTATTTCTGGTTCTTCACAACTGCAGTGAGCACCCAAGAGTGCCAGGACCCTGGTTGGTTTTTTATTTGTTTGTTTGGTTTGGTTTTGGTTTTGGTTTTGTTTTTTGGTTTTTCGAGACAGCCTCTGTGGAGGCTGTCCTGGAACTAGCTCTTGTAGACCAGGCTGGTCTCAAACTCACAGTGATCTGCCTGCCTCTGCCTCCCGAGTCCTACCTTCTGGCCAGGACCCTATTTTTGTTTTTGTTTCTACACACTCCCTCCTTCTGTCCCTTGTTTTTAGTTTAACTGCAGGAATTCTGCTGTTTTAGCTCTCTCCATGGTGCTGAATCCCTCAGCACCAGCAACCAGGAGCAAGGTAACTCCTATCCCTAATGTAACAGCCCTTGGGTTGCAGCCTAAATAAAGGCAAGCTTGTGTGTGTGTGTATGTGTGTGTGTGTGTGTGTGTGTGTGTGTGTGTGTGTGTGTGTGTGTGTGTGTGTGTGTGTGTGAGTGTGTGTGTGTCTGTGTGTGTGTGTGTGTGTGTGAGTGTGTGTGTGTGTGTGTGTCTGTGTGTGTGTGTGTCTGTGTGTGTGTGTGAGTGTGTGTATGCATGTGTGTGTGTGTGTGTGTGTGTGTGTGTGTGTGTGTGTGTGTGTGTGTGATGTGACTGGAAGCATAAGGGGGCAGAGTGAGAGAGACAAAGTTCCAAGAAGGTGGGATTGCTTTTGCTGTGCTGTTTTGCTTTGTTTTAAAGACTAAATCTTCCTATGTAACCCAAACTGGCCCTGAACTCTTGATCCTCCCACCTCTGCCTCTCAAATGCTGGGATTACAAGCATGCATCACCATGCCTGTGAGAACTTCTCATGGAGGGGCTTCAGCTCAAGATGAATAGGCCCTTGGAAAGGCTAAATGTGCTAACGAGAAGGTTCCCTGAGGATTAATTAGATAGTTAAGCTGCCAACAGATGTAATTGCAAAAGGGTGTTCAGGAAGACAGTGTGCAGAAAGGAGGTCCCCAAAGCTTTAGGGAGGCCTTGTGGGGGCAAAGAAAACCAGGACCTCTTCTCATGAGAGCCCCCAGGAAAGAAAGAATGGGAGGAAAGGGGTGCAGTGCAGTCACAAGGCACAGCCTGGCATGTGTGTGGCCCTGAGCTCCACCTGCAGTACACACAAAAAGGAAGACCAGAAGGATGTGGAGGCATAGCTCCAGGCCCAGCTTGCAGGCAGTCGAGGTGAGTTTCAGCTGAAGTAGAAGGGGACAGACTTGGGTGGCTGCCATGGATTGTGAAGTCTGACTTCAGAACGGCACTTCCAGCTCAAAAGCATGGGAGATGCTGCAGTGGGTTTCCCTGGGGAGATGATGTGGCATCTTTGTGCTGAGGTCTTAATTTTTGGTGCAGAGGCAGGATGCAGAGGATAGATTTAAGAACGCAGGAAATCATAAGCCTGCTTCCTCCCAGACCAGGGAGCATTGGATTTGGTGGGACACCATTACCTTGGTGGGGGGGGGGGAGTCAGGGGCCTGCATGCCTATGCAACTCCTCTCCCACCCCACAGGAAGACTGGAGACTCCTGGGAGAGGGAGGGAGATAGCTTCCATTGTGCAAGCCCTCTGCTAGGCTGCTGGAGACAGGCTGCCAGACTCTAAGGGTGACAGCCCCACCCCTCCTCCAACATACTGCCTCCTCAAGGGGACCCCAGGATGCCTCCCACTCACTCCTCTCAGGAGGCTTCTAAAAGGGAACAGCAGAAAGCTCCAGATTGGCTGGGCTGCCCTCCACTCCTTGACTGGAGGGAGGGATGGTAAAAGCTCAGCTTCCCTGCCAGTGTGTTCCATATAATGTTCTAATTCGTTACCCCCAGAGGCCATCTTTGGGTTGTATTGAGTCAAGGGATGGACTGAACACATAGCCCAGTGGCAAGGAATGTCTTTATCACACACCAAGCCCCGGGCCCAGTCCATAGCTGACAAAGACAGAGGCAGAGGAGGAGAAATGGCTATTGAGTCTAGCTCAGGGAGATAGCTTGAGGGTCTCAGTCACCTGGTCTTAGCCACGTGGTTTCTGGCATCTCCTTTGGCAGGTTGCATATGCCCTCTAACTTCAGCTTTCTGCTCTGAAGGAGAAGGGACTATGGAAGGTAACAGGCTCAGACAGGGAAGTATTACTTTATTTTATTCCTAGAAAGCAGCCATCAAGATTCTTAAGGTTGATATTTGATCACAGAGCTTTCAAGATCCCTTCTTAGGACTTCTGTACTTCAAGCCCTGTAACTGTGCTCCAGGAGTAAAATCTTTGAGATTCTAGTATCTAATATAAGGGTCAATCAAGAAGAAAAGGGTCACCAGGTGTGGCAGTGCACGCCTTTAAGCCCAGCACTCGGAGGCAGAGGCAGGAGGATCGCTATGGGTTGGAGGCCAGCTTGATTTGTATATTGAGCTCCAGGATATCCAGGGCTATGAATGTAGAGCAAAACCCTGTCTCAAAAACAGGAGGAGAAGGATCACACAAGCATGATGCTGCATGCCTTTCATTCTAGCACTTGGGAAGTAAAGTGTGGAGGTTTAGGAGTTCAAGGTCATCCTTGGCTATAGAAAAATTCCAGGTCAGCTTGAGCTCTGCAAAACCCTGTCTCAAAACCAAAAACAAATCCCTAATAATATAAACCCCAAATAGGCAAATAATATTAATAGACCTAAGGAGGAAAAAAAAAAAACAAATCCAGAATCATAAAATCCTTAATTATATAGAAAAATGCATAACTTCACTCACAATCAGAAATGCAAATACAGATCACACCAAGAATATCTTCTCTCATCTTCTAGACCAGTGGTTCTCAACCTTCCTAATGCTATGATCCCTTAATACAGTTCCTCTCTCATGTTGTGGTAACCTCCAACCTTAAAATTACTTTGTTGCTACTTCATAACTGTAATTTTGCTATGAATCACAATATAAATATCTGTTATGCAGGATAGCTAATATTCTACACCCAAAGGGGTCATGACCCATAGGTTGAGAACCATTGTTCTAAGATGTCAAAAATCCCAGAATTTCATAGGATACACATACAACTTTTAGAGAAGGGACTTTGGAGACACCTTCTAAATTCCATGTCTATTTATATTTTGAACAGGCAATGCCATTTCCAGTAACTAATTCTGCAAATATAGTGACCTTTATGCAACCTGACTTATACATGAGGCTGTTTATTCATTTTGGTATTGACCCTAATGGTATAAGACTGAAAACCACCAATTTGTTCAATTATAGGGGAATCTGTGAAACTTCATAGTGGAGTTTTGAGTAGCCATGAGAAAAGAATGAGGATGTCCTTCAGACAGGGACAGGAAATAGTAGCTCTAGTTGTAATATTAATTGGTAGTGGTGCACACCTTTGATGCCATGATCAGAAGGCAGAACAGATGGATCTCTTTGAGCCTGGTCTACATAATAAGTTCCAGGACAGCCAGGGCTAGCTACAAAGAAAGACTGTGTCTTGAAAACAAAACAATAACAACAATATCTCCCACAAATACAAAAGACAAAATGTTAAGTTGAAGAAACATGGGCCCTGCTTGGAGGTGCATACCTTTAATCCCAGCTACCCAAATTCAAGGCCAGCCTGGGCAACATAGCGCCTCTGCCTGTCTCTTAATAAGAACAACAAGAACAAGGTAGAAGTCTGGGCATGTAGCTTGGCAGTTGAGTGCTAACTTAAATTCTGGGTTCTATCCTGAGTATCAAACAGCAATCACAGCCCTGAACAAGACATAGGACATGGAGTTTATTTTTATGGAAATGGGGAAATGGAATGAAAATATGGTATTTTTAGGGCTGGAGAGATGGCTCAGTGATTAAGAGCACTGGCTATTCTTCCAAAAGACCAGGGTTCAATTCCCAGCACCCACATGGCAGCTAACAACTGACTGTAACTCCAAGATCTGACACCTTCACACAAACGTACAAACAAACGTACAGACAAAATACCAATGCAATTAAAAATTTAAAAATAAATAAATTAGGGACTGGAGAGATGGCTCAGAGGTTAAGAGCACTGGCTTCTCTTCCAGAGGCTCTGAGTTCAACTCCCAGCAACCACATAGTGGCTCACAACCATATGTAAGGAGATCTGGTGCCCTCTTCTGGCCTGCGGGCAGAACACTGTATACAAAATAAATAAATGAATCTTTAATTAATAAATAAATTATTAAAATAAAGAAAACATGGTTTCTTCCTGGGGTGCCAATGGACCATCGGTGAGACGGCTAGGGAGAGAAACCATAGGGTGAAGGGGCAGAGGCAGGACACAGATTGCTCTAGACCACAGTTGAGGCATTTAAACCGCATCTGACCCATTCTGAAGTCAGTATATACAACTGAAAGTGAAAAGAGTAACTTGGGCTTGGAGCCAGATTCCATCAATGTTTCCAAGTGAGAAGCAGAAGATGCTGGCCTGGGACTCACTGCCCTGACCTCTCAGGCACCGTGGATCATATGCCTGGATCAGGTATCTCTCAGGTGCTGAGTCAAAAACCAAGGCCCTCCTGTTGGAGGAGCTGAGACACTGCTGAGTTCCATCAGGCCCCAGGCAGAGATGGCTGCATTTGCTGTCACAACCGGCCAGGGCTCATTCTTATCTCTATGATTCACCCACAGGTCTCTCTCTGCCTCTCTGCTAGAGAACTCGGCTGTGAGCAAATCTGGGAGCTCAGCTTCCCGTGCAGCCAACTTCCTCTCAAGCCAGAGTAGAGGCCCAGGTTCTAAAAGCTGGGGAAGGTGCCTGGGGGGATGCAGGCAATGGAGATGATTAAATCTAATTCTGCAAGGAGCCCAGAGGCAGTCCTGAGGGTGGGGAGTAGGGTACCTGAGAGAAAAGGCCTTGGGCCAAAGTTCTGATTGGGGTCTTCAGAGTCATTGAGAACACCCCTTCTCAGGTCACGGTCTGTCCTGCTGACCCTCTACAGATGAAAATGAGGATGTGAGGTCATGGCAGGAGAGCTCGGTGGATAAACAGTACATTCGTGTTATTTTCTCTTCTTCCACTACCCCTACTTTGTTGAGACACCACCTTCCGTGACCCCATACACCCGAGTAAGTGAGACCCTTCTAGCCAGGACTGCTTCAGCTCTCATCTCCTTCAATCACAACATTCATTGTTGTGATTGTATACATTGTATAACACCTGTCTGTTAGTCTGTTCTCAACAGACTAGGAGTTCCTTGAAAGCAAATTGCACATCCGATTTTTGCTGACCATTCAGTCCTGGTGTTCAGTGCAAAGCCTGGCACACATTGAACAATCATCAAACGTCTTCGAAATTCACTAGCACACAAATAAGCAGCTAGCTTCTTGGGATGGTTTTAAGGTGGGAGGCCCAGGGTGTGGTGTAGAGCCCCTGGCAGAGCTGGAGAGCTAGAGAGGGTTGGAGCCTCCTCTCCCCTGTTGCCTAACTGCCTACATGGGCAGCTTACCTGCAGTGTGTTGACAGGGAAGGCGCTGATGGGTGGAAAGTCCAGGATCTGGAGGTCGTGCACATGGCCGTTCATGACCACAGCAGGCAGGTACAGGCGGCGGGCGGTGGTGGGCACACAGACCTCGCTGAACTCGTTGTATAAGAACTGGCGCACAATGGCACTCTTGCCCACACCTCGCGCCCCCAGCACGGCCACCCGGTAGGTGGAGACCATGCCTCCCGCCCCACTCCGCCACCGCGTCCTTGCCTGGGGCTCCTCCGGGCTGCATATTCCAGGGGCTGGGGGCTCAGCCACCGTCAGGACCAACCATTGCTCCCTCTGTTTGCCTCTGGCCCTCTTCGGCCACCACCTAGACTGGGGGACAAGAGGTGGACTCAGTGCTCTGGCTCATCCCTAGACCTGTGCTGGTATTTTCCACCTCTGCATGTTTCCTGAAGCTGTTTGCCACTTGGACAGCCTTCCTTTTTCCAGAATCCTATCTCAATCTATTCCCCAAGCTGTGCTCTGTGGCCCGATCCTCCTCAACCCCAGCACACTGCAATGCACAGTGGAGACAGCACTAGACTTGGATTCAGATTCCAGTCCCAGCCCCAAGCCTGGGATACATGGCAACTCCTCTTGGCTTCAGTCACATCCTGAAGAACAAGTGCAGTTCATTTCGGCGGAGGCCCTCTTGGCATCCTCGGGGGAGGTAGCTCTTTTTGTGCAGGACTCATATTCTAGACATCTTAATTTTATGGCTCGCAGGAGATAACTGCCTACAGCTGCCTCCAAGGTACCACGATGACCCAAAATGCCCCTAGTATTTCCCAAAGTCCCACTGAACTACATGATTGCATTGACTCTGGAGAGCAACACAGTTGAGCACTGGCTGCTAGCCGACCCACACGGTTATCCTCGGGTCAATACAACACCCCTAAGGGAAAAGTATTCCTATTTGCACTTCAGAGAAGAAGCTCCGTGTGCCCCAAACCACACAGCTACTTTCTACAGGTTGCAGGGCTTATCATGTTTAAGCTTAGTGATTTTAAATAGTGACAGGCTAAAAGCAGGGTTTGACTTTGACATTCCTTGGAGCTCAGTGGGCCTGGCAGCACACAGCTGCTGCCCAGGAAGGGGCTGGACTTTGAGAGAAGAATTAATTAGCTTTCTGCTTGCTCAGTGCCTGTGACTTTTAGAGCTTGGACATAAATCCCAGCTTTGATGACTTTTTAGGCATAGGCCTGTGGGTAAAAGACCTGCTTTGGAGTCATGCTCTACAGGTATATAAAGTGGCATCTACAGCCCCCATTTCCAAGACAACCTAAGTAAATCTCTTAGCTGGAAGGAGACAATCTTCCTCCTGGGTTGATGATAACAACAGTGGGTAAATGGGTGCAGGGAGGTGGGTTTACTAGGTTCTGATGGTGCCATGGTTTTCAGCCTCTCTCTCTCTCTCTCTCTCTCTCTCTCTCTCTCTCTCTCTCTCTCTCTCTCTCTCTCTCTCTCTCGTGTGTGTGTGTGTGTGTGTGTGTGTGTGTGTGTGTGTGTGTGTTTATGTGTTCTGCTAGGTCCATACTCTTTTCATATATGCATGATTCATAGCTGAATGTCCCCTAGGTTGTCCTGATTCAAAGCATTCAATCCATGCATATGTGCATGTACAATGGTAAATAAAAGACAGGACTTGGAGTAAGAACCATCAAGGTTTGATTCCAAGCTCTGCCTTTCACCTAAAGTATGACCTTGGCCAAGAAACTTCATCAGTATTGTGAGGTTGTTCGTGGAAAGTTCAGGGCCTGGCATAGAGTAGGTATGCCATGAACAGTGGCTACTGGATTTTGCAGATGCTCATTTGGACCTCTTGGCAGTCTTGGAAGGGGTCACTATTTACTGTTGCGTGAACTCACATACTTGTAGTGTGTGTGCCTGGGCACCCATGAGCATATATTTCATTTTATTGAAGAAAAATAAACCACTACCACCAAAAGAAGACCCAGAGCCTCGGGGAAGCTGAGTCTAGGACTCTAACCTCCTAAGTGCCTCATGCGTGTCTCTTCCCCAACAGGTGCTCATCTGCTGAGCCTGCTCCCAGCTGAGACAGGACCAACCCTCCACCACATGCATCCCTTCAGGTCCTTAGGCCTCTGGGGCATCCCTGGATGCTGCCAGCCTGGCAGAGAGACTCAGTTAGGTTAATTACATAACAGCACAGGCAGGTGGGGATGGGGGAGCTCTGGGCAATAAGAGAGGGCAAAGAACAAGGAAACAGTCCGGAGTCACTCTGGGTGTGGCAGCTTGGCGGCTTCAGGATGTACCCTACCTGCAGATTCTCAAGCCCCAAAACCAACTCTTTCTTAATAGTAGCAGAAACAAAACCCAGGTACAGTCTGGAAGCCAAGGAGTGGGTTCAAGAACAGCCCCTTAGGCATAGGCCAGCCTCTGGAACTACTAGGCCTAATTGTGGCCCTGTCCCCAACTCAAAGGGAAAGATATCCATCCCCTCTTACTTCCCAGGCACAGATCCTGGATCCAAGCGTTTTACTAAACCCACATGCCTAGTTATTTGTGGGTGAAAGGTCTGTCCCGGGAAGCAGGGCCCAGGCCCCCTGAGCGTCCCCAGGGCCTGCATTCTGCAGTATTCTGCAGACAGCTCCCGGCAAGAGACAGGGGTCACACACTCGGGCCGTAGTCTCTTTCCAGTCCCTTCCCAGGCCTGGACTTGGGTTTCTACCTCACATTGGGTAGGTCAGGGGATCCTAAAGGCCATGGTAGGGACACCGTCTTCGCACGGTGCACAGTGTCCCCACCACGTTCGCGTGGGGGTGGGGGCACCGGCGAATGCCGGGCTCCCGATGACCCGATCGGTGGCAGGTGTGGGGGCTGCAGGAACCCCTCTGGCTTCCGGCCCCAGCTTCACTCCCGCGGCCGCTTCCCCGCCACCCCCACCCCGGGCCGCCCCTCACCCCGCGGGCCCGCTCCTCCTCCTCCCGCTTACCCGGGGCCGTCCCGGCTGCCTGCCCCCTGCCCTGGTCGGCGGGGTCGCGCTCCCCCCGGGCTCCGGCGCTGCCTTGGGCTCCCCCGCCCGGGGGGAGAGTGAGGGGCGCCGCCCGCGGCCCGGGCGCGGCGGGCTGGGGCGCGGGGGGCCGCAGCACTGAGGGTCGCTCAGCTGCTCGCCCTGTGGAGCGCGCCGCCCCACTCGCACCGGCGGAGGGGGAGGCGGGCGCGGGGGGTTCCGCTGGGTCCCCGAGCCCGACGGATTCACTCGGGCGCCGCGGGACCAGCCCCCCTAACCTCGACCTTCAGCTCCCTCTCCGCTCTTCCCTCGGGAAAATGTGGCTCGAACCTGGAGGAGTCGGAAGCGGGGACCGGAAAGGCCCCGGAGTTTGTGGCTTCATTGCGATTCCCTGCCCTCAAAGCCACTCACCCTGCCCCCGGCTGGGCTCTTTCTTGGTCCCCTCCTCCCACAGCGTTGTGGGACACATGCGTTGTGTCTTTCTGACCCTTACCGGTCTAGTCAGTCAGTGACTGGCAGGTGCCCAGCGTGTGTCCTGCTCTGGGTGCTGACATCCAGGTTCTTGCTCCTCCACCACCCCCCCGGGAGGACGGAGTAGAGGGTGGTCACTCTCGCCCTTCACTGCGGCAGGAACAGCAGGCCAGGCTAGCGCTAAGCAAAGCTGGTCCCCTGCCAAAGCATGACCTCCACTCCTCTAAAACTGCAGTCCCTCTCCTCTGTGAGATCCCAGCATTCGCCAGACTTGAGGGCGCAGTTTCTTTTGTATTTATTCTTAAACAATTCTCACTAACATGTTAACATCCCAGTGTGGTAAGAGCTTTGCCTAAATCCTCAAGTTAAGCCCCCTCCCCAGAACATTTTTATAAGATTCGTTCTGTTTCCCCCATTTTACAGATGAGATAACTGAGGTTGAGAAAAGATGAGTAACTCCTCATACTTCAATGCAAAATGTGGAATGCAAAGACTGAGTCACCCACTAGCTAGGCAGCTACAGAAAAGCTCAGGAGAGGGCTCACAGTCCCGTGGGGAAGACAAAGATAAATCGCTCTGTGTCAAGGAAGGTGTCAGCTCTTTTCAAAGGTCAGTAGAGCAATTGTAGGGGCATGAGGAGAGTCCAGAGACCTGACAGAACCCCACAGGCTGGAAGAATGGGGTCAGAAGATGTCAGGAGAGGTTAAGACAAGGTCTCTGGCTGCAAGATGTCAGCCTGTGCAGGCACCTATTGCTAAGCTTGAGGACCTGGGTTTGGTCCCTAGGATTGTTAGGAGAGAACTCCCACACATCCTCTGACCTCATGCTGTGGCTTGCATACCTTTTTGACTGCTTCCTGCAGTCAAAGACCCTGTTCTAGTTCTTTTCTTGATGTAGCAAATACCTGACACAAGTGATCTCAGGGAGGTAGAGCTTATTTTGGCTATGGTTTATGGGCACAGTCTATTGTGGCCAGAAAGCCAAGTGGTGGGAATGAGAGATGGCTGGCACTATGCAGGAAACCAGGAAGCAGAGGTGAACGCTAGGTGAAGCTCATTTTTCCCCTTTGCCTTTTTATTTAGCACATGGGATGGAGCTACCTACATTCAGGTGGGTTTCCTCCACTCAGTTAAACTTCTCTGTCAACACCCTCACAGGCACACCCTGAGATGTGTTTTCTGGGTGACTTCAAATCCAGTGAAGTTGACAATGAAAATTAACTGTCACTGATTCAAACCACCAGGAGGCCTTCTTCTCAGTCCTGGGTGCCCCACAGGGCAGCACAGTTGGGCATTAAATGCCTCTAGGGCGGTGAGGAGAAACTGGTTTGTACCCATCTGCCAAGGGTTTTCCCTGTTGGGACTATATCCTCCTCCAAAGCTTTCTATTACTAGGGCTCCAGCTAGCTCACAGACCCTCCTTCCCTTCTCCCTTTGGGCTCTGTGTTTTGGGCATTTTCCCAACTGCTGCCCCATCTCTGCTGGGCAGAAAGTGCCTGGCTTCCCAGTTAGCTCTGAATTTGACTCCAGCTCTGCCCTGTGTGATCAAGGCAAGAAGAAATTTGTATCTATAAAACAGATTCCTTTCCCCATTATTGCAGAGCCAAGGTGTGTGTGTGTGTGTTTTTTTTTTTTACACAATACATGGTATGGAGCCCCGGTGTGCTGTCTTATCTTTCAGGATGCACACCACTTTGGGAAAGCACTCCCATTTATTCTAAGTGGCTCCTAGAGTTAGTATGTGGGCTTGAGAAGGGTGGGGTTAGTACCTGGAACAGTATTAGGACTAGGAAGGTCGGGGCCCCTCTCTTAGAGCAGCACTTTGGGGCTGGGTGGGAATCAGATGTGACTGACCCCAAGGGAATCCAGTAGAGTCACTGATACTCTCTTAGCTTGATTAAATCATCCACTGCATCTCAAAAATCTTTCATCCCCGTCTTGCCTGAGGACTGAAGCTTTCTGTTATCCCATTTCAGTTTGAGGGGGACTAGAAGTAAGAAATGGAGCAAGGCTCTCCCCTACAGATTATGGAACCTCATACTATCCTTCAATGGAATGTCATTTAAAGCTTGTTTCTTTTTTATTTAAGAAACAGTGGTGGTTAGTGTCTTTATAAAATAGTATATTTTCCCTGAAGTGAAGCTAATTCGGGTCTATTTACTCTTCTGTGTCTTAGATTACCTTGTTGGGAAAGTTCAAGCGATTTGGTCCCTGGATAGGTCTGGCTTTGTGGCTCTTGTGGCTGTGGTTCAGCTGAGGATACCTGGTGGGTGAGGGGCAACCTCACACACTCAGATTCTTATGTGAGCAAGTACCCTCTGTAGCATCAGAAGCCACAGCATAGAAGGGGACAAAGATCAGACATCCCTCCCCACTCTACCCCGCCCCCCCATCCCATCAGACTCCCGCTGAGATGTCAGAGGCCAGCTGTGAGTGTGAAGGGGAAGGAGAGCCAGCTAATACTGAAATTCACCCTTCCATCCTCCATATCAACAGGCACTTTGTTAGTTAAGGTGTTGAGGTTTGGCCTGAGATCCTTGAGATGGCAGTGTTGTCCCAAAACAAATGCTCCCAAGTCACTTCTCCAAGCAAGAACCCAGGTCTGACCAACCCCCAACTGTGTTTTTCCCTGGTTGGCAGCCAATAAGCATGGCAGAACAAAAGCTACACAAAAAATGGAGAAGGCAGAGATATCGAGAAGGCAAGTTCAAAGCCAACTTCAAACTTTTCAAGAAACATCCTTGCTGCTAATACCATGTCTGGGGGATGGCTGGGATTCTAGGATTAGTGTTCGGGAGATAGAAATGGGTAACAACGGGGGAGGTGTGATCTTTCCCAAGTGCCACACCAGCTATTAAAATACACTGGCTCTTGCTTCTTAGAGCTGAGGGTGGCAGGGAAAAACCAAGATCCAAGCAAGACCGGAAGTACTAATGCATGCAGTGGGAGGAGGAAGGCCCAGAATGGAGAGTCCTCAGAAACAACGGACCCTATACCAATCCCAGGGGCAGAGAACAGTGTAATCTGGGGTTTAAATTGGGCGTGGGGAAGGGGGTGGTCAGCTGCTCTGAGCATATGGTCATCCTGAGGGCTCAGCAAAGCTGGATATAGTGAGTAGGAGGGAAAACCTTTTATGGAGTGAAAGAGGAAACTGCCATGCAGTCAGATGTGGTGCCACATCTCCCCTGAATTCAGACAGGCAGGGGAACAGGATAAGCAAGTATTATGGGCACCAAGAGCTTTATCTACCACAGCAGCCCAAGTACTACTATAGATGAGCACAGATGAACAGGCACATCTCTCCCTTGGTGAATTCTGATTGACTCAATATTAGATATTAATTCTAATTTCATCTGGCTGAACCCCTGGGAGGGGTGGGGGCATTAGAAACACAACAAGCTGGGCGGTGGTGATACACGCCTTTAGTCCCAGAACTCGGGAGGCAGAGGCAGGTGGATCTCTGTGAGTTCGAGACCAGCCTGGTCCACAGAGCAGGTTCCAGGACAGGCTCCAAGGCAATACAGAGAAACCCTGGTTCAAAATACCAAAAGCCAAAACCCAAAAAACAAAAACAAAACAAAAAACCCAACAGCAAAACAGGTTACTAATGTCCCTTCTCTGGCCAGCTATGTTTTGTCCTGGGGTGTCAGTTCTGAGAACACAGTATACACCACAAACTTTATTTTGTGTAAATGAGTTTATTGATGAATACACAAGGTCAAGTTCCCCCCTCCCTCCCAAAAGAACAAATCCCAACAAGAACAGAAGAATAAGCATTCTTGGGGCAACCTTTACCCTCACACACCTGGCTCCAGCATCCCAAGCTTCACAACACAGATATGGACCAGGCTTGGCTGAGGACAGATACTCAGGGAATCTGACCCAAAAGAGCTCTGCCCTCTGTACTCCAGCTCACAACAGAAACAGACTTAGGCCAAGGAGAGTGGGTACAGGGGAACCTAGCCCCATCTCTCCCAATCTGGTCAGACTTGAAATGGGCCTGACGGGAAGCTGTGACAGAGGCAACAGACTGCCTCCTCAGGAGAGCCCTTTCATGTGAAGGAGTGTCCCTCTCTAGCTCTGCCTGGGCTGAAGAGAGAGATGACTTCCCCATGGGTCATCACTGATTGGCTCGGTTAGGCCAGCAGAGTACAGCATTGTTATGGGCCACTGGTGGAGAGGCTGAGGGGCCTCAGTTTCAGGGGTGAACTCATCCTGGCACAAAATTGTTCTTTCTGCTTACCCTGACACATATTCTTTTGGGAATTACAGCTTGCTTTGAGATGAGAAAATTGTGTTTGTAGTGTGAACCCCTTACACCACTTACATCCAACTGGCTCCATGAATGAGTCTCAACAAGGGAACGTTGTCAACTTGCTTTTCCACCCAACATATCACCAACCTACCTGCCTCCCACACAACCCTGTACTATTTCCTATTCCCTGCATGGTGAGGGAGGGATGCAGTTTCTTTCCACCAGCCAGCAACTCTCTTAAGGTTCTCAAGGCTTACAGAACTTGAGAGAAGCTTTGCAGCTGGGAGGACACAGGGTCATTCCAGACACACGGCTGGAGGAAGCTGGACTTTACTCTGATTTTCCACAACCTCTCTTCTGGGTCCAGTGGGTTAGGGCTGAATCCAGAATGAGGTCTTGGGATCCTGGCATGCTGCTGACTTGAGCGGGGGATTCTGAATGGACCCTGAATACCAGGTGCCAGGCCGTGCCACGTCTCAAACATTGTGAACAGGACTGAGCAGGGTAGAGGTTAAAAGGCATTCTTTGATGACTTCACATCCCCAGCCCTTTGAGAGATGTCAAGAACTACATGACCTTCTGAGATGGTCTTGCTTTTCTTTGGAGCTTGAGTACCGCGGACAAAGAACAGATCAAAGAGCAGAGGGACAATGAGAACTGGCAACACCTCTATACTCACTGGCTGGACTCCAGAACTGTGGCTTTTAGAGAGCCTGGCAAATGTTAGCTCCAGTTCACTCTTGTTACCTGGATGTACATTCAGGTAACTGAGAAGATGTCAACTGCTACCCGACACCAGTGAATGGTGGAACAGCAAACAAACTCAGTGTGGAGTATGCAAAGAGCCACAGGCAGTACAGGAAAGGCAGAGGGCTTTGAGGAAAAGAACAACGAGCCAGCCATACAGGGAAGCTGATGAAGCTTCAGGGAACCAGCCTCAGTTCTGCTACTCAAGAGCCAAGAGACCTAGGCAATAGTAAACTTTTTGCCTGTTACCTTTCTTTATAGAAAAACATGGTTGGTTAAGCCATTGAGGTCTATTTTAACTCTAAAACATTGACTTTCAATGTGAAATGGCCCTGAGGAACACAGGGAAGGCGGCTGGGGGCGGGGGGGGGGACACTGAGAGTCTCACTCACCTCTCCTCAGCTTCCTCAGTCAGTATGATAACAGAGTTCTACCACCTCTTAGCTTAGAGCGTACATGCCCAGTGTCCCTGCACTCTGAAATATCAATGCAGACCACCACTGCCAAGCATGGAGTCATCAAATGAGAGAGCATGGGACATAAGGGAGCTTGAAGGCTTGGCCAAGGAACGAATCTGGACAGAGGGGAAAAGTGGGAATGCAAATGACCAGGAGCAGGGTTGCCACAGACAAGAGACCCCCCCCCCACTCCCCAGAACAGGCTAGGGGCCCTTCCTGCATCTCCTCTAAGACTGCCTGATGATGGTTAGTTAACTCTTCCTACCTCAATTTCTCATCTGTACAAAAATATAAAACAATAAGGTGCAGTTTATGTTTCAGGGACACTTTCCCTTGCTTTAATTTGTTGCCTTTTTCTGCTTGTGAAAGGAGCTTTTGATTACAAAATACCAAACTACACTCAGAAGAGGGTGTAGAAAAAGTTAGCCATTGGCACAGCATGGAGAAGCTCACAAGGGAGGACTGAGAGCAGCAGGTAGCAGAGGTGGGGATGATGGAAGCAGGGTTACATGTGTCACAGGAAGCTAACTTATCTGATGGGGTGCAAACTAATGTCAGCACAAGACGACTGGTCACTACCGGGGTGGGTGGCGCAGTGTTTGGGTTCAGGCTCTACACAACAGTACGACTTCTTTCAGTTAAGAGTTCTTGGCCTGCACCGATTACAGGGTGGCTGGAGGGTACAGGACCCGTTTATTAGTTTTTCAAAATGCTGTCGTAGACCTGATAGATGTACTGAGAGACTTCAGGGGCTCTACACTTCAGTGACAGCTGTGAAAAGGAGGAGAAAGTAGATTAGCATGGAGATGGCATTGGTTCTAAATGCATTCAAGCACTCAAGTGAAGACAGTCTCTGACATTCTGAAATACTTTGTGACCGGAACAGCTCACATTAATACAAACCATGGATTTCAGAACTTCAGCTTCATTGGTGTCAAGCTCTGCTGTGTGTTCCCCCTACAGCCCATGTGATCACAGGGGCCACTGCTCTGAGGTTCTGCAAAGGGTGCAGAGGCCAGTACTGAGGAAACCCCTTAACTTGGTGACAATCTCAGTTCCTCTATCTGATATGGATCTCAGTCCCAATTTCAGGAGGACAGAGTCATGTTAAGTAAAGGTTCACAGGACCGTCCTTCCTGAACCTCAGTGTATACACTGAGGAATGTATACACACTAATAGAGGAAGCCAGGACACAAAAGGCACATAGTATGGACAGCAGCTCATGTCAGCTGCTTCAAGGCATTTTCTCCTTCTTTAGACAGAGGAAGCAGACATTTCTGGAAACACTTTATTCCTCCACCACCGTCTCTTCTTTTAGTTCAACAATTATCAAATTAAACATCAATATTAGGATTCCCATGATAAAGAACAAAAAATAAGCCCAAATTTTAACTCTTTAACTGTATTAGGGTTAAGCAAAAAATTAATAACACCTGCAAAACATGCAAAATATATTTTATACATAAAATAAATTATCCTCCACAGTGTACTGTTGTGAAATTTTACATTATTTTACCTCTTTACTGTCTCTGTAGAAACCCTGGATGATTTACCATAATACCCAACATAAAAACACTTTGGGGAAAAAAAAAAAAGGTAAAAAGCATTCTGGACAATTCTGAATTTCCTGAAACAAAACATCCTAAAAACTTAAAGTTTTTAAGTTCGTGAATGAATCCCAGCACTTGGGAGGCTGTGGTGGGAGGACTGTTGTGAGTTTGAAGCCAGCCTCAGATACACAGCAAGTTCCAGGCCAGCCTGGGCTACAGAGTGAATCAGTATCTCAAAAAAAAAAAAAAAAAAACAAAAAAAACAAAACCACAGCGCTGGCTCAGTAGGTAAAGTGGTTGCCATGTAAGTACAAACATATGATCCCTAGAACCAATGTAAAAAGCTGGACACAGTGACAGACATCTGTGAATCCAGGGCTAGAGTATGGTCAGCCACTCTAGATAAAACGGTGAGATCAGAGAGAAACAATGTCTAAAGGTAAGATGGAAAGTAATTGAAGAAGACACTGCTTTTGACCTCTGGTTACTGAATGCACACACATACACACACATGGATACACTTGCTCGCGCACACGCACACACACACGCACACACAAAATAAAAGAATGCTGTGGGATACTTATTTAAAGCCAATTTTAGAAAACATTTGTATGTGTGCACCTCTGTTTGGAGGTCAGGAGGCAACTTGTGGATAGCTGGTTTATCTTCCACCATGTGGGTCTCATGAGTTGGGACCCAGTTAAGATTGGATTAGCAGGACCACAAATGCATTCTTGCAGAGCTATCTCACTGGTCTTTTAGTCCTAGGACATTTGCAAAATTGCTAGTCTATTATCAGTCATGAAGAGCATTCTGACAAATGTAAACAAAACAAAGCAACCTACAACTAATGTAGAAACACAGATAAGACAAGTTGCAGCTTAGATCTACCCCCTCCCACTTCCTGAATTTATCTGAGAATCTTGTCTACAACCCTTATTGCCTATTTTGGTTTTGGTTGTGTGCTGATGTTCATATTAGTGTGTACATGTGTGAACACAGTTGAGGCCACAGGCTGACACTAGCTGTCCTCATCAGTCTCTACTTTATTTTTGAAACAAGGTCTCTTCCTGATCCTGGAGCTCACCCATTTGTCTGGACTCATCCTGTCTCTGCCTCTACAGGACTGGGATCAATGTATGCTGCCATACACAGCTTTATTTTTTAGTTAAAAAAAGGTTTTATTTACTTTTGAAAATTTTATGTGTATGAGTGTTTTGCTTGCATGCCTGCATGTATGTATGTGACCATGTGTGTGTCTAGTGCCACCAGAGGCCAAAAGAGTATCAGAGTCCCTGGAAATGGAGTCACAGATAACTGTGAGCCACTATGTGGCTTTCAGAACTGGGCCAGGATCTTCTTGCAAGCTTGACAAGTGCTCTTATCCACTGACCCAGCCCTCCATCCCCCATGCTCAAATTTTTATGTGGGTGCTAGTGACCTGGATGAGGTCTTCCTCATGGCTGTGTAGGATTGAGCCATCTCCCCAGCCACACTTCCCCAACTTTTAAATTCCTCATAGTATAGGCAATTCTTGTACCCCTTCCCCTGCCTCCCCACTGCCAATGTGGAAAATGCTACTGGGAGAATATATGCTTCAAGAGGGAGAAGCAAGCAGACACAGTTGAGGGGAGTTAACCCCCAGGCTAAAGAGGGTTAGTACCTTTCTATCAATAAGGTGCTCTCTTTGCCCCAACCCTTCCCTTAACTTTGCTCACCATAGCCATAGCCCTAGCTTTCACTTTTGTAGGCCCCCAAGAGAAAAGAAACCTTCCCCAGGTTTTGGTTTTTGAACTGCCAACATGCTTATGTGATATGTCTTCTATACCAACCAGGGACACTGCCCACCTAGACCCACCAAAAAGAGTCATTTGTCATACTTAACTAAGTCAGGGAAACTCACTCTCTTGTGTAAGGATGTGGCCATACCTTTATAGAATATAAACAGTTTTCCTCCCTCTCCTTCCTTTTCCGAGCAAGTTAGATTGATACTTGCAGCAATCCTCCTGCCTCTCTGCCTCTCAAGTGCTGAGACCTTGGAGTGTACTTCCCACTTAACCAGGGGACCACATAGGAATGACTGTGACCCTCAGACATGGGGGATAACTGCTTCTCAGCTATCATGTCTTCAAATTAATGTGCACTAAACGTGGTAAGCCCCAGTTCTAGGAGGTGTGGCTTTCCTGGAGGCCAGGAAACTTGAACACTGGCCTGTGCAGGGCTTTAATCTCATTCTGCAGCTTAGAGCACATGGTCAGTGTGAACCTTGGAGACTTTTCAAGGTGCCCTGCCTAAACCTGTCTGGAGCCTGTCAGCCCCAGCACAAGGTAGCAGTTCGTGGATGACACAAAAGGGTGGATCTTTGAATATGAACACTATCTTTACCAAAACTACTAGAGTTTTAAAGTACAGCTGCTCATATCCATCAGGTGGCCATCAGGTGGAGTTTATTCGCTTTTGCTCTTCACATCAGAAGTGAGGCTTTGGGTAAGTAAGGCTTTGCTGTGGTAGTCTGAATGAAAATGGCCCCATGGGCCCAAAGGGATTGGCATTATTAGGAGGTGTGAACTTGTTGGAGGAAGTGTATCACTGGGGGTGGGCTTTGGCATTTGAAATGCTCAAGTCAGTCTCTCTCTTCCTGCCACCTGTGGATCTGGATATAGAACTCTTGGCTACTTCTCCAGTACCATGTCTGCCTGCACAACACCTTGCTTCTTGCCATGATGATAATGGACTAAAGCTTTCGGATCTGTGTGCTTTGACTGGCTGAAAACTTCCTGGTGTTCTTAAAGTGCAGTGATAAGACCTGAATCTCTTGATTCCCATGCTTGTGTTTTCTGGGCCAAATGAAAAGAGATCATTTGAGATCTCCTTAGTTCACCCATGGAACTATATTACTTTCTATAACTGTTTGTGAATCTACAAATATTTCTTTTGGGTGTCTAAGACAGGGTTTCTCTGTGTAGCCCTGGCTGTCCTGGAACTCACTCTGTAGACCAGGCTGACCTTGAACTCCCAGACATCTACCTGACTCTGTCTCTGAAGTACTGGGATTAAAGGTGTATACCATCACCATCCAGCTTACAAATATCTCAAAATTTAAAAGACTATGGAAGAGAACATGTCTTTCACTTCATAATTTAAGAATCCACGGTAAATTCATACAGTTGGTTAGTATATAACTACACAAAAAGCAAATGACTGGTACACGTGAGCAACTAGCAGAAGCCAAAGATATTATGGAACGTTCAAAAAATAACCTCAAATATATTATATTAAGGGCTGGAAAAAGGTTCAACGTAAGCAATAGGACCAGAGTTTGGATTCTCATCACCCACATACATGCTGAGTGGGCATGCTCACCAGCCTGAAATACCAGTGGTTAGCTGGACTAGTTGCATTGGTGAGCTCTGGGTTCAAGTGACAGACCCTGACTCCATGAATAGGTAGTAGACAGAGGAAGCCTCCCAATGTCAGTCTCAGGCTTCCACACATATATACACATGGTGGTTTGAATAGTAATGCCTCCCCCCCCAGGCTCATATACTTGAATGTTTGGTCATTAGGGAGTGGCAATACTTGAAGGGGGTGGGGTGGGGTGGTGGTGGTAGTGTTGGATGGGTAGGAGTGTGGCCTTGTTAGAGTATGTGTGATCTTGTTGGACTGTTGTCACTGGGGCTGGACATTTGGGTTTCAAATGTTCTCTATCTCTCTGCTGCTTGCTGATTTGGATACAGAACTCTCAGCTCCTCCAGCACCATGTCTGTCTTTGGGTTGCCACGTTTCCCACCATGACAACAATGGGTTAAACTTCTGAACTGTAAGCCAGCCCCAATAAATGTTTCCCTTTATAAGAGTTACTATGGTCATGATATCTCTTTACAGCAATAGAATACTGAGGCACACATGCACTGACACACATGAACATACATGTACACACCCCACACTGATAAGACACATATAAAAGACAGGCTATGTGATATATAATTTATTTTCAAAATGACACAATCATAGGAGAACCAATGAGTGTTTGCCAGGGCTAGGTTACATTCCTGTACCTCAGAGGCAGAGGCAGCAGAGTCACTGAGTTTGAAACTGGCCTGGTTTATATAGTGAATTCCAGGACAGCTTGTCTCCAAAACAAACAATAACAAAAACACAAATAACTCCTCCCACAAAGAAAAAACAAGTCACTCTTTTAATGTCAGTTAATTTTCTAGTTTTGAAAGTATATTATGTGTAAGATACTATTATCAGTACAAAAACTGGGTTAGAGCAAAAAGTCTCATTGAAACCATGTGAGTTTGCAATTATTTCCAATGAAGTATTTTGTAAGTGTTAGTTATATCTAAGAGAATGAACAGACCTTCTCAAACAATAAGCTTTAGGAACCATTAACAAACACCTGAACTCTAAATATCACTTGTCTACTTAAAAAAATATCTCATGATTTTGAATATGATTTTCCTTTTTCCTTTAATACAGATAGTCTCTGAGGTTGCCCAGTCTGGCCTTGAATTTGTGATCTCCCTGTCTGAGCCTCTCACACAGCTGGGATCACAGGGTCTAGTCTCCCTTCACTTTGGTTAGAGGACAAATGGTGGGGGCCAGGTCTCTCCATTTATAATGTAGGTTTGGGAATTAAACAGGTAAGTTATCAGGCTCCGTGACAAATGACTTTACTTACTGAGTCATCTCACCTGCTCCTCTCCAAACATTTTTGACTATGGTTTCTGGGACTAACATGCTTCTTTAACTTAGTGAAGAAGGAACAATGTATACACTAATGAATGGTGAGTTAAAAAGAAACATGCACACAGACTTTGAGCAAATGTCTAGACAAGTAAACCAAATAAATAAAAACTTTGTTGTAGGAGGAGAACAGAGAACAGAGGGTTGTCCTGGGAACTTAAGGTAAATGACAAGGTAGATTATCACTCTCTGAAAAAAGTAAGACATGAGCCTGGCTTGGTGGCACATGCCTTTCATCCCAGAACTCCCTTTAATTTCAGTATTTGGGAGGCAAAGGCAGGTGGATTTTTATGAGTTTGAGGCCAGCCTAGTCTATATAATGTATTCTAGGATAGCTAGGGCTACATAATGAGACCTGTCTCACAAAAACCTAAAACAAACAACAAAACAAAAGATAAGCGACAGTAGCAGGGACAGGAGGGAGGCATGTACACCTCATGGGAAAGCTCACATGTGCTCACTGTGAAAGCCCAGGCTGACAGGACTCAGCAGTAGACACACACACACACACACACACACACACACACACACACACACACACACACACACACACACACACACACGGCATTCCAGCTTACACCAGGGAAAACACTGCCAATGTCTGTTTGGGGTGGTACTATTCCTTTGATGTGTGCTAATATACACAACAGCTGTCAAAATGAAGAGTGGTGTCAGAAGACTAGCAGGCTCTGACTTTCACCATCCTCAGAACTAGTCAGTATTGAATCTCTTCCCAGCACATCTTTCAAAACAGTCTCACACGAGAACTCAGCATTTTCCTATTTCAAGGTTACCTTCCCAATGCAGCCCCGGCCTGGAGATGGTGTTTTACTTCAGCACCAGAGAGAGCTCAGGGCTGCGGGGACCAGTCTCTGCTGTTTAGCAAAGCACTCATTTCTGCTGCACTTAGCCAACCCAGAACTTCTACTTCAGTTCAGTGGGATACTGGAAGAGGTTCCTCAAGATAAAGGGGAAACCTGCAGACTGGAGACTTCCCTCCAGGCTAAGGAAGCCATGGTTAAGAATGATTAATTAGGCCAGGCGGTGGTGGTGCAGGCCTTTAATCCTAGCACTGGGAAGGCAGAGTCAGGTGGATCTCTTTGAGCTCGAGGCCAGCTTGATCTACAAAGATACACAGAGAAACCCTGTCTCCCTAGACCCCCCAAAAGAATAATTAACTAGTGGACTTGTTCAACTCATGGCTCTGAAGTAGCAGTGTCTAGGTCTAGACATCCTCAAGGCCAAGAACTCCAAAAGAAGGTTCAGTTTAAGCCAGCTAGGAAATTGTTGTGTGTGTATGTGTGTCCATGTGCAGAAGTCAGGAGTGTGTTGGGCATCCTGCTCTATCCTTTCCAACACAGGCCTTTCACTGAATCCAGAGCTCACCGTGTGTGTGTGTGTGTGTGTGTGTGTGTGTGTGTGTGTGTGTGTGTGTGTGTGTGTGTGTGAGGCTGGCTAGTCAGCAAGCTCCAAAGATCCTCCTGCCTTCCCTTCCTGTAATGCTGGGTTTATAGCTTATATGGTTAGGCACAGCTTTTATGTGGGTGCTGGGGATCTGAACCTAGGTCCTCGTGTTTACACAGCAAGCACCCTTACCCACTGAGCCATCTTTCAGCTCCAGAAACATTCCTTTTCCTTCCTTCCTTCCTTCCTTCCTTCCTTCCTTCCTTCCTTCCTTCCTTCCTTCCTTCCTCTTTCTTTCTTTTAAATTTTGAGACAGGGTCTCACTTATAAAGCTCTGGCTGGCCTCAAACTCACAGCCATCTGCCTACCTCTGATTACCAAGTGATGGGATAAAAGTTGTGTTCCATGATGCAGTGCTAGAAACACTTAATAGCTTATTATAGCATCAAATTGATGCTGAAGCATTGCTTTGTGTCAGGGAAGTGATGGGTTTGCACAACTACTTATTGTCAGATGCAAATGATCCACCCCAGCACTATGCCTTCTGAATGTCAGAAGACTACAGCGAGGAGAGCCAACTAGGGATTCCTTTACTGAATGCTTGTTCTGGGTATCTCAGGTCGGAGGTACTCCCTCCAGGTCTCTGTAGGGCACTAAGAAATAAATGTAAAGGTTTTTACCCTCTTACTCTAACCTATTCACACATTCTGGGAAAGGCCTTACCGTATAATTGGGGTTTCCTGGCTGGATCCGTAACTCGGCCAAAATCCAAATGCCATTAGTGAGCTTCAGGGACTGGTACAGCATGTCTTGCCCTTCCACATTCCTCTTGGCAATAGTGTATACATTGTTGTTCTGTAGCTTGCTGGAAACTGTGTCTAGAAATAGAGATACAAAACTTAGAGACTTCTGTTAAAATCTCAGATGTATTTCCTTCTCTGACATTCTTGTGAGCCATCACATTCGCCTGCATTCCCTGATGAACTCTATCACACACACATTTTAGGGGGCTCCTCTAATACAGGCAGGCAAAACAGAGGGCCTGTCTGTCATATTATCAGACAGAAAACAGAATTAAGATGCATTACCATTGGTTTAAGAGTTACCTAAGGAGAGTACACAATAGATAGGCCTCAGGGTTTACTAAGACAGAGTACTCATAGTATTACTCTTCTCATGGCTGTGACAGCACTCCCTGGCCAAAGCAACATAAGAAAGGAGGGGTTTGTTTAGGCTCATAGTTCATCATGGTGGGGAATCGGGACAGCAGGAGCCTGGGGCAGCTGATCGACACTGCATCTTCCCTCAGCAGAAGACGAATGAATGTTAGTGTTCTCTTGCTTTCCCTTTTCATTCAGCCCGGTATCCAACCCCAAGGAATGGTGCCACAGAGTTAAGTAGATCTTCCTCCTTTAATTAATCAGTCCAGATAATCCCATACAGGCAAGCCCAGAGGCTAACCTAATTAGATAGTTGATCACAGGTGTGCCTAGAGGCTTGCCTCCTAGGTGAGGCTAGGCCCCAGCAGATCGACAACATCAAGTATTACAATGGTAGACAGGTACAATGCTCTGGCTGTGTGGGAGTCCTCACAAACACTGCTGGGTGGGTGTCACTGCTCCCCAATCATCAGGGTTACACTGATGATCAGATATACACTTCCCAAGTCACTCTGAGCCTCTTGGGTCTCAGTTTCTCTTTTCAAGTCAGATTTATTAAACTGGATACTTTTATTTTAAGCAGGCAAATTAATTCTGTAGATGCTAGAGAAAATCATGTGTTCAAAGAAACAAGGAAACAAAGTGATTTGATAAAAGACACTGAGGACTAAAGCTGTAAAATGATTGCTGTTAGGTCCTCAAATCCCAGGTGCCACAAGGGCCATGTCTCTGTACTCACCGGCTCAGGGCAAAAACAGGTTGGTGTTTGTTCTTGTGACTATAGCATCAGAGACACAATGCTCTAGAACTAAAGGTCATTTCTCCACGTGAGATACTGTAGTCAGACACAGATAAACTTTTAAGAACAGATATGGCAGGTGTGGTAGCTCATGTCTTTAATGTCAGCACCAAAGAGGCAGGGGCAGGAGGACAGAGTGAATTCTAGGACAATCAGGGCTGGGGCGGGGGAGAAGAGAGAGAGAGAGAGAGAGAGGATAAACATGGCTTCTTTATTAGCTTCAGATGAGAACTCAAATTACTCAGCCTAGTTCAGGAACTAAACACAAACAGGTCTGCTCTATTCCTGTGGCATCTCTAGGGAAAGGAAGCATGGTGGGTGGCCTTCTTCCCCAGTGAATGAGAAGATCTCAGCATAGGCAACCTCATGTTTTCATCATGGGCTTTTCTCAGGTACTATTACCAATACCTGTAAATACACATTTGGATTCTGTATTGACTCAGGTGGTAGAGATGCTACGGTTAAAGCATCTGCTGAGGTGGAAGCTGCTTCTCACCCTGGTGTCAGGCAGCACCAAGGATGGCAGGACTAAGGCTTCGTTCCTTAGATATTTTTATCAGTTATTATTTAACTTTTTGCCTTTTATTTATAAAGTTTCCACTAATATTAAAGAAAAGCAGCAACAACTTAAGAAATGGCTTTAGGGGCTGGGAAGAAGGCTCAGCAGCAAAGAACACAGGCTGCTCTGCCAGATGACCTGGATTCATCCCCAGCTCATAACTGTGGTTTTCAACCTATCTAATGTTGCAACCTTTTAATATAGTTCAAGTTGTGGTGATCCCCTACCAAAAAAGCCTCCTCTTTTCCTCTCCCCTCCTCCCTCTCTTAGTTTTTTGAGATAGGGGTTCTTTGTGTAGCCCCAGCTATCCTGAACCAGCTCTGTAAACCAGGTTGGCCTCTAACTCAGAGATCTGCCTGCCTCTGCCTCCCAAGTTCTGGGATTAAAGGCGTGTGCCACCACAACCCAGCCATTTATTTTGTTGCTATATCATAATTATAATTTTGATACTGTTATGAATTTTAATATAAACATCTGATATGCAGGATATATGATATGCCACCCCTGTGAAAAGGTTATTTGAGTCCCAAAGGGGTGGTGACCCACATGTTGAGAACTGCTGGTCTAGAAAATCTGATGCCCTCTTCTGGCCTCTCAGGTCACCAGGCATGCATGTGCTGCAGACTTATATGTAGGCAAAACACCCATATCCATAAAATAAGAAAGAAGGGAAGGAAGGAAGAAGGGAGGGGTTTTATCCCAGAAAAAGGTCTATCTCAGGGTAGTTCTATGTAAAACTGCTGGAGGAGGGGGCCTCAATAAACTCTGCAATCACAGTTGGGGAGATAGCTCTTGCTGTCATTCTGGTTCCTACAGTGAAGTGCTCTTGCAACTTGATGCGTTGCTAAGCAACATTTCCAGCTGGAGTTTGGCTAATGCTTTTTGAAAGCTCTGTCTTCAAATCACAGGGACTTGCTTTAAGTTGCAAACGCTTTTCCTAACTTTCAAGATGCCTGCCTATTTTCCAGAAAGGTAGGTATTTTGTTGAATAGTCTTGTTGTATAGGTGTACATTCTTTATCCATGTATTAAGGCCCAGATGCTTGCAGACTTCTTGTGATCTCACCATTTGTGTAACAGATGACAGAGAAGAAATGGGTCTCTGCTCATGCTGAATGGATGGATGTACTGTGACTTCTATCAGAAGGCTGAATGGAAGGAGGGTTCTATAATAAAGTATGTATGAGTCAACTTTTATATTTTTATCTGTCATTTAAACTATATTATTAATATTTAAGGTGTGGTATTTTAGGGGGAGGGTTCATTACACACCCTAGGCTGTGTAAACCAGGCTACTTACAGCTTACAGTGATCTATTCCCACCTCCCCTAGTACTGGGATTACAGATACAAGTCGCCACACCCACATATTTTTAAATTTAATTTTTGCACACTGAACCCAGTGCCTGGCATGCATCAGACAAGGACCTACAACTGAAGTTTTAGGTTTGAGCCTGAGGATTTAAGGACTGAAGGATACTTATTCTGCTAAGTTTACCAATCAAGGCTGGCAAACGCTAGTGCTACACACCTCAACCTCTACCCAGGAGACTGAGGCAGAAAAAGATGTAGTGAGAGCCAGATGTTAGGCAGCTTCCAGCCACACTGGAACAGACTTCTTAAAATATCACAGTTTTTTTTTTTCCCCTATACTTGAAGTACTGGCATTCAGAACAGAATCTGGACGTTGTGAGAGTGTGAGAATGAGGATGTAACATCAACTGCTTCAGTGTCTACAAAGGATGCTAGCTCAGGCACAAGACACTGAGATCTGTCCCAAAGGAGGATAATGGTCAGATATGATTGTACTTGCTTCAGGATGCCATTTCTTCTCATCCATTTTCTTTGTGGATCTGGGTGTTTGGGCTCTTGAAAGATGTGGGTATGGTCTTCCTTCTCTCAGCTTTCTTCTTTAGTTAAGGACACAACTTTGTCAACAATAAGAGTAAAGAAGGAATACAAAATGGATGGTGGAAATCTGCATTTGGACCCTTTTGAGACACTGATTAGCAAGTTCGAAACTGCTCATCTGAAAAGGACACTGCAGAAAAAAACTGAAAATGACTAGGAAAAAAAATCATTTTGGGGGAAACTACAGTAAAGTGACAACTAGGAAAGTTTCCATTTTTAAAATGTTGCAAAACATGGTAAAGCCACAATAAAACAGAAACCAGAAATCTAACTCATTCTCACTTAGTGCCCATGCCTAAAGAAATAGCTCTTTTTACACAATGCCAGACAAGTGAAGGTACATACCAGGTGTTTGAAGTTCCTTGAGTATAGTAAACAAACATCGGGTTTACCAAACTGCTTGCCACAAGTACCCCTTTTTAGATATGGATGGAAATGTACCTACCTCTTGTGTACTTAAGGTAGTGTTTCAATATATGTAACAATCCCAAAGATAGGTAAAAGGTAAAATATGGCTGGGCAGTGGCGGCACATGCCTTAATACTAGCACTCTGGAGGCAGAGGCAGGTGGATCTCTGAGAGGCCAGAATGGTCAACAGACAGTGAGATCCTGTCTTAAAATAGATAAATAAATGAAAAAGACAGAGAAGGGGGGGGGACCACCTGTAGAAATGGGAAATAGGAGGCTTGTCCATTGATGTCTTTTTAACCTAAAATTTTCTAGTATTTACAACAAATAGCAATACTATCAACACCCACACCACAGACATCTTTATTAAGGTCTGATTAAGACTTGCAGAGGGTTTCTTTCTTCTCTAGAAATGGATGAGGAACAGAAAAGCTTACTGCTAAGTTGGTGAGTCCTTTAAGGCTGTGACTTCCTGTAGCCCAGAGTGTTCTTTCCATCTGTCAAACGTCTTCGCCAGCACAGAAGGTCTATTTTAAGTGTTGGTGCTATTGTGATTAGGGAAGATCAGCTGGAAAGGATGGTATTTTTAGCTCTCAGCTAGACACGGGGTGTTGAATCAGAAGGCACCAAACCTGCAAAGGCTCCTGTTAATAGAGTCCTCAAGACTGGCAGGAAACGTAAAGGCCAAGGCTTTCCATACCTCAGGAGGGATTAGCCGAAGAAAGTGGTCTCAGAAGATTAGCAGTGATTCAGCATGGGCAATAGCCTTGGGCAGCTGAAGAAGACGAACTGGCTGTTTTTTGTTTTTTTTTTAATGCTGCCTGTCCCCCACTGCTACAATGTGGGCCACCAGGAAACTGGTTCAACAGCATTTGGAACACACACAGGAGGAACTGGTGTGAGGCCTCAGTGGTTTTTAAAACAGTCTGCTGTGAGGACTGCATCAGAGGAGACGGCCTCCTTGAGAGAAGGACCACACGCTTTGGGGCAGTATGCATTCTTTTCTTTCTAGTCTTTTGGCAGGACAGACTATTTCTCCATGCAAGTACGTTTTTCACACAGGCCCCCTAAAACCAAAATTGCTTCCCAATTACCCTAGTTATTTCCTATTCTCTGTAGGGAAAGAACAGTGGCTTTCTACCAGATGTTAGCAGCAAGCACTTGTGATCTGTAGTTCTATAAGCAAATACATTTGCTTACCAGTACGTCAGATAGATTTTTATAATGTAGGACTTACCAGAGCTTTCAGTGTGTGAATACATAGGCATGCCATATATTTCCTAACTTTAATCACTACAGGGAAACTTCCCCACCTTTTATTAAGGGACAGGTGTTCCCAGGTATACACTGTTGGAACAGCTGCCACAGGATGGTGCAGAGGCTAGTTCTCAATGGGGCAGACTTTGGGTTTTGGCACCAGCACCATGGATTCTACAGCCACAGCTTCCTACTTCCTGAGAAACAGAGTTCCTCCTGTGGAGAACTGTGCTCACTAAATATGATTCACTGTAACTGACCAGTGAACTTCAGCCAGCCACTTAAAAACCCACAAAAGGAAACTGTGAGAGTGTCTCCTCACACATTCTCTGGGGGCAGAGGAGATGTGAGGTAACCCTTATCACAGCCAGCTCTGCCTGAAGCATCTATGCTCAAAGGGTGCCAGGCTATCTTTTATGTCTGAAGCTTCAAGCAGGCATTTAGCTTCCAGAATGTCTTGGTGGTCCAACTGGATCAGCACATTTGAGAGCCAGCACAGGAAGATGCTGGCATTTGGATTTCAAAAGCCATACATATAAAGATCTGTTTGAACACAGAAGAAAAATACAGTGCAGAGACCCAAAAACTTAAAATTAAAAACGCAAAGTTGGAATGATGAGGCAGTGAAAGCTTTTTCGTCTTTCCGTACTGCATACTGCTTTCTTTCTCAGTGCTCTGCTCCAAATGCAATGGAGAATGACATGGCAGTAGGCTGAAAACCCTTAAGGAGGACCACCACTATATAGAGGAGGAAGTGAGGGGTAAATGAGGAAGGTGCTGAGTAGGAAGGGAAGGAAGGCTGCTACAAAAGCCAGCATTCTGAACAAGCAGACATTCCAGTGAAACAAAGCCCTAGGGATGGACAGCTGCTGTTGTCTCTCCTTTTGTATTACCTCTTTTTGTATTTTATTATAGCAACAAAATTAACTATGAAAGGGTTTAGGAATTAATGGTGACTTGAAAGGTTATTGTTGTTATATGAAAATCGAGAACAGTAAAGGTTACCAGCTAGGCTTTAATCAACTGTGATACATGCTTTATTTATAAACAGAATTCTAACTACAAGCTCTCAGATCCTTTCCTCCAATGCCAAACAAACACTGATCCAAGAGATGACATAGTCTTTCAATCCTGAGGAGGGTGGCTATCCTCAAGTACAACTTTAATTACTGGATGCCTAGGATATTTAAGTAACATGATTGACACTTCTGCTACTGAAGGACTAGTATAGTACATGGGCCAGTTATATGGTTCGTGTTTTGTTTCTTATTTTTCTACATATTGCAGTGCTGAGAGCAAACCTAGGGGCTTCTGAAAGTTAGGATTAGTTTCTATTTTTAAATCTTGTAGCTTGTAAGTAATTTAGTGCCTTAAATTTTGGAATTCATAATATCCAGTTTTGTTTTGTTTGTTTTTTTTTTGTTTGTTTGTTTTGTTTTTTGAGAAAGAGAGAGAAGGTCTCACTGTACAGTGCTGGCTAGCCTGGGACTCACTATGTACATCCAGGCTGGCTTTGAACTCCTGAGATCTGCCAGCCTCTGACTCAAGTGGTGCAGGAACTAAAAATAAGCACCATGATGCCTGGGTAATATCGTTTGTGTGTATGTGTTGTGCACGTGTTTTAAAAAAAGAAATGGGTTCATTATGTAGCCCAGACTGGCCTGGGCTACATAATCCTCTTGCCTCAGCCTCTTGCATTTTTTGATTATAGGTGTGCGCCACCATGTCTGGGAAACATGCCAAGTATTTGAGATTTGCAAAGTAATGTATTTAACATGTAATCTACCAGAATTATGTTAAATTTGGAAAGTGGGGACAGGAAAGGAAAGTTTTAAACATTTTATTTGACTTATTAAAATGAAAATGAATCAAGAGTTATTACTCACCAGCATTTAAATGACACTCCTTAATCTGAAACTGAAGTTCATTTTCATTGGGAATATCCTTCCATGTCGCAAGGAAGACCTGGCGCTCTATATGGGGAAGGGGGAAAGTGGGTGTGTCAGTACTCTGTTCCCTGATGTTTCCACCAGTTTTCCTTTGGCATGCTAAGAGCAGGCTAGGATTGGAGCAAAATTTTTGATTTGCAATGGTGCTGTATACTAGGTAGGCCCTTACTGACTGAACTAACAGACACTGGAAAAAAAAAGTTTGCATTTAAGAATTTAGATTGGGCTCTTTGTATTCCTACTTGGGTGACTTTGGGCACATCTTGTGACCTTTCTTTTTTCCAGACAGGATTTCTCTGTGCAGCCCTGGCTGTCCTGGAACTCTACTCTATAGACCAGGCTGGCCTTGAAGTCAGAGATTCACCTGTCTCTTAAAAGGGTACTGCACCCCACTACACCTGGTTTGATGGTGGCTTCTTTCTTTCTTTCTTTCTTTTTTCCTGGAATTGAAGGCTGTTCATATTCATATATATATATATATATATGTATATATATATATATATATATACACACACACACTCATATATATATGTTCATATTCATATACATATGAAATTTTTTCTTATTTTACATATCGATCCCAGTTCTCTCCCTCCCATTACCCCCTACCCCCTCCCATTCCATTCCCCACTCCACAGGGAGGGTGATGCCTTCCAAGAGGGATCATCAAAATCTGTCAAGTCATTTGGAGTAGGGTCTAGGCCCTCCTGGATGGTAGTTTTTTAAGTAAGGAAAGGGAAAAGCCAATAGCTACCTTGGAGTAGGACAGAAGACTAATGGTTTATTACAAATTACTGAATTCTTATCTTAGTATGAACTCAGTGTCCAGTAAGTATTAAATTTACATACTATTTCACTAAGTCATTAAAACAAAATAAAGATTTCTATTTTGTAAAGAAAGGCAACAAAACAGAGAGGCCAAGCATCTTGCCCACAATCACACAGATAATAACTTGCAAAGACCAAGTTCATAGCTGTCCTCAACCCTGTCTCACCTATGTGTGTGTGTGGGGGGGAGGGGCTGGGTCAGTCAAGTAAGTGGCTCTGGGATTTGGGATGGCAGAGTAAAAACAGCAACTGACAAAAGACCACTGACCAATTGTTTATTGGGGCTTAAGAATATCCTAAACCCATTTTAAAATTTCAAAACAGTATTTCTAGGGCTATGTTATACCTGCCATTCAGATGATAGCCAAAGGTATATTTAGCAGGGCAGGAGGACACACTTACCCATTTTGCCATCTTCTACAAAAAGCACATTGAGTGGGATGAGGCAGCTGAAGTAGAAGACATCAATATTGTTTTTAACAGCCACCTGGCAGGAAAGCAGAGCGGAAAAATTTGGACTTCACTAAGGAGCCAGGCAGGAGGAGAACATATGTGTCTAGACGTCTACTTCCCATTTCAGTCAGTGCAGGCCTCCCGATCAACACACCAGCCCATCGCTGCAAAGCACATCTGTCCTCACTCACTGACAACTAACTGTGGCCACCCGTAAGCCATCGTTCTTCAGGACTGTCTATGGCATACCCTCTAGACCAGTGGTTCTAAACTGTGGGTCACAAATCCTTTGGGAATCAAATGACCTTTTCATAAGGATTGTATATCAGATATCCTGAGTATCAGATATTTACATTATGACTCATAACAGTAGCAAAATTACAGTTTTCAAGTAGCAATGAAATAATCTTATGGTTGGGGGTCACCACAACATGAGGAATGGTATTAAAAGGTCACAGCATTAGGGAGGTTGAGAACCATTGTTCTAGACGAAGAATAATCTGCAGTTTTGTGTTTTCAACTTTAAAAGAAAAAACTACTTTAAAATTCTGAGTGCTCCTATGTGTACATGGGTACAATGATGAATGTGCAGAGATCAAAGGGCAGCTTCTGGGTACCACACTCAAAAACACTCTCTACCTCCTTCCACACAGGGTCTTCCATTGTCCCAGAGCTCACCAGTTAGGCCAGGCTGGCCTGTCTCTGCCTTTGCCATGCATATACCATAGCACCTAGAGTTTCTATATAGGTTCTGAGGACAGAATTCAGTCCTCCTCCTAAGCTATCCTCCAGCCCTCTTCCCCAGTGACATTTCTATTTATCTTTTATAACTACTCTAAACAATGTAGGTATTGTTCCCTTCTTGTTTTATAGATAAAGAAACCAAGACAGGAAAAGGGACAACTCAGGTTGGGTCATAAAGACCATAGCAGGATTCAAACTCAAACTTGTCTAATTTTCAATTCCGTCTTTTTTTTTTTTCCTCCACAAAAACTAGAGGTCACAGGACCTCTTAACTTTTTCCAAGAGATGGGTCTGATAATCAGGCCCTACCGTAAAGAAAGCATATCATGCTCAAGGAAGTGAGTTTCTTCTTACAAAATTCTAGACTATATGGTCTTACCCTGGTGTGCACATGCTGTTTTAAATAAGCTACTGCAAGCACTTTTATTTGGGGCCTACCACTAGTGTGTGCATGGGACAGGCTGACTCCTGCCTGCAGCAGGTTCTGGAGCATAGGAGGTGAGAAGAAAGGAGCCGCTCTAAGACACCATCTCCCACAGCTGGCTGCCACCTGACTTCCTCCCTGTGCTCCAGCACTGTAGAAAATGTTCCTCTGTGCAAGTTCTATATCAGTAACCAAGCCTATTTCTTTCTTACTTGCTCCCTATACCTAAGAAGCTGATGCAGAAGGACTCTGAGTTCAAGTCAACCTATGTTAAAAAGATCCTGTCTCAAAAACCAAAATCAAATATACCCCCCCAAAAAACCCAAACATCAAAATAAAAAAATAAAACAAACAGGTAAAAGACTAATAACAGACAAACAAACAAACAAACAAACAAAAAACCGTCAGAAAACAAAATAAAAATGAAGCCAAATGAAACAAAAAGCCCACAAGAATACCAGAGTTGTTTCTATGTCCTCTGAGTACTCCTGTGCTTGGGTCTGCCCTAGATTGTGACTGACATATCCAATGACACTCCACTGAAGAAAACTGACTTTTCCCTTTGTAGACTCCTCTTGGTTAGAATGGAACTACGTATCCACTTTCTCCTGAGTGCTGGGACTCTATTTGGCTTGAACCTGTGCAGGTCTTGTTCATTATACCAGTCTCAGTTCTTACATACATCAGTCCTGTTGTGTCTGGAAAACAGCTTCCTTAGACTCATCCATTACCTCTGGGTCCCTGATCCTTTATTATTTCTGATGTTTTAGACAGGGTTTCTCTGTGTAGCTTTGGAACCTGTCCTGAAACTCAGTTCTGTAAACCAGGCTAGCCTGGAACTCACAGAGATCCACCTGCCTCAGGGATTAAAGGTGTATGCCACCACTGCCAGGCTTCGATTCCTGGTTCTTGGGGGGAAGGGGAGGGATTTGATGGAGACATCCATTTAGGATCGAGTGCTCTGAAGTCTCTCACTCTCTGCACCTTGTCTAGTTGTGGGTCTCTGTGTTAATTCCCATCTATTCCTAGGAGAAGCTTCTCTGATGTGGGTTGATGGAGGCACGGACCTATCTATCCTCCCCCTTTTCTACCTAAACTACACAGTCACGTCTTTACCAAAACTGGAGCTATGTGACTGAAGAAAGTCCTTTCTGAAACTGCAGTCCTTTTATTTCTTACCAACTCATCTTTCTGAACTTAACTAGCACCTTGCCTCCTTGACACATCTCTCTGAGCTCTCAGAATTCCTTCAATTGCTTTCTTGGGAAGCTGTGCTTCTAACCTTCCAATTCCCAAGCCTATACCATACAGCCTGAGCCTGGGAGGGTAAGCAGGATAATTAATGTTAGCAAAAGATGTAGCGTCTCTACACCGCCTTCAGAGACTCACAGCTATGGGCTTCTTGGAGAGGGCTAAGCTAAAGTTCACCTGATTCTCAGCAGGACAATTAGAAAGAAACTCTTTCCTCAAATTAGGGCCTCAAGAAGATCTCAAGACAGTGCCTGGCTCCAAAGGGCATTTACAAGTGAAACTGGGGAAACGGAGCTGGCTGGTCACATGAGGGTTTCATGAATACTAATGACTATTATTACCATCATCCGTGAATATAAAGCAGTCAGATTTCACAATGTGCCAGGTCAAAGATTTATGGGCGTTCACTCTACTCCAAGCACTTGCAATAAAACTAAAAATAGAGAAAATATAATGCTTATCTCCCCAGGGGGCAGGATTCTTCACCAAAGGCTTCTATCAGAACTATCTTGACAGGTTTGGGTTTTTTTGTTTTGGTTTGTTTTGGTTTTGTTTTTGTTGTTTTTTGTTTTGTTTTGTTTTTACAACGGACACTGGGGGACCGCTATACATGAGAATAACTACCTCTCCCTCTGGAAACTGCATCTACAAAGACCACTAATTTACAGCAGCGCTCTCTAAGAAGGCTGACTGAGTTCATAAATGTCTGTCCTGAGATTGCTATTCCAATCACAGCCTGACAGCAATGCAAGACCACAGATGTTCCTTGAGGTCAGCAGGCTAAACCAATTGCTTACTGTCTGGACCTCTTAAACACATGAAAGCCAGGAGCCCTCTGCCCGTCTGACACATATCACAGGGTTCTCATCTTTTCAGAGACTGCCCCAAATGTCTGCTCTAGACTAATTCTGTAAAGCAGATACTCCAATCAAAGGCAGCAGACAGTGCTGGCAGGGTCTAGGGAGTCAGAACAACGGATCTCAAATTCTAACCCTGACATCTGTTTGCTGTGTGACTCAGGGCAAATAGTATTCAGATTAATTTCCTGTTCATAAGAAGATCAGAAGCATATTCACAGGGCTGTCATAAATGAGCTCATATTTGTTAAGCACACAGAATGCTGCAGAATGCTGTCTAGTTCAAGCACAATGGTGAATTCATGACATTAAACCACCTTCACTATCTCCATCTCCTGACTTAATTTTTTTTCTTTCTTTTTTCTTTTTTTTACTGAGATTCTTTTATAAGTAAGGACAACCACACTGGATTACCCAAGATTTTATTATTACTACTATGCTATATAGGGATCAGAGTTTTAAAAAGCATACTGGTAAAATGTTTGCTTAAGCTAACCAAGATGATTCTGTGGCTTGGTGAGAGCCAATCTTTTAGGAGCAACTGCATAGGTTACTTACTGGGGAAATGTTTTAATCTCTTTCATGTTAGCTTTCAAAAATCTGTATTTTGCAGTTTTCAAACTTTTACCCCTGGGTAGAACTGCCTTCATTTCAGGGATCAATGCTCCCATGGATCCCCCTCTTGTCTGCCTTTCTGGGCTATTTCATTCACCATATCCAAATTACTTCTTGTTCCTCTATTTGGAAACTCACAGCCCTGCATTTTCTACAGGCTGTTCTTTCTGCCTGATACACTCTGTTCCTCAAGCTTTGTCCAACTTATCTAACTGTAAGACTCAGTTCAGTCTTAAAATTTTCAGAAAGTCCTAAGCCCCCTCACAGTGTCCAGGGTACACACTATATTACAGTGCAGGGGCGTCTCACTCATACTGCCTCATTCAATCAACATTTGTTGAATGAAGTTAAGGTCATCATTCAAACAGACCAACATGCTGGTTTGTTCTCTTGTTTCCCTCCTTTATATTTCATGTATATGTCTAACAAAAACATCAGTAAGATCTCAGGAACAGACTCTCAATGAGGCCCAGGGTTGGAGGAGAAATGATGGTGGTGGCTTTCAGTTTGAAATCAAAGCCTAAATATTACCTAGCACTTTTAGGGAATAGACTGCACCCTAAAGAATGCTAGATACGCTGGGCAGTGGTATCGAATACCTTTACTCCCAGCATTCGGGATACAGAGGCAGGCAGGTATCTGTGAGTTCTAGGACAGCCAGAGAAAACCTGCCTCAAAAAAAAAAAAAAAAAAAAAGAGAATGCTAGATAAATATCAGGCATGTTGGTACACACCTTCTAATCCCAGCAACTAGGAGGCAGATGCAGAAAGATCTCTGAGAATCTGAGATCAGCCTGGTCTATAGAGTGAGTTCCAGGCCAGCCAAGTCTATATAGTGAGCCCGTCTGAAAAAACAAAAACAAGACAACCAACCAACCAACCAAACAAACAAACAAAAAAGCAAGCTGGATGCTCCATGGATATGCTAACCATCCTCTGAGCAGGAAAAGAACCTGTCCCTCTCTTTGATATAATTCCAGGTGTATGGGTGTTTCCTCCTGCATGCATGTCTGTACATGTGAATGTCTGGTGCCCGCAGAAGTCAGAAGAGAAAGTTGGATTGCCTGTAACTTGAGTTACAAATGGCTGTGAGTCACCATGTGGGTATTGGGAACTGAACCCTGGGTCCTTTCCAAGAGCAACAAGTACTCTTAACTGCTGAGCCTTCTCGAAGAACCTATCTTCTCATTTTTTCCTGTCCCACCTTTTTCTTTAGGATGGAAGACATTGAATCTAGGGCCTTCCAGATGCTAGGCAAGTGCTTGAAGACTGAGCTACACTCAGGCCTTCACAGTTTTAAAGACAAAATCTTGCTGTGTGGCTCAGGCTAGGCCGGAACTCCTGATACCCTTACCTTTGACTCCCGGAGAGAGAGGCAGAAATCATTACAACTTAAACAAAAGCGTTTTTGATAAGAGAGTGGGTCTAATTATGCAGCCCAGGCTAGCCTGGAGCTTCCTACATCCTTTCACCTCTGCTTCCCAAGTCCTGGGATCACTATCAAGTCTACCTTCCTGCTATCATTGTTTTTAAGAATAATTTAAACTATTATGAAAGTGTGTCGTGTAGTTCTGTGCACATTAGTGTGGGTACTCATGGTGGCCAGAGGCACTGGTTCCCTAGAACTGGAGTTACAGGAGGTTACAGGAGGTGAGCCACCTGACATGGGATGGGAATCAAACTTGGATCTTCTGGAAGAGCAGACTGCATTCTTCATCACTGAGATCTCTCCAGCTCTGGCTATTTCAAACTCAATAAATAGAGCACGCAGAACTTTTAGCATCTTCCTATTTCTGCACTTGTCTCCATCCACTCATCTGCCTGCAACTCCCCTTCACAACATTTAGCCTCCCCAGTTTATTTTCAAGACAGTAGGCAGAGGATTTTAAAATGTAGGTCGGCAGCAAGTACTTCTCTGTTCAAACTTTCAATGGCTTTCCATCTCATTCAGAATACAGCTGCCTAGAATCTGGTCCCCATTCACCCTGTGCTGGCTTCCCCTTGCGATCCCAGATACACACTCTGTTCTAAGCACACAGCCCACATCTTCCAACTTTGTGCTTTCGCTCTTGCTGTTTCTTCTGTGGAATAGTCTTCCTCCTGACATCTGCATGATTTATTGCTTCCGAAGGGCTCTGTGTTAATCACAGTTGATCTGCTCAGGCAGGTGGGTCTTCTGGACCCTGTATTATGATAGTAACATATCACCCTTCCCTCCAATCCCAGGAGCCACACCTGGATACCTGTTTTAGCTTATTTTTTCATTGTGCTCTTTCCTGACCCTCAAGCTTTTTATTTTTCTTTTTAACATTTGTTGGCTTGTTTGTACCCTTCAAAGTAAAACATGAATTATATGAAGGAATTTTTGTCTTTTGTTTACTACAGGATTCTCAGTATCTTCCTGAGCATAGGTGCTATATAAGAATGGTTATAAAGTCAAGCAGAGGTGTCACACACCCTTAATCCCAGCATTCAGGAGGGAGGGGCAGGCAGATCTCTGTGAGTAAGGCTAGCCTGGTCTACACTTTGAGTTCCAGGATTGTTAAACTGAGAAACTCTGTCTTGAAAAACAAATATATATCAGCTAGGCATGGAGCATGCTTGAAAGCTCAGTCCCTAAGAGGTGGGAGCAGGAGGATCACAGGCAGGTGGCCAGCTTGGGCTACACAGCAAGGCCATGCCTTAAAAAAACACAAGCAAACAGTAATAGTTAATCTCCATTACACCTGTGTAAGTGCACATGATATAAAATACTTCTTACTGTCAATTGCAGTTAAAGGGAACACAACACTCACAATATTCACGTTCCCAATAAAAAAATGGTTTAAAAAAAATGGATTCAGTGAGCAAAGTAACAGAATGCTCACTTCAGCTACTGCTTCAAGACTGCCCAAGGAAGGCCGCAGATGGTATAAGGAGAGGCTTGCCTTCCTCTGGCATACATACCATATGCAACATGTGGCCATAACAGTATGAACCTGCTCACTTCTCGGGGACATCAACAGGAAAAACAAAGAAATGATTATTATAAGGCACGTTGGAACACAAAAGTGAGCTAAAAATGCTTAATAACCATAATAATGTTTTTTTAAAGGTACTTTCAGGGGCTGCTGGGGAAAGAGTAGCCTGTCAGCATCAGCCTGCACCCAGCAATTACTTTCTTTCCATAGTATAGGAGGCCTGCTGCAGTAGCTGCAGCCTCTTTATGCTGGCACAGCTGGAAACTTTGAGCAGCCTAAATTAATATTCTAACTGTGTCCCAGGGCATTTAAAAGTGCTATAAAAAGGTCTGACATGAACTCAGACTGAACTCTGGCAAGCTAGACCTCTTATGACACCTCTCACCACAGGTAGCCAAGGAGGCACCACCACAACAGAAACCAATCGAGCTGTACAGGGCTCACCTTTAAGATTATCTCATTTACTCTTCATGGCGTCACATGTGACCTTTCCAAGTCTCTGAAGAATTTTTTTTTCTTTTTATTCCTTTTCTCCATTTAGCTTTTGGAAAGATTATTTGCAGACTGGTCCAAGTTAGGACCAAGCAGTGACGCCAACCATCTCCAGTTCTCTGAGGAATGATGATTCAGATGTGTTTTTAAAGTGCCACACAACCTAGTCAACATTCCTAAGGGAATGGATCCGAGTGACAGGATTTTAATGGCACAGATTTCTAAGTGTGATATCTGTCATCAGTGACTCAAGCAGAAATGCCCTTTTCGATTAGCTGCATGAGTTCAACTGACCTGCAACTTTCTTCTCCCTAGTCAAGGCCAAAACTGTCTTGTACCTTAAGTTCAAATGTTGTCTTCCATTTCAAAGATTGTTGATCAATGAATTATGGGAGAATACTCAGAGAATACTGAAAAAGCAGAGCTATCTGCAACAGCTGACAATATCTGGATGCAATCAAAATGTAGCAGAAATACTCATGAGATTCTCACAGAAAAGATCAATGTGTTTTCTCTCACATGCTAATTAGTCTTTAATGCAATGATGAGCTGCAAACAACCCTCTTTTCTTTGACCATCCACCAGGTCAGGATTCATGTTAGCCGAGTAGCGAGTGCTCAGCCCATACCAATTTGCTGGGTATCCTATAGCTAAAGGCTACATCTTGGGAGATGCTGGCTATTACTGTCAAAAGGATGGAGAATGGGAACCCTTTGTAGGCAAAGTATATCAGTGGTTCTAGGTGCCAGTAGGGCCTGGAGGAGGGAGCTGGGAACCAAACTCTGGCTCTCTGAAGGAGCAGAGCAAGCACTATTAATCACTGAACCATCTGTAACTCTTACTGCAATTTAAACCAGATCAAAGTAGCTGACCTCAGTCACCATGGAAGCTCTCTGAACTACAGGGAACAGGGCAAACTCACACAGGGGATGACACCTTCCCAAAGTAAAGTTCATTTTAGAAGTTCCAAATTCTGTACTTCTTATCTCTTAATTTATAATCACATCTATTTCTATCAATGTAAACTTTCAGAATGCATGCGAAGAAAACCCGGATCAGGATTTTTCTTTTAAATGCCAGACTGATAGTTATCTGAAGAAACTTTTCTTTTCTTTTGAGCCCTAACTGATCTGGAACTTATAATGCAGACTGGGACTGACTTCAAATTCATGGTGATCCACCTGCCTCTGCCTCATGAATGCTGGAATTAAAAGCATGCACCACCATGCCCAGCTCTGAAAACTTTAAAAGCTAATCAAATCCTTAAAGTAAACAAATGTATGACCAGATAAAGTGAACAACCATGTCCTTTTATTTTTATTTAATTTCAGAGCTGGGGTCTGAGTAAGTAGTCCAGGCTAGCTCTCAATGGTCTTTTTGCTTCAGCCTTCTGAGTGTTAGGGTTCTAGACATGCCCTTACCTTTTCTATTCAAGTTTCCCCACCTCTCCATCTCTCTCACATACATCTTTGCATTTATTGGGGTTATAAAAAGGCAAGCAAGCTGCCTTCTGGTCTCAGTAAAAAACATCTTGTTCAACTGTATTTCCTGTCAGGTATCTAAATGACTTCGGTTTCCCCAAGGCACTTTGAGAACATCCCTCAACTTTTTCATTTACTCTGAGCTTGAGCTTCCAAATTTACCTTAGAAATATTAATAAAAGTAGTCTTGAACTCTTTAAGACACAATTGGATAATTTAAGGCTGGCAGCTTGATTTTATTCTAAAGAAGTATAGGCATAGGTTAGTGACATAAAAATTCTCCAAATGTTAGAAGATGTCCTATTTGTCTCCTCATCTCCAATCTTGAGATGCATTAACATGCCCTAAAGCAACAGTCTCTTCTCCATTCCCTCCCATAAAAATGAAATCTGTGATTGTTGATATGAGATTAAATTTAGGCGTGGGATCACCTTCACACAGGCTCAGGCTCAGGCTCAGACCCTGAGCAACAGCAGGCAGAGGCTATAATAAGGGACTCCCTGCTAGGTATTACTTAAGAACTAGAGGAATCTAATATTTCTAAACAGGGTGGGGGGGGTGGTGGCTGGGGGTAATCCAATAGCATATATTTACTATCTACTTACTGTTCTAGGTACTGAGATATTAGAAATGGGGGGGGTAGTACCTGCTGCTTTTCAACAGTTTGCTCTAGAGTTGGAAGAAGGAAGGAAGGAAAATGTATTTAAAATGTGGTAAGTAGTAGTATAGGGGGAAAAAGGGTTAAGGGGGAGGGGCAGAGTGTGGCCTTACTTAAAAGATAGTATTTTAGCAGAGGTGTTGCAGAATACTTGTGTACACTATGTGAAGATGTGTCACAGTGATCGGTTAGCAAACAGCTGAATGGCCAATAGGTAGGCAGGAGAAAATAGGTGGGGTTTCCTGAGAAGAGAGATATAGGATATTGCCAGCCCACTTTGAGCAAGTCAGATATGCCATACTAAGAAGAGGTAACTGAGTGTGGCAGAGCATAGATTAAAAAAAAGGGGGGTGTTAAAATGGGTTAATTAAGTTATAAGAGCTAGTTGGGAACAATCCTAAGCTAAGGCCAAGTTTTCATAATTAATAAGTCTCGGGGATCATTATTTTCAGGTTGGCTGTCCAAAGATAGTCTGACAAGAAAACCTGAGAGACATAATAAACCATGCAGGTAGAATTGGGAGGACACACTCCAGACAAGAAAAAGGCCAATTTAAAGGTTTCACGGTAGCAGTGGACCTGCTGCCAGCCCTACAGCAGAGAAAGGGATGGAGAAACAGATGGAGTCAACGAGGTAAGGGGACAGAAGTACATAGTCAGGACATACAAGGTCCTGAGCCTACTGTCAGGACTTCAGCTTCTCAGTTTAGATAATTATAAATGCATATTCTTTCTGTCTGGGAATGTGAGCTTAGTAGGCTCATTATTAGGAACAAGGACTTCAGGGTCAAGATGCATGGCTCTTCTCTAGTTCCAGGTAGCATCCCCACATCCCATGGGGCTGAGGATTAAACCCAGGACCTTGAGCTCCACCATTGAACTATATACCCAGCCCCACTGTCCTCATTAAAAAAAAAAAAAAAAAAAAAAAAAAACTTTTATGGCAGGAAAATAAACCAGGAACTTACAGTGTATATGTGACCCCTGTCAAAATATGACTAACCTGTGATACTACACTAATCAACTCAGTGGCTATCCAGACACCATTATTATAAACTTTCACTTTTTTTCTTCCTCGAGTTAGCTGTAGAATCCCTTTATGTAGTATCAGGTGCCAAAAATAGCCATCAAAAATTTCTCAAGCCTTTCAGTTTAGAGACCGGTCAGTTCTCCACATGCTAAACTTAAAAAAAGATATTTACTTTTATTCTCTGAGTATGACTGTTTGTCTGCATGTATATATGTGTACCATTTGAGTGCCTGGTGTTCAAGGAAGCCAGAAGGGGTCATCAGATTCCCTAGAATTAGCAGTTACAGACTGTTATAAGCTTCTGTGTGGGTGTTGGGAACTGAATCTGGGTCCTCTGAAAGAGCAGCAAATGTTAACCATTGAGCCAACTTTCCAGCCCTCCAAATGCTAAACTCTTACCTTAAACAGTTTTGCAAATCCTAATCAACAAACAAAGACAACCATAGGCATCACTCTTTTCCTTTTCCATGATAGTTATATGTACCTTACCCAGGACTGGGAGAGCCCCCAGCTGTCACATCTTAAGTATCATAACATTAATTCTCAGAGGAAGGGAACTCATTGGCTGTTGCCTGCTGTGAGAGCTTATTATTAAACTTTCCTTACTATTTTGAGGTTCAAGAAATTCAACCCAGGGGCTTTATACATGCTGGGCAAGAGTTCTACCATTAGGCTATATCTCCTCCTGCTGTTAAAATAGGGGCTAGCAGACAGCTCAGTGAGTAAGGGCATCTGTTACCAAGCTGTCCAGTACCAACATGGTAAGAGGAAATAACCAACTTGTGCAAACTGTTTTCTGACTGTCTCTCCCCCCCATGTGCACACTACTCATACTGTAGGAGGCACAGAGTTACTTGTGCTCACAGATGAGCACTTGGGGTATCTAGAATGTTAAACACACAGAATTTTTCCTTCAAAGCAAAGGATGTATAACCTGTTACCTACCCAGAAGGCTGGGGGGCAGACATGGCTAATAGCCTGGTGACCTTTGTGCTAGTTGTGTGGCCACACTGGGTCCTCCTCCAAACCTTATCATGAGCGTGTTTTTCTTGGTCAATCTATGGACCTATCTTTATGGAAAAATGTCACATCCCCATCTGATCTTTATTTAGCTTACTTTGTTCCTCAGGAATTGTGTGTACTTTATTTTGTACATGGGATTGAGTTAATTTATCACCAGCAAAGTTTTTACCAAATTGTGCTGTGCTTAAATATGTCTAAAATAAACTACTCAGGGTCAGACTCCCAAAGTTTGAACCAACACTGCCTACTGAGTCCTGTTGAACTGAACTGCCTTCTTGACTCCTGCAGATTTATTACTCTGTTGGTTGTGAAGGTCACAGAGACTCCCACATCACATATGTCATACACAAAATACTGTAAAAGACCTTTTAAAACACATTTAATATAAACTGTATCATGTTCTAAGATAATGAAGGCAGAACTGCATCAGTTAAATCCTAGTCTAGTAAGCTGTAGAAGCCCTAGGAGCAGCATAAAAACATCATTAGCTGCAAATTGGAAATGAATAGTGTCACAGTTGTGCCTATGTACTGCCTGTATGTTATCTAACATTATGTGGACAAAGGGAAGACATGTGGCTGTTGAGATACTAGAAAGAACAGGTACTGAGCACAGATGCTATATCTAGGCAGTTCACCAGGGAAGCAGGTCATATACAAAAGGGGCAGACTGTCAGAAAAACAAGAGATTCTAAGTATTTACCCTCCAATTCTTTCAATGGTTCCTGAAAACAAAAGCTATTACTAAGCCAAGGACCACCACTGTTTAATCATACACCTTTCAAAAATGATTGGTCAATATTTTTCTTAGTCTTAACTATGATAGATTTTAATGATATTCAACAGCAACCCCACATTTAACTGGATTTAGACTGACAACTCTATCAACACCTTCCCTTAAGCCAGGCTTTCCTGAAATGGAATACAAGGGAAAGCAAAGCCAGGTGTGGTGTGCACCTGTAACTCCAGCTACTCAGGATGCTATGGTAGAACTGAGAGTTCAAGGCTATACTGGGCAACACAGTCAAAATTTAGCTCAAAACAACACAAAAACATAAATGAAAAGGAAAATGAGTTCAGACTCAGGACATTTTCATTACATGCCTCCATCACAGATTTTCACTCTGTGTACCTTGATTCTGAAAGAAACTTATTCTGTAAAATCCACAGTTGGTGCCCACAGAGACACTAAAGGAAGGCATATTTCAAGTAACTATTTTCTTTCTTTCTTTCTTTTTTTAAATGGAATTTCACAAACACAGAACTGAGAATTTCAGTTCTGATAGTATTCCGGCAAATACTCAAACCCCAACCACTGCCAGTGCAGTATGAATTCTATGAGAAAGACAGGCTTTGAAACAGAAAGAGTAAAAACTACCCTCCTAACTGTAGGGTTGTCTGTTCTTGCTGTGAATGGAACCTAGGGTCTTGTACTTGTTAGACAAGAGCTCTACCACTGAACTGCAGCCTGAGCCCAGGACTGCAGTCTTCACACTCGCATGGTCACAGGTCTTTTCTAAGCCTCTCTTTTCTACTTGTTCTGTGTGCATTGTTTTGTTTTTCTTTATTTTTATGTGGTGGGAATTTAATCCCAGGCCTTGAACATGATAGTAAGGGTTAGACCAGCAGGCTACACTCCAAGCCTTTAAGTTTTATTTCAATATGTAATTATTTTCATATCATGAAGCCTGAATCACCCATACATTTTTAAAAGTTAAAAAAAAAAAATCACACCTCATAAAACACAGCACTAGAGAAAAACATAAGAGTAGTATAAGTAAATGTGAATGTGACTCTAAAATAGGTATCAGTCCAGCACAGGAAAATCCCAGAGTTCTCTTAAACATGAATCTATAACATACAGTAAATCTTTGTGAAAAGATTTTTCAGGATAATGTGACAGAGGGACAAGAAAGAGCTTACCTGTTTGTACTGAAAATTCAATGTTCTCTAGACATATAAAGATCATACAATTAAAGCTGTTTCAAACCATGCAACAAACTGGAAGTCTCAAACAGGTTTCATTTTTCATCACCCACTTATAGCTTATAATTATGGTAGAAGATGGGTATGGTTTTAATCAACAAAAGTCTGGGGTTAGAGAGATGGCTCAGGGATTAAAGAGCACTGGCTGCTCTTCCAAAGGATTCAGGTTCAATTCCCAGCAGCTCACAAATGTCTGTTATCCAGCTCCAAGTGATTTAACACCCTCACATAGACATACAAGGAAGCAAAACACCAACACATAAAATAAAAAGAAAAGTCTACAGATCACTTTTTATTACTATTGGAATATATATATTCTTTGTTCAAGATCTTAGCATGGACCTTTGTTCCCTTGAATGGCTGGTCCTCACAGAGCCCTTTCCTATGGCATAAGCTTGAGTGGACCGAGAGCTGAGCTCTGTATTCAGTAACAACTGTCTTCTGACACTGCTGGCAGAATTTCTAACTCACAGAGTTCCTGGGCTCAAGAGAATACAGTGTTACTGCCTATTGCTTACATGTGGTCATGCAGGTGGGGCAGCTGCTGTGAACAGATGTGCCACTTGGCTCTTGTCAATTTGACAGGAACCTAGATATGCCTGAGAATAGAGAGCCACAGTTAAGAAAATGTCTCTGTAAGACTGGCTGGTAAGCAGGCCCTTGAGGCATTTTCTTAATTAGAGATTGAAGGGAAGGGCCCAACTCATTTTGGGCAGTGCCATCCCTGGGAAGGTAGTCCTAGGGTACACAAGAAATCAAGCTAATGAGCCAGACATGTACACCTTTACCCAGCACTTGGGAGGCAGAGTACAAGAGGATCTCTATAAATTCGAGGCTGCTTGGTCTACTAGGGAGTTCCAGGATAGCCAGGGCTACATAATGAGAGAAAGAAAATAAAAGAAGAAAAAGAAGAAGAGGAGGAGGAGGAGGAGGAGGAAAACAGGCTGAGCAAGCACGAGGAAGCAAGCCAGTAGCCAGTCTTCCTCCATGGTCCATGGCTCCTGCTTTCGTTCCTGCCTCCAGGTTCTGCCTTGACTTCTTTCAATGACACACTGTAATGTGGAACTGTAAGCTGAAATAAACCTTTTCTTCTCTGTGCTGCTAGTTTTATGTCAACTTGACATAGCTACAGTCATTTTGGAAAAAGGAAACTCAGTTGAGAAAATGCTCCTACCAGACTGGCCTATGGGCAAAGCCTGTGGTAGGTACATTTCCTTGATTAATAGTTGATACAGGAGGTTCTAGCTCACCATGGGCAGTGCCACCTCCACAATGATTGCTCTGCGTGCTATGGGCAAGCCAGTAAGCAGCACCCCTCCATGACTTCTGATCAGCTCCAGGTTCCAGTGATGGACAGTGCTGTGGAACTGCAGGATGAAATAAATCCTTTCCTCCCCAAGTTGCTTTTCAACATGGCGTTTTAAAGAAGCAATTGAAACCCTAACTACAGACATGCTTTTATGAAAATCCAGCAACTGGTAGTGGGGTATCTGTTACAGAAAACAGAAGAGCTACTCAGGAAAATCTTATCTTCTGAGGGAAGTTAGTGTGGGTGCTAGAAATCAAGCCCAGAGTCTTGTGTACGTTAGGCAAGCATTCTAGCACTGCATTCCACCTTTAACCTGAATCTCAGCTATCCTGACAAAAAAAGATGTGCCATCAAGCACAATCTAGTTAAAAATGAGTATCTAAAATTCAAGATATCAAATTTCTTTGATGAAACTGAAGAACATTTGCAGTCTTGCTGTGGCAAGAAAAATATACTGAAATAGTCAATTGCAGAAATTATTTTTGGTTAGCAAATTAGTTTTAATTTTTCATAATTAAGACTGCATTTCCTTACATGATGCTTCTGGGATATTTTAGGAATACTTGAATATATATGGCATTGGATCCACTTATCTGATTTGGACATATGCCCTGTGCCTGTGCTAGCCTACTCCAAAGATTGAGTACATGGAACAAGCAGCACACTAAAGGCCACGTGGAGTCCCCAGTTATGGATCCTGAAAAGCCAAAGCAGCTTTAATCCTGAACTTATTTGTACTGTGTATCAGTCAAGTCCACAAATGCCAAGCAGGCCTACTTCATCCAAGGCAAGCGGCTGCAAAGGTCTTCCATTTGGAAGCACTCACCAGGTTTTTTGGTACAATAGCTACAGCTGTGGACTTTTCTGGGTGTGAATAGACATATGGGAGACAAGAAATAACAGGCCAGGCACCATCCGCAACTGATGGTCTCGCAAGCTGAGACTACAATGCAGTGACAAGGGACATAATTTCCTTAGGGCCATATAGTCACAAAACCCCTTCTGGCTGACAAAGGTCTTAAAGATAATACTAAAACAGATTTGAAGAGGTGTCCTTCACAGCTGCTATCTTCAACACTTTCTTCCCTATCAGAACTAATGAATGCTGACTTATTTTAACAGACATGCAAAGACAAAAAAACACATATCTATTTCATTTCCCTAATCAACACTGCAGCCTCTTCTCCAACAGTTTGTTTGAGATTAAGAAACAATAGATAAACAGATTCATCTTGATGGTGAATCTATATAGAAGGAAAAAAAAAGACTTTAAAAAATTACATTTGCTTATTTGTCCTCACATATTTTTGTTTATCTTTGCACATACGCCACAGTGTACATGTGGAGGTCAGAGGACACTTGCAAGAAAGTTTATTCTCTGCCTTCATTATGTGGGGCTCCAGGGATCAAACTTAGGTTTGTCTTGGGCTTCAAATACCTTTACTGGCTGAACCATCTTGCTGGCTCAAAAAAGAACTTTTTTTTTTTTTTTTTTTTTTTTTTGCTGGTTTCTTGAGACAGGGCTTCTCTGTGTGTAGCTTTGGCTGTCCTGAAACTCACTCTGTAGACCAGGCTGATCTCAAACTCACAGAGATTCACCTGCCTCTGCCTCCTGAGTGCTAGGAACTAAAGGTGTGAGCCACCACTGCTTGCTTCAACAGAGAATTTTTAAGAACGTATAATCAGTCTCCTAAGCAAAGACAGAAATATAAATCACATTTAAGGCTGAGGATGCAGTAAAGTTTGTAAAATGCTTGCTTTGAATCCACAAAGCCCTGTGTTTAATTCCCAGAACCACGTAAACAGAAGTGGTGGCATAAGTCTGTAAACTCAGACATTTAAGGTCATCTTCAGTTAGATTTAGGAGTTGACCTGAAATATATGAATTTGCTATAACTAAAGGAGAATAAAACATTTTACAGTCATAAATCCATAAAGGAAGTGAATAATACCATAGACTCCCTAAGTGACTTATACCATAAGTCCCTAAGTAACTTATAGCACTCAGGGCTTTTATGGTAGAGTAGGACCATTAAAAAGAGAAGACTGGGAATGGGACTGCAGCCTGCCTAGCAAGCTTGAGGCCCTGAGTTCCCACACCAAAGCTCTATTGCAAAAAAGAAAGAGGTCGGGCAGGCAGATCTCTATGGAGTGAGTTCCAGGACAGCCAAGGCTACACACAGAGAAACCCTGTCTTGAAATACAAAAAAAAAAAAAAAAAAAAAAAAAAGACCTACATTTCCACATCTTTCTCATACTGACAGATAGCACCTGAACCCCAGCTCTTTGTAAAACGGAAAGATTAATTCCTTCTGTGAGGATAAACCATTGAGGTTTGTTAGGCTAAGTGACCTTACAGACTGAATGCTAAAGACTCTTTAGTCTTTTCCAAAAGCCTGGCACAGTCATTATGGTACACTCAGGATATTTAGAGGCTTTTAAAAAAGAATCATGGCAGTTCAAGAAAAATGACATGATTTCAAAACAAAATAAAAGATCATAGAAATCATCTGATTTTAAGAACAGAAAAGCAAAACCAAGCCCTCCCTCCAACAACAGCCACAATGACCTAAGAGAGGATTTTAAAAGGTGTGATTAAAGTTTTAGGAGAGAGGAAATGTAACAAGGCAGGGGTGGGGGGTGGTGGTGGGAAATGTAAAGATTAAGGACCAAACCCAAATTTGAGGAAAATAATTAACTCATAGATTCCACAAGCCATACAAGCTCCAAGTCAGGTAAGTATAAGACAAAAGATGAAGGGCAGAGAAGGATGCAGAGAAATGCCTCCCAACAGATCTCTCTGCACTCTCCAATCTACCAACTATTTATATGCAGTGGAGGAATTGTGATGTTTACCTAATTTTAATTAATTTCAATTTATATAACTATATGTAGGCTAATAGCTAGGTATTAAACAGTACAAGCAAAGAGGGTTGGAGATGCAGCTCCAGTGTGCAGCACTGACTGAGATGCCATGAGATCCTTGCTTTGATGGGCAACACTGCCACTTCCCAAACACAACAGACAAACAACATGGCAAATGTGTAAGAAAACAGCAACAATCCTTCACAAGATATGCATTTTCCAATTTAAATAAATAGTAACAGTAAAACCAAACTGAGGGGAAATGGAGGTAGTCCGGTGGCAGAATGGTCACCAAGTATACATAAGGCTCTGCATCTGATTCCCAGAACCGGAAAACAAAACAGTGAAGCTACTAAGACAAATTGAACATTAAATGGATAATTGGCTGCCAAGAAATTCTTAATATTTTTAAGACTGACAATAATTACTATAGTTGTGAGTGTCTGTGTATGGGGGGGCCAGATACTGATGTTGGGTGTCCTCTTTAATCATTGTTATGGTTTGAATATTAAATATTCGCAGCTGCTGGCTCAGTTGGGAGAATCTGTGGAACTTTTAGAAGGTGGAGTCTTCTGGAAGAAGTAGGTAACTAGGGCTGGACCTGAGGCTGTGTGTATGGCCCTCGCTCATTTTCTGTTCACTCTGCTTCCTGATGTAAGGTGACCAGCCAGCTTCCTGCTCATCCCTGCCTGCTGCCATGTCCTTCCCAACAGAATGAACTATATCCTGAAGGAACTATAAGCCAAAGTAAATGCTTCTCTCCTAGTTGCTTTTGTCAGTGTATTTTGTCTCACAGCAGTAAGAAAGTAACTATGACATCCACAACATGTTCCAACTTTTTTTTTTTTTGTGAGACAGTGCCTCACCATATAGTCCTAACTGCCCTGGAACTCTCTTATGAAGACCAGGCTAGCCTTGAACTCCACCTGCCTCTGCTTCCTAAGTGCTGGGATTAAACGATTATACCACTATTCCTGGTTTCAACCTTTTTTAAGACAGGCTTTCACTGATTGGCTACACTGGATTGCTAGCATGCCACTGAGACTCTCCTGTCATTGGAATTACTGGCAGTTTTTGCCATGCCCAGGTCCTCATGGTTGCAGGGCAAGCACTTTACCCAATGAGCCATTTTCCTATCTTTATTTCCCTACTGTGTGTGTTTTTTTTCTTTAAAGAATTTTTTGTTTTGAAGATATATGACAACATACATATAGATGAAGTGACAGCAATGTCTGGGATTGCTTTAGCATAATGGAGTAGTCTGTGGAAAGGGTAGGGATTCTATAAGTTTTCATTGGTAAAGCACAGGACATAGAACATAATAAATAATTCTTAACCTAGAATTTATACAAAAAAAAAAAAAAGTATTAAACAAGCGTTAAGACAATAAAGGAGATACATAAAGAAACAGGTAAAACAGAGTAGGAGAGATGGCACAGTGGTTAAGAGCACTGGCTGATTTTCCACAGGTCCTAGGTTCAATTTCTGGCTCCCACATAGTGACTTAACAACTGTTTGAAATTCAGTACATCCATTTCATAGGCACACATGGCACTCGGGTATACATGCAGGCAAAACACACATTCACATTTAAAAAAAAAAAATGGTGTCTCCAAAAATGTATTTCCCTCGTTTCAGGAAGATCTATTTCTTCCTGAAATAAACCAAGAAATCAACTCTAAAATGTGAAGCACATATGTAGGAGATGAGGGTGGTGCTGTAGGGGATCAGGGTGACAGCTGGCAGTCTGCACAGGGACAGGATTTTTAAAACTTCAGAAGAGATTTCAAGAAAGGTGAGCTGACAAGACTATGATGGAGAATATGAACTCCGTAACACTTTGGACTGAACTGTGCCTAAGAACATAAAAGAAGCCATCAAATTGTCAATATATAAGAAGTTTTATAGGGAAAAAAAAATCACATCTTACTATATGGTTCAAGATGACTAGGCATTATAATAACAATAACCACTGCCTTAAGCAAATTTCAAGGTGACTTTATTGGGAAAATGGGGATGTGGGAAGTAACTATAAGTTGCAATAGAGAATGTTTTATTTATAGAGGCAAAACATCAAAAGGATCAACTAGAAGAGGCAAAAGAAGTTGTTTTGTAGAGGAAAATGAGGGCCCACTGGGTAGAGAAGGCTGGGGTCTGAGTTTTTCCTGCAAAATTTGTTTTTGTTTTTTAGAGACAGATTCTCACACTTTAGCCCAATCATTTATTTACCTAATCTGAAGCTCACTATGTAGCCCAGGCTAGCCTTATACTTGCTGTAATACCCTTGCTTAATTTACTGATGCTGAGGTTAGAAATATCATGTCTAACCCAGATGATTCTTCAAGCTATACTTATGTAATCCTGCTAAAAAGTATCCTGGAAGAATGACACTATCAATACTCCCAGCTACAGCACAGTGAAAAAGGAAGCCACGTAGCCATGGGAACTCTAAGGCATGTCATAACTCCATTGTGTCTGTGCAGGCTCTGACTTGAAGAAGCAATTACTTGCCCGTGAGTATACTGAGAAAATGTTTCTAAGCAACTAAAATTGTGGAATAAAAAAAAAAATGACACTGGAGTCAATTAAACACATTTAGAGAAAAATTATTTAGACATTGTTAAGGTTTTTGTTTTATCAAATAGAGAAATAATCTTTTCTTTTTTAGGATATAATTATCTGATATAAATAAACTCAAAAGAATTCTATAGTGGGGCAAATTTTACTCCATATGCTAATTGTGTGTGTGTGTTGCTGTGGATCAAACCTAGAATTTTACACATAGTAGGCAAAAACCCTGCAACTGAACTATATCCTTATCCTCACAAAAGCTTTTCTAATCAACCCTGGAATGGCAGTAAAATCATCCTAGGTTCAAATCTCTACTAGAGATTTCACTCTGCATCTGTGGCATAATAACTGACTTTCTACTTTAAGAAGTAATTGGGGCTGGGGAGACAGCTCAGTCAGTAAAGCACTTCCTTTGTAAGCACGAGGTTTTGATGAGCAGAAGCCATTAAAACAAAAACAGGCATGGTATCAAATGCTTTTAATATCAACAATGGGAAGACAGGCAAAGGCAGGTAGATCCCCAGGGTTTGCTGGTCACCTATCGTTGCCTGCTTGGTAAGCTCTTGGCCAACAAGAGACTGTGTCCTAAAATGAGGTGCTCTCCTGAGGAAAAGACACATGTAGAGGAAGAGCACACATGGGAGATGGCTCAGTTGGCAAAGTGCCTGGTGTCTAAGTTTGACCATTTGAGTTTGATCATTAGCAGCCACATAAGAAAGCCAGCTATGGTGGCATGTATCTGTAACTCCAGTACTTTGGAAGCAAAGAAGACAGACACCTGGAGCTTATCAGACAACCAGACCAGCTGAATCACAACAAGCTCCACAAGAATCCTGTCTCAAAACACAAGGTAGATGCCAACCACTGGCCTCCATATCCACACACACGTATGTATATATAGACCCACCATGCACAAATACATGTGAAGAAACGGTATCTTAACTTACACTATTTCATACTCTAGCACATGTCAGCTTAATGAGCATTTTAATGAAAAAAACGTTTGTAGCAGTATTACAGTAAGTTTGGGCTATTTGGTCTAATCTTAAGTTAAATTTTAACTCTACTTGTTCACATGAGGACAAGAGCAGAATGGAAGCTAAATTCTGCAGTCCCTCACTCCCATCAGCTATTTCTTCGCTCCCTTCTCCCAGCAGACATTAATACAGCTTTCAGAGTAATTGAAAGCTTTTCTCTTTTCAAGGTTTTGTTTATTTTTACTACTGAGAAGTACCAATTAATAACAGAGTCACAATTGTGCGATCCCTGAGAGAGAAGAGCCCACAAGGAGAGCTTGAAGAGGCAGTAGCTGACTAGAGATGGAGTTGGGGGTGGTGCAGAGTGTGCTTGCTAGGCAAGTGACAGGCCCAATCATTAGACACAGCCTTTTTACAGACTGCTTTTCACAACAGCAAGTGTAAGAAAAATAACTTCTTAACCCTAATATTCTATCAGTGCCTTCAAGGGAGGGCTTTAGATTTAAGATCCATCTTCTTTTTAGGAGGGTTCCTATCTGGGATTCAGTAATTTAGAAATGCAAATAGGAAAGTGAACTAACATTCCTTTGTTTTCTTTTAGGCACTGTATGCTTGCTCTAGTTTCTGTGACCCAAATATCCTTCCTATTCCTGAAGGATCGCATTCATGCATGCTGACTGTCCTAGACATCATGCTTGGGGGCTTAATGGGCCAATGGGAGGTTAGCCTCCAAGAAAGAGAGCAGATGCATATCTGGGTTAGTTACTTGAAGACTGTGAGCTGGAAACACCCTTAACACATTACTTTCCTCATAGTAACAGCCAATTCTATCTACAGAGTAACCCCAGTTTTCTTCTTCTAGTCTCAGCCAAGTTATATTGTGACTCACTTGTCTACTCTAAAAATTTTTTACTCAGTGCTAAGAAAAGCAACAATCAGCCACTGTGGCAACAAAGTAGTCGGTGAACTGGCAAACAATTGTGCTGATGTCTTTACTACTAAAGACTATTTAGTTCAAAGTTCAACATAATAGTGAACTGGCAAACAATTGTGCTGATGCTGATGTCTTTACTACTAAAGACTATTTAGTTCAAAGTTCAACATAATAGTCATTATCTCACATCAGTATTTCTAGAACACTGAGCAAAATGATTCATTTGTCTGGAATGGAAAGTGTATGGCTAATATTTTTCTTTCATCTTCCTTTTGTCCTTTCCATTTTTGATCAAGTGTGAGCTCACTATCAACATATTTTCAGGTGGAAGACTTTTTGTTTTTTCTAATAATTTACTTTTATTTGATTTGCATTGGTGTTTTGCCTGCATGAATGTGTGAAGGTGTCAGATCTTGAAGTTACAGACAGTTGTCTGCTATGTGGGTGCTGGGAACTGAACCTGAGAACTCAGTGCTTGTAACCACTGAGCAATCTCTACAGACCCCAGGAGTCTTCTTTAAAAAAAAGATTTATTACTTTTATGTAATCACTCACAGAGATCCATCTACCTCTTAATCCTGAGTCCTAGAATTAAAGATGCGTACCACTACCTCCTAGCTTCTGGCTGCTGAGATTAAAGGTGTGTGCCTGGCTTCTATGGCTGATTTGCTTTCTGAATCCCCAGGCAAGCTTTAATAAATCATAAATAACACATCAGCACAGCAGCCACTGCCCTTAACTGCTGTGTTATGTCTCCAGTTTCTTCAGCTGGAAATCTTAAACCAGGCATGGTGCTACATGCCTATAATCCTGCACTTAGAGGAGGTAGAGCCTGGAGGACCAAGTTCAAAGTTATTCTCAGCCAAATTAGGATAATCAAGACTCCCAAAAAAAACAAACTTTAAAATGTTTATTAAATAACTCTCTGAGTTACTGCATAGCTTGTTCTTGTTTATTAAAACAAAATGGAAAGTCTTCACCATAGTTACTTCAAACTATTTTGTTACCAACTTTATCATAAGGAAAGAGGTTTTCCTTAGAGGTTTCATATTGGGAGGCTGGGTCTTCTGTATGCTGGAGTTGAGACTGAGAACGGCCTAGTGGGAAGTGGTGAGGTCACTGGGAACACTGGGCCCTTCAAGACATTACAGTAGTCCCTTTGAGAGCCTGTCTAGGCTTCCTTTGCTGCCACTATGACTTCTCCCTGTGACATGTCATCTACCATGACTCTGTGCATAAGAGTAAGAGTTAAATAAGTTTGCATGCACGTGGGTATTTAGTTACAGCAATGGAGAATGAGTGACTATAGATAGATAAAGATATTAACAAACACTCTGCAAGTGAAAGAAAACTCTGACCTGCAAGTTATTCAGAGGTTCCATCTTCATGACTGGGCCCAAGGTGTTGAGAGGCAGAGAGACATCAATGCTCTGGTTTGGCATCAGTGGAGTATGGATGGCCAAGGGAGTGCTCGGGATGACACCAAAACTAGAGAGAAGAGGAGGACACCGAGGTATTGGTCAAGAGGCAGGATTCACACACTCATAGGCTTCCCATGGCTTTACCACAATGAAATAACTTTTAAAAATAACTAAATGGAAGGAATAGCAGGAAACAGTGTGATCAGCTGGCTTGCTCCAATACTGGATATGCTGTGACTTCTGTTTTCATTTCATGGATTAGAAAAAGGAGACAATGTTCATGGGCAGGAACTATTGATGATGATTCTGAAAGATTCCTTGTGTATCATGTTGCTGGAGGGAAATTATTTCTTTTTTAAACTGAAAATAGATTCTTTTCTCATATAATACATGCCAACACCAGAGTTTCCTTTCTCTCTGCTCCTCCCAACTCCCCAACACTTTTCCTCTCCCGTAGATTCATCCCCTGCCCCGGTTTCCTTTCAGAAAAGAACAGGCCTCCAAGAGACAACAGCCAAACTCAGCAAAATAAGATACAGTAAGACAAGCCAAAAGCCCTTAACTGAGGTTGGGCAAGGCAACCCAATAGGAGGAAAAGGGTCCTAAGAGCAGGCAAAAGAGTCAGTGACATACCCACTCCTATGGTTACGAGTCCCACAAAAATACAAGCTAGCAGCCATAACATACACTCAGAGGAGCGGACCCACACCTGTGCAGGCCCTTTGTTTGCTGCTTCAGTCCTTGTGAGCCCGCATGAGCAAGCATTACTTAGTTGATTCAGTGGCCCATGTTCTCTTGGAGGCACAGATCTGATAAGCATCTCTCTATATATTTTCCATACATAATCTTTCAGAAAAAGATTCAAGAATCTCCTTTGTGAGTAACCCTGGCACTTGGGAAGCTAGGACAGAAGGATCAGAAGAAATATTCACTTTGTACAGCAAAGTATGAAGAATTAGTGTTATGTCACTAGCTTGATATCCTGTCTGGTCAGTATAGAGGGTAATAGCATACTCTTGCTTTTGTTTTAAACATATATATATATTTATTGTTCCAGATGGATGAGTTTCCATTACCAGTAGCATTGATGAATTTCTTTGCCAGTGTTTGTCATTTTCCTGATAACCATTCTGACTGGATGAGAAAGACTCTCAAAATGGTTTTAATTTACTTTTCCCCAATGACTAAGGACATTGAACAGTTTTACATTACCATTTTTTTTTCCCCACTGTATTTCTTCTTTGGAGAACTATATGTTCAGTAGCCCAGTTTTTGATTAGGGTGTTTTTTTGTTTGTTTGTTTGCTTGGTTGGTTGGTTGAGTTTAGGTTAGTTTGGCTTGGTTTTGTGAGACAAGGTTTCACATCAGCTACATTGGCTTTGAACTCACTATATAGCCAAGGATGAACCTGAACTCCTGATTCTCCCGCCTCTGCTTTCTGAGTATCGTGGTCACAGGCATGTGTCGCCATGCCCTGGTTTGACAGCAAGATTTATTTTCAAAAACCATTTTGGTTGGGTGTAATGGTGCATGCCTGTAATCCCAGCACTCAGCAGCAGAGGTGGGTGGATCTCTGAGTTTGAGGCCAGCCTGAAGTATTGAGTAAGTTCCAGGACAGCCAAGGTTATATAGGGAAATCCTATCTCATAAAAATTTCATGATGACGACAAAAATCATTTTGCTTCTCCCCCCTGCCACCCTTGTGTGTGCATGTCTTTGTGCGCGTGCGTGCGTGCGTGCGTGTGTGTGTGTGTGTGTGTGTGTGTGTGTGTGCGTGTGTGTGTGTGTGTGTGTGTGTGTTGCTGGAAATCTAGCCCAGGGCTTTGTGTATGCTAGGTGGGTGCTCTACCACTGAGCTATACCTCAAGCCCATAATTTTACCCTTGTTCTCCACTGTTGAAGCTGACAATTGAGCCAAGCTTCCTCTACATTCAGGGTTTACCAGTTGGAGCTTTTGCCCCCTGTAGAATAGAGCATTCTCTTACGCAGTATAAGGCACACAACTACTCAACAGCAAACCTAGGATGTATGCTTCTTACCTATTCTTGTTGAACTGGATGGCAAAGTCCGTCATATGCTGCAGAGCTTTGTTGGTGAAGCTCATTTCCATATAGATGTGCCCTTGGCGGTGAGTGAATGTGCCCGAGATCTCCAAGCCTTTAGCCTTTACTGCAGGTAGCCAGACCTGACAAAACACAACACAAAACCCAGCAAAGAAGATTTACCTCCACACTACTTTTTTCCCAACATATGAAGGGAGAGCCACCCCCCTCGGGAAATTATGATGATTTTTAGGCAACATACTCTAAGTCTGTGTGAGAGGCTCTGAATAAAGTAGCATTTTTTTGAATTTTGAGATCATGCTCAATTATTTAAGAGCCAATTTAAAATAAATGTCTATGAGCAATTGGCATTTGTTCCTATCTTCTGTTCAACTTGGTCATTTTACTGTTTTAAGTACTGCTGCCAAACACTTATACAAGTAAAAAGCATTCTGGTGAGTAGCACGTTTCTGTTAGGCTTGAAAAAAAAGATTTAAAGGGAAGAAAATTGATTTACTAATGAAGATAGCATGTAATCTTTCAAGACATTTCCAGCATTACCAGCACCCCATTAAGGGCAAGGACCATATGTTATGCTATATTTAAATCTATTTCCATTTCTGACAACAGTTAACACCTCAGATGTTACTTAAATGCTTTTTCTCTATATAATTGGTTATGTATCCTTGGCCCCAGAATTCGTAATGTTTCTGATTTATGCTACTTCAAAAAGTCAGAAACTTTATGAGCTGTCATGACCCCTAGCTAGAGAGTTTATGGGCTGTGAATAAGCATAATCTATCCAGTCACAATGAAAAGAGAAAATATAAATATAAAATAATTTCATTTATGAGAGGTTTAAAAAAAACAAAAAACAAACAATCAAACAAAAAAACACCCTGTTGATTCCTGGGGTAAGGTAGAATATGGGAGACTTGGTACTTTATGATTTGTTGGCATTAATCTGACACCACCTTTTCAGAGGGCAAATTGGTCATGTGTATTTTAAAATGTGACATAATGAAACCAATAGCAAAGTTGCCCTATAGATACTCTTACAAAAACATACCAAGATATACAAGGATGTTCTCTGCAACATCACAACAAAGAATGAAGGAAGCACCAGGCAGTAACATAAATGTTCATTAACAGGAAAATAATGAATACCCTAATCTGTCAATCTAGTGATTATAGCCATTCAATAGAATGTGATAATTACAAAACTATAGAAAGTACCAAATCCCATTGCTAGCATTTTAAAAGAATACAATGTATAGGAATATTCAGTTTTTCCTTTTTTTTTAAAGCATACAAAAAAAGTTAACAGTGACTATATATGGGGAAATAGGGATATGAAAAGGCTTAATATTCTGTCATTGTGTCTTATACCTGCAAATTATTTCAGTTGGTCATTTGCAGGTATAGTTTTTACACTGATGAGTACATTAAATAACTTTTCATCACTTAATCTATTTCTTTCTTCCTCTCTCTCTCTCTCCTTCCCCCCCCCTCCTCTCTTTAAGACAGGGTTTTTCTGTGTAGCAGACAAGGTTTTACTGTGTAGCCCTGGATGGCCTAGAACTCAAAGATCTGCCTAGCTCTGCCTCCCAAATGTTGAGATTTTAAAGGCATTTGCCACCACTACCTAGCAAGAGTAACTTTAAAAAAAAAAAAAAAAATGTTATTTTTTGAAGTTTATTAACTTTATTATTTTATGTGTATGTATTTTGCCTACATGTATGTCTGTGTACCATGTATGTATCTGGTGCCCTCAAAGGTCAGAAGATGCTGTTAGTCTCCTGGAACTTGTAAGCCACTATATGGTTGCTGGGAATCAAACCCAAGTCTTCTATGAGAGCATCAAATAATCTTAATCACTCAGTCAACTCTCCAGTCCCTTAGATATTGTTTAAAGTGCAAAGTCTATGAGGAATTATATCCAACACAGAAGACCTTACAACAAACCTACAAAGCTGTGTCAAGACAGTAAGTACAGCTCAGTTCTGACTCTACAGCTATACAATGGTTGTATATACAAGTAATGACTCTCAGCAGACAACTAGTGTACATTGTTACAGCAGGATTCCAGGGATGCTGGTCTTTAGGAAGACAAGGTTATACTCTGATTGGCTGGCTAATACCTCTTTCAAGAGCCTAAATGAAACTTCATTTACAGAGTTTCCCATCTTAAATTTATGTCTGAGTGACATCAAGCAAGACTGAGACTGGGAGAGTCCTAAAACACATAGCTAAATAAGAACGCTAAAGAAGAATACAGAAGCTGAACACAGTGGCTGTAACTGAATTACACTGCTAAGTTATGTAAAAAGTGGACTCTAGGAGTGAGGGCAGCCTTGTCTCAGACTCAAGCATTTCCATCAAATATCCCCCAAAACTCCTTGTCCTAGGTCAGTTTGGCCTTCTGCCTCTCTAACAAGAGAAGAACACCAAACAGCTGTTAAGAACGGACAGAAGACAAACTATTTCCAACAGGTGCTAATATTGTCTCTCCTGTGGGCTAAAAGTACCTGCTTTGAGAACCAGAAGCTAGAAACTTACCTAGAGAAAGCTCTCCACTTGCCTAGAGATCTCAGGCTGGAACTCCAGCCTCACTGTTTCAGTTAATTCTGCAGCTGTGAGCACCTGCCTTGATGATTTCTTTTGCTGGTTCTCCCAACTGTAAGTGCCTGACTGATGCGATGTTCTGTTACCTATCTGTTCTTTCATGTCTGCCTGCTACATACTTAATAAATTCACTCATTGGAAACCACAGCATGGCTATCACAGATCATTCTCTGTACAGAACAGTGGCACACCGCTATAGTTCTAGCACCTAGGAGGCTGATGCAAAAGACCATGAATTTGAACTTGGGATACAAAATAAAAGAGCTATACTAAGATCTATGAAAATCAAATTTGAGGAACTGTACCCTAGAAGCCATATATAGTACCAATGAGGAAGGGAAAGGAAAAGAAAAAAAAAAACAAAAACCACTTCCTCTATTGTGTATGTATTTGTAAAGTTATGTGCCAGGTTTTTACCAGATACACCTTAATGCTGACAACTGGATGTCTCTAAACATGAGGCCCAAACTCAAGTATTTAATAATTCCAATTTTAAGTCTAGTGGTATTTCCCACGGTTAAGTTCCTCATAGATCCTCCAGTACAAGAACAATACCACTGTGTTAGTGAAAGGAACACTTGTTAGAAGTAATCTAGAGTTTGTCCACTGAGAAAGTGTTGTTCATTCTAACTACTTACTGCCTTAGGTGCCACGTATCCGCCAGGGGCCATGCCTATCCCCGTGGAAAGCTCAAACAGGTCGTTCAGACCACTGCTGACCACAGCAGGAGTAGGTGAAGGAGCGAAGGTTGCAGGCACCGATGACGGGATGAAGGACTGTCCTACCTTTGGGGAAAAAAAGGGAAAGAGATGAGAAAGAATAGATTTATTGTCCTTAAAATGTTACTTATTTTAACAGCAATAGTTGGCAAACCAATTAGAAAACACTACAATTACAATATTTGTAAGAATCCAATCAGCATATTGTCTCAATTACTTTTTTTTTTTTTACCAGTGATAAATATACACATGCTTTAGAAGCTTTGTCAAGGCACAGTACTAGGTAGGATGCAAGAACACAGTGATCCAAGATTTTGTCTTGTTTGTTTCCAATTTTAGCTTCCACGATTCTGTGCAACAGGCCTACAGGTACTCTAACAAAAGAGGAGTTTGTGCCTATAGAGTAAGGGAGAAGCATCCAACTTTTAAATAGTAGTTCCATTCCCACTTGGGTGTTAATATCTAGCAAGAGGCTGTCCTGCAGGAGATGATATTGACACCCATAGGAACACATCTCTGAGGAAAATGCCTCTGTGAATCCAGAACACTCACTCAAGTTCCTTCTGGACAACAGGGCCTAAAAGCATTCTGCGGTCAAGATGGGAGGTTCCTTTTCCTTCAGCTCTTCAATGTCAGAAACACAAAGATCTCTACAGGTACCACAGCATCAATCCCTAAAGAAGTCCCTAGACCACATGCGGTATGTGACCCCAAGTAACCCTGCACTCTCTCTACCCTCGTGCACTGCTACCGAGCTTGTGGTGTGCAGTGCTGGAGAGTGGTGGTGAATGCTCCAATAACATGTGTGAAGGAAAGCATCAAACAGGGCAGAGCTGCCCATGGTGAAAAAAACAGATGGCACTTACTGCCGGACTTCCTCCAATGCCCCCGCCAAGGTCACTGCCAAGCTGAAAGAGAGAAAGGAGAGAGAGGAGAGAGAGGTAGAGTTCATTTAGCTAAGTACTAGATGCCCATATAGATTCTGTAAATTGCTCTACCAAGTCATTGGAAATACATGCCATTTGACTTGTCTCCCAAAGCCTAAGGAATTCTAGATCGCCAAGAAACATGTTCTAGGGAAACCAAGTGATGGTAGTGAAAGGGTGTGAGCATTTAGCAAAAACTTGGACAATGGAGCTGGGACATCATAGGGATGTTTCAGATCCAATTTTCTACCCCAATTCATTGGCATGAATCCAAACAAGATTTAGTGTTTGTATACTCTACAATGCAAGCAGCATTCTTTTTCCTTTACAAAGAAATTTAAGGCGGGGGAGGAAAGCAAAGGAAGACTAAAAATGCTTTAAACTACAAAACCTGATGCCTTACTGAGATGATAGGAACCAAACCAGTATTGAGTTGCAATTTCAAGCTTCAAAAATTACTGGTGGAACATAAAAGGTTTTCAGTTGAGAATGCTCCATGGGGGAAAAACAGCTAGTACTGAAAGATAGGCATGCATCGCCCCAAACCTCCCACAGTTGGTACCTCTAAGGAGAGATGCTGTGATTTATATGGAATCTGTCGTTTTAAGGAGGCAAAGTAGAGAATTAGACTAATTGGTTAGCTGACAGGAAAACAATTCCATAGGCGCTCTTAGTCTTGCTTCTTTCCCCTCAGGGCTCTATAACATACAATTCACCCTGAAGGCAATCTTGTCTTCCATGACAAGACAAATTAAAAAAAAAAAAAAAAAAAAAAAAAAAAGAGCTGTTGCTTAGCTGGACTCGGACTCACTCCTCTCTCCTCCCTCTTCCTCACCCCCTCCTCTCTCTCTCTCCTCTCTCTCTCTCTCTCTCTCTCTCTCTCTCTCTCTCTCTGCTATTTATAAAGCTAAAACTTTTCTGAGGGGTCTGTTTGCAGTCCTGTATTTGCTTCCTTCTTAGCTCACATCTACAACCTTCTGTGAATCACCAAATGGTTTGTCCTAAAAACAGACTAAAAGTCTAAAAGTACTGCAATATTTTTTGTTTAGTAGTAATAATTTAGAAATCATTGCTTTGTGGTGGTAGTTAAGACAAAACTAGACTGCATCTTTATTATTTCAAAATGATGACTTATGAACTGATAGTAGTATAAAAAATGACATTGTCAAACCCCAAAATTCAATCTATACTCAAAAATAGTGAGGCCTATGACAAAATTTTGTTTAAGGTAGAAAATAATTTTAGCAGGTGCTTTAGTCAAGCCAACATTTCTAGAATGTGGTCCTCATAGGTCACTTAATGGTGTCATTAGATGAAGCCAGATACTTAACCAAATAAAAAGATCATTGCTACCAACCACTTGACTAACTGAAAAGGTGCCAAAGCCAATAGAAAAGACATTGCACATCTCTTCTCCCTGGGTCTAGAATGATACATATCTGTAGCATGATGTCTGAAAAGCATGGCATTCTCTCTATCCAGAAAAACAAATATAGAACATATACTGCATGCAAGGCATGAAGAGATGCCAAGCTATGAAGGGACCACAAATTAATCAGGGCAGGCTTTACAGACTGGCAGGAGATAGAAAACGCAATGCAAACCTGTGCAGATATCTAAGTAGAGAAGGAAATTTTGGAAGAACAATCTGCCTCTGCTTAGAGAAAAATAAAGTGAAGATTCAGGCACAGTAAAGTGGAATCTTCAAACTGGAAAAAAGGGTCGTTTCTCAACAGCATCCACAAAGGCTGAGAACACAAGGCAGATAAATGCTTTGTTGTTAAAAGTTGAACCAAAAAAAAAAAAAAAAAGCTTGCAAAGGCAATGTAACATCTTTTAATTTTCCTGCTAACAAAAATCTGGTGTTTTCTGAGACTAACATTTGAACTTTTAAATAGTATTAATAACTACTTTAGTTATACGCCAGTAACCATGACTACTTTCAATCTTACGCACAAAACAAATCAACCATCTGTGTGTGCACATAAGCTTTAAAAGCTGCTACTGTCAGTCTTGTCCTCAGAGGCAATGATTTACTCATCTGAAGTGTCATCTGGGCATTTGAAATAGTTATTCAAGTTCATTCTAATGTACATTCAGCCAGGGTCGAAAATACCACAGTAGAGAATTATTAGGAGTCAGACAAGATGTCAAAATTGACTTTAGAGCTGACTTCTATATAAAATGAGAAGTCAGAATATGAGCAAAAAGAGAAACCCTTTCTAAGGGAGGAAAGGAAAGCCGAACACAAAATCCATGGAAGGAAGGGGCTCTACAAAGCATCTCATTTGTCCTAATGCAGATGTGGTTTATGACTTCTTAATAATAGGCTAACCCTCCCTTCCCCCAAACCACTCCCTCCTCTGTCCAGGTTTGCAACCCAAGCTTAAAAGAATTCTTTATCAAACTGGGTGGCATATGCTGAGAAGGAAAAAACACACTTAAAAAGAAGTAATAGTTTTACCAAATATTCAATAAAAAGCACAGAGAAGAGGCTATTGGTGGCATTTAGACTAAAGGAAATAAAGCCTGCCATGACTTGGATCTGAAAGGTCCCTCACAGGTTATATGTTTGTACATTTAGACCTAACTAGTGGTGTTTGGAGGCTGTGGAAACTTGGGGGCACAGGCCACTAGAGAAGGCCTTGAGGGTCATACCCAGCCATTTCCAGTTCTGCTTTTTGCTTCCTGATCTGTCAAGGTGGAGGAACTATACCACACACTCCAGCTGCCATGAACTCTGTGCTTTCCTGGCCACAATGGACTAAACAGGAATTTTATATATCCTAGAGATGAGAGAAGTAGCTAACACAAAGCCCATTTGTAGTTTTCACTTTGAGACAGGGTCTCACTAATGCAGCCCATAGTGGCCTGGAACTCATTATGTAGACCACACTGACCTTGAATTATAGAGATCCACCTGCCTCTGCCTCCCAAGTGCTGTAATTAAAGGTATGTACCACCATGCCTAGCTCATTTTAATTTTTTTCCTTAAGATTTTCATTCTCATCTTTGATTATTATGAGAATATTATCTGGAAAAGATCTAAACACAGTCTATCCCCATGCTACTGACCAATTTTATTGGAAACCACAGAAGAAACAGTCCTGGGGGGTTGCAGAGATAGTTCACTAGCTGTTCTTCCAGAAAAAAGGGATTCAATCCTAAGCACTGTCATGGTGGCTCACAATTGTGATTCCAGTCCTAGGGGATCTGACACCCTCTTCCAGACATACATGTGATATATAGACACACATGCAGGCAAAATACCCACACACATAAAAATAAATATATTTTAAAAGAAGAGAAAAGCAATTCTGATGATCCTTTTTTTATACTACAATCCACCTAGAATCAAGAACACATAATTCAGCTAGAATCTGACACACATAAGGCCCAAAAGATATGAGATACACAATCAGAAATACAAAGGTTAACTTAATTGTGCTATACCCAGAGTAAAGGGAAAGCACAAACCTCAAGGTTTCCCAGCTAGTAAAACTAGATTGCAGCTTAGTCAGACTTTATTTGGAATCTTCCTCTTGAATATAAAAGAGTACAAGGAAAGCTATTCTCTGCTTTAAGAATATGGCAAAGTGGTGGCAAATGTTAGCGGTGAGAGGCAGTGACTAATAGCGAGACATCAGCAAGGATGGAAGCAACCCAATACATGGTCTTATCTATCCACCATACTGACAAAATGTAATGAAGCAGACAAGCAAGAAAAATACCTACAAAAGTTATTATATATCTGTCTTAATGAGACATTAGTTATTTCAGTTCAGCTGCTGGTATGAGGTTCATCTAGTAGGGAGTACTCTGAGATCTCATACTCATCAGGATCCTGCACTATATCAATCACACCAGGACCCATCAAATTCAGGTTCCCATCTGTTATCCAGTGAGCTATGAAAGTCAGGAACAAGAAGAAACTGGTGTCCCAAACTTATATGTCCAGACATTGTCGTTTGTTTTTCTTAACAAGGTTTCTCTGTCTTGGAATTTGCTCTCTAGACCAGGCTGGCCTCAAACTCATAAAATCAGCCTGCCTCTGCCTTCCTCATGCTGGGACTGAAGGCATGCACCACCACTGCCCAGTATTCTTATACCTTATCTTAGGGTGTCCAGATTCTGTGCTTTAAGTGTCTCTTCAAATTGTCCACATTTGACATCCTATCATTCCAAGGACTGTCTTACCAAGGTTGATCTTCTCCATGAAGAAAATGTCAACTACAGAACAATTAAATCAGAATACAGGAAGAAGGAAGGAAAGGTAACAGCCTCAGAGAAGGGGAAGGGGAGTGGTTTCTGTTTTGTTTTGAAACAGGGCCTTGCTATACATCCCAGGCATGATCCAGCATGTATAGCTATGGAAAGAACATTTCAAATGCTGAGAACTTCCATCCAGTTTAGCTGAAACTTTCAATGAGTAGTGTGCTTCCCTGTTCCCCAATCTAAATCACAGGATTTGTTGCCATTAAATGGTACTAAGAATATGGTTAACATTTAGTTACTGCCAAAGAGTGGTCACTCCACCATGTCTAAAGTAATGCTTAATGAGAGGACTGGAGTTAACGTTGGATTACACAGTAATAGGTCACTGCAGAACTAATCCACAGGCTGGATATAAAGCAGTGATTCCATGGTGACTACTATAATGTACAAGCCGAACAGACTTAGGTATATTACACTAGCTCTGCAGCAGAACCAGGCAAGGCCACATGTAAGCTCCAGATGAGCTCAGACAGCAGAGGGAAATGCCAGCACAGCTTGAATGGCTACATACTATAAAAGAGTAACACAGAGAATTGAAAAAGGAAATTCTATTAAAGAACAAATCTGCCCAACTCTAAGGGAGAAGAAAAGTGTTAGCAAAAGGATATTAAGAGACAGCCACTGATTTAAGGGAAAAAATTCCACATAGTATTAGTGACTAGGCCCAGGTTAGCTTCCCCCTCCCACTCCCCTTTTGTGGCCAGTCCAGATCACATCTATCTGTTTCTAAAACTCTGGGGTACCTGAAGATACTTTCTTAACCACAGAAACAAACTTTAAGCTCAGACATTTCTACACATGAGTCTAGACTCTCATTCTCTGATGTGATGCTTTCTAGAAATCACTGAAGGGGAGTGACTCTAAGGAACGCACCAACCCATATAGCTTGCTAATAGCTCTTTTCCTTGGGAGTCTAGAATGATGTAAAACAAGACCCAGGTATTCTCATCAAAAACAAAGAAACCTGTGACGTGAAAATATGGTTTTCAGCTGCTGAGTAGGAAATAGATCTTTCAAATCTATGCAGAGAAGCATCATAAAACATAACCAGTGAAATAGACAAGGAAATTCTGTGTGCATGTAATAAGCCAAGAAACAAATGATGACTAAGAACACAGACACATCTTCCTCAAAGGGGAAAGTAGGAAGCTCTCTGAGACCACTTTCTGATAAGGAATTTAAAAATTCTCTTGAAGCTACTCTAGGACTTACAAGTCAGGCGGAAGCTGTATACTAAATATGTTAAGTCACAGGAGAAACTGCACTCTGCCCCAATGCTCTGCACAATGGTACTCCATTCCTCCCTGCCCCCGCAACTAGAGGAGAGGCTGTTAAAAATGGTTTTGCTCACGACTCTATTCTCAGTACCAGGAATAGAGCCTAATATATCATTAAGCATTCTATATGTATTTATTACGATAATCTAAGTTCTAATGAACAGGTAAGCACAGCTACTGGCAACAGTTCTTAGGAGTCAACTTTGCAATGAACCATTTTATTGGAGAAAATAATCACCAAAAGGACAGAAGCCAACAAACTGTCTACTGGCCCAGAGCACATTATCAACACCAATACTGACAGTACATATGGAAAAGACCAACTAGGGGAAATGAACTCTCCTGGTCAAATGTCTTGCTAGAAAGGTACTATCTGTATGGTTTTATTTGTATTTGTTATTGAGATAGAATGCTGGTATGTGGATTCTGATGGCCATTTATTTGCTAGTATAGCCCAGACTAGCTATGACCCTCCTACCTCAGTCAGCTTTACCCAGATTACACATCCAGCATCTATGTGATTTTGGTAGTAAAAGAGTGTCTTCATGTCATTTAACTATTTGGAAGGCACCTATACTTTATCATGAATCACTGCCAAGTAGATGAGAAGGTGGGATTTTGTGCATTCACTGAAAGAGTGTGAGATCTTGATTCCTTTCCAGCCCGAAAGGTCAATGAACTTACCCAGTTTCTCTTTTCACAAATGAATACAATCCTCTAATTTTCCAATGCTCACATACCTTCTAATGACACTTTAGCCTAAAGCCACATGACACACGACATAGGAAAAGCAGTACAGAGACGAGAGAAGCCAGCCCATGTTTTGTCTTAAACAAGTCAAGTAATTGACATTCTGTGTTCTAACATGTCAGTTTGTTCTGTGCCTTCATTAATAACCATTAAGCAATACTGACATTGCAAGATGATAAATCAGCTATGTTTATTCTGCAGCTTCAAAAGAACACTCATTGTCCTGTGTACTCTACAGGACATTATCAAAGTTAGGGGCAATTGACTCTACTCTGGAACACAAATTTTGAACCACGTATCAAAACACAGGGTCATGAAAATTTTGGAAACAGTAAAGATTTCTGAATATGCAATGACCAAAACTTAATTCAAAATCAAACACATAATGAATCACTTCTCACCAATGCTGTATCATGTGACTTCACTTTACTTTTGGTTCTGAGCAATACCCGAACTTTGTAACTGCTATGGTATCATGCCCCTTCACAGCCAACAATACTGTTCAAAGCACCTGGCTCAGATTGGATGTTACTATTTGCTATGAATTGTACAAAGTTTTCTGCTCCTATTGAGACATCACAGATAAATTATGGAAAACAGAAACTTTTAACATTTTCCCACTTTTTTTCTTTAACCACAAAACTATCAAATTAGTGTATTTGTGTTGTGTTATAATATATGACTTCCAAAATTGCTGTTTTGAGTTGCTGCATTGAGTTCTATTTTAAAAATTAAATCATTAAAGGAACTTTGTTGGAATTAGGACAGAATTTCCAACAATGGAGTGGTCCTAAATATACTTCTGCCATTTTTATACTGTGTATTTATGAGTACACATTCTACATATTAATAGCTATAAATATTATTATCAACTCTGAAAAATGTTAAAGCTGAAGTATCAAATATTCAACCAAGAGTAATTTTTATGTAAAAATTAAACAATGCCCATCTCATTAGTATGCATATTTAGTTTGATCATTAAGACACAGTGAAATTGGAGCTGGACAGGTGTCAGCCGTTAAGAACAATTATTGCTCTCTCAGAGGATTCATGTTTGGATTCCAGTACATATATGTCTGCCTCTAACCACATCCAAGTCCCGTACCAGGTGATCCACTGCCCTCTTCTGGCCTCCTTAGTGCTGACAATGTGTATGATGTGGCCCACACATGGGGTTTGGTTTTTGTTTCATCATTCATTCATTCATTCATTCATTCATTCATGTGTGCATTAGTGTTCTTTCATGATGTTAGGTCCCCTGGAACTAGAGTTACAAACAGTTATGAGCTGCTTTGTGGGTGCTGGGAAATGAATACAGGCCCAATGAAAGAGCAGTCAGTGCTTTTAAACACTGAGCCATCTCTCCAGCCCCTTGTACACTATGTTAAGTATATACCGAGGGTTGCATAGAAATTTCTTGGGTGAAAGGGGATCTTGAGTGGAAACCATTTTGAGCTCTATTCCAGAAAAATGGTAATTACAAATAAACCAGAAGAATCACAAAATGGTGATAAATTTTGAGGATTAGAAATTATACAAGTCCTAGTTTAAGGATTAACAGTAAATAATTGGTGAATTTCTTCTAAATTGCCTTCTATAATTTGGATAAATGTCCCCAAATGGTCCATGTATTAAAGACTGGTCCAAACAAAGGCTCTGGGGAAGTATGGGAAGCAGCAGAAGTTCAAAAGGTGAATATTATGAGAAGGGAGTTGGTCATTAGGAGAGAGGCTCTGTAACCATCCTCATATTCTTTATTTCCCAGTCATGAAGCAAGTGACGTCAGTCTACCATGAACCCTTGCTATACTGTGCCATCTCATTATAGGTCCTGTCTCTGCAGTCCCAATCCGGTACTTGAGTCCTACAGGATTCCTAAGGAGAGACTGGTTTTTCAGTCCACATTGGAATCTTAAAGAAGCAGGATTCTACCAACAGGGTAGATAAACTTGCCAGAAAGTGTGAGGGCAAACAGAGAAAAGCAAAGCCTCCTTCTTCCATGCCCTTTTGTGGGCTACACAGATGATGTGGTCCAGATTTAGGGTAGGTCATCCTGCTTCTAATAATCAGATTAAGAAAACTCTTCATAGATATGCCCAGCAGCCTGGATTTTAGTTAATTCCAGATTAGTCAAGTTGACAATCAAAATTAGTCTTTTACAGTTCTAAACATTCATGATTTGAAACCACCAAAACTATGAGCCAAAATAAACCCTTTCTCAGCATATATGGATTATCTCGGGTTTTGCTTAGAGGGACAAAAGTGACTAGCAAACTGAGGCTAGCCCTTAATTAAATCTCTGCATTGACAAAAAGGAGTTTCAGAAGCCACACTAAAAAACATAATGGGTAAACGGGACAAGAACTTAACAAAGATCTCTGTGGTGATTTGAATAGATATGGCCTCCATAGACTCATGTGTTTAAATGTTTGGCCCAAAGGACTGACACATTAGGAGGTGTGGCCTTATTGGAGGATGTGTGTCACATTAAGGGCAGGCCTTGAGGTCTCATATGCTCAAGATACACCCAGTGTGGCACATAAGTCTCCTTCTGCTGCCTGTAAATCAAGATGTAGAACTCTCAGCTCCTTCTCCAGCACCATGTTTGCCCGCATGATGGCATGTTTCCCATCATGATGATAACGGACTAAACCTCTGAACTGCAAGCCAGCCTCAATTAAATGTTTTCATTTGTAAGAGCTGTTGTGGGCATGGTATCTCTTCACAGCAATAGAAGCCCTAAGACAATCTCTCCACACAATAAATGTAAAACTCAGCTCTTAAATCACTGCAAAGGAGAAATGACAACGCAAAACTAGAACTTATGCAGAATTTCCTGTGGGATAAGCACTCAAAACCATTAATAAAGTAGCACATGATAAACAAACACAAGTTAAAGAGCTGCAGGGAACAGCGTGGGAGGCTTTGAAAAGCATACACTAGCAGTTAAGAAAATGTAGCTTCTCCTAGATGCTGCACCTACTCCAGCTAGGGACAGAAAACTTCTCTAGTATGAAGTTCTTCCTCAGCAGAAAGAGAACTTGGAATAATGTTTACTTCATATTTTTTGATACACAATGACACCATTTAAATAGAATAACACAGAGCATCTTGGATGAACAAAGTACCTATTTAGTCAAGGCCTCTGTTGATAGATTAAAAGGCAACAAATAATTGAGATTCAATGGTTACTTCCAGTTCCCATAGGTATCAGACTCTTGAGTATAACACACAGACAAGAGTTACACATGGACCTCAGGTCATCTCCCATATTATACCATATCAGAAGGCTATGACTCTGAGAAAAATTTTACCTAACCCAGAACAGGCAATTTTATAGATTGATCATCAATGACAATAATATGACGGCTTCTAATACAAAGTCTAATGAAAAAGTCAAGGTAACTACTTATGTAAGCCTACCCCTAAATTGAATGCCATCATACTTTACATACAGAACAGATAAACCACTTAGTTGCATTTGACTTGAAATCTCCACATTAAGCTGACAGTTGAATTTACAGTAACAGATGCAAGAAACTATCTGTAGAGTACAAGCAAAAAGAGAAGAATGCCAAAGGGCAATAGAAACAGAATTGGCAATGAGACTGCAAGAATACATAGGGATTAATTTTGTTTCAAGTTTTGAGCTAAAGGAGCATTCCATTTTTAAAACTGCCTGATTTCCTGTTTCTTAAAGGTGAGTTCTGCCCTCTCAAAACAAGACATAACCCAAGCAGGCCTCAGGAGCAGGGTGTGGCTCCTCTTATCCAGCAGCACCCCAGCCTATTCTGCTGTAGGAGTCTCAGATTCTGAATCACTATCACTAATGTAAGAAAACTTTATTTGGGTACAGTTAGTAAATTAATCAGTATTTCCTGAACATGACAACTCTAGGAAAAGGTCACTGAATAGCACAATCTCTCAACTATGGTGATGAAAGAAGGTAAAAAGAAAAAAAAGAAAAAAAAAAATCAGAGGATCAGAAGAAGAACCTGAAAGAAGACTGAAAATGCCTGCTAGTGAACAGAACCTGTAAGAAAATGAGCCAATGCAGCTGAGCACGCTGGTGCACACCTGGGATCCCAGCATGTTCAAGGCTGAAGCCAAATAGGGACAGAGTGAGATCTTGACTGAAAAAAAGAAAAAGATCCCAAATATAAAATGCCCTCAATTTTTTCAGTCTCCAACATATGTATATCTGGTCAAATTTAACTTGAACCAAGACAGACTGTATTATTTAAAATCACAATGGAAAGAAAAACAAACAAAACCACAAAAGTAAACTTAGAGATGTCTAGTTAAAAAAATTCATCTTCTATTTATTTATTTTATTATTTACTATTCAATTTTATTATTTATTACTTAAAACTGAGATACTCGTTTTTGTAAACTTGTCAGAAAATGCCTTTTTTGGGAAGAAGTCACTGTTTGGCATAAGAAATCAGCTACCTAATTCCATTTGGAAGTCTATTTATCTCAATGTTCTTAATCCTGACTGTAAAGTTAAAACTAGCTTGAACAACTTATCTGGGCCAGCCTTGGTGGTACACATCTTTAATTCCATCACTTTGGAAGCAGAAGCATGCAGATTTTTGAGTTCAAGGCCAGCCTGTTCTACACAGTGAGCTCCAGGCTCCAGGGATGCACAGTGAGACCCTGTCTCAAAAAAGATCCTGCTCTGCAGCCATTTTATTTAATTGTTCTTATTGTTGTATAGAAATAGTACTCATACTTTTAAGTGGAACTACGGTGGGGTTAATTATATGGCTAGACTGAGAATCATAAAAAGGCAAGGAGCCTAAAAGCAAAACTCATTAGAAGCACACCACTGACCTCCATGGAGGTCATGCTGGGTCTTGTGACATATGCCTACAATCCCAGCACTAGGGATGCTGAGGCAGGAGGACTGTCAATTTGAGGCTATCTTAGGCTACATATAAAGAACCTGTCAACAACAAACAAAAGCAATAACAACAACAATAACAACAAAATTCTGTCTCAAAAACAAGGTGGAAGGCCAGGACCAATACCCAAGGCTGTTATCTAACTAACACACACGCACGCACGCACGCACGCACGCACGCACGCACGCACGCTACGAAACAAATACAACCAACCAAAACAAATATAAAAACCCCAACTACAGACTACTAAGTTTTACCAGAGTCTAACTAAATCAGGATCTCTCTGGTACAAGATTTGTATATACATTATTATATAGTTGTGTGAAATGCTACTATAAGGCAAGGTTTCATTTAGAAAATGGCACTATTTATACAGATTATAAGAAAACTAGAATTATTCTCCTCTTTAGATAACTTAAACAGGAATTTAAAAGTCTCACTGATGACTTAGAAGCTCATTTTTCACACAGCCAAATTTGGGCTTCTCTTTAATGTTCTTGTAAAATATATTACATACAGGCCCAAAGTAAGGGCTGTTAGCACTCACATGATGGCTCACTACCATCTCTAACTCCAGACCACAGATGCCCTCTTGTGGTCTCTGAGGCACCAAGCATGCATGGCATGTGGTACACATAAAATACAAAGCACCCATATACATTTAATTAATTAACTAAGAAAAATGCCATGCACATTTTTTTTTAAGGGTCTTACACTGTAGTCCTAACTGGCCTGAAATTTCCTATGAAGACCAGGCTGGCCTCAAACTCACCTGCTTCTGCCTCCAGCATGCTGAGCTTAAAGGCCATTATGCTAGCCTCAAGCGAGTTCTTAAAACCTTTACAGTCACTAATCAGGCTATGATGGCTGGCCAGCAAGCCCCAGGAATCCGTCTCTGCCTCTGAGTACTGGGCTTAAAATGTGTGCCACCATTACCTGTTTTGTTTTGTTTTTTTATATGTGGGTATTGGCAACCAAACTCAGGATTTTACCCTTCAAGACTTAGCCATCTCCCTAGCCTTTTTATCTGAAGCAGTACTTAGGCTCAGTTTTCTCTTTATGTATTATGGATCTATTCACCTGTTAGAATTGTGAGCCTGCAAACATCAAAATCAGGGCCTCTTTTCCACCTCCATCCCTACACCAGTTTGTCCTCTTAGGTTCAATGAATCCATCATATAGTAACCCTCCAAGGGAAGCAGTAAGGAAGTTAAAACATAACCCTTAGGATGTAGTATTCAACCTATAGGTGATACCAATACAACAAGAGCATTGTCTTTTTCTGGGCCCTCCATGATACTTTAATTATTTGTCTACTTTGAGTCTAAAAAGACTACACAGCAATGTGAAATGATGACTCAATACTCTTCTACAATCAGCCAAACCCAACAACTATAGTCAAAAGAAAGACAATAGGGGTGTTCACTTGTGACAACAAGCTAGAGTCCCCTCGTGGTCTGTGACTAGATTCTGGATGCAGCGCATAACTCACAGGCCTGACTATAACCTTGGTGGACTCTCTGCCAACAAACACAGACATGGAAAAGTCATCAATACCATAGTCTTTGTGAAGCTGAAGAGACAATGGTATTATATATAAAAGAGAACAAGTGGTTTTGTTTCTATCATCTCTGAAATTGTATTTCTGACCTATGGTGTGTGCCTTCCAATGTTGCTGGGAAATGTCAACTTCTCAGGCATCTTGATAGTCATCAGAGTATCAGACACCTATTCTGTAAGTCCACCAAGGTTAAGTTCCTGATTTGCAGGGAGCCTTTCGACCTATCATTTTCTTAGCCTTTTCCCCAGACATTGACTGTTGCTCCATCTTGTACAACAATAAAAACTGGTGGCCCACATCCACAGACATTCTGGACTTTGGGACCTTTTATTATTAGAATCCTGGAAGCTAATTGAATTGGAAATATGACAAAGGTAGAAGTGAGGAGAAAGGGGAAAAGTCAAGCAGTTCTTTCCAATTGTAATAAAGGTACATTTTAGACAAAAATGCTCAAATAACTGCCTTAAAACATTTCAGAGTTGGAAAAGGCACAAACTATTAAAACAACAGAAATTTTTTTTTTTTTAATTTTTTTAAGAGTGTGTGCAAGCTGAAACAGGGTCTCACTTAACTCGGGCTTGCCTCCAACTCACTTTGTAGCCAAGGTTAACCTTGAACTCCTGATCCTCCTGCCTTTCCTCCCAAGTGATGGGATTATCGGTATAGACCACCACACCCAACAAGGCAGAGGTTTCAAGGCCTAAAAAACGGTGACCATTATGAAGCCACTTTAATAATACTCAGAACCAAAGGAAAACTTGTAAGAAATTAAGAAGCAGGAAAAATAATGAACTCTGGTAAGGACACCATTAATTATGATAGCCAAATAACATGTTGGCTAAATACCAGAAGTTCTATTTATAAGCAGGTCAACATGATAAATCTGTACATGTGCAGACATATTCCATCCCAATAATGAACAGAATGGTAATGAACTCTCTAAATAGATAATTCTGTCCTTAACGAAGGACACTTCTGCTCATCAAGAAAAACCAAATAAAGTTCTCTAGTCCACCAAGAACTAAAAATAACCAAAAGAGAAGCAGGGGCTTACCAGGCTATCCAGTCCTCCTCCTAAAAGATCCACGGCTCCCATCTGCATGGAGGACACTTGCGGCACGTTCACTGGGGGACCCAAGTCAAGATTTAAAAGATCCCCCAGGAGGTCACCTTGAGAGGGGATGACCTGAGGCTGTTCCAGGTTGGTTGCAGTGGTGGTGCCAACAGGGCTATCACCTGCATCGGCGCTGTAATCAAACACAGAGGAGAATTGAAAAACCATCTTCACCCATGATACAATAAAGCAGCAAGCGAATATCACAGGTATAACCACAAAACAGTAAAAATGCAACTAAGGAATTAAACATGACTGAGATGGCTCAGTAGGTAAAGGTTTCTGCCATCAAGTTTAATCCCCAAAATCCACAGTGGGAGGAGAGAACTGACTCCCACAGGTTGTCCTCTGTGAGACATGCGAGCTCGCACACACAACAAATAAATACATGTTAAAAAAAGACTAAAACCAAAAAATTTAAGTAGCTTTTGACAAGATTTGAAATGGGGGAGTAAGGAGAATGACAGTAAACAAGCATTAAGGAAAAGATGAGTGATGCTGCCAATAGGGGAATCTGGAAGCATGATAAAAAATAAGATACTCAAGTTTTGTCTGTTTTTGTTCACTAAGAACACATTCTACCACTGAAAAAAAAAAAACTACAGATATCCAGCAGTCGACTAAAGACAAGTGACTGGCAGCCAGAACCAGACATTGAACTTGGGAAGAAATTTACAAACACATCTTAGATAACTTACCAGGGGAAGGTGTCTGGGATCTAGATCCAGACATCTAAGATCAAGTGTAGGCTTTACATAGTGCAACTGTAGGTGACAACTCTATGACGAAGTTTCCTCATCAAGAGAATGCAAACAATATCACCCAAGCCAGGCTATTAAAGTAAGGACCCATTGAAAACATGATGTTGCGCAGTAGACTCTAATTTTAGTGTATTAGCAGTGACTATGGTTGGCCCCTAAGTTCCACAGACTCTTGATTTGAATATGCAGCCCCTAGTTTGCCACACCAGTCTGAAGGCTATGGGGGCATTCAGGGGACAGAGTCTGGCTGGCAGAAGTAGATCACTAGAGGCAGCCCTGTGAAAGATATACCCGGCTTCCTGTTTGCTTCTATGAGAACACCTGCTGTCTCACACTCCTACTGCCATGAATAGATGTGGTCCTATCCCCATACCTTCTCTGAGGAGGAGATTGACTTGGAGGAGGAGCAATGAAGTATCATAATCCTGAATGGCCTCGCCTATAGCACTTAACTATAAATCATTCCACACAGCCCCCTGAAAAAAAATGTAAAAAGAAATCGAGGGGACCTATGAAGTTTGCTGCTGCTTTACACCAGGCCCAACAATAGGGAGAATCACAGGATGTTTCCCCATAATTATGAGAAGTGAAGAATGAGAGAGTGATCCCACGGAAGCCTTCAAGTGTTGCTTTATTTCATGCCAAAGTGTATCACTAACTTCTGTTGCAGAAGAGTTAGGGATGGACCTTACAGACACACCAACTGCAGCAATTCATCGACACATATGCACCCCCTTTTTGTTTCTGGATGGGAATTGAACTTAGGGGCCTCACTCTTATCTCTGAATTATATTCCCCAGTCATTAGCCCCACTTATGCCAAAAGGTATTTTTCTTGTATTAGTCTTTAAAGACAAAATAAAGTACAAACAGCTAAGGGGGCTTTGATAAGGACCTATATATAAAGCCAGACATGGTTGCCCAGGCCTGCAATCCCAGCTTTATGGGAAACTGCTATAGGAAAATCGAAGCTTCTAGGCTGCACAATGAGTTTTGACCAACCTTGGGTACATAAACCCTGCCTTAAAAAACAAAAACAAAAACAAAATAAAAGCAGGCCAGGCAGTGGTGGCAGCCAGGCAGACCTCTGTGTTCAAGGACAGCTTCAGCTACATAGAGAAACACAACAAAAACAAAAGCAGGAAGAGTTTATTAGTGTTCCCCTTATCTGATTATAAAATTGAGGAATTAGAGAGCAAGAGCTGCATGTGACTTGTGATCTGCTCCAAACACATTTTCCTTACTAATCTCATTAAACTAATTTGGTGAAACAAAACAAACTAGGCACATGTAACTGAAAGTTCTATCTATATACAGAATCTAAGCTGTTTATACTGTGCAATCCTGCAGAAGTATTTCATCTATAGTTTACCATATGTCATTTACACAAGAGAAATAATATCTAATATCATTTTCTGTTTTTATACGTGCACATGCCAACCCATAGAGGACAGCTTGAGGTGTTGTTCCTCGGGTGCCTTGTTTGCTTATTTTTCTTTCCATTTATGTGCATGTTTGTGTTTGTTAAATGTATGCTGTATGTGTTCCATGTCCACTGAGACCAGGAAGCTTGCAGGTTAGTTTGGCTAGCCAGTGAGCCCCAGAGCTTTCTTGTCCCCACCTCGCCAGTGCTCGAGTATAAGCACTCACTACCATGCCTAGCTTTGTCACATAGACTCTGGGGATCAACTGTCAACTGAGCTAGCTCCTCAGCCCCAGGATCTGATAAATTACCATACTTAAGCAATTTGCAAACCTTATTAATACAGAAGGTACTGGCCACCATTTTCTAGTTTTACTGTATTCCTGTGCTGGAACTCAGAGAAAGAAGCCCTTAGGGTAGCAAATCTGCAGAATGCACAGCAAGCTCCTTTCCAGGCACAGAGCAGGAGATGAACTGCCTAACCAGCAACTTACTTCTACAGAATCATCTTCATCTGCTTACCTCCCGTGATGAATTGGCAAGTGTTTTCGATGAATCCCATGACTTCCTTCCACAAAAGCATTTGGAGGTTTATGGTACACAGAGGCCAAAGAACCAATGTGGCAGATGAGCTCATCCAGGAGGGTAGGCTCAATGAGATCTGTCTCCTCAGAGATCAGAGGCTTCTCAGACAACACTACTTCCTTGGCTGTCACAGGGTCAGTTGAAAGAAGGCGCCAATAAATATAACCCCGATCTCGAAGATCAGGGTTATCAGAATCCTAAAGCAAAGCAAAGCAAAAACAATCAGACGGATCTGGCTCAACAGAGACACCAACATGCCAGCCAGGCTTACTGTCAAGGCACTGATGTAGTGACTTATGCAGATTAGCTATTAAAAAGATATTTCACTTGGATTTAATAATAGTTTATAGTTATAATTCTATATTTCTAATGTTTCAATGAATGTAAACATATACTGAGATAAGTTAATGTTCAGACTCAAATGCAAAGACAAGCTGAGAAGAAAAAAGCCACTTTAATTCAGCAATAGTTAAATGGCCTTGGGAAATAAGAATAGCATTTTAAATTGTTATATTAAGGTATGGTGGGATAGCCCAGAGGGTGAAGGCACATGCTGCTAAGCCTTGTGACCTGAGGTCAACCACTGAGACCTATATGGTAGGAGGAAAGAGAATTGATTGACTCCCTGCAAGTTGTCAACTGACTTCAACGAGCATAGTGTGACATGTATGTGCACACGCATGCTCCCTCTCTCTCTAGCACACACATACACAAAAATAAAAATGTCATTCTTTTAAAACGATTTTTTAATTTTACTTGTACCAGTGTTCTACCTGCGTATATGTAAGTATACTATGTGCATGCAATACCCAAAAAGGACAGAGGAGGGCGTCAGAACCCCTGGAACTAGAATTACAAATTGCAAATTACAAATGGTTGTTGGTGAGGAAAATGAATTCAGATCCTTTACAAGTACTCTTAACTGTAGAGAGCCGCGTAGTGTCACGCCTTAAAGTGGCCCTGGCTTCTGCCTTACACCTTACCTCTGGTGAAGACTCTCTGGGTAAACAAGCCCTTAATTGGTTAAGTCTGTTCAGCCTGTCTGCTTCCGCATTAGAGTAGCCTATCTGCAGGGTCCACGTGGCTCACTGGGGTTGGTTAGCTCAAGGGTATTTAAGCCTGCGCAGGGGTCCTCAGGCTAGCTCTCTCTCTATCTCTCTCTCCCTCTCCCCCCCCCCCCCCGGGCGGGCCAGAAGCAACATGTTTAAAGGATCCTGATTAAAACTGCAAAAAGATCTGCCAGAAGCAACATGTTTAAAGGATCCTGATTAAAACTGCAAAAAGATCTACCCGGAGTCCCGTCTTCCTTGCTGGCGAGAGTCAGGCGCGTACACTTAACCATTGAGTCATCCCTCTAGCCCTCATGTGTTAGCTTAAACAAAACCAAAACTGTTACGTAAGCAGCATGTGGAGGCATGTACCTGTCAATTCCATTACTCAGGATACTGAGGCAGGAGAATTGCATGAATCTGAGGGCAGCCTGGGGTATGTGCTAAGAACTGGGCCAATTAGGGCTACATAGTAAGACCCCATCTCTACATTAATTAATTAGTAAAAATTAATAAATATGGCCATAAGTATTAGCAGGAATAATTTTAACATATATTCTACCTTACATCTATTTTTCAATTTTTAAATTTTTACTTAAGTGTATGTCTACGTGTGTGTGTGTGTGTGTGTGTGTGTGTGTGTGTGTGTGTGTGTGTGTGTATGTGTGTATATTATACATACAAAGCCTCCAGAGACCAGAGGTGGTTATCAGATCTCCTGGAGCTGGAGCTGGAGTTACAAACATTGTGAGCCACCATGTGGATGCTGGGAATTGAACCCAGTTCCTTTGCAAGGGCAGCAAGTGCTCTTAACTGCTGAGCCAACTCTCCAGCCCCATAATTCCCTTCTGGATTCAAATATCTATATGCATCTCCTAAGGAGAAGTCATAGTAATAAAAAGAGACTACATACAATACCCATGAAGATAATATTAATTAAAACAAAAACAACCCCCCACCACAACACAACAAACCATTAAAGGACATACAAACATATGTGCTTTCAAAAGGAGCAACCCTTGAACTTAGTGCTCTTTTTGTTGTGGTTTTGGAATAATTTTATGCATGTTCACAACTTTAAAATAATTTATACTCTGCTGAGGATAGAGGCACATGCCTTTAATCCCAGTACTGGGAGGGCAGAGAAGGTAATTTCTCTGAGTTCAAGGCCAGCCTGGTCTACATAGTGAGACCCTGTCTTGGGAAGAAAAACAAAAACAAACAAATTATATTCGTGCCACACTGAGATTTACAAGGATATAAAATGCAACAGAAATCTCTACAATTATCCTATCCCTTCCCACTCTCAACTCTCCATCTCCAATAACCATGACTAGCACGCTGCATGTGTCTGTCTCAACAAAGCACATATGCTTTTGGCATAGGAATCAGTTTCATATTATACACACTGCTCCATAAGCCACTTTCATGCATATCCATACACATAATAAAAAGTTAAAATAAAAATTTTAAATGTTTTCAAGAGTACTTACAAATGAATTTTTAAGATGTAAAATTAGTATTAGGAAAATGACAGCTTAGAACTAGGCAAAGTAATATAGAAGGGAATGAAATTTGATATGTCATTTTTAGAAACAGATGAAAAAGACAAAATGGTTAATATTTGAATCAGATTCTATGTGTAGATACACATCTTAACTGACAACTGTATTAAAGCCAGCCTGTTCTCATAATCAATTAAAAACATTACTCTGATGGACTAATGATCATTGTATTAGTTACACTATAAATAAATTATTTTGATTTCTATGGATCTGAACTGGTGATCTGATTTTCTTTTCCACTGCTTTGAACGCTGGTCCCTGTGCATGCTAGGCAACTACAATATGACTGGACTATATCTCCAACAATTTTTTTAAAACTTATTTTGAGATAGAGTCTCACTAAGTTTCTCAGGAAGACCTTGAACTTGTTATCCTCCTGACTCAGCCTCCCCAGTAATTGAAATTATAAGCCTGTGCCACCAGGTCTGACTGTGACCTGATCTTTAAAGCCAATGGCCACAGTCCCAAATGAGAATCCACTTGAACCCCTCTTCTTCTGACCAGAAATATCTTCTGTGATGGTTAGAGTTGACTGTTAACTTGATAGGATACATAATTACCTGGGAGTTGGGCCTCTGGGCATGCTGGGGAAGGGAGGCTTAGTATGTTCATTATGGTAACTGATATACCTAAAAGACCTGTTTTAACTGTGGGAAGGGATCCTGGTGACATGGATGAAGAAAGAGAACTGAGCAGCATTCACGCAAGGACAGCTCTTTGTTCCCGACTGCAAATACAAGGTGACCAGCTTCCCGAGTTGCTGTTCCTGTGATTTCTGCTCATGTTGAACTGTAAACTGTGAGCCAAACAAAATGAACTCTTTCTCCCTTACACCTCTGGTCAGAGTACTTTTGTTTGAGACAGGGTTTTTCTGTGTAGCCCTGGCTGTCCTAGAACTCATTCTGTAGACAAAGTCGGCCTTGAACTCATGGAGATCCACCTGCCTCTGCCTCCTGAACGCTGGGAACAAAGGTGTGTGCCACCAGGAGAATCGTCATGTAATTTGAGTATCAAAACATTTAAGGAAACAGCATAAGCACTTTAAAGTTATCTCTGAAAGGCGCTTCTCTAAAAGGTAGATGAAGCACACAGCATTTCGTATGAAAAAACTGGCATCACCTACAAGATAGCAGACGCAATGTTATTTTCACTTATGTTTTATCAACAATATGAAATTTTCAAAATTATCATGTAAACTAGAATCAGTTGATCCACTTTTTTATTTTTAAATTTATTTTGTGTGTATATGTATGCATGCCACCTGTGTGCAGGAGCCTGCATAGATCAGAGGAGGTGTGGGATCCATGGAGATGGAGTTACAGTTGATTGTAAACTACCATGTGGGACCCAAACCAGGATCTCAGTGAGAACAACAAATGCTCTGAAGTGCGGAACCATTTCTCTAGCCTCAGTCAACCGAACTAAAAGCTGCATTAGCCAAATATAATTTAGCAGAATTTGTTAAGAGGCAGAATTTTAATAATTTCAGAATTAAAACCTGCCCCAAATGTGTCTTCTTGGGAAGTTTCTTGGCTAGTTTTATTTCAACTTAACACAAGCTCGAGTCATCTGTGAAAAAAAACCCTCCATGTACAGGGTGGTGGTGCTCGCCTTTAATCTCAGCACTCCAGGGGCAGAGGCAGAGGCAGAGGCAGATGGATCTCTGTGAGTTCAAGGCCAGTCTGGTCCACAAGCTCACACTGTAAGCTAGCGTACAGGGCATTTTCTTAATTAGTGATTGATAGAGAAGGGCCCAGTCCATTGTGGAAGAGGCCAACCCTGGGTCAGCGATCCTGCGTTCTATAAGAAGGCAGGCTGAGCAAGCTGTAAGGAGCAAGTAGCCCTGCAAGCAGTACCCTCCATGGGCTCTGCATCAGCTCCTGCCTCCAGGATCCTGCCAGGTTTGAGTTCAGGCCTTGGCTATCCTCAGTGGACTGTGATTCAGGATGTGTGAGCCAAATAAAGCCTTGCTTCCCTCAGTTCACCACAGCAAAAGCAGCCTTGAATAAGACAAGATGTGCCATCCATTCTCACAATCGAAAGCAGCACAAATCACACCTCTTACCTGTGTGGCCAAGCTCAAGACCTGTTGGACTAGCTCCTGTGTTTCTGATGGCTTCTTGAGAAACAGCTTCACGATGGCGGTAAGCAGAGTGAGCTGCACCTGAAAAAACAAAATTCAGCAACGTAAACAACATATGGCATCTCATTTTCTCAACTCTAAATTACTGATGTTGTTAAGAGATGGAAGGTGAAAGCTCAGCCAATGTAATGAAGAGCAGCTTGTTTCTGGGCCAGATTTTAAACTGGTTTTTTTTTTTTTTCTTCCTCTTTAATAAACATTGTACATGATATGTGTGTTGGTGTGTGTGAGTACATGTATCACAGTGCACATGGGGAGGTCAAGGACAACTCTATAGAGTCATTTCTCTTCTTCCACCTTTACACAGGGTCCAGGGATCAAACTCAGGTTGCCAGGCTTGCGCAACAATCACCTTTACCCTCTGAGCCAGCCCTCAATTATATATTCTTTTTAAAGTACATACACAAAGTAATAAAACTGGCTCTTGATCAAGTTGGGTATTACTTACTTTGGTCAACGCTTACAAGTTTGAAAGACTTATGAAATCACTTGTCACACTGGGATAAGAGCCAAAACAGAATTATGTCAGATTAGAGCCAATTAGAGGGAGCATGCAGTGCTACTATTAATATTAAGCCTATTAAAATTACTATATTGAATTACATACACAAACTTCTATTTGCTATGAGCACAAATGCCAGAGAGAAAGGGCTTAATAATCTGGCTGCTTCTCTGCCTATGACTCTAATTTTATAGGAGAGAAGAACAGATGGGGAGAAATCTAATCATCCACAGAGAATCTTTTCAAACCTCACCATGCTGTACTGTAATGAGCAACAGCAAATGCTAAGGACAATGTGTAATCATCCTTAAGTGACAGAAAATAAGAACCTGATTAATGCTCTAAAGCAGCGCCGGGAAGCTCACTTCAGGAGCAACACCCGCAGCAGGTCAGAGATGAGGCTACATAAGTGCGTCTTACTCTCTGGGGCTGAGGACCAACAGCTTGTGTTTCAAAAAGCCCCTAAATGTCCCAATGGCCATTAGAGTCTACAAACCACTGGTCTAAGCTTTGCAGTTCTCTTACATGAGAAACCAGGGCTGATCAAAAGGACCATCCTCTACGAGAAAGAGAAACCCTGCCATATAAGCGCACACAAGACACAACCCTCTGTTCTCCATTCTCGGTTATCTTCCTGGAAAGATATAGGACACAGGATAGAAGAGAACCTACCTGTGTGCTTTCATCATGAAAACCCTCCAGGAAGCTCTCTAGTAACTCATCTGCATTATCAATTCTTTCGGCATATTCTCCTACAATCCAAATCATGGCTGCTCGAGCATCGGGCTCATCCAGGGAGTCCAAGTTCTCACAGAGAGTGGCAATGATACTTTCATACCTAATAACAAATGGACTGAGGTTACTAAGGAAAAAAACTAAGAACTGCATTTAACAGTGGAAGCTAGAGTCAAAACCATACACCAGGGACTCCAAGCCAAATCACCAAATTACAATGTCAGAAATTTATGGTTTAAATTTTTCTCCAAATATGCTTTAAAGATATCTTTTAGATTTACTTTATTATTTTATGTATATGAGTGTTTAGCTCACGTGTGTGTGTGTGTGTGTGTGTGTGTGTGTGTGTGTGTGTGTGTGTGTGTGTACCACCACATGCAGGCATGGTACCTGCAGAGGTCAGAAGAGGGCTCTGGATCCTATGGGAATGGAATTAAATGTGACTGTGAGCCACCATTCTTCAATTATGTCTTCTCGCTCGGGCGCGCCCACACATTCCCTTCCTCCCTTCCTCCCTCTCTCCCTCCCTTTTCTTTTCTTCTTCTTCTTTCTTTTATAAAGACAGGGGCTTTCTGTATAGCCCTGGCTGTCATGTAATTAACTACGTAGATCAGACTGGCTTTGAACTCATAGAAATCCACCTGTCTCTGCCTCTGAGTGCTGGTACTAAAGACATGAGCCACCATGCCCAGGCTCAATTCTGCTTCAATAACTAAGCTTTAAACTTTAACAAGAGTTTATGAGACAGATTTTCACAAGGAAAATAAATTAACCTGTGGTATAAGAAAATCCTACTACCTTGTGTCTAAAACCAATTTTTCTTTAAGTACAATAGAGAATTTTCCTAGTATGCCTTCATGGTAGAAAACATTAGAAATCTCACTTTCTTTTTAAGAAGATGGATTTAGTAAACAACAGGAAACCATAGTCCTGTCCCTACTGCAGTGGTCATTGTATTTTCATGTGTATGTTTGTACATGACTGTGCACATGCACATGGGGTTGAAATGAAGTATTTCCCTTGACAGCATGTTCTACTTGAATGCCGGCAAGGTCTCTTTCTAAAAACAGAGCTCCTCAATGCAGCTAGTCTAGCTAACCGGATTGCACAAATATTTTGTCTCCTGGCACTAGGTTTACAAGCGAGCCATCAAGCAGGCCTGACTTTTTCTATGGGTGGCAGAGATTGGGACTCCAGTCTTCATGCTTGGGCAACAAGAGCTGTATCTAAGCAAGCCCCCAACCCTTTTACTTTTTGTAAAAGAGATTTTTATGTTCTAATGCACATATTCTAATGACCTGGTTCTATTAACAATCTATCACCTTCACTAATATAAATTTAAAAATTCTATTACTAAGGACTGAACCTAGTCTAGCACATGCTAGGCAAACTCTTTCCCAATGAGCTTTATCCCCAGCCTTTTATTTCCTTTGTGTTTTTAAAACAGGATGTTGCTAAGTTGCTGAGGCTGGCTTGAACTTGTGCTTGTCTTGCCTCAGTCTCATGAGTAGTTAAGATTATAGCCTATGACACCAGGTTCAGCTGGCTATCTTAATTTTAAAACACATACACACATGCATTCTGAACTTCTCATCTTCAGAATCAAAATATTTGCTTTATTGATTTTGTTTTATAAACTAAAAATCCTCAATCTGAAAATTCTGTGACATGGAAATACAGACTGTGTGGAGGCAGCTACAACACTTCAGAAGAGAGCAGAGGGGGTAAATTCTACAATTTCCCACAAAATAGCAGGTGCCATGTGAAATAAACAGCATGGCTGTTACTGCCCTGCTTTTGTGGAAAAGTGGCCACACAATCCATGTATCATATTAAGACCCTTCCGAGAAGCTATAGTATGTAATCACCTGTCTAGCATAAAGTAAAAAGTGTCCAGACAACAGGGGACTCCTGTTTAATGGTAACTGCCAACAGACAATATATACTCAAGCAGAGCTTCATTTTTTACAAAAATAATAAAGCAGCAGCTAATTGCGGTGGCTCATGCTTGCAACCCCATCCCATCTCTTAGAAGTTTAGTCTCTGTTAGCTGCCCACTATTTATCTCTTTTAGTAAAGTATCTATTACGACCAATTATAGTAAGAATAGTAATTCTTACCTAGTCCATTCCAAAGTGCCTTACTTAAACATTTCCCAAATGATTTGAAAAAGAAGGTTACAAGAATTTTTGACATACTTGTTGGGGTATTTGCGGAAGATGTCCCTGATGACAACAATCGCCTCTTGGACCACATAATTTACTTTGGTCTGGATTAAATCAAGCAATGTGCTTACACAGCGTTCTGCTGATTGCTAGAGAGAGAAACATCAAAACATAAGTCAGGTGATCTATCCAATAACACTATCTCAATACAAAAAAGAAAAAAAAGGAAACATACAGATACATTCACTAAATTAAAAAGGCACTGGATTTGTTAAAGCTATATTAAAGGCTAGATTATCTGTTGTATATCAACATTAGAAAGTCTAGGAATATACCAGCTTTTATTCATTAGAAAACAAATTGAAAAATGTTTTGGATTTGGTTTTGGTGTTTTGCTAAGAGCAAACTTAGGGCCTCACACAAACTAGTCAAGAGCTCTACCACTGAATTATACCTCTATCTCCCAGATAATTCTGTTAAATGAATAAACATTAACATGGATAACTCAAAGAACAGAAATAAGAAAAATTAGCCAGGGGAGAAAGGCAATTAAAGAATACATCTAAGTGGGAGGTCCTTAACTGGAATTCTTCGGTGGTCTTTCCTCTCCTCTCCTCTACCTTCCCCACGTCTCTCTTCTTCCTACCTCTGTGTTTGTATATTGTGGAATATTTGTTTAACCTGGCAAAGATGTGTTACATTTGTTTAGGCTGCATTTGTTTAACTATGTAAAGATATGTTAATTAAAATTAACCCTTGTTCAGAGAGGTGGGGTTAGCAACTAGTTTCCCCAGGAACCTTATGCTAGAACCAAAGAACCAACTCCTTCAAGTCCTGACCTCCACATAATATACCCTGGCACATACCACCCCTCAAACAGTAAATATACAAATGTAAAAATAAATAAACACCTAAGGACACATATTGCCAAAAGAACACAAAAATTAAAGACAGGCATATTGGTTCATTTGGAATCCTACATTTGCGAGATTGTGGGAAAGGGAATGTGAGTTTGGGGCTAGCCTGGGCTGTATAGTAAGACCCTGTCTGAAAAAGTAAAACCAATAAGGCCCCCAAAATGCTTGGGAGAGGAGTGGGATGTGTTGAAAAGATAAAAATATGTAACTTACAAATCAATAAAATTAAAATTATTTATAGATATGAACATACAAAAACACAAAGTTTAAAAAAAAGAGTTAAAAGTGATACTTTTGGGGAAATGGGACTAGGCAGAGAAGGGAGAGAACTAGGGACAGTGGCTTTTCATAAACATTCTTCAATCTGGGGCCAAGAAGACTCAGGGGTTATGAGCAAAAATGGCTATTCTTCCAGAAAACCTTGGTCAGATTACAAGCACCCACATGGTGGATCGTGATCAACGGATGGTCTGTAACTCTAGTTCCAGGAGTCCAACACCCTCTTCTGGCTTACAGAGGTACTTAGCACACATGGGTACACAGACATAATGCAGACAAAACACCCATAAACATTGAATTATTTAGTTCATTAAGTATATCCTTTCTTATTTTGATAAACTTCAAAACATACATACTCTAAAGTAATGAACACTCAGAATCCCATACGTGTGATCTCAACTCCTCTGGAGCCTTACCTCCACTTTGATGGCACACCGCCCAATGGCCCTCACAGCTTTGCGAACAAAGTCCACGTCGACCTCAGTGGCATATTCCTTCAACTCTGCCAAGACCTGTCAAATAGCCAAGAAGTGAAAAATCTTTAAAAAGTCTCAAATAGCAATTTCATGCCTTCTGAATGCCAGATCTTAAGCTCTAAGCCAGTATAAATTTGAGACGGCTAAAGGTCAGACCTGAGCAATGTTGGCTTGGGATGCAAGACGAATCATGATGTCCAACTTCTCTAGTTTAACATAGATAGGATCGTTGTACTTCACAAAGAAGACTTTGATCTCCTGCTTCAAGATTTCAGGCCTGTGATGCACAAAAACACAAGAAAGGAAGATGACAGAAAGTATTTACTGACATATCTTGCTCAGCCTTTCTGCCTGCCCGCTTCAGGGGGAGAAAATCCCTCACAAGTGTCCTGTATAAGCCTCTATTGTGCCTACCCCACCCCGCCCCCATATAGTATCAGCACATATATAACATTTGTACTTCCACGAAATAAGCTGGTTGTCAAGCTCAGTGCCCAACACATTCTAGGCAAGCATTCCACCACAAAACTATACTCCCAACCCATCTCCATCAGTTCCTTCTGACATCTGATTTGTATCCTCTCAAAGGAAGAGTGGTGTTACCTCTCAGAGATCTGCTGAGGAAGAACAACTTGGTTCTCAACTACAACCTTCCATGGGTAGCATGTCCAAAAGAAGCACTTAAGAAAGCAACCTGGCAGCCAAGGGTGGTGGTGGCACACACCTTTAACCCCAGCACTTAGGAGGCAGAGGCAGGAGGATAGTTCAAGACCAACCTGGTCTACAAGAGCTAGTTTCAGGACAGCCTCCAAAGCCACAAAGAACCCCTCTCTCAAAAATAAAAAAAAATAAAAAAAAAAGAGAGTAACCTGGCTAGGTGTGGTGACACACACCTTTACTCCCAGCACTGAGGAGGCAGAGGCAGGTGAACCTCTGTAAGTTGAGGCCAGCCTGGTCTACATAGTGAGAGCCTGATTCAAAAAAAAAAAAAAAAATCAAACAAATAAAAACAACCCTGAACTGCAACACTAGATAATTACTACTGACAGAATGGTAATAACTGTTAAGTTATTATTCCTGGACAAGTTGTGCTACTATATAACATTTTCACTTTCACATAGAAAAGAACAAAAGAGATTAGCATCAGTCTATGGTGAATTTATATTAAGCTTACTTCAAGATCACAAACATTTTAAAATCACCAAATCACTATTTCCCCACCTTTTCTGGACAATTAGGTTGATGTTTCTCAGGGCAACATACTGCACTTCTGGCTCCCCAGACAGCAGAGTGACAAGTGGAGGCGCTAACTTCTTCAGCAGCATATTGTAGTAATCAGAGTCCTTGGGTAACAACTCTAAAAATTTCATGAGGACTTTCACGGCTGAAAGCACCACGGCAGAGTTGGCATGGGATAGCCGAGGAGTTACTCGCTCACAGATGCTGGGGGTAGAAAGGGAAAATGAGTATCCTGGATTATGGTAACTTTGCTCAATTCATTCCATAAAGTAACGCTTCAGAATTCCAGGGCCCAAGTATCAAGAAATCAAAGATCCAGCTAGAAAAGTCAAAGCTCCATGCTTAGGTCAAAATGGGATCCAACACCGCAAAAGCTTCGTGCCCAGCAGACTATAGGCAGAGCAGGGGCATCAGGAGACTTTAGAAGCCAGCAACAGGGATATTCAAACTGGAAGGGAACTAGCAATCCCCCAAACACTTGCACTATCACCAGTTACCTTCTTGATTTAAGGCCACTGTCTCCCCACATAATGTTAGGGCTCCCTGCCTCACAGCTCATCTCTACTCAAACTATAGGAAGTCAAACCAAGCATCCTGAAAATTAATTCATAGTGAGAGGTGTCACCAACCCATAACTTAAAGAAAAAGTGGTTTGGCAGGTTGGCAGGTAAAACTACACAGCCTCTTGCCTTCAAGCTTACTAGTAAGAAAAACTTGGAAACTGATGGGGTGGTTGCTTTGTTTGGGTTTGGTTTTTAGTTTCAGAATATTACAGAGTATTATTGCAATGTTCTCCCCTTTCTTTTTCTAGCCCCTATTGCCTATTTTTAGACACCTTGTAGAATCTTGATATTCACACTTGAGTGTTCTCTGAAATCAACCTAACTTTGCTAGCTCTTGGGCAACACCACAAGTGACTATTTACAATGTTAAAGAAACAAGATGAGGGGCTGCTTATTCTCTTCTTCCTATGTCCACAAGGCTGACTCCTGACCTCCTCCAGGCCTTTAAAGAAAAGTCCACCCTCTCTCAGAGACCTTCCTGATTACTCTTTTTAAAAAGTATAATTTCAAAAAGTAAAATACAAAATAAAATCCTGCCAGCTGTGCTGTGCACGGCTTTAATTCCAGCTCTTGGGAAGCAGTGGCAGATGAATATGAGTTAAGAGGCCATTGTCTGTATGGTAAGTTTGAGTACAGCCAGGGCTACATATCAAGATCCTGTCTCAAAGAACAAATAAACAAAACAAATATTGAGGCAGGAGGATCACACGTTTTCGGCCAGCCCAGGCTATATGCACAGACCCTGACTCAAAACAAACAAAAACTACGGAGATGGGGGATTCTCTCTATACTCTATTACTCTAAAACATCTGCCATTTTTTGGATCTTTATATTACCTCTGTTAGCAGTCATGACATATGACCTATTATATATTTTACTGAATACCCTTATCGTATAAATTTCTACCCCCACTCCTCAGAGTGGGGGTACATGAGGACCATAATTTTTGTCTGTTTACTGTGGAATCTTCAAAGCCTAGAACAGAACCTAGCACATGGCATGGGATTAAGTATTTGCTGAGTGAATTAATGAATGTAATGTCAATGGCCAACAGAAAATAAAATTCTTCGTAAAGTTCTCTCCAGAATGTAACTGTGCTTTCAATGATGGAAAGAAACTACCAGCAGTATTATTAGTTAAGTCCAGAGGGAATCATTTCCCAGACAAGTGAAGAGAACTTACATTCTAGTAGCTTGGGAATCAGCTTCAGCCAGGCAAGGAAGGTTCTTATCTACCATAATTAAAATATGTCAACTTTAATGAAGAGCCAGAAATTCTTCAGAAGTACTTTGCCTACTCTAGTGCTTATATATACAACATGCTCAATTTAAAAATGGGTAGTAACTCCAACTTTGTAAACTGAAATCTGCAACATGTAAGTGGTAAAGGGCTGAGTGGAACAATCAAGACTTTCTTAAAAGCTCCAAATGTAGTCTAACATGTCTTCTATGCACAATGGCAAGACACGTAGTTAATATACTTAACCTAATACTAAAGTATAGTTATTGTTCAGCTCAAAAACTAGTATGAAGAATCTAACAGAATAGACAGCGTGTCATTACAAGGACAGACATAACTTTTGTTTACCAAATGACCAGGAATTGAGAGGTAGGTGACAATATGAAAGAGGTTTCAGAAGTATACATAGAAACAACCAAATTCTTTTTGGTGTGGTTTAGCACTCACAGTGTCCCTACATCCAGTGAAAACACTTGCTGGGGATAGCAGTGTCCCCTAAATCCTCTGCCTTCCCCAGTCTGATAGTCTCTTATTCAGTCAGGCAAGACCATCACTAATGTCCAGTAAGAAAGACTGACCTCTGAGCTTCCCGGTCATCTTTAGGGTTGTAATTAGACAGGCAGTCCAGGATGAAAATCTGGCCCCATTCAGTGCACTCATTCAGGGCTGTGAGCAGCTTATTGATATTCTGAGGGTTCAGATCAAGTAAGTTGCTGTTTGGGTGAGATTCACTGATCTCAGACAATGCTGCTACAGCATTAGCCACCACCTGTGAAAAGAAACAGATAATAACTTTGACAAACTCAGAAAACCAAAACTATGACACACAAACAGCCTTGGTAAGATCACTTCACAGCTCTCAATTCACTTCTAAATATTTCACCCAGGCAGACAGAAACAGATGAACTGCTTTCAAAACATGCATTCAGCCACCTCTGACAGCACCTACAACTTCCAAGCGATGGACAATCCACAATTAAAGTAATCATGAATTAGCAGAGTCACAGATGATTCACTACTGAAACACTAACCACTGGAGCAACACTCAAAACTGTCGCTAAAATCAAGACGTATCAATACCTATAAAAAACAAAGTTATCCCCCATGGAGGGATACTCCCTTAACCTAGAGACAGGAGAGAAGTCCTAGTCCCTACTTCAAATGACTTGACAGATTTAGTGATCCCTCCTGATTGGTATCACCTTACATGTGGAGTGGGGGAGGAGGGGGGAAGGGAGGGTGATTGGGGTATATGTGAGTGGAAGAGAGAGGGAAAAATGGAGGGAGGTAGAGGGAACTGGGACCAATATGTAAAATAAAAATTAAAAAAAAAAAAGCTAAATTGGTGCTGGTTTATTTACACCTATAATCCCAGCACATGAGTGGCTGAGGTAAAGAGGATACTTTCAAGTTTGGGATTATCATGGGCTAACTACAAAGTGAGCATTAGATAGGCCTAGACTAGAGAATGACACCTCACAAAACAAACAAACAAAGGCAAAGTAAAATCTCAATAAATATCTGCATATTTGCATTATATAACAGAGAAAAATCTAGGCAAGATTAGTAAGTGCATGTGGACAACAGGGAGATGATGACACTGTCAATTATTCAGTAGTATCACATACCTTAGAGTATGACTAAGTAGACTTGAAACCAGAATTCATTAGTACACAATGCTAGGGGAACACACAATCTCCATACCACGTGGTTTGCTCATCGGGAAACCAGGGAAAATTTAATCTACCTCACATATTAATTTTAGCTAGAGGATACAAATTCAGTGATATTATACATTAAGAAATATTTACAAAGCTGGAGGGATGACTCAGTCGTTGGAAGCACTGGCTGCTCTTCCTGGGTTAAATTCCCACATGGTAACTCACAACTGTCCGTAACTCAGGTTCCAGGGGATCTGAGTTACACAGGCATACATGCAGGCAAAACACAAATGCATATAAAATAAGAATAAATCATTTAAATAATGTTCTTCATGTTAAGCATTTAATCCCAGCACTTGGGAGGCAGAGGCAGGTGGATCTCTGAGTTTAGGCCAGCATGGTCTACAGAGTGAGTTCTAGGACAGCCAGGGCTACACAGTGTAACTTTGCCTCGAAAATCAAAAACAAACAAAAATTTCATAAAGCCTTATATATGAAAGTAAACAGAAAGTAAATACCCAAGAGACAGTGATTTAAACACAGTACAGTATAGCAATAGCCATCATTATGTAGAAGATAAGGATGACAGAAACAAATTTTCTTAAGCTATACTTTGGTGATCAGGACAAAAAGCCCCACATGAAAAGAATCAAAGACTTACTTAGTAAATATAAGACATTTTGTTGCCACAAAACAACCTAACCTAGTATGTCATCTGTAATAACATACATGAGCTTCTTTTCTCAAATGCTTTTGCTCACTCCATCCTTGTGCATGAGATCTAGTAAAAGTAGAATGCATAAAGAATGAAACAATGCCTAAAACTCCAGCATGGGAGGTGGAGGCAGGAGGATCCACAGTTCATGGTTATCTTCTGCTCCATAAGAAGTTTGAGGGTAACCTGGGGTACATGGCACCCTGTCTGCAAACAAACAATCCCCAAACAAACCAGAACAACAATCATTGCCAGGTACTTCACATGCAGGGAAAATAATTTATTTCCCCATGCATAGTTGGCTTCACTGACCTTATTTTAGAAAAAAAATTACAATGTCTTATGTCAACTGCTATTTTGACTGCTCTGTCAATAACATCCAACTCTAGGCATCAATTTAAAACAAAGCTCTTACCATAATTACCATTTCTGTCAATGTACCTCCCCACCCCCACCGTCTGTGTGCGTGCACGTGCGTGCAGTTTAAAATTGAATAGAAAACATAGATATTAAAAGATGAGAACTGAGGGACTAAAAATAGACACAGAGAGAACAGAACGATACTAAACACAACGAGGAATTAGAATCCCCTAGTTACCATTATAGGCAATTAGAAATTAAAGCAAGTGTGTAATGTAGCTAGTGAAGGGTAAGCTATGATGCTTAAATAGGCAATATCCACTTACTGTCATATTAAAACAAGAAAGGAAATACTGAAGAGTCAGCCTAATAAAAATATACAGAAAGTTCAGATCAGAGGATCATGCTGAACAAAGCCTGTTGGAGGGAAGAAGTCACTGATCAAGTCACTGCCACAGTGACAGGGGCGAAAAAATGCTCTCGCACCCTACACCAGACTTCCTGTTCCTGTAAAACTCGGGGGGAGCGGGGGGAGGGGGCTGCTTCTGCCTCCCCACTGTCATCTTCCAATCAACTCAGACTCTTGGGTTTCCAGAAATTACCCAAAGCTGCTTGTGGTGGGATGCTGCTACATTCTCTTTCTTGGTCAGTAAAGTGTGCTCCCCACCTGTGATGAACTTGACACAGTCAGTTACACTGTATCTGAGGCAGATGAAGAAAAAGACTGAGTTCATGTGGACAAGTGGGTAGCTGGTGTACACCAGCTTCTTTCTTGTCAATGTTTCTACAACCTATATTTCTTTGAAATTTTGTATAATGCCACTTGGTTTTGAAAATAAAATTTAAAGCAGAGTGATAAATTAGAATTTACTCTTTCCCAAAGAACCTTCTCCAAAGAAGAATACATCACTGTAGGGACATGGTAAAAAGTCCCCAAGAGCAAACTCAGTCAGTGCTAAGCAGCTCAGTGTCCCAACAGTGAAGCAAAGATTCACTTCCCTCAGTCACAGCATCACTTTGAATCGGAACTATTAAATCTAATATTTCCTCCCTAGGAAATTATCACTGATCTTAGGAATGCTGCTATAATCTCCGAATGACTAAGAGCTCTGAAGGAAGTTTCCTTTAAAAGTACATCCGTAAAAGTACATCCGTAGCCACACGTGGCAGCACACACCTGTAATCCCAGCACTCAGGATTCGGAGGCAGGAGAATTAAGAATTCAGGGCCACCCTTAATTACATAAGCCCCTTCAAAACAACACAGGGAGAGGGGAAAGAACATATAAATGTGAGGCTGAGCTTTCTGAACACACAAACTGATTTCTAAAATGCTGGCATCTAGGGCTGGAGAGACGGCTCAGCAGTTAATGAGCTGGTCTTTAGAGGACCCAGGTTAGATTCCTAGCACTCACATGAATGCTTACAATCACATCTTCTTACACACACACACACACACACACACACACACACACACACACACACACACACCTATCTCACATGACTAACTGGGAAGAAGGTGGCAATAATGACAGGGGTGAGATAATAAGGGGGCACCTATGATCAAAATATATGACAAATCTGTATGAAAAGTAAATAATATATTTACAATATGAATAAAATTTAGTCTAAAATTATTTGAAAAGCTTTTAAAAATTAATTTATTCTTTTGACAAGTTCACACATGCTTATAATGCATTCGTTTAAATTTTTCTTTTTAAGATTTATTTTATATACATGAATGTTTTGCCAGTATGTATGTATATGTAACACATACATGCCTATTGCCCAAGAGGGTCAGAGGAGTTCCCCTGAAACTAGAGTTACAGTGGTTGTGAGCCACCACAGGGATGCTGGGAATGGGATCCAAGTCCTCTTAGCCACTGAGTCTTCTCCAACCCTAAAATACAATCTTTTCACACTCATCACCCTAACCTCTTATCTCACCATCATGTCCTTTTGTTTTCTCTCTTAATCCCACAAATTTTTCAAATGAAAGTGTTACCATTAAAACAGCAATCTTTCTAGAATTACTAAAACCTACCACCTAAGGTTTGTTTATTCTACACTGAGCTCAGCATTAATGTTTTGAGAGCCGCCGTCTAAAGTTCACAACAGCTCTATGCGTAAGCTCTTTGTCATTTCCATTTTGAAGATGAGGACACCAAAGCTTAGGGAAAACACACAGCTAAGAAGGATCAGAAACAAGGTAGACAAAGAAATGTGCTTTACCAATTAGTTTACCCTTTATGGGAGGCTGCTGGGAGTGCTGGAAGGCCTGGGAAAAGGGGGAGGATGGAGAGACCACAGGGGTCTGTATTAAGCCAGAGGGGCTAAGAACTAAGCTCAACACTAAAGAGCAAAGCACACGTGGTACAGCTGCTAAGGGACTCTCTCAAACAGTAGGTCCTAATATAAATGTTGGCTGTAGAAAGAAAATCCAAGATGCTGGAGAGCAAAACAAATTAATCAAGGAAGAGACTAACTCTGAAGAACACTCCATTCAAAAGTGCTTGTCTTCCTGCAAACATACTTCCTGCAAACATGCTTCTAAAATTCTGGTATTTGTGAAGAAATTGTGGAAGCCATTTTCCTGCAGCTCCCAGTGTGTCTTCTTTCTGAAGACAAAATTACTTACAAAGTGGGCTAGTAAAAGCCACAACTGAAAGTATGCTTAACTCTAATGTTATCACAAGATTTTATTCTATCAAAATGCATGGGTATAAAATTAATGTGGATAATGTTGATCTTGGCCTAAAGTCTACTTCATAATTATAGTAGCAGCTACCTTCTGGCCTTATGCAAGATATTCTACTTTAACACCTCAACTTGTTGCTATAAAGTGTCACCAACAGTCAGGAGTGATGGCAATCCTAGTCCTCAAGAGACTGAGACATTGAGACTGACATGACAGTTCAAGGCTGACCTAGGCTGAGTAGTGAATTCCAACACATTGACAAACATCAATGTCAACTCTTGGGAAGTGTGTGTGTGTGTGTGTGTGTGTGTGTGTGTGTGTGTGTGTGTGTGTGTTAAAATACCTCTCCTCTGCAGGGGAAGCTTAGACCAGCAAACTAGGTATGCATGTTCTCTTCTGACCTGATACAGATCTTCCAGGATTATCTGGATTTCAAATCCCATGTCTTCACCAACAAACAAAGCACCTGACTGTTGTGCTTTCCAGTGCTTACACCCTAAAATTTAATGTTTCATAAGGAAGAATTTATATGAGTGGAGAGGCAACTTTTCCCCTTCAATCTAGAATTGCTTGTAGGAGTTAGAATTTATTTTTTGCCTCAATCTATTCTTAGCTCCACTGAATATTTAATAGGTTTCCACAGGGTACAAGATATTCTGCCTATCTAGTTGGTACTTAGAACTTTATTACCTTATCTGTCTTTAGATAGAAGATTTCAAAGATGGTTGCTCAGAATGACAGAGTGAACCACAAACAATGGGAAAAACACACTGGTACATAAAACTGGTATTGCCAGGACAAGTGAGATGACTTTGAACATAATGACATTTAAAACCAAGAGCCCAAAGACCTAAGTTTGATCTCTGGAACTCACATGATGGGAGAAGAGACTCACAGCTCATGATCACACACACATACTAATTAAAATAGAAAAAAAAAATAGTACCACCATATAGACTCAATTATAGAATCTTTTTAAAAGGGTGCCAGATGGTGCTGCTTGGGAAAGTAAAGCAAAAAGTGGGGTTCATCTTCTAATAATGGTGGTGACACCTTACTGGAAGACATTGTCCACGCCCTTCAATATCTACTCCTAGAAAGTGGCTGAACAATCCCGGATTGATATGCCTTTAAAAAGTATAAATTATGCCAGGTGTTGGTGGCACACGCCTTTAATCTCAGCACTCAGGAGGTGAATCTCTGTAAATTTGAGGCTTGTCTGGTCTACAGAGCGGATTCCAGAACAGGCTCCAAAGCTACAGAGAAACCCTGTCTCAAAAAAACAAAAAACAACAAACCAAAAAAAAAAAAAAAAAGAAGGAAAGAAAGAAAGGAAGGAAGGAAGAAAGAAAAAAAAGAAAAGAAAGAAAAACAACAAAAAAGTGTAAGTTATAAGTTTCATCCTTTGACCTTCTGCTCTACATTGAAGGATAAAAAGCCAAGGCCATGGAAGAAGATAAACAGGTAAGACCTCAGAGCACAGACTGAAGCAGAATTTTTGCCAGGAAAAGATGATACCTAATTCAGGCAAATTCCAACTCTCTTTGCAGTCATAAAAATTTAACAACAACAACAAACAGAAAGAATAATTAACTATCTCTTAGTGTGATTCATCTTCAAAGAAATATTGTACCAGACAATATGGGTGTGGTGACCCATGCCTATGCTCAGACAAGACAGTGAAACCTTGTCTCAGATAAAGAAAAAAAAAAGTCAAGTGGTGTCAAATGCCTGTAATCCCAGCACTTGAGAGGCAAAAGGATAGAGTTCAAGGCCAGCTACATAGCAAGGAAGAAGCCATCCTAAATAGATGAAGCCTTACTTCAACACACAGGCAGAATGTTGGAGAATGTACTTTAAGGAAAATGGCCAATAATCCTCCATCTTCTCAGTACCAATACTTAGTAACCAATCACTCAATTTAAATGAGCTTAATTAGTAATAATCAATCTATCATTTGGGAGCTGATTCCATTTCATTACATAAACAAAATTTAAGATGCCAAGAAGGAAATAAACTCTAACTTGAGGTGGGGCTGTAGCTCAGAAGTAGGGTACTTGCACAAGATTCATGGTTTAATCCTCAGCACTGCCAAAACCAAAGAAAAAAAACAAAATTTTTAAGAGATATATTCTAGCTGCTAAATACACAAAACATAATCAATTTCTATCCTAGAGTTCTTTGAGTACAATAGTTGGTCAATAAAGATCACTAAGATTCAGTTTTATTTTCATATAATAATGACTATCTAAAAAACTAATCCTAAAAATAAACAAAACTACCTAGGGATATATAATATACAATCTACACATTACACAAAACCATTTTCCACAACTACCCTTGTCTCCAAAGTAACACGTATTAAGCATGCCTTGGAAAGGGCTCATTTCAAATGCTACCCTCTTTATAAACACACAACGGATTACCATTGGATTTGAATCTGCTATGAGATCCCGTAGAGAATCCAGAAATCCCTGATCTTCCACCATCTGGGCATTGATATCATGGAGTTTTGCCACACAGACTGCTGCAGTTTTCCGAACATAGGGGTCTTCATCTTTCAAGCACTTGCGGAGGGGCTCACAGAGATATTCTGTAATCTTGTCCACCCGGATGCACCCCATGGTCCTAACTGCTAAGGCTCGAATCAAAGGATTAGGATCTTCACAATCCTACCAAGAAAAAAAAAGTTCAACTACATGAATACAAGATGATTAGAAGTAAGCACTCTAGTTGACATAAACCACAAGTTTCTAGTATGTTCTACATAAGAACTCAATCTCTCATGCTATTCCTTTCCTAAAGGTCTTAGTTGTCTACCTAAGAGCTTAGAGGGAATTTTTATTTTTTCTTTAAGAAATTTATCAGGGCAGAGGTCACACAGAGGCTAAGGGCACTTGTTCTTGCAGAGGACCCAGATTTGATTCCCAGCATCCACACAGCAGCTCACAATCACCCATAACTTCAGTTCCAGGGGATCCGATGATGCTCTCTTCTGACCTCCATAGGCACCAAGCAAGTGCAGGGTACACAGATATGCTTGTAAACAAAATACTCTCACACATTAAATAAATCTAAAATAAAATAAGATTTGTTTATAAGTGTAACAGGTGCCAAATGCTTAATTATGTACAGAGCCCACAGAGCCCAGAGGAAGGTTATCAGAGCCCCATGTGGGTGCTGAGAACAGAACTTGGGAACTATGGAAGAGCAGCAAGTGTTCTTAACTATTGAGCCATGTCTCCAGCCACAAAAAAAAATCTGATTAAGTTCTGCATACACACAATGAGGAAAGGTCCAATAGCACTCAATCTTAGACTAGGCAAAATCCTCTCAAGTTTTTAAGGCCATCCCTAGAACTATTAGTAGACTTGCTCTTGAACAGAAAGGATCTTTTTTCTTCTATTCTTGTTCAGGAAAAAAAAGATAGTGATTTGGGAAGGTTGTGTCCCCTCCACTGTCAATCTGTAAGAACCAAGTAAAAGAGAACACAATTTCTAGAGGGCTACAGAACAAAACAAAGATGTGCTATGATCTGACTGGGGCCTAACAGAAGCACATCTCCAGCTAGCAGCAAAGTGGGCTTTCTGAGCTCCTAAGCAGCAAGCAGTCTCCTTTATAAGACATTCTTTCAAATACAGCACTGGCAAAACACTGACAAAGAATACTTTCTTCTCTTCTTAGGGTTTACTTATTTGTTATGTATACAATGTTTATTATACATACAGTGTATACATATGCCTGCATGCCAGACAGAGCACCAGATCTCATTCTAGATGGTTCTGAGCCACCATGTGGTTGCTAGGAATTGAACTCAGAACCTCTGGAAGAGCAGCCAGTGCTCTTAATCTCTGAGCTGTCTCTCCAGCCTTTCTTTTCTTTTTCGGACTTTTGAGACAGGGTTTCTCTGTATAGCTCTGGTTTTCCAAAAATAGACTGGTCTTGAACTCAGAGATCCACCTGCTTCTTGACTCCTGGAGTGCTGGGATTAAGGTATGTACCACCACCTCCTAGCCAAGAATACTTTCCTAAAATTCCTATATCAAAAATTTCTTTAGGCTGGTCATGGTGGTATATGCCTTTAATCCTAGCACCCAGGGGGTAGATGCAGGTGGATCTCTGAGTTTGAGGCAAGCCTGGTCTATATACCAAATCCTAGAATAGCCACAGCTAAACAGTAAAACTTTGTCTCAAAATAAGAAAGAAGAAAAATGTTTTTAAGCATGTACATTTATGTCCAACCCTTTTAAAAATTTAAACAAAAAACTTCCCCATAATATATTTTACCTACCCAAGAATCATTTGACCAAAAAAACCAAAATAAAACAAAAAGAAGGCATGGTCTATGTAAATGCAGAAAAACATGAGGGGGAAAAAAGCCTATAAAAAGACAGTTATCAGTTTTTTTTTGGGGGGGGGCTCTTTGTTTTGTTTTGTTTTGGTTTTGTTTTTCAAGACAGAGTTTCTCTGTAGCTTTGAGGCCTATCTTAGAACTCACTTTGTAGACCAGGCTGGCCTTGAACTCACAGAGATCTGCCTGTCTCTGCCTCCAGAATGCTGGGATTAAAGGTGTGCATCACCACTGCCTGGCTATCAGTTATAAGTTAATTTTGGATTGTCTGGTGCTTTTTAAATGAAGAATATATTTCAGACAGAAGGGGTATTAATGTGAATAACCCACTACCAGGCTCATCACAACTAATGACAGAAAACTGACCACTCAGTTGTATTAAGGAAACTGTGTCAGTGCTTATTTATTTAGGTTTTCTGAGACAGGGTCTCCTGTTGCTAGGCTGGCTTCAAACTCACTAAGCTTGGCTTTGTCAGTTTCTAAAGATGTAACAATAGTAGTGAGGTAATGATTTAAAAACAGATCTTAACCAGGTGTGGTAGCACATGCCTAGAATTCAGCACATGGGTGATAGAACAGAGTAAGAAGAGGCTGAGGCACAAGGATCAGCCTGGGCTAGAGAGTACCACCCTCCTCCAGGGAGAACATAGGGTGGGACTGAGATTGTGTGGCTTTTATTCTGACAAATGTAAGCATGAAAGTGATGCTGAGAAAGGGGTTGTGTTCAGGAAATATAAATTCAACAATAGTGGCCATGGGTCAGTAATTAGTTATTTTTAAAAAAAAAAAAATCACAGATGAATATTTTACTACTTATTTTATGTGAATATTTTTAAATTTGCATAATAAAATAGTTACTTATGGGGCTGACTCGAGGCTTAGCAGTTAAAAGTACTTGCTGCTTTTCTAGAGAATCCATGTTCAGTTCCTAAAACCCATATCAGACATTTGAACTAACTTTAACTCCAGCTCCAAAATCTTCTTTTGGCCTCTGCACTCTTACACAAATAAATAACAAAATAAATCTTTAAAAAAAATAGTTAACCAAATGTTATAAATGTTATTTGCTAAAATCAAAGACAAGCAGCACCTCCTACAGGAGCATTTCTGAGTCATAATCCTAACTTTCACAAGATATAACAAATCCTCAGGTAACAATATGACAGTATGTCCAACCTCTGCAGCAATATCCAATATGATGAAATCCCCAACCTCTGTTAACCTTGGGGGTACACACTGAGGTTCACCTGGCTTTCTTTTATTCATCTGGCAAGGATAGATGTACCAAGCCCCACTGATGGAAGGCTTGCCATATGGTTTCCATGTGCCTGGACACTCTGTGCTGGTGTATAGAATGCTTACAATGTGAACACTGCTGCTGCTCACTGCTTAACTTCTCTACAGACTTTGTCCCTTGAAACACAGGTTGCTTATCTGCAATGCAGACACAAACTATATCAAAAGTCACTTCTGAAGGGTTGCATGAGGTGGAGATGACTAAGTCCTTGGGAAACTACCTTCACAAAGCTGTTGACAGCCATGATGGCCATGTCTGGCTGACTCTTGGCATAGTTCATCAGGTAGAGGTACACAAGCTTCTTTAGCTCCAGGTTGTCAGTCTGCATACAGTTCACCACATCTGGAAAAAGAGAGCTGAGGAGGAGAAGGAAGAGAAAATCAAGTGAAGCAGCGTCAGGGCTAAGCTGTTCTACAGATAACGACATGGCAGCCTTGATTCTAGAACGATTTGACAAGAGGACAATGGTACAATGGTGACAATTCATTTTCATGGAAATAAGTAACTAAAAACATAAAAATAAGCTGGGTGGTGATGGCGCACATGATGGCGCACACCTTTGGTCCCAGCATTTATGAGGAAAAGGCAGGTGGATCTCTATGAGTTCGAGGCCAGTCTGGTCTACAAAGCAATTTCTAGGACAGCCAGGACTGTTACACAGAGAAACCCTATTCAAAAACCAATAAACAAACAAAGTATATTGGCTGCCAGGTCTCTAAACTGTTTTGTTTTGTAGTGCATAGGTTGAACTCAGGGCCTTGTGCATTATAAGCAAGTACTTCACCACTGAGCTACATCCTCAGCCCTCTCAAAAGTTTTTGTGGAGGGAAAAAAAACTATTACAAAAAATTTGAGAGCAACAGAATGAGACCAACATATACATTGCCTACAAATGTATATGTTCATCTTGATTCACATATGCCCTCAAACCTCTTCTCACTACTGATTAGCTACTCTAGATACTTTGTTCAGTGATGGAGTGATGAGGTCCTCACACATGCTAGGGAAGTGCTCTGTCACTGAGCTATATTCCAAACCATGAGATTATTTTTAAATGAATCAGAAAGTATATTTCTTACTGAGCTACATGCCTAGTGCTTAGCTCTATGAGCAGTGTCAGGCTATATATAGTTTAGATTGACCAGAAATTTACTATGTAGACCAAGATAACCTTGAACTCGCTGTCCTCCTACTTCAGTTTCCCAAGTGCTGGGATTTCAGATGTGTACCACCACACTCAGTTTACATTACGTTGTTTCACTATAATAATTTAGGTATATTCTAAGAAAAAAAATTAGCTTTATCAAACCAAAAGAAAAACTATAACAATTTTCCATATCAGTTCACAGTGGGGTCAAATCACTCCAACTTTTTACTGCTCATTTTCTTACAGCCTTAAGCAGAAGAAATTTCGGTGGCTCCCACGTCCTTGTGATATGACCCTATATTTTCAAGTGTTTCTATGATTTCTCAAATCTTCAAGTTTGAAATTCCTAATCAAGATCTGGAATCAATCATTCATTTCTCTAAGCTGTCCTGATTCCCTTTGGGGAGAATTCATGAATTTATTTACTTCTTTAAAAATTATACATTTATAAACTGAAGCATTATCAAATATAAATGGTCTATTCATTTCCCAAGTACTAGCCATCATTTCATAATTTACCATTCTCGTATAAGGAAAGAAATGTCTACCTACACTCAAGAAGTAGCACCATTAGCCTAACAGCACTGAACTTCCAAGTCTGCCTTCTAAAATAAGCCTTATTTTACAAATCAAATTAACTAGAAAGTTAGCAAATGGCCTTCCCAAAGTTTTATTTACAAATACTTTGTATATTCTAAATAATTCTACTTTCTTACAAATATAGGGGAAAAAAAGCCAAATGTTAGTATATTTTGTACAGTATAAGCCTTGTACACATACAAAAGTAGAATATAGAAACTTTTTAAAGTCATAAATATGGTGTGATTTAAGAAAATATTTAGCCAGGCATGTCATGCATGCCTTTAATCCCAGCACTTAGGAGGCAGAGGTAGATGGATCTCTGGTTTACAGAACTAGGTCTAGGAGAGGCTGCAAAGTAATACAGAGAAACCCTGTCTCAAAAAACAAAACAAAAAAGAAGAAGAAGACAGAAAGGAAGAAAGGAAGAAAGAGAGAAAGAAAGAAAGAAAGAAAGAAAGAAAGAAAGAAAGAAAGAATGAAAGAAAGAAAGAAAGAAAGGAAGAAAGAAAGAGAAAGAAAGAAAGAAAGAAAGAAAGAAAGAAAGAAAGAAAGAAAGAAAGGAAAGAAACTATTTAAGTGTATCTGTATGTGCAGATATGGAGGTCACTAGTTTTAGGCATTAGTTTTCTCCTTGATCTATGTGGATCCTGGTGATTGATTTCAGGTAATCAGGCTATATCTCTGGCCCAGAAACTGATGCAGAAAAACTGATGGTGGCAAAACCAATAAATGATTACAAAATGTTACCCAACAGAATACTTATTCTACCAACCTACACAAGAAAATTGATGCTGGGCACACTGGTGCATGCATGTAACCACAGCTCCTGGGAGGCTGAGGCAGGAAGGCTGCAAGTTCAAGGCCTATCTGTGTTTCAGGGAAAGTTCAAAGCCAGCCTCAGCAATGTAATGAGATCCTCTCTTGAATAAAAAGAGAAAAGAGGGCTGGGAAGGAGTTTAATGATGAAGGGTCTACACAGTGAGTTCCAAGACATTGCCTCAAAAATAAAATGATAAGCTCATAACATAAATTATTTTAAAGCGAATATTTTAATTAATAAGATGGGAGTGCTTTACATTTTACTTATTTATTGTATGCATCTGTTTATGGGTTCTTATGCTACAGCACATATGTGGAGATCTGAGACAACCCGTCAAAAGTGGTTCTCTGCTAGGTTCTGGGGAACTAATGGATCGTAAGGCTCCATAGCAAATGACTTTACCCACTAAGCCACCTCATCAGCCTCTTATTTACACATTCATAAATCTCTACAGTATCTAAGTAGAAACAACAGAATGCTCATGTCATTTTCTCTGTTGTGGAATGTTTTAGCTGAAGTATACGAAGAAAACTCAACTTCATATAAAGATGACTCAGAAAATGAAGAACCAGTTCAGTATCTTTTCAAATAAATGGATAGTGTTCTCTCTATATATTTATTTTATTTATAGTAGTCTTTTGTATGTATGTGCACCGCATGTATGACTGATACCAAAGGAGGTCAGAAGGTGTTGAGAGTGTTGCACATCCTGGGTTCTGAGAACTGAACGTCAGTCCTTTGCAAGAGCAAGAAGTACCCATAATCATTGAGCTATTTCTCCAGCCCTCTAATCACACACAGTATATTAAAAACACAGCTTCAACAGAGAGAGAGAGAGAGAGAGAGAGAGAGAGAGAGAGAGAGACAGAGACAGAGACAGAGACAGAGACAGAGAGGCAGAAAGACAGAGAGGGGGGGCAGAGAGACAGAAAGAGAGGCAAAAAGACAGAGAGGGAGAGACAGAGAGAGGCAGAGAGACAGAGAGAGCAAATGAGAACAGGATGACTCAACAAGTAGAGTGCTTGCACATGGGCCAGATGACCAATTGACCTGATTTCATCCCAGGACTCTGTGTCAGGAGAGAAGAGACTCTAAAGAGCTGTCCTCTAACTTCTACAGGCACATACATATATAAATTAAAACAGTACATACCTTTTGAATAAAATAAAATTTTACTGCATCATGAATGACAGTCCTAAATGAAATTTTTTTTTCTCATAACTTCTTTTTTTCTTGGTAGTGAAAAATAGAATGAATATGCAGGCCAGTGCCACTGCCTGCATTCACGGTAAGATACTGGCAATTCCACCCATGGCTGCTTCCTCTCAGCTCAGAATGGTCACAGGGCAAAGAGCTTCCAAGTATTATAAGAATACCTTTGATCTCACAGACCTTAGAAAACTGTGGGGCCTGCAGATGACCTTTACTCATTTTAGTCTCACTAAATCACAGAGATCAAAGCAGTTTTGGTAGTGCTCGTTTTCACCTGGAATCTGACAACAGACTGTAGAGCTGTAAAGCAGAGGGCATTGGCTTAACCCAGTTAAAGAGCATTCAAGCTCTGTATATTTTTACCATCTTCTAAAACTGCCTCAGCCAACAGATTTGTAACTGTGCCAGGACTAAAGACAGTTTATGCAAAACCTATATGCAACAAAAATGTAAAAAGCAAACTAATAAAACACTTAAGTTAGAGCTAATATAAAAGCATGTAGATGCTGGGTAGTGGTGGCACATGCCTTTAATCTCAGCACTTGGGAGGCAGAGGAAGGTGGATCTCTGAGTTCGAGGCCAGCCTGGTCTACAGAGCCAGTTTCAGGACTGCTAGGGTGCTAGGGTTGTTACACAGAGAAACTCTGTCAATCAAATAAATAAATAAATAAATAAATAAATAAATAAATAAATAAATAAATAAATAAATAAAAAAAAATAAATAAATAAATAAATAAATTGTGCTTCCTTGTAAAGCTTTTAATGGGGCAACCCCATTTTCATAGGTTTTATGTGTTTAGTGTTTTCGAGATAGAGTTGCTATGTTGCCCAAGTTAGGCACCACAACTCGGGCTCAAGCAACCCTCTGCCTCAGCCTTTCAAGCAGCTGGAAGTATAGATAGGCACCACTGTACCTCAGCGGTCAATGATTTTATAGGAAAGCAGTAAGAGCTACAAAAATGGGGTACAGCTCTCTACAGTGTAAGAGTCACCACCCTTACCTAACATCCTTCCCCACGGTCATAGCAGCAATCACCTTCTTCACAGCCTCTTTCCTCTTTTCTTTCTTTTCATTGTTGAGTTCAGCTTTTAATTCAAAGATTTCTCCTAAAAGAGATGAGAACAAACAGGTAGGATCTCAGGACTAGAGAATGGGGAGAACACTGCAATATGAAATAAAACCAGGATAGCAAGGCAGCCACCCAAAGATTATTTAAAAAAAAAATATGGGATGTGCAATTCAAAACCCTAGAATATTAGCTGACCCACCAATAAAGACTACATCAGTAAACTGTTAAAGCCTTTTAAATCACAGGCTTTCAAAATGCAACACAGACCTTTCTTTAGAAAGCCTAAGAACATCAGGCAGTGGTAGGGTACACCTTTAATCCCAGCACCAGGGAGGCAGAGGCAGGTGGATCTTTGTGAGTTCCAGGACAGCCAGAGCTACACAGAGTATCTAAGGAATGATTTCATAGCAGAATTTAAAGACTCAAAAAGAAAATAAATGTAAGGTAGGGAGCTGGCTTGGAAATCAATGTTTATAAACTAAAAGAGAAACAATTTTAAGACTAAATAAATTAGACTCAAAAACTACATAGTTTATTATTTACAGATGTGGACTTAGCATACTTCCTCCCCTCTCAAGATTTATTTAAGTGTGTAAGTTCTTTGCATGTATGTCTATGCACCACATGCATGCCTAGCACCATCAGAGGCCAGAAGGTGTCGGATGCCCTGGAACTAGCGTTATGGACAGTTGGGTGATAGGAACTAAACTCAGATCCTCTCTAACAGTAAGTGCTGTAAATTGCTGAGTCATGACTCCGGCCCCCAGCATTTACTTCCTAGTTTTGGCTCTCAGCACTTACATGGTAGCTTATAACTGTGTGTAACTCTAGTTCCAAGGAGCCTCATGGCCTCTTGCCTCTGCAGGCAGCAGGCACACATATACCAGCAAAACACTGACACACATAAAAATAATAGCTTTTTAAAGGACAGCTTTGGGGACTTGACTCTCCTTCCACCTAGTTAAGACAGTCTTTTTGGGGGAGGGGAGGGAGGTTCGAGACAGGGTTTCTCTGTATTGCTTTGGAGCCTGTCCTGAAACTAGCTCTGTAGACCAGGCTGGCCTTGAACTGACAGAGATCCACCTGCCTCTGCCTCCTGAGTGCTGGGATTAAAGGCGTGCGCCACCAATGCCTGGCTAAGATGGTCTTTCTTGTTTCTGCTGCTGTGCTATGTACTCGGGTGATTCTCCTGTGTCAGTCTCCCGTGCTGAAGCAGGAATAATGGGATTACTGATGCATATGGTACCATCAACTTTACTATGTGGGTTCCTGGGATTTAATCCAGATGGTCAGGCTTGCATAGCAAGCACTTTTCCCTACTGAGATATCTCACTGTAAGAAATGTTCAAAAATACCAATGCTTTGAATCTACCCTGGTCCAAAAGAACTGGACTGTAAAGAGCTCTTAGTTTGTAAGTGATCCTAATGTACAACCACAGCAAAGTTAAAAAAGAAAGAAAGAAGGAAAGAAAAAAGAAAAGGAAAAAAGAATCAGTCTAGTGCTAGACTGCATTACTGGTATGAAGTAAGAGTCTACTTCTAACAGGACTTGAAGTCCACTCACAGGAGGGAACTCATGCTTGGTACTGTGGTGTTTGCATGAGAATGCCCCCATAGACTCACATGTTTGAATACTTGGTCCCCAGTCTGCAGAACTGTTTGGGAGGACTAGGCTCTATGCTCTTAGTGACAGAAGTGTGTCACTCAGGAAGGGCTTTGATGTTTCAAAGAGCACCATTCCCATTGTTCCCTCTCTGCTTCCTGTCTGGGCCTGGATGTGAACTCTCAGCTGCTGCACAATAGCACCATATGCCTAACTGCATGCCATGACGACATGGTGGCAAACTTGTCTCTCTCCAAAACCATAAACCCCAGAGAAACTCCTCCTTCTATGCCCTAGTCATATTATTCTGTCAGAGCAATAGAAAAGTACTAATACAGTACTGGAAACCTGGTCAAAGGCCAAGACCAGGGAGGTCATAGGCCATAGTGGGCAATCTATCACTGTCATTCTGCTGTTGGCCAACTGTCTTCTACACATTTACATTTACACTTAGAGGTTAGTGCTGTTCTCAACATTGGTCAGAAAAGCTTATTTGCGTAGACATTGGTTAATGCAAAGACAAAATTATTCAGTGCTGAGAATAAGTGACCAAATCTTCAGCCCTAACTGGAATACTTACATCAACTATCTCACCTGCCCCATGGCTCAGAGACCACCACAGAAGAATGCGTAGTGGAAACAATATATAAGCTGGAAGACGGAGAAAGGGTCGTGAAATGCCCTTTCTATGCACAAGCTGGCCAATGCATTCATTAACCACAGTACCTGTGGTTATGTGCACAGTAAGAAGCCAGTCAATGCTAAAGCATGGATGGGGGAGGGGCTCACAAAGCCCTAGCTGTGGGGCTGTTGGCGGCTGAATAAAGACCATAAAGTTGGGAGGGGGACATGTTAAAAACAGGAGGGGGAAGTAGGTGCCTGACATGAACAAGATACATTATACATGCATGAAATCACAATAAATACATACGGACTAGTGATATGACTAAATGGTTAAAGGTGCTTCAGAACCAACATGGTGGAGAACCAACTTTTGAAAGTTGTCATCTAATTTGCATGTCTGCTATGGCACACACACACACACATCTACACACAAATAAACACAATAAATATAAATATAAGGGGAAAAAATAACCACTACCAGGTCTCAGCCTCAATCAATCAATTCAATGTGGCCCAGCATGGTGGCACATCTGTAATCACAGCATTTAGGAGGCAAAGGCAGGAAGACTGCCACAAGTTCAAGATCAGCCTTAGTAAGTTACTACTACTTAATAAGTTCCAGGCCAGGTAGGACTATATGAGATTCTCGGTGAGAAGAAAAAAGGAGGAGAAAGAGTGAAGCTTAAAATGATATAAACTAAGGCCATTTCTAAAGGCCAAGTTTGAATGACTACTCAAGAGATGTCAAAGATTGTTACCATTGTTTTAAGGCACCATCTCTAGCCTCATCTGCCTTGAGAACATGGAAGACAAAATAAAAAGGCACTGGTCCTCTCATCAGACAGAGAAGGAGTTGGTGAATGGAAGGAAGGCTGCCCCACACCATACATTCATTCCTACTCCCATCTCTTGCTTCTATGGATATCCCCCACCTTTTGGTGTTGGTTTTGTTTGTAATAGGGCTTGTTATGTAACCCTGACTGGCCTGGAATTCACAATGTAGACTAAGATGGACTCTTAACTCACAGGCAATCTGCCTCTGCTTTCAGTGTTTTGGGATTACAGGTGTGTGCCACCTCACCCATCTTTTCCAACTACCCCTCCAAACTTGACTACAGTATTGCCTCCTTGTCCACCACCTTCTAGACTGTTCTCAATGTTCATTTTACCTGGATGTCATCCTCCGGGCTGCACACTGTGTGATCTCCCTGAAGCCCCTGACAGGAAGTATATCAACAAGAGACATAGAAATGGAGCACAAAAAAGCTTGTTTATCAATATCCATCCTCAGCAGGCAAGCAAATTGTTCTAAAAATCACTATTCCATTTAATTGACAACTACAGAAATAACACTGGCAGCTTTAAAAGCATCATTCTTCACTGAGACCTGTGCTGCCAAATGCAGTTCTCAGGGCTCCCATCATTACTTCTGGAACAGTGAAGGACAAACAGCAGGGTTTCAGAAAGTCTGAATTGTGAGCGCAGCAGGAGCTGCAGAATGGAAACAGGACGTAACTGAAATGATTTCAAAACCAAGCACAAATGTAAAGGATCTGCTCCAGAGGCAGTAGGCGGGCCTGGTGGGCAGCACAGGAAGCAGAAGGAACAGGGTCTATCCATTTTTGAAAAACATGATGTTATCTAGCGGTGATTCAATTTGTATGCCTCAAACTTTTATAAATGTCGTCTGCACCTTTACAAGAGACAGTATGATGAACTGATGAGTTTTAAAATCCTGTGAGAAAAAAGGCCAGGTGTGGTGTGGGACTTTGATCCCAGCACTCAGGAGGCACAGGGGGGCGAGTGTCCGTGAGCTCTAGGCCAACCTGGTCTACAAACTGAGTTTCAGGATAGCCAGGGCTACATACCAAGACAAAAAACCATCTCAAAAAACAAAACAAAAACTTTCTATATTGTTATGGACAATATGATGGTCACCAAAGCACAGAAAGTGTTAGCAGAAGAAAAAGTAATACATATCCAAATGATTAAGTAGTTGGTGGAAAAGAATAAGCACTTAATGTGTGTGGTCTTTATTACTGTGTGCCTGTGCACAGCTGTACATGTGAGATGTATGTGTGGGTGAGATTGCCATACCAAGTGTATGGAGAACAGGGGACAACTTTGTGGAGCTGGCTTTCCCCTTCCACCTTAACATGAGCCCCAGCAAACAAACACAGGTTGCCATGCTTGTTCAGCAAGCACCTTTACTAGATGAGCCATTTCAATGCCCTGCTTGATTTTGAGACAGGGTCTTGCTATGTAGCCCTATCCAGTCTCACAAGCATCTGCCTCCTATGTGCAGAGATTCTAAGCATATGCCACCATGACCAGCAGGCCTATGTATTTTTTGTGAGGTGTAAATAATATAGATAGAGAAGAAACAGATGGATCTATAAGGACAGGTCCTAGGAAAGCCAAAGTATCTTGCATACACACTTTATTACCCAACCCCATTCCCTCCACTAGTCAAATCTACCAAGTGTTGCTAGCAGCTAAAAATGGTTCTCATAATTGGCAATACATTTAAAAAGTCTGTAGAGCTTTTAAAATCTCAATATTCAGCCTAGCATGGTGATGTATGCATGTTTGTAATCCCAGCACTTGAGAGGATGTCCGAAGGGTGAATTCAGACTAACCTAGGGTATATAACAAAATTCTAGGGCAACTTTGCTACTTAGTGGTAAGACTATCTCAACAGTAAATAAAACAGATTAGATAGCAAAAATCAGAATAGGGATTAGAGAGATGGCTCAGAGGTTAGGAGCACTGGCTGCTCTTCCAAAGAACCTGAATTTGATCCCAGTAATGACATGGCAGCTCACAACTGGCTGTAACTCCAGTTCCAGGGGGGAATCTGATGTCCTCTTCAGGCCTCCATAGGTACCAGGCATGCATGTGGTATAGACAGACAGCATGTAAAATACCCATACACATAAAATAAAATGAATAAAAAAAATTTTAAAGACGATCCCCTAACACCAACCACCCACCCACCCACACACACACACACACACCAAAAAAGGAAATCTTTTAAAATAAATCATTCTTCAAATTGTATTTATACCAGTTATGATTTTGTCACATTTGCTTTATAATTCTCTACATATACACAGACCTTTTTCTTATATCATTTATATACTCTTTAGCCTTGAATATATAACTTGTGTTTTTCAAGGATAAGGAACTTTTCTTAATTATTTTTAATATTAAAATACCAATATACCACCACTATCCTCTAATCTAAACAGATCTTGTTCTATGCCCTTTGCCAAGCTCTAGGGCATACTTAGCCTAAGAATATGCATTATATTTATTGTCATGTCTCTTTAGTCATTAATCTGAAACAATTTTTTTTCATGATATTTTTGTTTTTAAAACAGGGTCTCTTACTGTATAGCCCTGGCTAGCCTGGAACTATGAAGACCAGGCTGGCCCTAAACTCATAGCAATCCACTTGTCTCTGCCTTCTAAGTGCTGGGTCATGATAAGATTCTTTCTTTCCTTCTTTCTTTCTTTATTATGAGAAGCACCTCTAGCTTGCCATGGATTTCTTGCATTGCAATAAGGTTATCAATTTTTAGCAAGCTAACTTCACAAAGCATCACATCACAAAGCAAATGGTCTCACTTTGACCTGTTGGTAGTGATGGTAACTGACTATATGGATATAAGATTCTAAATACCCAATTTTTGTTGGTTTTTTTTTTTTTTGGGTGTGTGTGTGTGTGTGTGTGTGTGTGTGTGTGTGTGTGTGTGTGTGTGTGTATGTTGAGACAAGGTTTCTCTGTGTAGTCCTGGCCATTCTCACCCTGTGGACTAGAATGGCCTCAAATTCAGAGATCCACATGCCTCTGCCTCCAAGTGCTAGGATTAAAGGTGTACACCATCACCACGTGGCTGAAGGAATGTTATTTAGAAACCAAGATTGAGTACTAGGTATCCTCTGACTTAGTGGAAATGAGGGTACTCAAACAAGAACCCCACCAGTGTTAAGGTACCAAGCAAATGTGCATAGAACATACTCAAATCCAGCTAAGTCTCAAGACAGAAAATACTTCAATACAAATAAACACAAAGTCTATGCCAGAAAAGCTGTCTCATTTCAGCCACTGGAAGACACACACACCTGAGAAGCAGGCCAAGACACTGAAAAACAAGAGTAATAAACGCTATAGTAGTTGGTACCATGCCCAGAATATTTCAACCAATCTAAGACTTGCTGAATACAAAAACAAGGAGTTCTGACCCTGAGAACAAAGCAAGTTCAGCTGGATGCTTAGTAAGCAGAGGACGGTGACGTTAATCTATCTCCGATGGAAGGGCTGTCCATACCTCTATAAGTCTACCATCTGGAAACAATTTGGGAAGGTAAGTTTTCCCAACAAGACTCCTTAGTTACTAGGCCCACACTCACATGTAAAAGCCAGTATTCTATCACTGACCACAAAGGTGATGAAGAGTGAGTGGTGTAGCTCAATGGCAAAGCACTCGCCTAGCATGTGCAAGATCCTAGAATAGGGGACTGGGTCCCCAGCACTGGAAACAAGCATGTAAAATCCCACCCTTTAATAACTTATTCAACACAAACATAATTAGTTATTTGTAGAAACAGATTCCCAATGAGACAATGCAGACACGTGTTAAAACAAACAAACAAAACAAACAAAAACAAAAACAAAAAACTTCAGAACATTCTACTTGGGGACTGTAACCCGGCAACTTGACTGAACAATCTGAAGATTTGACAAGGTTCTACTTACCCTTCTTATTGGTTGTGAAGTACTTGGAGTCAGTCATGATTCTGGATCTTTAGAGTGTACCTTTGGTAAGAGTAAAGAATGCTGTTATCCAAATTATGTCTCCAGCAAGATTTTTGAGAACATCTATATTTAAGACCTTTGTAACAAAATAGATAGTTTCTTCCTATTACCACCACCATTCATGGATCAAACAACACAGGAAATAAAAACTGCAATTCACCTCAAGGAACTTCTAGGGGCAAAGTATGAAGGCCAAATGGAATAAGGTAATAACCTGAACCCTTTATGGCTCTGGTGCCTCCAAGGACAAGCTTGACACTTTTGTAAATATATCTTAGTCACTCAAACATTTAAGACAAAGGCTTAGTGCCACAGATTTCTTCATAACTTTCTCTTTTTATAAGATTTATTTATTTATTTTATGTATACGAGTCCTCTACCTACATGTATGACTTTATGCCAGGAATGGGCATCAGATTCCACTATAGATGGTTGTGAGCAACCATGTGGGTGTTGGGAATTGAACTCAGGACCTCTGAAGGAGCAGCCAGTGCTCTCAACCTCTGAGCCATCTCTCCAGCCCCTCTCCATAACTTTCTAATCAGGAAAATGTGGTTATTTCCCAGCCTCAACATGGGCTCACTCAAAGCAGCCAAAGCTCAAAGGTGGAAACAATTCTGCCAACCTATTAAACAATGCTTGCAGAAAGGGTCACAGTAAAGTAAGAAGCCCGCCTTGCTCCCAGCCCTGGGAGATAGAGGCAGGATACCTTCAAGGTCATTCTCCTCAGCTTTGAGGTGAACCTGAACTACATAAACCCTGTCTCAAAAACAAAAAGCAAAGAAATTAAAGAGCTAGAAGCCATGAATACCACATAGAATACAGAAATTGTTTTGGTGTTTATCACAGAGGCTTGCATTAATGTTTTTACATCTTTCTAGCAAAAATTCAGAAAATACTATTATCAATCCATTCACAACATAAATTAAATAGAAAACAAATTAAGGAATTTTTTTGCTTTTAAAGAATTTTATTATTTACTTATGTGTATGTGTGTACACCTGTGTGTGCACCCATGCCCAAGAAGGCCAGAAAGGGAGTTGGAGCCTGCAGCTAGAGTTATAGATGGCTGTAAGCCACCTGATGTGGGTGCTGAAAATTGAAACTGGGTCCTCTGCAAGAGCAGCAAGTGCTGACCAGTGAGCTGCCTGTGCTTTTTCAGACAGCATCACCCTGTGTAGCCCTGACTGGCCTGGAATTCTCTATGTAAAGAAGGTTGCTGGCCTTGAATTTGAAAAGTTCCTCTCCTCTTGCCTTTGTCCAGAGCGATGGGTTTACAAATATGCCATCACACAGAGTTCTTTTCATTCTTTTAAGACAGGTCTCACGTAACCCAAAAGATGGTCTCAAACTTGCTGTGGTAGCTGAAGATGACTTTGAATCCCAATTCTCCTGTCTCCACCTCCCAGGTGCTGGAAATACAGGTGTGTGCCATCACACCTGGCTAGGAATTTTTCACATGAACAGGCAGGTGGATCTCTGAGTTCAAGGGCAGCTTGGTCTACATAACGTATTACAGGTCAGCCAGGGCTACATAGTGAGACCCTGTTTCAAATCTTATCTGTGAGTTTACATACACAAACAAAAAAGATGACATACAGAAACAATTACCAAGGCCTGACAAGAGCACTATAGCTAATACTCAAAACCATTACTATATGTACAGAAGATTGTTACACCATTTTAAATCCTAAGGAATCATCAAAACTTCAAACCTAAGATTTGAAAACAAAATTTGTTTGGAAGAATTTCACCCAGTTACTTGGGAAAAGTACACAAAAGCATTCTGTTTTCTAACACTCACATACACATATTAGTTTTTCTTTTCTTTTGAGATAGGGTCTTTACTATAAGTCCTGACAGGCTTGAAACCTGCTATAAAGACCAGACTGGCTTCATACTCCTGTTTCTGCCTCACTGCTGAGATTACATGTGCCACTATCCCCAGATGACATGAAATTCTAACAGGAATTCTCAACATACTCTGTTCTAAAGTAAATCAGCCACCTTAAGTCATGTCTTTATTAACAGCCTACATGTTTCATGATTTGTATGATTCCATTCCCGGCACACAATGTAGAGACTCATTACTGTCTCTAACTCAGGTAATCCAGGGAATCCAACACCCTCTTCTGGCCCTCTTGAGCATGAGGCACACATGTGCCTCATAAAATAAAATAATAATCATTTTTTTAAAAGCCTGCAATATAGATCCTAAACCAAGAGTCTCTGTTCCAACAAAAAGAGATAAAAAGATATGACCAGCTACTTGAGAGGCTAAGGTAAGTCTGGATAATATGAGACTGTCTCAAAAACAAAATAAGGTTGGAAACGGCTCAGCAGTTAAAAGCACTGACTGCTCTTCCCGAGGACCACGGCTTGGTTCCCAGCACTCACTCAGCAGCTCACAACTGTCTATAACTCCAGTTCCAGGGGATCAGTGCCTTCTTCTGGCCTCTGAGGGCACTGAGTACACAGTGATATATAAACCTACATGCAGTCAAAGTACCCATTCACAAAATAAAGTAATAAAAAAGGGCTCAGTGGTAGTAGGCTTGCTTAATATATGGGAAACCGTGCTCAATCCTCAATGTCAATTTAGAGTAAGGTAGCTCAATGGTAGACCTCTCCATCAAAAGAAAAAAGGTGGAAAAAAGGAAAAAAAAATTAGCAGAAAAAAATTGCTCATTTACTGACACCATGTGATGGAATACTCCACATCATATAGGAAAGAAACATCATATAGGAAAGTAACAAGTCTAACGTGCCTTAAGCAAAACAAAATAAAACAAGAAACCCTCCAAGGAAAAATGAAAATAGCCTAAACAAAAGCAAAGGAGTAGAAAGGGAGGAATGGGGTTGGACATACATGAACATTAAATATTTAATTAAAAATGAGAGGAGGTGGTAGTGGCAGAACCTTAATGTCACTGAGACTTTCAACTCCCAATAATTACATATACCTATTTTTAAGTCAAATACCTGCAGGCACTTGCCAGATAGACACAGCCAGATTGTCCAAATATATGATGTAAAATCTATGCCTATATTAGAAACCACAGAAAAATAGCCAGGATAGAGCTGGAGACAACTTGCCTAGTTCTTCAGAACTCAAAATCCTACTAGAGTAAATTTTTGTTTTTCAGGAAATCCCTAGAAATAAGCAAGCCATGATGAAATTTGAACTCATCTGACCTTATACAACATCAAACCTGAAAAGTCACTGATTCATGATGTGGCCTAGGGACACTATGAAAGAACAAAGCAAGCAAAGCACATAATCACTTGCATTTGTCCTAACTCACAGTGTGATGCCACGCCTCTCACAGGCCTCACTGTACAAGGTTATAGATCTAGATTAACATAACCTAGATTCTGCCAAATATAGGTTGTCAAAGTCCCTCCCTCCTCCCCTTCCTCTAATTCCCCAGAAGAGAAACTCAACATTGAAATAAGATTAGTAGGCTGGATAAAATAAGGTCAGAAAAAAGTTAATGAGCTTTTAATTTCTCTGGGAAATGGCAACTAACACAATCGTCAGTCGTCGGCCAAGGCACTGTTCCCGTCTTTGAACACAAAGTCAGTAACTAGCCAAAGCTGGGTGAATCGTGAGCAGAAGAGTCATTCCAGCAACCAAATGTTCCATAGCACAAGGGCAACAGTAGCTTCAGATTATTACCTTATCAGAAATAAAACATTTAAAAGCCAAATTCACCTCCAGTTTCTTTTAATAAGGATAAGTTAATTCATGATTATAGTATTATACATAAAGAAAGGAACCCAACAATCTTACACCCAATTTTTAAGAAATGCCAAGGCATTTCGGGAAACTTAAACCAAGGAGGAAAGAAAACGGGACAGTGTCCTCTCTGAATATTCCTAATCTGGTTCAAACATGTGCCTTAAGACATCATAGTTGAAAATTACGATCTTTTACAGAAGAAAAAGGATGTAAGGGAACTTCTTTGAGCCTTAATTTGTCAAAATATTTGCTTCATATTAAGTTTAGGGAGGCTGTTTGTAGAACACACTCTCCTTTATTTCTCGGGCGTTTGCCCTGTAAGATACCTGCGATCAGTTCTCATTTCACGCCTCACTTAGTCATCACTGGGATGTGTTACCCTCTGCTGCACCTCCTTCACCTGCCGCTTTCTATTATTACTTTGTAAGTGCATCCTAAGGCTAAGCAGAACTACACAAGGAAAGCAATTAATAATTTAAACTGTTCCTCGCTGAGAGCACTTTCTTAGTCAACTTGCCTTTCTGAGCTTATTGTGTATTCTTTGTCTTTTAAACCACAAAAATTGCAGATGTGTCTGGCAATTTAAAAACACTCTGCCTTTTAAAAGTTTAAAAAAAAAATTAACGAAACATCCATGACACATTCACACTGCTTCGTAAAGAAATAGCCGAAGCTTTATAAGAGCTTTCCCATAAATGGAAAGAGGGCTGGCTGCTCAGAAAGCTAATGCATGCTGTGAATTCATCAAAGAATAAAGAAATAGCAGGAAATTCCAGTTTTTTCACTTCTAGTAGAATTTACAGCCTTGTCCAGTCTAGTTAGATGGCTCAAGATAACCCCAGGGAAGAAAGGCGGGGAGAAACAACTCCGGACTAAGATTTACTTCCATTGGCTTCCCCCTCTCACACAGGGGGTCAATTTTGCGGGTTTCTCCTTCCTTCCTCGAAGTACACTTAGTTCCCTTTTCTCTTTATCCAATTCCCCAGGTCAAAACCCTGGAGATCTGGTCAGTTTGCACCAACTGGGGAGAGAAGCCTTTAAACCCCAAATACGGGTGACAAGAGAGGTTTCAATGGCCAAACAGTCGGGGGGAATCCTTTCTCCCGTTGCTTGCAGGACGGACACGTCCTGGCTTCTCAATGAACAGTCGCCAAAAGGGAAAGCTGGGTGGTTCTCCCTCGGCCTCCAGCCTCTAGCGGCCACACCCCTGGCCTCGGTCCTCTCCAACCCGCTCTTGGAAACCTGCTTCGCTCCCAAGCCCACAACTACCCGCTGCTACACCCGAGCGCAGCCCTGTCCCGCCACGGCCACCACGGAGGAAGCACTTTGTCCAAGCCTCCCCCTCACAACGGTCACACCCGAGGACTCCCTCCATCCTCAACCGTCACGCTCCTCGGATCTCCTTTCCTCCCGCGCCTAAGACCCAGCTTGGGGTTCCCCTCCCTCACAACCACCCCCAGTCAGTAAGGCACACACCCCAAAGCCAGCCGCCCTGAACTCACCGGAGGCAAGGGCGGGGTGGCGGCGGCAGCCGGAGAGCACAGCCCGGGTGGCGATGTAATGGTTTCCTGCCCGTCACGATTCTTTCTTGATCTAAGCCACTGCGCAAAACCCAATTTGCCAGGGACAAAGATGGTGGGCCGGAAGCTTTAGCGTAAGAGAATCTCGCCGCGTGACGTCATCCGGGTGCGCGGGAGAACCAAACAACCAGGCTGTGTCCCTGTTGCCTCGGTAACGGAAAGCTTTCCCTTTCTGTGGGTCAGGGCAGTGGCTATAGAACAAGGGACCCGCAGTGGCTTTCCCAAAGGATATCTTAATAAGTGGATAATCTCGGGATTTATTTCCGAGAAAGAGAATTTTGTAAAACCTGTGTGAGATATCCTATTTTCTGAAACACAAACCTCAGCTAATTTCCTTTCAGATTCAAATGCCCATACAGGTAATAGAAACTAGCACTGAATACATGAGCAGTGGAACTAGAAGACAGCGACACAATGAGGCTAAGAAGCATTCAGATCTGAGTTCGAATCCCTACATTGAATATGACTAGGAAAATTTATCTGCCCCATCTCGAGCCACCCGGCACATACTCTTAGTCTTGCTTGGGCTTAAGTAGTACAAAGTAGATTCAAAACAACAAAAAAGTGTCAGGCAAAAAAATCAAGCTAGTCTACAAATGGAGCCTCTCTTGCTTCTGCCTCTAGCATGCTGGGACTCACCTTTTTAAACTTTTGTATTTACATACCTTAGAGCTTCTTCGGCCCAGCTGCTTTCTGACTTTTCTCACTCCACTATTGAACAAGTGTTTATTAGGAACTACTTATCTCAGGAAGTGACACAGAGATTCAACTTTTTTTTTTTTTCCTAACAGCCCTAGTTATTCTGGAGCAAGCTAGCTTCGAACTCACAGATTCACCTGCCCCTGCCTCGTGGCAACACTTGAAAGGCAAAGGCAGGCAGATCTCTGAGTTTGGAGCAAACCTGGTCTACTGAGCGAGTTCCAGGTCAGCCAGGGCTACACAGAAAATCTGTCTCAAAAAACCAAAATTGAAAACACAAACAAAAATACAGGGCAACCTAAACCAATTACAAAGTTGCAATCAAGTTAGTTTGTTGGAGTGCACCGTGAAGAGGGAGTACAGCTGGAGAAAGAGAAATTTTAAGGCCTATATGGGAGCAGGAAGGTCCAGTCTCTCTGATAGACTGAACCCCAAAGGGCCGTACAAAGGTGTATTTATTGAAAGTTATACAAAGTATTTTCTCATACTAAGACCCCTAATCTAATTAACATGTCTTACTGAAGAAGAGCATTTATAGACCCTCATGACTCTAATCCTTTATAGTATATTGTTTGGAATAATACAAGAACCTCAGATGTGCCTGAGGCGTCTTGTGACCAAAGTCATCTGATAGCTACAATGTTCAGCAAAACAATTCTACAAATCAAGGAAAACCAGTTTTCCACAAGAAGTCTTCAAGGTCAAAGTATTTCTAAAAACCAGCATTCTAATATCTACACTGAATACAGTGACTCTGCTAAATCTCTACAGTAGTTATTTACTGAAAATGTATTATATGGTTTTATGTGTAGCATATTGTACACTTAGGATCTCTAAACCTGATGGTTAGGCTTAGTCTTTAATGTCTTCTAGTAGAGAGGTCAAACACTTAATGTGTCTTCTATTAAACTACACATTTAGGAGTGGAGTTTTTTTGACATATTGATTATTTGGTGACTAAAATCTGACACATTACCAAAGTAAAATAAAAATCGACACTATTTTTTTTTTCAGAACTGAAATAGATCCTAGGTCTTCATACATGTTGGGCAAATACTGTACCATAGAGTTATATCCCCAGCCATGACATATTACTCCCCCCCCCAAGATAGGGTTTCTCTGTGTAGCCCTGAAGCCCTGACTATTCTGGAACTAGCTCTTGTATACCAGGCTGACCTTGAACTCAGAGATACTCCTGCCTCTACCTCTCAAGTGCTGGGATTAAAGGCATGTGCTACCACTGTCCAGCTGGTAAATTATTCCTAACTCTGTTCCTTTTCTCATCTAATAATTAGTTTCCTTTTTAATCAGTAATTTCATGGGTCCATTAATCAAGGTGTTTTGACCCCATGGCTAAGAATGAAGTGAGACTCTGAACCAAGATTATTCAACTGGATTACCTTTCTTTTTTCCCCTTCTTCCCTCATTTCCCTTTTTCAAGACAAGGTCTCACTACCATATAGCCCAGTCTCTCAGGTGTTAGGATCACATGTGTGTGCCAACACGTCCCACCTGTCATTTAGAATTGGATTCATGGGCTCAATGACAACTTCACTGTCATTCAATGTAACAAGTTTACTGAGATGAAATTTTGCTGATTCTTGCTACAGAACTCTAAAATGGCTAAACAGTCCTGTTCTTTTGGGGCTAACTTATTTTTGTGAGCATAGGCTACATAGTGAATACCAAGCCAGCCAATGATAGGTACACAATAAGATACATTTTAAAGCTGAAATTGATGGACCAAAAATCAAAATTAATAAAAAAAAAATTTAAAAACTTGGGCCCTAAGTCTATACAGAGAAAGAGAACTTCTAATGGTAAAGGAAAATTTAACTCCTTAAATCAGGAGTGCCCGAGCCCCACTCTCAGAGAAGGGGAAGTGACTGTCCACCACTTATGTCAAACATTCCTATGTCTGCTAACTGCTGGTCATAAAGGTCCCCTGATGGTTGTAAAGATCACTTAGCTCAGGGGATAACTCACAGCCCCTGTGACCCTGCAACCCCATGCCCTGTCTTAGCTTACTCAAATGTATTTTACTTAAAACATATAGTTAGTGCTTTACTTTGTACTTTGTATGACCTTAAGTAACCATGAAAACTCTGGAGTTTGTGAACTTCAACCTTATAGTCTTCCCCTTTAAAAGCTTCCCTTTATGGCTGGTTGGCATATCATTTCACCACCATGGAGTGAGATCCAAGCTGGCTAGATTGAACAATAAAGAGAAACCTTTGCGTTTGCATTGGAATTGTCTGGCTCCTTGAGTTGGTCTGGGGCTCTGAGAACCTGGCACAACAGAAACACTACTTTAAATAAAAAAATTAACTTTTTAGAAATTCAACAATTGTGCTGACAGCTATTTTAGTATAAATCATACTGTACTAAAATATAGTATATTTTATAAAGGTAACTCCTAAAATTAAAACAACTAAACCCAAGCCATTTAAAGGATCTCATGATACAAACCGATTGTCTACTTCTACATTCTAGGATCCTCTGGAGCAGTGAATAGTACTTTGCATATTTTTAGCCAAGGTATTGGGATTTATCGGAGAGACGGTGAACTCGTCCAAATTCCATTACCTCTATCCACAACTCTAAGTATACAACCTGGACTTTGCAAACCCCTTGACAGATTATTCTTTTGTATACAAATCTTAAAGTACCTAGTCTATCAAAACCAGCTCGAGCTAGACCCTCAGGATTGCTACAGTGTGCTGGTATCGCTAACATGACATATCCACTGAGCCAGAGGGCAGGAACCAATTTCATCTACCAGAATGAGCCTAGAGTTATAACTTAATTATACACATGGAAGACAAGCTATCAGCCTGTATGAAAAGTAATCGTCCTAAAAATCTGGTGGACAAGAACCTTAGTGAAACTTGCTGGTAACTGACAACAATAAACGCTAAAGCTTGTCTCTTCAACTTCTCGGGAAGGTAGACGAATGTGAGCTAAGCACCACCTGCGCGGGATCTACAGAAAGGACTTGTCCATCATTTTTCCCTGGCTTGATCGTCCGTGGGTAGGGGTGTCAGGCAGAGGCCCCAGTTCTGCACAGAGGCTGGCCCTCCACCGAAGCTTCGGCGCAGAATAGCCAGGAACAAATCCACGTACCACACTAGCCTGTCGCCTCGTTAAAGTCAGGAGGACGGAAGCGGAAGTCCCGGTTGGTCATAGAGTTCCCTAGTTCCGGCTCAGGGCCACATTCGATGCTAGAGCGCCCGTCTTCCGCCCGCTGTGCGGAGGTTCTGGGAGCTTCTGTTTCCGGGTGCGACTTCTGTCACAAAGCCTAGACCTCTCTTCGCAGGTGGCGTAACGGGTCCTTTGCGCCGCGCCCGAGGTCAGCAAGCAAGGACAGGTGTCTCCCAGCTCCCAGCCTGCAGCCGGAGCCGGGCCTCGCAGCTCGGGGACTGCAGCTCAAGCGACACGTCCCTTGGCCCACACCTGCGTCCGAGTCACGCTCTGCCCTGTGAGGTGCAGCATTTGACAAGTCATTCCCCAGCCCCCACGTGCCACGTTCCCAGCTTCGGAGTTAACAATCCTTAACTTTGAGACTCGCTTCTGTCTACTTAAGGCTTTAAAAAAAAATTACCCCATTTAATTTTCTCTCGTATAAAATTAAATTTGGAGCTTCGGGTGCCATGCAGAAAGATTAAGGCTCAGCACCTGTTTGATACAAATTCAGGCACATTTAGAGTGCGGGAAAAGTGAATCCCAGCACACACAGGATACTATGGCTGAACATGGGGCTCATATCACAACTGCTTCGGTGGTGGACGACCAGCCATCCATCTTTGAGGTGGTAGCACAGGACAGTTTAATGACAGCAGTGAGACCCGCTCTTCAGCATGTGGTCAAGGTAAGGTATAATTTCCCTGAATGGTTCCAGGAACTACTGGGTAGAACTCAAAACATTTTACCAGTAGCCAAGGGTTTGTAGTGACCAATGTGTGTCATTCATATCCATGGCTTAGTGATCGTCCAAAAAGCACTATACTCGGTTCCTAGGACCTCAAGCTTAGGCTATACCCCAAAAGCGAGTTATTTAAACCAGGCATGTTAAGTTGAGAAAGGTAAATGTGGATATAAACTGAAGATTGTATCAAAACAAATTTGTTTTTTGCTGCAGGTTCTTGCAGAGTCAAATCCTGCACACTATGGCTTCTTCTGGAGGTGGTTTGATGAAATCTTCACTCTGCTAGACTTTCTGCTCCAGCAGCATTATCTTTCTAGAACTAGTGCCTCATTTTCTGAACATTTTTACGGCCTAAAGCGGATTGTAGCAGGGAGCTCACAGCAGCCTCAGAGACCAGCCAGTGCCGGTCTTCCCAAGGGGCACCTCTGGAAATCCACCATGTTCCTTGTTCTTCTACCCTATCTGAAAGTGAAGCTGGAAAAGCTGGCTTCTAGCTTGAGAGAAGAAGATGAATACTCTATTCACCCCCCTTCGTCTCACTGGAAACGATTCTACAGAGCCTTCCTGGCAGCCTACCCGTTTGTTAATATGGCCTGGGAAGGCTGGTTTCTTACACAACAACTTCGATATATCCTAGGAAAAGCTGAGCATCACTCTCCCCTGCTGAAACTAGCTGGAGTTCGGCTAGGTCGACTGACAGCTCAGGATATACAAGCTATAGAGCATAGACTGTCTGAAGCCAGTGCAATGCAGGACCCCGTCAGGAGGTAAGACCTCAACATTTCCTAAAACCCTTTCATTAACCAAGTTTAAAATTGCCTGTCAATCATCTGGTTTACCTCAGTCATTCATTAAATCACAGCAGTCATTCCTCACTGCATAAACAAGGTCCAACATTCTGGTAATCTTTCTCATCATCATAGGCAGCAGGCCTGGTGTATGAAAGGCCCCATGGAAGGTATTTGCTTTGTGTGCTTTATCTTATGCCCTATCACAACCTGATGAATTAATGAAATGGCTTCATTTAACAGTTGGGGGAACCCAACAGCTAGAAGATGCAAAGCCAAGATTCAATGCAGAACAATATACAATTCTAAAGAATGTTCTTATCCATGATGCTATAACACCTCTAGCTAGTTCTTATTTTCCCACAAGTTCAAACATCTAAACATCTTAGCATTGCTAGGTTACTTTTTAAGTCAACTATTTCTTTTTCTGGGTGGATTATCTTCTATTTTAAAATTCTACAAGTCTTATCTTTAATGCCTTTCTCAGGTCAAAGCCTAATCTTTTGTTGTTAAAAAACAGGTTGGGGTGGTGGTGGCTGGAGAGATGGCACAGAGGTTATGTGAATGGCATGCACTGCTTTCTCTTCCAGAGGACCAGAGATCAATTCCCAGCACCCACATTAGGCAGTTCATAACTGCCTGTAACTTCAGATTTTCTGACCCAACTGGTACCTGCATGCACATATAGACAAGCAAACACAAACATAAAAAAATAAAAATAAAAACCCGAAACCCCAGAGTTAAGGTGTACACTGACATTCAGCGATGAGTGAACTGCTTACAACAGACCCACCAGTCCAGGAGCATTCCATCTCCAATTCAGTGACTCCTATCATGTGTGGAATTGCACTTACAGTGACCACACCCAAATAAGCTGTTTTCTTTCCCAACAGCATTGGTGAGAAGATAAAGTCAGCCCTGAAGAAGGCTGTGGGAGGCATTGCCGTATCCCTGTCCACTGGCCTGTCTGTGGGTGTCTTCTTCCTGCAGTTCCTTGATTGGTGGTACTCTTCTGAGAACCAGGAAACCATCAAATCACTGACTGCTCTGCCTACCCCACCACCACCTGTACACCTTGACTACAACTCCGATTCTCCCCTGCTACCCAAAATGAAGACAGTGTGCCCTCTGTGTCGTAAAACACGGGTGAATGACACAGTTCTTGCCACCTCTGGCTATGTGTTCTGTTACCGCTGTGTGTTTAATTATGTGAGGAGTCACCAAGCCTGTCCCATCACAGGCTATCCAACAGAAGTCCAGCATCTAATTAAACTCTACTCTCCAGAGAACTGAAAGAGCTCAAGTTCTGTACTGTAAGGCCACAAGGCTGCTGTAGTATGGCGGACAACACTGATACTTCCTGATACTTCCCTAACTCACAACTATAGTAATTTTCAGTAACTGTATGGATTCCTTTAAGAGGATATAGCCACTTGATCCTCGCTTTTTGGTTTGCTCTCTACCAAGCTGGTTAGGCAGGAGAATCGGATTGCAGGTGGTATGAGAGCCAATGTGGAGGTGGATTAAAGAAGACCACTACGTGTTGCCTGTCCTCAAGAGTAGGGTTTTTAGCTGAATGTGGTAGTGTAATATCTGCACTCGAGAGACAGAGGCAGAATTTTGAATTCAAGGCCAGCTTAGGCCACCATAGGGAGCCTAACAAAAAGTAAAATGAAAGTGAGAGACAATTAAGAGGGATAAAAGCTCACAGGAAAACCCAGGTCAGACCTTATAACAACAGCTGGTTTGAGAAACAGGCCTTCTCTTTAGAAAATATTTCTTTACCTTTTTAGTGGAGGCTTTGTCAGACTGCATGTATTATGAAACGACTTCCTCTTTCCAGAAATTCTAAGGGACATTTTAGAGAAACAACCCTTTCCATATACCTGACTTACTAACATCTGCTGATTATCAAATTAACAAATGCTAATTATCAGCATTTGGAGATTCCTTCATAAGCCATACCTGTCTCTCTTGGGACACGGGTTAAAGAAAAATAAGGGAGGAGTCTGGAAATTTCAGTGTGAATGAAAGCCAGCAAGCAATGGTGAGAAGCTGGAAAATATTTATGTAATGTTTACCAAATACTTATCTAATGAATATTTAATGAGGAGCAAAAGCTTTCTGCTTGATCTTATGAATTTTCTCAGTTGACAGTTTGCTCAACTGACATAAGTCATCCTGGGTATTATGAAAGTTTCTATGAAACATTTAAATTTTAATAATATGTGATGCTGGCACGATTATGTGGGAACTCAAAAAATTATTTCAGGAGTTTAAAATAAATTTTCAGATCACCTTTGACTTCTTGAAGTATTCCTGTATTGATTAAAGTTTTGCTTATTAAAAAGACAAATCTAATCCTTAAGACGAGAATCCTGCTCTAACGACAAGAGTGCTGCCTTGTATGAAGTAGCATATACCAGAAACACAACAATTCAGTTGCTTATTTGGATGTGGATGGACAAGCTGATTAACAAATGGCTTTTGAAAAACCAATGTTGGATGAATGAAAATAATTTGTAAATGCCTGGTGTAATTCTATGATCATGCTGGCAATTGAGAGCATATTCTCTGGCACCATAAAGATGATATAACTTTACTGGGTTTTAAAATGGACAATCCACTCCATGGATTTAAAATTATTAAAGCTTACATATATCAGAAGAGATAATGGTCTTTTACAAGCTCTTGTAAAACCTTATCAAAACAAAGGTCTAACACAAACAAATACCATAAGTTAATTACAACACTTTTAATACAGTAATAAGTCAGTCAGGAACTCATTTCCAGAATGAGGAGTCCTCAAGTTTTCAAGCCTGCTTTCTCACCTGGACCTAAAGAAAAAAACATGAAAGTATCAGTAATTCAAGGGATACAAAAGAAAGACTCTTACATATAACAAGTCAGTATCCCAATAGGTTCAAATACACCAGTGTGGTAAGACAAGCACAGTCAGCTCAGAGAGAAGATTAAGGAATCACGCCCTGGTCAAAGCCAATGCCGAAGCAATGGCAATACCAGGTCAGACTATACTTCACTCATCATTGCATCATTCCACTTCGTACCCACCCCCCCCCCATCCCGCCCCGCTAAGGAGCACCTGTTTTCATATCCAAAAAGGCTCACATAACATAAAAGCTGCTTCTTTTAGATGTTTCAATTTTGAATTTTCAATAAGTACTTTCCATTATGTAGTAATTGCTATACAAAAATAAAAGCCTAAAACAAGCCGGACAGTGGTGGTCCACGGATTTAAACCCAGCACTTGGAGTAAGAGGCAGGTGGACCTTTATGAGTCTGAGGCCTTTATGAGGTCTACAGAGTGTGTTCCAGGACCAGCTGGAGCGGGTACACAGAGCACAGAGAAACCCTGTCTCAAAAAAATTTAAACAAGTTTTGTATGTGGGCAGGGGCCTGTTTTGTTCTCACAACACAGAGTAGTGAAACATTTACCACTTGAATTTTTTTTTAGAGCCTGGCATGGTGGTGCATGCCTTTAATCTCAGCACATGGGAGGCAGAGAGGGCTGTCTCAAATCTCTGTGAGTGTGAGGTCTACATGAGTTCCTGGACAGCTCTCAGAGGTACACAGCAAGACCCTGTCTTAAATCAACAGTAACAAAAAAAGTTAAATGAGTCCAACCTCCAAATATTAGGACAAAAATCTTAGGAGTGTCTGTGAAGAGACATATAGCCTAATTTAAAGTAGTAGCTATAGAAAAGATTTATTATAAATTATAAATCATTTAACATAGAATTCAACAACCAACAAAAAATAAAAAATATAGTCAAAATGCTTGTAGTTCTAGCTACTCTAGAGGGTAAGACAGGAGGGTCACTTGAGCCAAGGAGTTAAGAGGCCTGAGCAACATAGGAAAACTTACAGTGAACAAACAAAACCATACAACACAAACTTTTTCTCAGAATCTTCTAATTTCAGTCCAAAAATTCTTGAGAGGCCAGGATCTGCTAAAGTGCTATAGCAATTGATAGCAGGATGAGGAAGAGAACTGAGGCCTGAATGCTGGGTTTCTAGCTTTCCACCTCCTAACTTCTCAACTCCTGCCCTTTACTAATATAGCAGAAACTACTGGCTAGCACCAGGCAGATACCTTGGCAGTTAAGAACACTAGCACTCTTAGAGGACTGGTAACTGACTTTAAGCCCATTGTGATTCAATGGGTCTCCTTGCCTCTGGTTTCCCTGGGTGACAACACATATTCACACTGACCAAAAGAAAAACTATAAAAGTGTGAATCAGCCACTGCAAACATGCAATTACGCCCCATGGCCCAGGAAATAAAATCCAAATCACTTTGCTTTGCGTTTAAACCCAAGCGAAACCCTTGGTCAATTCCCAGAACCACACCAGCAGAACAAAAAGAACCCCCCCACACACACACACACCCAAACAAGAACAAAACTCAGGTGCAGTGGTGGATACACCTACTCCTTTGGGAGGCTGAAGCAGAAGAATCCCAAGTTTGAGGCCAACGTGGGCAATATAAAAAATCCAAAATTGTCTACAGATCGAGTTCCAGGACAGGCTCCAAAACAATACAGAGAAACCCTGTCTCAAAAAACAAACAAAAAATCCAAAATACAGCACATTTATTCTTACCTAATTAATAGCATAACCCTAACAACTCTTATAGACCACCCAGCCCAAACTATTTGTAAATTCTCAGATGTACTCTGTGGACTTGTGCCTTTCCTTCAGTTCAGTGTTGCCCCTCCAGTTGTGACCCTCCGCACTGCCACTTTTTGCATTAAGCTGTATCCCAATTAATCCCAAAAGGAAGGCCCTGCCCTTCCTCTGAATTACCGAAGCTTAAGTTTGTGCAACTAATTCCACTTAAAGATCCAGACAGACATGGTAAGCGAACCCAAACTCCTGCCATGGCCAGCGGGTATGTTTTCCTAGTTCTCTGCCTCTATTCACTCCACCTGAAGCCTCTTCCCGCTCTTGTCTCAACAGGAGAAAGGCAGAGTATACTTTCTGAGCTACTCAAAGGCCACCTTTCCTGTTAAATGCCCTGAACTACCTTAGTTTCCTCTGACCTCCACGGTTTTCTCTTCCATCACAGCAACCATCACATGTCAACTATGCAGCGGTTTACCAGTTTTCCCCCATCTCACTGAGTTCCTAAAGAACCAAGGCTGACTGTTAGGAGCCTGGAACACAGGGAATCAATAAATTACCTTAACAACCAACCCGTCTCCGCTAAGCCCTATGACCCTCGATTAGAAAAGCATAGGCACAATTTATAATGCCAGCTTACCTCCAACTTGTAATGCGGGTAAGGACCATACCTCAGACATCTCCAAGCTCTCATTCGCCCATCCTCTAGCACATGGCGCACTGCAAGATTCCTTTGCAGGCCGGCGCGAGCTTACACACAGTAGATCCTCAAAGCAAAAAGAGATAAAGTCCAACCCCACCAATTTCGGGAAATGGGAACCATCCTTGATGGGGAAGAGAACTGAGGCAGGAGTCGGAGCTCGAATCGGCACCCAGCCGACTCCTCAATCCGCAGTCGTGAACCGGGACTGTCAGGAAACACCTCCCGGCTGCAGGGGACGACAGAACCCAGCTCAGGGACACTGTCGGGACCACACAGGATTCTCGCGCCCTCTCCCCTCTGTCTCTGCGGGCCTGCATCCCACAGCCCCACGCGCTCCAAACAGCCAATCCCGCGGCAGCCAGAGCTCACGTGAGCAGCTGTACTGACATGAAAAGAAGCCAATCAGAGGGCGAGATGAAAGGCAGAGGGTGAAGCTGGCGTAATGGCGGAGGCAGTTTACCCGGGACATCTAGACACCCGGGTGTGTTCTACGAGTTAGGCCTGTGGTGTTCTGTACAGCGAGCGATGCTGTTTTTCTTCTCCCTACAATATTCTGTTCATGGATTCCTGGCGGCTGTTAGGCATAGTAATTTTACGCATGCCTCGACAGAGTGGGGAGGGGAGAGGCGAGAGACCCCTGTCTTGAACATTTTTAAAGACAAAGTTTTAAAAAGACTTATTTATGATTATGCATGTGTCTTTTTTGCCTGCGTGTATGTCAGTTCAGTGCCTGCAGATCAGAAACGAGTGTCAGATCCCCTGGAACGTGAGCTGCCACGTCGGTGTACAAAAGGGCTTGACATAAAGCGGAGAGTAGAACAAAGTGCCCTCTATACTAGATCATTCAAGTCTGGTCTAAGACCATCCTTAGAATTTTTTTTTTTTTTTTTTAAACAGCAAGAGATTTGACATCAGTTTCACCAGGCTGAAACCAAAGGAGAAACCATTCCCGGTGCTAGAAACCTAGCCAAATACCGGGGGCTCGTGAAGTCATTGATGGGGGAGGAGAACCCACAATTGCCATTTACTAAGCCAGAACAATCCTTAACTGCAGTATAAACAAGTATCCTTATACCCACATGTAAGTACAGGTCTCACTCACCAAAGAAATGTCTCCTTGCAACAAATGGAGATCATCACAGAAAACCACAACCCATCACACTTCGAACAAGTGACTGTATAGTGCCCAGCCCCAACAGATAGTCTGCAACACAATTCCTGCGCCTAAGACTCGAGTCATAGTGGAAGAGGGAGGGGAGGAAAGATCGCAAAACTCGGCGGACTAGGAAGTTTGATGTGAGATTACATATCCTAGGAATGTAAGAGACGCTTCACCTGTGAAGTCTCACCAACATGCTCACCGAACAAGGACAATGTGGATGGACATGCTACTGTGGAAGGAGGGAATCTCATGGGACCTCAATCATAGACAAGGAACTACTGGCAACTAAGAAATACTGAGAACGTGAGGAATAGTCTGTCCCAGGGAAGGGCTCAAATTAGTTATCCAGTATCAAGGGATCACAGCTGAAATCAAATACCATGTAAATAACATCATATGGATGGAGAAGGCTGTATTTAGGAGGGTGTGTGTAAAAAAAAAAAAAAAAAAAAAAACCAAAGAGCAAGAATTTGAGTGAGAGACCAAAGGACAGGTACAATGGCAAAGGTTAGAGGGTGGGAGGGAAGAGGGATAATGATGTAATTATATCTTAATTTCAGAATAAAAATTTTAAATGTGATATACAGATGCAGTGGAATTTTTGGTTGGTCCTCAAAAATATTTTCTCATTTGCAGGAAAATGGATACAGTGGGAGAGAATAGTATTAAGCAAGTTAAGACAGTCTCAGGCAAATGTTGTATTTTTCTCTCATTTCTGGTTTCTGGGTTCTATATAGGTGTATAAAATCAGTATATAACAACAAAGCAGAAACAAAAATTTGTAGGGCAAAAAAGGAGAACTATCAGGAAGATAGAGAGGCAAGAAAAGCGGTACTAGGGGGCATAGGAGGAATACTTCAACATGTAATATTGTATGAAAACTTTAAAAATAAGTAATTTTTAAATGATTAGTAAGGATGTTTTAAGATTTATTTACTTATTATATACACAGTGTTCTGCCTGCATGTACATTTGCATGACAGAAGAGGGCACCAAATCTCATTACAGCTGGTTATAAGCCACCATGTGGTTGCTGGGAATTAGAGCAGTCAGGGATCTTACCTTCCAAGTCATCTCTCTAGCCAAGTAAAAAAAAATTTAAAGTAGGAAAAATTATAAAAGTAAATAAAACACAACAGGAAATTTAGATGTTGAAATAAGCTAACGTTGCTCACAGGAAGTATGTATGTACAGGAATAGCCTAATTAAAAATGAGTGCAGCCAGACCTGGTGACACACATCTTTAATTCCAGCACTCATGAAACAAGAGGCAAGGGGATCTCTATGAGTCTGAAGCCAGCCTTGTCTATACAGAGAGGTCCAGGCCAGCCAGGGCTGCATAGTGAGATTCTTTTTCAAAAAATTAAAATGAGTGCAGTTTTGCAAACAAATTTAACCAGGAAAGAGATGCTTTGTTATGTGTGGGAGTGATGCTCGTTCCTTTTAGAAGATGCAAACGGAACTCTGACTGCTCACTTGAAATCCCCCATGTTTCCCCCACTCTACGGACCTGATTCACTCTCTGAGGTCAGACTTTAGCTTGCTAATCTACCATGACATAGACTTTTCTTGGGCCCTTATCAGTCTTCCTCAGTGGGTCAATGTTATGAAGGCTAAGGGATTCTGGCAGAGTTCCTGTTCCTCCCAGGCAGATATCACAGGGCAGCAGGGCCCTCAACAGCAGGCAAACATTCCACCCAGAGCCAGATGAAGAGCTGAAGCAGCAGGAAGAAACAAGAACACCAGGTAAAGAATTGCTTTTCTAAATCTCATCATTATTTTGGACGTAGTTCAAGTCTAAGAGTAGGAAGCATTGGGTATAGACAATAGTCAGGGAGACATTTGGTAAGGAAGGTGAGGGAGAAATTCTCAAGCTGGTGGGAAGGATGCGCAGTTGGGTCTAGACTCCCAGAATACTCCATCATCTCATGTAGTTATGAGCAGCCAAGTAACATCAAAGAGACTGGGAGCTATGAGACCACACACTGTGATAATCCAAAGCCACTTAGGTTTGCTGTATAGACCCCCACCAATGAAAGTTACCAGGAAGGCAACCTGAAAATAAGGAACCCATTTCTAATAGTTTCAAAAATTGGAATGGAATGGCTCTGGACTGTGAACAGCCTCTGACAGCGTATGGTCACTCTTTCCCAGAGAAAGACCACTTGCTTCAGTTAAACAGTAAATGTTCTACTTTACAGTTATCTTTCTGAAATGTTTTCTTTAGAGCTCCAATTTCCATTGAGATGGCTGTACCCTAGTCTTAAAACAAAAGGCTGTTGGTCACAGTTTAGTGACTGGGCCTCAAAGGATTTGGCACTTTTCCAAATCTTAGAGGCTCCATATACAAAGCTAAATAGAAGGGAAGGCAAATTCATGCCTCACATCACACTGTCTGTGACAAATTCACACTGTCTGTGAATTTAGGCAATGTATGAAGAGCTAAAGAAATTTCAACATTTGGTCTTTAAAACGTATAAAATAAAATAGCATATGAAATACCAAATTTTATGTGTTATATACTTTTTGAAGATCTTTTCTGTTATTGTTTTAAAGATTTATTTTATTATTATGTATACAGTGTTCTGCCTGCACATATGCCTGCATGCCAGAGAGGGCACCAGATCTTATTACAGGTGGTTGGTTGTGAACCACCCTGTGGTTGCTAGTACTTGAACTCAGGACCTCTGGAAGAGCAGCCAGTGCTCTTAACCTCTGAGCCATCTCTCCAGCCACTACTTTTTATTTCTCATGTAGTCAAGGCTGGTATTGAACTTACTATAGCCAGGAATGACTTTGGAGCTGACCCTCTTGCCTCCATCTCCTGATAGGATTACAGTTATGTGCCCATATATGTGGCCTCAAATTCCTGAACCTCCTGTGTCAGCCACCTGAGTGCTAGGCGTATAGGCATGTGCGGCTATGCCCAGCCTGATATTTGTTTTCATAGCAAGACCTATCACATACAACCCCAAACTCCACTTCCTGTGTTTCCCACTGCTGCTTTTCTTCCCCTTTGTATTGTAGAGCCCTGACCTCAGCTTCTATTTCTGCACATTCTTTTGTCTATTGTTTGCTTTGTTTTGTTTCTTGAGACAGGGTTTCTCTGTATTGCTTTTGGAGCCTGTCCTGGAACTCACTCTGTAGACCAGGCTGGCCTCAAACTCACAGAGATCCACCACTGCCTGGCATTTCTGCACATTCTTTTACTCACTTAGTGCCTGCACTAACCCATCTCCCTTATATCTAGACTCAGTGTTGGTGCATCCCAAATTTAAGCAGAAGTGGGCTGAAGTTTTCAGCAACTTAATTTATTTCATCTGGAAAACTATTGAGTATTCACTTTTAATTCTTGGCTACTCTCGTTAAAAAGAGTATTTAGCAAAATTGTTCAAAAACAATGGGAAAAACTAGAGGTTCCACTAAAGAATCTTTTAAAAGACTGTTCAATGCTAAAAAGTATCTCCAATAATGGATAGCCTTGGAGAAAATATTGTCATCTCTGAACTTCTCACTAATACAGAAATATTTCTGTCCTGGCTATATGTAGGAACACCCCTTTGTATTGTTGGAAGCATAAAAAATGCCCTACGCCGAGATCACCATAAATTTGGGCCAAGTGACTTTGGGAGAAGAAAACAGGAAGAAGATGACCAATGGTTGCCTGAAAAGACATGAGAACTCGAGTATCATCCAGGCTGTCTGTGCACTGCTGAATTCTGGAGGAGGTGTGGTCAAAGCAGAGATCGTTGATGAAAACTATAGTTACCGATGCCACGGGCTGGGGCAGGATTTGGAAACTTCATTTCAAAAGCTTCTTCCATCAGGTTCACAGAAGCATCTTGACTATATGCAACTGAACCACAACCTCCTGATTTTTGTGAAGTCATGGAGCCCAGATGCCTCCAACCTTCCACTGAAGATTTGCAGCTTACGCTCCAACTTATACCAGAGAGATGTCACCTCTGCCATCAACCTGAGTGCCAGCAGTGCCCTGGAGCTTCTCAAAGAGAAAGAGTCTAGAGCCCAAAGAGGTGTCCCCAGGTTGCATTCTCAGGAATCCGTCCTCAACAGATCCATCCAGGAAGAAGAAGATATAAAGGTGTGTGCTTCAGAATTTTTTAAAAAGGATAAACTCAATTATAAGGAGAAGCTGAACTTCACAGAGTCAAGACATGTGGAGTTTAAAAGGTTCACCACCAAAAAGATTGTCCCTCGGATTAAAGAGACACTGGCTCACTATGTTTCTGCATTTGCCAACACTCAAGGGGGGTACTTAATTATTGGGGTTGATGATAAGAGCAAAGAAGTTTTTGGATGTAAGAAAGAAAAAGTGAACCCAGAATCACTAAAAACAGAAATAAAAAACTGCATAGAAAAGTTGCCCACTTACCACTTCTGTCGTGAAAAGCCCAAGGTGAATTTCACAACCAAAATTTTGAAGGTTTACCAAAAAGAGGCCCTGTATGGTTATGTCTGCGTAGTTCAAGTAGAGCCCTTCTGCTGTGTCGTGTTTTCAGAGGACCCCGATTCCTGGATCATGAAGGACAACAATGTCAAAAGGCTGGTGGCTCAACAATGGGTAGACATGATGCTGGATATTCAGCCAGGTAAAAAAAAAAAGATGGAAGGCATCACAGAGGCTAAGAGCAAGAACCCTCTCCTTCACCGTTTGAGGGTATTCTGTCATGTAGTTTAGTTTTAACAGCCAGAAATGTGCTTTTGTTTACCAAATGTACTTTCACAATAGTGTTCCTTTTCTAATGGCTTAGTTCTGAAGACTCTTATTCTCTTTGAAATTAAAAAAAAAGAAATATGGATTTTAGTCTTTTAGAGTCAAGTTATCATATATCATTGGCTATTAAGTAGTGAGTTTCTTTTCTGCGTTGTAAAACCTGCTGACAAAAGAAAAGTATGTGGAATAGTTTCACTGAACAATCTTCAGAGAACACCATTTAAGTATTACACTGTACTAAGGATTCTCTCTCTCTCTCTCTCTCTCTCTCTCTCTCTCTCTCTCTCTCTCTCTCTCTGTGTGTGTGTGTGTGTGTGTGTGTGTGTGTGTGTGTGTAAGAGAGAGACAGACTGAGAGAGAGAGAGGGAGGGAGAGGGAAATTTGAACCATTTCAGTAAATGGTTCAGTAAATCTAGAAGCATATATCTTAAACTGTACGACGCACCACAGCACTGGGGAAGCAAGGCAAGAGCATGTACTCTGGGAACCACCCAGGAGAGAAGGACCACTGATGGTTGTACAGCCCTTACAGCCCTTACATCTTGTTTGGCAGTCAGCCTTGGTGCTTCCTATTCAGTCCATTAAAGACTTACAAATAAACTCATTCCCTTGCTTGCCAGATCAGATGCTCCCAATTTGATGAAACACTTTAGATCTCTGGATACAGAGATCAGTCATTAAAGACTTCATGGCATCATCCTTAGTCTTTCTCTAAATTTGTTTGATCTATTTCCTCATTTCCCCAGGAACCCCCACCCACCACGGTTTGTTTGTTTGTTTGTTTGTTTGTTTGTTTTGTGTTTTTTCTCCCGAGACAGGGTTTTTCTGTGTAGCTTTAGAGCTTGTCCTAGAATCAGTTCTATAGACCAGGCTGTCCTGGAACTCACAGAGATCCACCTGCCTCTGTCACACCCAGGTGCTGGGATTAAAGGCCTGCTCACCCCCAACACTTGCTACCTCCCTTACACACACACACACACACACACACACACACACACACACACACACACACACACTTCTCCTTTCAATTCCATCTTACCTTAGATGGAAACTAAAAGCAACTCTAACCATCAGTTGCAGCCTATGCTGCCCCCTCTGGCCATATGGTGACTTACAGCCATCAGAGCTTTCTCCTTTTCTTCATCCCTCTTGTAGGTGGCCCACATGGTTTAAGAGCTTAAAACAACAACTGTGCTTCACATGACCTTTGCTGACGTCTAATAGCTCCCCTTTCTTCCTACATGTGACCTGGCATCAGGATTTTACAGTTGGAAGACAATTCAGGAACCATCACCTCATGAGAGATAGGAGAAATGGCACTTGTTTGAAATGAATTACCCAGTGTTGTTTGAAATGAATTACCCAGTGAGGTAAACTACTAGAGACCCACATAGCAGTTTCCAGCTTCCTTTCTTGCCATGCACAGATGTGTGAGGCAGTGCAGTACCTTGAACCTATTTCCTGAAGGAAGAACAATCTCAGAGTTCTGCTACGTTTGCATTTTCATATTCTCTGAAGCCACTTTCTATATATTTGTTTAGATCCTTCCAGCTTGCCCACCACTGATTACAGAGCTCACCTGATTTCATCAGCTTCATCTGCACCAAGAAGGCCAGCATATCTCACAAAAGCCCTGGAATGTAAGGGGACTCTACAGCGCTGTTTGTTTCCAGGTATACCCATCTCAGTTTTTGTTTTGTTTGGATTTTGAGACAGTAGCTCACTGTGCAGTCCAGTCCAGAATATCTCATCTTCATTTCATCTGAGGAGATTGTTTTTATACAATAAAGCATAGGTCAGTGGTGGAGTGTTTGCCTAGGGAGGTCCTGAGTGTGATACCCAGCATTGAAAAAATAATTAAGTTTGGAGAAATTAATAGCAAGCAATCCAAATCTTTTTTCCTTAGGGAATGGCAAATGTAAGACATTAGCAGATATAATGGTCCTACAATCACACACACACACACACACACACACACACACACACACGAGAGAGAGAGAGAGAGAGAGAGAGAGAGAGAGAGAGAGAGAGAGAGAGAGAGAGAGAGACCTTAAATCTTAGTCCTCAGTCTCCATCAAACTTCTATATGCATTGAATTGCAACCACCTATGTCTTTGGGCCTTCAAAACAGAAAGTACTGGAGTTCCTTGAGACTCTATCATAAGAGAACTGTGTCATGGCTTTTCAATATTGGGGCAGGAGGGGGGGAATCAGAAGGTTACACAGATGCCTTCTGAAGGAAATTTTCTTCAGCTTTAGCACTACTGACATTTGAGTCATACTACAGAGAGAGTACTCTGTCTATTATATGATGCTTAGCTGTATCCCTGGCTTCTACTCATTAGATGCCAATAGCCTCCCTCCAGTTGTAATAATCAAAAAATCTCCAGACATTGTCTTAGCTGGTGAGATGGCTTGATGGGTAAAGGCACCTGCCACCAGGTGTGAGAACCTGAGTTTCATCTCTGGGCCCCAAAGGTGGAAGGAGAAAACCTGACAAAAGTTTCTTCTGTGCTTTAATCCCAGCACTCAGAAGGCAGAGGCAGGCAGATCTCTATGAGTTCAAAGCCAGCCTAGGCTACAGAGTGAGTTCCAGGACAGGCTCCAAAGCTACACAGAGAAACCCTGTTTGAAAAAACAAAAGTTTCTGCCTCCTCAGCACACCTACTTACTTTCCCCCAAAGCATCAGCTCCACAGATAGGGAATGCCTTTCCAGCATCTGTGTGTGTGTGTGAGACAGGAAAAGGCTCCAGGAGCCTGTTTTCAGTAGACTTTTTCCTGACAGCTTCCCTCCAGGCTATAGAGTTGCTGGGTGTGGGATGCTGGTTGTGGGAGCCTCTCATCACAGATTCAGATTATTCTTTTTGCAACAGGAAAACCATGGTTCTAAGGCTAAACTAGTTCTTTTCTATAAGGTTGCAAGAGCAGCCCTGTGTTCTTTCTTTTTCTTTTTCTTTTTTTTTTAAGTTTTGCTAACTTCTATTCCTTCCATTTTCAGTGACACAGGCAAGTCTGCAATTTCAGCCAACATCCCTCTGTAAGAAGCTGTTCTCAGATCACAATGGACTGGAGGACTTACTGAAGGCACAGACACATCCTTGTTCTCACGGGATTTTGATAGTTTCTAGAAGCTGGGCTGGTGATATTGGTTTAACCAAGGAGAAGAAGGTACTGTGTGATGCTCTCCTGGTAGCAGTCAACAGCCCCCTGGTACTCTATACGATCTTAACAGACCAAAGTTGGAATGGTGGATGTGACTATACTCACAACACCGCCCTTCAATTAAAGCGGCAGCTCCAAACTCTTGGTGGCTATACAGGGAAAGTGTGCATCATTCCAAGGCAGATATACCTGACCAGCAGAAGGCCCAGACCTGATCAGTCCCCTGTGTGTTACCCCAGATCCTACACACTGTCCAGTAAAACAGAAGTGGAAGGCGTGCTGCAAGCCCTTGTGGGGGTCTCACTGTGCTCCAGGTCAGTGCTAAGTGACCAGCTGGGCTGTGAGTTTTTCAAGCTTTGCATAGAAGAGCAATGCAACTCACTCTCCGAGAGCCTCCAGGAAACCCGAGAGTTGTTCATCCATTGTTTTCCCGGAACCAGGAAGACCGCCTTAGCCATAAAGATCATGGAAAAAATCAAGGATGTGTTCCACTGCAAACCAAAAGAGATCCTCTATGTTTGTGGAAATGACTCCCTCGGGGATTTTGTGATGTGAGAATTTTACCTTCGGGGGTGTGGGGTGTCTTTCAACACAGTCACAAAAGTAATTTGTTTGAGTTTAATAATGCTCTTTCACCGGCAAGTGCGAACGCCTGCGTTAACACAGATTTCCAAGTGTGGTTGAGCTCTAAAGTGGGTAACATCATATTCAACCCCAAACAGGCCAGGGGTACTTATCGTTTGTTGTTGGTGGTTTTTTTTTTTTTTTTTTTAGATTGTCTTTCTCCTTAAACTCAATCCTCCTGCATCAGCTTTTTGAGCATTAGGAGTATAGAGATACACTACCATGCCCAACTGTGCCTCTAATTTACAGTAGAAACATTTTCCCACAATCTGTGTCCTTAGCTCTAAGAAAAGTAGAAATGAACCTGCCTTACTTTAAATAAATTTTTGCTGGATAGTAAGTGTTTTGGTTACACAATTAGTCACTATATCTGGCAGGAATTTAAATTTAAATACACTTTAACTGTTTATAAAATATTCACATATTTTAGAAAACATGTAAATTTAATTCTGATTGAAATCTCTAGCTTTCAGTGTGGTAAATAAATTGAATATTGTACAGTTTAGCAAAGAAGAAAAATTCATGTTATTTTCTTCAGTTTTAATTGTTCAAAAGTAATTTTGAGCAGTATTTATGTTAGATGCTATTAAATATAATAAAAGAGGAAAAAACAATGAAGACTTTACAAAATAAACAATGCAAGTGCTGTATTGTTGATATTATAATGAAGAGCTGCCTCATAGGCTGGAGGTTGGTGGACAAATACTCTCCAGGGAAGGAGACTCTTGACTGTACTAAATCATTAGGAAGCCAGGTGTGAGAGTGCATGCCTGGAATTCCAGCATCTGGAGACTGAAGCAAGGGGACTGAGAGTTTAAGGGCAGCCTGGCCTACACAGTGAGATCCTGTATGGAAAGCAAAGGAGCAAAGGATAAACAGTAGGAAAAGTGAACGAGATGGGGAGGGCCTCCCAGGCAAAGGTCACAGCAAGGTCAAAGACAGTGAGGAGTGAGAGTGCAGCCAGAGTATGGACACATGGAGAATGGTGATGTTGGAATGTCTACAGACGCTAGATTATGGAGGAAACTGCTAGGGGCCAGGTACATTACGGAGCTCTGTAGCAAAAAATTTAAAACCTCCCAGTTAAAACCCCAATTGCCAAATACCTATCAAATCCCTAATGTAAGGAAGGCATGGGGACAGCTCAAAATCAGTGCTTTTCTTCAAGAGCCGCAGCTGACCAAGCTAGAAGAGAAGGAACATAGTTACAAGTCAAGGCAGAGAGTAAGCCCCAGGAAACTGTGTACACAGTCTGTGTGAGGGCACCCGATTGGATACTTAGAGGAAACAGAAGCAACCAGATCTGGGAAGCCTGTTTGTGTAGCATATAAGCATAGCACAATGTACCACAAAGGGAAGTGGACCAGAGAGAGAAAGACCTGTGGGGGTTTCTTTTTTTTAAGTCTTCTTGAAGGAACTCAGCAACTGGTGTTTTTCTTACCAAAACACAAAGGAGTTTCTGATTTTTGGAAGACAAAGAAACAGACCTTGCATTAGACAAAATTTGAATTAGCACATACCTTTTCTATGTGTACAGATTATAATAGAATTGTAGGCGGCTGTTCCCTAATCCTAGTAAAAGGGCAGGTTAAAGAAGTAGGAACAGGCGAGAGTTACTTTTGAGATTTCCCTTAACTGTATTGATCTTGTCTTCTGCTGCCAAGCATCACAACTAGACCAGCAGAAGCATCAAGATTTCCTAACTTATTACTTTTTGAGACCAAGTATTGCTATGTAGACTAGGTTGGCCTATAGACATTATGTCATCCAGGCTGGTCCTGGACTCCGAATCCCTAGCCTCCTGAGTGATGGGATTATAGGCACAAATGACCCAATTGTCTAACTACTTTATAGTAGAATCTCACATGAAGATTTAACTAAACAATCCCCAAACTCTGCATTCTATCTGTTGGAAGTAGAGTGTTTTTTGTTACTCTACCTCTATTAATGAATCGGTCTGCAAAGGAGAATTAGTCTCTATTTCCAATACAGATAGTAAGGAAAGCTTCCATTATCTTTGTTTATATGCCTGAAACCCTGTTTACTTTTCATGGTTACAGCCAACAAGTCGCCTGCCAATTTGTGACCCAAAGGACCTTCATGAGAGAAGAGTTCCCAAAGATTAAACACATAGTAATAGATGAGATTGAAGATTTCTGTATGAGATACAGTGACTGGTACACGAAGGCTAAGAGCATCACCCACCCAAAAGTGAAGGGGGCTGCGAGCGAAAACATTCACCATGGGATCCTCTGGCTTTTTCTGGATCCTTTCCAAACCTGTTATGCAGATGTTAGAGGCCTTCCTGCCCCTTCTGCTCAGTTTCCTCGAAAAGTGATCACCAACAAGATTCACTGTGCTGTGGAGATTGCAAACATTATGAAAGAAGAAATGAAGAGGATCCAGGAAAGCCCTCCCTGCAACATAGTTCCAGACATGCTGGCAATGTTCCAGGAGGCTCCCTATGAGGAAGCAATATGTGCCCAGGCTCTTCCTGGCGTGTGTGAGATCAGGGCTAACCTGACACTAGAACAAATAGCCAACTATGTTGTAGAAAAATGTCACAGCCTGTTCCACCATGGTTATCTGCCCAAAGACATTGCAGTTCTGTACAGAAGGGAAGACAGAGGACGGTATAAGGATGTGTTGCTCAGAATGGCCCAGGGAACAACAGAGGTCGCATTCAGCAGCGCTGCAGATGTTTGTAGTGATGGCATTGTTTTAGACAGCGTTCAGCAGTTTTCAGGCATGGTAAGGAATATTGTGTTTGGGCTTAGTTCTGAATGCCTGCAGTCAGAGGGGGCTCATAAACTTTGCTTTGCCTCGAGAGCCATTAAGCATCTTTACTTGCTTTATGAGAAGAGGGAAGCCTCCTGATTGTAAATAACACAGGAAGCCAAAGGAGCAATCTCTCCTCCCAGATGTGTGGTAGCTACTTTCTTTTTAGTATTACAAGTAAAGATATGAAGGCACATTGTTATGGCCTGGAGCCACAGCAATAGTTTTAGGGGGGAGGGGGCAGAGGATGGGTCACTCTACTAGTGGTGGCTGTACCCTTTCTCAGTCCACTTCTTTTTCCTGGACTGTAACAAGATACAATTGGTTCTCTGCTTCCAATTTTCCTAACTCAATCCAGCTTTTATCCTGCCATCCAAAGATCCTAAAATAGAAAGCAGATTTTGTGAAATTCCTGAAGCCTTTGGATGGAGTCAGTTTCCAAAGCTTTCTAGGGTGCCAGCTTCCTCTCCTGACCCCATCCTGGATTATGCCTCCGTCTCTCAGTGTTTCTAATGCACTCCAGGTTTATAGCTATGCTGGGAGTGATGGTGGGATATCCTTTAGGCCAATTTCTTGGAGTGGATGTCTTGAGGGCAGCACCTAGGCTAGCATCTCAGGCTATATATAGGGCTCAAAGCTTCACAGGTCCAAACTTGATTTCCTGTTTTCACAAAGTCTAGATTAGTCTCTTGGGGTTGACTTTCTGCTAACCAAGGTCACAGAAGACAAACACATGAGTGAAAGTGCCACTCCATTAGTTTAGAGTGTGAAATATTAACCAGTGGGCTAGGGGTGTTTCGCTAATTTGTACATTCATCAAGAACACAGGAAGCCAAATGATGTGAGAAGAGCTTTATAGGAAGAATGGCTAGAGCAACCCAGTGTTGGTGGGGCACGCCTTTAGTCCCAGCACTCAGGAGGCAGAAGTGGGCAGATCTCTATGAGTTGGATGCCAGCTTGGTCTACAGAGTGAGTTCCAGGATAGGCTCCAAAGCTACAGAGAAATCCTGTCTCAAAAAAACAAACAAACAAACAAACAAAACCCTAAAAACAAACAAACAAAAAAACAACCAAAAAAAAAAAAAGAAAGAAAGAAAGAAAAACCAACCAAACAAACAAACAAAAAAACAAAAAGAATATCTAGAGGGACAGCCTGAACCTAGTGGCCAGTTGTGTTCTCTCTCTCCTTTTCCTCACCTTTCATGCAATTAGAGTGATAAAATAACAGATAAAAGAGTGGCTTGTGATGTGAAGCTGCTAAAGCATTGTTAAAAAAGGATCACAGAATATAATCATATCAGCTTGAGAGAAGGAAAAAGAAAAATAAAAAGCTCCTATATACCCCTTGACCTCAGTGTATTTTCTTTCAGTTTTGCTTATTTCCATTTCCTTTTGATATTTTACACATTACAAGTTCTGCAATCTTCTATGCTATATGGCTGCTTCTTCCATTCAACTTTTTGCAAAGCATTGACACAGTGTCATTGCACCTAATGTTTCACATCTACCCCAACGGTAGAGCTAGATATTGAAAACCGGTTCCACTCTGGAAATCAGTGTGGGGAATTCTCAAATAGGTAAAAACAAATCTACCAGCTATACACTCCTGGGCATGTTCTCAAAGAACTTGACCTCATAGTCTACAATGAACATGCTCAGCCATGTTCATTGCCACTGTATTCACAATAGCTAGGAAATGGAAAGAGCCTAAATGACCTTCAGAAGTGAACAGATAATGAAAAGGCTTATGTATACAGAGGAATTTTACTCAGTTGCAAAGAAAACTGAATCCATGCATTTTGCAGGGAAATGGATAGTACTAGACCATATACCGAGTCAAGTAATCCAGACCCAGAAAGACAAATGCCATACCACATCACCACATGTTTTCTCTTATCCATGGTTCTTAGCTCAGAATTTTTTTTTTTTTGTTTTTTGTTTTTTGTTTTTTGTTTTTTTGTTTTTCGAGACAGGGTTTCTCTGTGGCTTTGGAGCCTGCCCTGGAACTCATTCTGTAGACCAAGCTGGCTTCCAACTCGCAGAGATCCCCCTGCCTCTGCCTCCTGAGTATTGAGATTAAAGGCTCGCGCCACCAACACCCGGTTTTAGCTCAGAATCTTTAGATATGAGAAATCACAGAAATCAGGGACGTCAAAAGGGATCAAGTCAGGGGAGTTCTAGGTTGGGGGATGGTAGGTAGGTCACAGTGCTATGAAGCAGAAAAGTGGTAAATGGAGAGGGGTTTTAACCTGGGAGGGGGAAAGGTGAGCGATACAGAGGGGGCAAAATAACACTGATAATGTTTCATAAAACATATAGACCATATGATTTTATGCTTACCTAATATGTGTGTGTGTGTGTGTGTGTGTGTGTGTGTGTGTGTGTGTGTGTGTGTGTGTATACACAGATGTATAGTTTACAGAAGTTACCACACTCTGGGTGGTAATGCTCCCTGAAAAAGCCATCAACTAACAAAACCCCCAGTACCATGTATGAGAGCCATGAGCTCTCTTGGTCAGAGTGGTCTAAGAGACCCCCCCCCATCAAAACAATATAGACTATCGATGTTGCCCTTGATTGCCCCCAGAATTTGAAGGTAAGACACTATTGCTGAAGAAATCTTACACAGGAAATGACCTGGAACTGGCCTCAAAGTCTCCTCCCTGATGACTGTCTCTGATGGTATCACAAGATTCCATGGCAGCTGCCAAGGGAGAGATGCATTTGGTTGTCCTACCCCAATGTACAGCCTATGAACCACAACAGTGACTGGCCTGGCAAGATAGCCACAATGGTCAATAGTGGCACCTTTATTTTGGTCACTAACAACTGCCTGATTGGACTGAAAGCCTGCTCAACAGGAGGAATTCATGTCTAGAACTGTAAACTCAGTCAACTCCCTATGATTACAGAGGACATAAGCCGGAGAGGAGAACTTACTTCTGCTACTTCCCTAGACCAGGAAGATTTGTTTTCTCAGTAACTATGCTTATACAGATAAGTGGGGCTTTCACCCCTCAATAGAGAAGCTGCTTTTTTTGTGTCACAGAGACCCACAACTGATCAAAATGCAGGTAATCCGTGACTGGTGTCCCATCTGATACATCTGCAACACAACCCGTAAATCTAAGGCTCCGGGAAAACCATGGAAAGAAAAGTGGGGAGGAAAGTTTGCGAGAGCAGTAGGACCATGATCAAATCTCCTAGACACAACACAGAAACTACACTCCTGAACTCTCGACATAGCCAGTGTGACACTACCAGTTGACAATCTTGGTAGTGGGGACAGAGGAAATTCAACATGATCCCTCCCCTAGACAAAAAAAGCTGCAGGTCAATGGCTACTGAGTCAGGGAGAATTGGTTGCTTTCAGAGAACAACTCCCACATAGGGTGTCTAATCCCAAGGTCAGCCCTGAATGCATGCACATACAAGCAAAGCTAAATGGACTCAGTAGAATATATATGTTCATATGTATTCATACACATATGCATATATATATCATTCAAAAAAGATGATGATCATGAATTTGGGAGGGGTAGGAATGGTATAGATGCATTGTTCATGCTGAGGATCTATGTATGTGTGTATGTATATGCATGCATATGTGTTGGTGCCTGTGGAGGCCCCTGGAGCTAGTGTTACAGTTGGTTGTGAGCCTGACGTGGGTGCTGGGAATTAAACTCGGGACCTCTGGGAGAGCCCTTAACCACTGAGTCATCTCTTCAATACTGCCCCTTCCTTTTTGAGACAATGCCTTGTTAGCATTGTCTGGGATAGCATGCCTGTACCATTATCCTAGTAGGCATATAGAATTCATATATATATATATGGGGGAAAAGGCTGGTATCAGCATCTGATTACAAAAAGTAAGCATTCATGTCTCAGAAACGCTGATTCTGAAAAGGAGCATGTGCAGTAGAGCTACACCTAATTGCTCTAATCCAGAACCTCGAAGAAATTACTTGGAAAATTGTGGGTAGAAGGCTGGATCACTAACCTTGATGTTGCATAAGTATAGCTTCAGAGAAAAGAAAGGATGACCCTGTTCTCGAATGGGACTTTTAAAAATAATTTGTAGTCAAGTATGGTGGCATAAACCTTTGATTCCAGCCTCTCACATGCTACAGACTATTGTTAAGCTATAGCCCCAGACTGGTTTTTTAATTTTTTAGTTTGAGACCAGGCCTCACTAAATTACCCAGGCTGACCTTCATACTTGTGAGCCTCCTACCTCAGCCCGGGGAGTAGCTAGAATAATAGGCCTACACCACCAAACCTAGCTTATTCTAAATCTTGTTCAAAAGATTTAGGAAATGTGTAAGTAGTATATTTTTCTATAAAATGCAGTATTATAGTGGAACACACACACACACACAGAACAAACAACAAAAACCAGGGCTGGAGAGATGGTTCAGAGGTTAAGAGCTCTTCCAGAGGTCCTGAATTCAAATCCCAGCATCATTTATAATGAGATCTGGTCCCTCTTTTGGTGTCCACGCATACATACAGGCTGAACACTGTATACATATTAAAATAAAAGAAATGCAAAACCTAACTCCTATTTTTGCAACACCCCCAGTTGTTTTTCATTCCTGCTTTTTCATTTCCAGTGCTAGCACACTGGCAGATATGCTTTTGCTGAGTTGTCATCAGAGGCACACGCCTCTTGGTGCCTGTTTGGGCTGATGTTCCACAGCCCCTTCCCACTCTGCAGTCTCCTGCATGGCAGACAAAGCATTTTCCAGATCACAGCCTAGGCACAACAGGTCCTTGGTGCCTTTGAGTGTGTGTGTGTGTGTGTGTGTGTGGTGTGTGGGGGAGGAGGGGACTGGCAATGCTGGCTTCCTGCCACAGCCTGATCTCAGGCCTGTAGAAAAGGTGATGAGTTAGTTTTAAGACCTTCACATCGTGAAGGTCTTAAAACCCAGGGCAATAGCTGGGCGGTGGTGGTGAATACCTTTTATCCCAGCACTTTCGAGGCAGAGGCAGGTGGATCTCTGTGAGTACAAGGCCAGCCTAGTGGTCTACAGAGTGAGTTCCAGGATAGCTAGGACTGTTATACAGAGAAACCCTGTCTGGAGGTGGGGTGGACAGGGAAAGAGAGGGCTCCAACACTCCAGGAGACTCAGCAACACAGAAGTATATCCCCCTTCCCCCACTTGCAGTTTCCTCCCCTCCTCCCCCCCCCACAGGTCACTGTGAGAAGATGGTTGACAATTGTGTCCTCTCTGAATAGTGATAGTTGCCAGAAGGTATAAGCAGATCCCGGCTTGCCCAAAGTTATTAGACAGTTGTTGCATATGCCACCCCAATATATGCTGTTTGGCATTATTCCAGCTAAAGGCAACTGAAAAACCTCAGATGCAAGAGAGACAAGCTCATTCTTTCTCCTCCTGGAAACAGGAAAGGAAAACTCCCCCATGCAAGATGCCCTCCTTGTAGCAAAGAAACATGCTTCCGTAGGAATCTCAGGGAAAAGTGTTCTATCAGCTTTTTTTATATACCCTCCCTCCCTTTGCCCGTTCCTGCCTATTCTCCCTTCTCTCATCCTCCCCTTTCTCCTCTCCACTATCCTCCCTCTCCCTTCAGCTCCCTTCTTCTTTCCAAATACATACAGACTTTACAAATTAGAGGAAATGCTTCTTATTTGTCAGCCCAGGTCCTACTGTTTCTCCTAATCACAGTCACTTCCCTTCCAAAGGTATCACTTCAGTTTTATTAAGGCCAAGGAAAAACCAAAACAAACACACAAACCCTAGCTTTTAGTTATGCTAGAAATCTAGGCCAAATTCATGGAATGGTAGTACAGAAAAAAAAAAAAAAATGGGGCTCTGTTTATGATTTTTTTGCCTATATATGGGAACTTATATTATTTTTAAACTTTTAATTTTAGGTTTTTCTTTTCTTTTTAGAGTTGTGTAGTCCTTTATTAGCAACTAAAATAGAAGGTATCAATTGTACAACATAGGTAGTAACTGTCTATAACTGGAGATTTCTTACATCCTAATACAGATCATTTATAAATGCATTCCTTTTATTAAAAAGCTTCACCCTTTTTTGTGTGTGTACAATCTGCAAAACTATTCTGAAAGCTTTGTAGACTCATGCACATATATTTGGCTTTCAGAATAGCTTTGTGCATGAGTCTACAAAGAGTGCAAAATTCAGATATGCTAAAGTCATTTTCAAAACCTGTATGCCAATTGGGCCTTGATATTGTCATCTTTTTTTTTTTTTTAAATCAAAATATTCTGATTCCAGCCTTCCTTCCACTGCCCCGAATTATAAAGCACTTTTAAAAACAAGTTGAAATTAAGGACTACACCTGTTAGAAAAGAAGATAAGAGAACTCTATTAGTCTGAGGTTACAGAATCCCCCCACACCGGAACCAACATATTGGTAAAGGCTATACTGGACCCCGGGCAGAGTGTGAGTCTGTGCAGGTGGCGTCCCTGAGGGTCGGAGCTTCAGTGGACCGTGAGTGTCCCCAGCTGCATAACTCTGAACTGGCCAGCTTCAACAACTGCCTCCACTGTGCCTAATCAAGAAGGAAAATCTCATGTTTATTCTGTTCTTTTGGAGCTCTGTGATAGCATCTAACACCCCAATGTCTTCCGCATACAGTACTATATTTCTTCAAATACTTGCTGAAAGATACGGGATCTAGTTCTGTAATACTCATACCATAATAGCTAGATCCACTTGTTTGTAAGCACAGGCAGCACGAAAACCACAATATGTGTACCCTGTATGGGGTTCAATAATGGCTGTACTCTAGCAGGCCTTTTCGTACTTGTGAAAGCCAACCTAGCTGTGCTTTCAGCTGAGGACGAGAAGACTGCCGCCTAGTTGCCCTAAATGTGCCTTTGCACCTCTGGTGCATGCTTTCATACCTGGGCCTGTATAAGTCGCTTTTAAATTACCTGCATTTGTAGAATTGTAGATTTCAAAACAAATTTCCACTTATAACTTTGGGCCCTTTCGTGAACTAAGTCTGTAAAATAACCAGGCTGATTAAACTCACAGAAAAGGGTTAGACTCCCGAGAATATCTCTGCAGCAAAGAGATTATAGAAAATGCAAGGGAGTAGTGGCTAGACTATCTATGAAAGGAAATGACACATACGAAATGAGCGAACACTCAGATGCCACACAGGAAGGCTAATTGGTTGAAAACATATAGCAGCCCATAGCTTTCCTTAAACCACACAGTTGGTACCCCAAAAGGGGTGCACCGTTCCTGGAGGTACTGCAATACCAGGTCGATACGTGGAGTGGATGGAGCAAGCTCCTCCTCCAACTCCTATTTCCAAAAATCCATTTAATATATTGTCCTCGGGTAGAGGACGTATCAGATATTAAACTGATAAGAACAGATACTACACTTGATCTTAGCCAAAAGGCCGAGAAGCGATACTTGTTGGTCCGCATATTCCAGCTTTACTATCATACACTCCCACTTTTAAGTCACGGCTACAAACATGCTCGCAGACAAACACGAGCCTGACACCGACTCTTTTGTTCTATCGTGGTCACGACATTTACCCTATAAAAAGCTGGTGAGATCCAAAGACGGCGAGATTTTTTTTTCCCCCTGCACTTTTCGTTCCCAGAGGAGACCGGGCCATGTCTTCATTTGCATGCCCCGCCTAGCGCATTTTTCGTCTCCGAGCTGCGGAGTGCTTCCAGATGGCTGAGTGACCTAAAGCGGTTCTCCTAGGTTTTTCTTCACAATTTTCAGACACAGACTTGCTAACATCCACCACAAAAAAAGGTTCTGTTTCTCACCCATACACTCCTCCTGTTATATCCAGCCCAATTTTCATCGCATCTGTCTCTGAGATGACATCCATCCATGACTGAGCAGAGGGGGCTGGTACCCTCCCTGAGTGTGGACCTGGCGAGACTCGTTCTGATCTGCTCCAGGGGTGGATTGAGCCTTGAAAGATGGGCCTTTGGGATTTCAGCTCTTTTGCTGTAACTATTGCTCTGGTGCACCCCACTCCCCACCCCCACCCCAACCGCTGCCCTGTCGTTGATTCCTTTCCTTGTAAGTCTTGTTTTCACATGCCATCTCTAGCCTATGCAGCACACACTGCTCTGGAATTTTCAGTGATCCTCCCTTCTCAGCCTTGCCCAATAGCCGGGTCCTTTCTTTCATATTTTGAGACAGAGTTTCTCTGTGTAGACATTGCTATTCCAGAACTTGGAATGTCGACTAAGCAGCAATCCGCCTGGCCCTGACACCCTAAAAGTGCAGATCACCACACCCAGCACAGTTCCTTTCTTTTTAAAACAGATCAGAACTCACTTTGAGTTGGGTTTTATGGTGAAGACTTGTAATCAGCTCCATAGGCTGGTCCATAGGAGGACCCAGTGTCCCATGCTACTCCATGAAAGAATATGCCCAAGGGATTAAAAATGTGTATTGCCACCCCAGCTGGCTATTTTTAAATTTTGAGATTCAATTTTAAAGATAGCTTGGGTGTGGAAAAAGGGAAAGTGTCTCAGATGACCTCTACATGCGAGGATCAGGCTTTTATGAAATGGAAGTCTGAGTGATGCTCCAGATGCAAATATAGCAGTCTATCCCAGGTCCCAAACGTTGGTGTCATCTCACAGAGGAAAACACATTTAAAACATCACCAAGAGCCTTGAAGTCTCAACTGCTTCTGCCTCCTACCTGGGGCATGGATCCCTCTCCCCCTTGGATAGTTAACCAAGAGCACCTCTTCTTGTGTTACAGTTTAGGGCCCTCATGGGGTTCCCTTTCTCTGCCAGTTAAAGAACTAAAGGCAGGGAAAATATGGAGCAGCACAGCCACCCAGTGACTGAAGATGCCTGTATCTGATTCCATCATCTCCCCACCTCAGCTTCCTTCACCACCCTCCTATATCCTGATTGTAAGTGCTCTTCCAACAAACACTCAATCAATATATAAATATTTTATCAATGTTCTCACTGCTGTTTGTTCGTTTTCATTTGCTTTTCAAGTACAGAGAATTGCAGGACCCTCAAATGTTAATTTTACAATTTACATCAGACTTAGGAATCTAACAATGTAATTAAGGCCTGGCTTTTTTTTTTTTTTTTTTTTTTTTTTTAGAAAAACAGTCAGATTTAAGTAGATGTAATATGTTATATAGCATTTAGTTGGAGGTCTTCCTTATATTCAACTTAAAATCGACTTTTTTCTTTTTCTTTTTAAGAAGTAGAATTGCAGGGCTGGAGAGGTAAATTCTAAATGAAATAAAATTTACACAAACATATTAAAAAGACCAAAACTATGTTAACTTATTTTGACTCTAGATGTATGAGTGTTTGTCTGCATGTATCTATATGGATGGCACACATGCCTCAGGCTCTTCAGGACAGAAGAGTGTAATGGATCCCCTTGGAACTGGAATTACAGATGGTTATGAATCATCAGATAGGTGCTGGGAATAGAACTCAGGTTCTTTGCAAGAGCAGCCAGTGCTTTTAACTGCTGAGACACCACTTCAGGCCCTAAAATGGATCTTTAAAATCATTAGCAGTGCTGCCGGGCATTGGTGGCACACATCTTTAATCCCAGCACTCAGGAATCAGAGGCAGGTGATCTCTGTGAGTTCAGACACCAGCCTAGTCTACAAGAGTTAGTTCCAGGACAGCCTCCAAAACCACAGAGAAACCCTGCCTTGAAAAACCAAAAAATAAATAAAATAAAATAAGATCTAAAACAAGCAGTGTATAAATATGTCTATTTGTGTGTAGATGTTGGAATATATGTTCATGTACCACAGCACCATGTGGAGGTCAGAGGACAATTACAGGAGTCAGTTTTCTTTCCAGCAGCTAGATCCCTGGATTGAGGCTCAGGTCCTCAGGCAAGGTGGCAGATCCAATGAGCCATCTTACCGCCCTCCCCCCCATGCCATTCATCGAGGTTTTTCCAATTTGCCTGCAAGCTTGACCACAGTCCAAAGCCCTTGTCATAGGTGTTCTCTTGATGGTCAACCTGCCTTTTGATAAGCTCCATCAAAAAATCACAACAGGTACCACTGCATACATCATCACCTTTAGGGTCCAAATGTTGAGAAATGTTAGCCTTTACAAATGAAGATGTACAACAATGACATTGTTTCCTTCATGAAGGAAACGCCAACATTTCAAATTAATACACAATACTCGCATTTAAATTCAGTGCTGTAAATACCATTATAGATGTTAACCTACAGCACAAATAATACTAGAATTCGAATATAAAACATACATCGAACCATAAGAGAAAAATATCGAACTCTTAAAAACATGGTATCAAGACTTCAAAAGCGAACAATGTTACAAATGGGAACTTGAGTACATGCTATTGACCCATAAGAGAGTATTTGAATGGCCTAATCCCTGGGATTTGTTGACATTTTGAAGTCTTACATCAACAGATACATTGTTTTCCTTCAAGATAAAATAGACAATTATATTCGTTTCTATGAGTTTTTTACCTTTTCGGAAACCTCCCATATTTACTGTATGCTGCTGTGAGGAGTCTGAACTTCCTTTCCACATACCCTGAGCCTTGCCTCTGTGATTTTGGAAATCACAGATGTAACAGCAATAACACAGGTAGCAGAGCAGCAACGCTGTGACAAAATGTGTTGCCTATAGTGCCTTCATCATCATTTTCTTCACTAACCTCTCTAGAAGAGTATCTTCCTTGATTAAAGAAACCATGAATTTCCTCAGCCAGGAGGATAACTATGCAGAATGAGACACATTTTTTGTTTTTTTATTATTTACTTATGTATTTATTTTGAGACAAGGTCTCTTCCCATAGCCCTGACTTTCCTGGAAGTCCCTATGTAGACTAAGAGGACCAGCCTTCCTCTAAGCGATAGATTTAAGGCATGGGCCACTTCCCCTCTCAGGAACACATTTAAAAAAAAATTTTATCATAGTCTTCATTAACAGCCAATCCCTTTCCCAGAATTTCGTTTCTATTTTTGTGAAGTTATTCAAAGACGCATTTTCCATATACTTATCGAATGAGAGAACATTATCGTAGAACATGAAATATCATTGCATCATACTCCATTTCACATGTCAGGAAGTCTCAATCATGATCTAGGACATTCCTCAAAAAGTAGAGTATCTAAGGCTATAGGTTTAAAATTTCAAGGTAAACTGATCATTATAGTTTTATGTTGGGATACCGTCTCTACAACCTCAGCAAGAGCCTTCTCTAAGTCCCTTGCTGTCTTGGTTGTCAGATAATAGTTTCTGGGGTAACTTACTATTAAGCTTGAATCATATAGAGACACTGCCCTATGGCCCAAGTATACTATCTTTATCACAACACCTACTTTCCCAGTGTAACCACCAAGATTTACCAGCATCTGCTTTAAAGTTAATGCAGTTTGTTTATAGTAGTTCTTTAACTTAGCACCTAATTCCCTCAGAACAGTGCTGTCGTCTTCCAGCTCCCCATCTCCCAACACAAAGCAATGAAGGGTAAGAAGACTGTCCTGGGAAATATGAAGCATATCCAAGATGACTTCCTGCTTGTCAGGCAAGCCAGGACCCAAAGTCCAGCTCTTAGAGGTGACCAGCGTTCCTCGACGAAGTGAGGCCAGCTCTGTCCAAAGTAACTGCTCATATCTCCCATGTTCTGGGAACAGTTCCATGCAGAGGGCTTCTGGAGAGCATATCACCTTTGACACCACTAGAAAAATAAATAAGTATACCAATTAAAAAGAAAACAGCTGGGAGCATCCAGTGTGAGCCATCACCAAGCAGCTAGTAAGTCCCCCACTTTCATCATCACAATGCCAAACACTAATAATTCAGAAACAGGAGAGCAGCAGGTGCAAGGGTCCTGGGACTTAGAGCCTCAGGCTCTGCTAAGAGGGAGCATTGGAAGTGGCTGAACGCTCACACCCCACCTTTTCCATGACGTGGTGCATCAGAAACTTGCTCTGGACAACCCCATGAATGAGAAGAGTCAGGGGAGCAAAGAACAGACCTAGTGCTGAAGACAGAAAAGTCGGGCATCAGAAAGCATCAAAGAGGTGATGAGACAGGAGGAAGTGTGGAGAAAAAGGGAGAGCAAAGGAGAGGGCAGAGCACATGCCCAGAGCTCCAGGGATGGACAGAGGGTGCCTCAGAGGAGACCACAAGGTAGGCCAGGCTTCCCTGGTGAGCACAGACTGGCAATCACAGTGAAAACCCATAGTTCTCGAAAGCCTTGTATCTAGTTCGGGAGTTTGAATGCACACTGTCACCTTGTACCTGGCTGGTTAGCATTGGAGAGGAAGTCTACTTTGTCCTCCTCTGTTGGGATGTGACATGTGCTTGTCTGTGTGTGTGCTTGGCTTGGGCAGGGTGGTGTAGGGTGGTTACTAATTGAGAGAAAGTTACTCTAGGGACCTGAAAACAAGCCTCACTCCCAGTGAGGAAGCCTGCAGACTTGAACCGTGGTGGGGCAAGGAGGCTTGAAGATAGTCACTACAGCCACCCTAGGAAGTCACAGTGACACTACCTGGAAGGTGGGCCCTCTGTTGCTGAGCTTCTGGAATGTCATGAACAAACGATCTATAGAGACTGAGTGGTGGGATGCTTGATTGAAGGGTCTGTTTATCTTTTCCCTTGGAGAAACCTGAGAAGACAAAAGTTATTTTAAATTTCCCCTAGGCCATAGTGTTCAATAACAGTGCAATGTGTGTTAAAAGTCTCAGTTGAACTGTGTTTACCTAAGAGGTTAATGGGGTTACATTTTGAGGTCAAATACAATTTGCAAACTGAGGCTTACACTACACTTACAGAAAACATAACAGCACAAAGTGCGTTAGAGTAGTGGAATTATGAGCAATTACTTAGGCCTGTTTTAATTCCTGATTTTAAAAATAGAGACAGGCATTCACATAGATCATGCTGGACACAAACCCACTAGGCAGACCGTGGGCCAGATTTATTTTACAAAATGGAGGTGATTGAAGCCAGAGCTTCTAGATGCTAGGCAATCACTCTATCACCTCAAAAATGTCCCCAGCTTTGCTTTCTTTAAAACCAGTTAAATCCAGAAGCAAAGAAGGCTGATGAGTTTGTGCAGAGATGAGGATGCTCTGATTTTCAGATGGTGTAATATTTCTGGTGCTTGTTTTCAACTAAGGCTTCCTGTTCCAAAGGAGATAAAAGATCAGGATTTTCCTTCTCCTCAGGAAAAAAAAATGGTTCTATTTTGTACACAAGTGTGAGAGGAAGGGGATAGTTTTAAGCAGAGGGGCCGATGGGAATAAAGTGGTAAAGGACAAAGGGGCAGATTAGAGGGTGTGGTTTCTGAAGTGCACACAGGTCATCACAGGCACCAAAGCAATGGAGTCAGTACATGGTGGGCCAGCACATCCAAATGCCCAAACAAAGGGACATCCCCTTCTCATAAGTTGATTTTCTAATGCATTTGTCACTGTTAGTGAAAGCTGATTGACACAGAAAGCTGGCAATGAGAAATGGGATCAGTGCAGTGGGTCCTTGGGGACAGGCTACAGAAGCCATTGCAGTGGGAGGGGCTTTTACAAACAAGGTAGATGTAGTCTGAGAAGAAGCAAGGACAACTCGATAAGGAACTCTGGGAGGATGAGAGAAGTTCAGGAAGCAGATAGGACAGTGTCCACGAAAGGCTCTGCTCACCAGCCTTCTGATGAACATGGGACAGCCAGGGAGGCCAGGACTACAGGCCACTTTCAATGTTCTGTGACAAAATGTTGGTCTGCGTTTTGCCCAAGGCCTTGTATTGGCAGAGATCACAGTTTAAGCCCCTGTGAGAGATGAGAACCCCCTGGAGGGGAATTATGAGGTGGGGGCCCCGTCCTCTTCCTGCTCCAATCCTGTCCATTGGAGAAGCAGGCTATATCACAGTTGGCCATTGTGAAGGAAATACTCATAGCATACTGAAAGCAGATAAGGAGCATTCGATAGCGAATCTCCTGAGTGGGCAGAAGGAAACAGGAGGTCATGCACTCGGGATTGTATCCGGCAGAGGTCAGTAAAGTAGCTGTTGAGACGAGGAGGTGTGATGTTCCCTAGTCCCACAAATCTTCCAACCCTCTGTCCCAAATGTAAAGTGACTGTTATGCCCCTTCCTCAACCTGGTGTGGAGTCCATCTGGCGCTTGACCCATTCCTTCGCGGTAAATCTCTTCACACAGCCGCCTTCCACATGCCAGGATTCCGGCTCTGCAGCGAACACTGCACAGCAGAATCTCTCCACTCTGAGCGCACAGACATATGAGCACACAGTTCCCTGTCTGTGCACTTGGATGAATTTGCATGTGTACTTTATCTTCTCCTGCTCCTCACAGAAGTGAGCGACAGGCAGCTGTCGGATGCACTTCTCTATTTCACTTTCTAAGTGCACTAGATCATTCTCATTGGCTTCAAAACCAATTATTTCTTCTTTTTCCAAATCTAAACCAAAGAACAAATATCCTCCTTCAGTGTTTGCAAAGGCAGAAACAGGTCGAGGGAGAATCTCTAAAATCTTTTCTGTAATCTTCTTTTTAGGGCACATTTTAACTTCAGCATGATTGGACTTAGTGAAACAGAAAGTCTCCTTGTAGGTCAACTGGTCCTTGTTAAAAAACATGAGAAGCCGTTCATGTCGTAATTCATCCCTGTCAAACGCTCCAGACAAACTTAGTCTTGACCCTGATCTCTCTTTAGCATATTTCTTGTGTTTGAGGAACTGCACTGCATCAGGAGCTTTCAGTTCATGTGACAATGACAAACTTCTCACGTAGAAATTGGTTTTCAAGGTGAGGACACGCTGACCACACATATCCGGGATCCATGGTTTCACAAAAATTAAAAAGTAGTCTTTGTCCTTCATGTAGTCTAGGTATTTCTGAGGAAATGGAAGAAGGTTACCAAAAGAATTTTCCAAATCCAGTCCTATTCCATCTCTGGTGAAGGAGTAATTGGAATTGCTAATGTGAGCCTTGACCACGCCCCCTCCAGAATTCACCAGAGTAATCACAGCCTCTGAGACATTTTGGGCCTCTGTTTTCCTTAAATCAGCATTTTGCATTTCATCCCTATTCATCTCTCCAAGTGTGATTTCTCCCACAGAGATAACCAGTTCTGCATGGTCCGTCTCCTGATCAAGGCTGATGCTCATTTTGCAAGTACTTTCTGTGTTTTCCAGAAGACAATGTTCCCTGTAAAACAGACAGAGAGCCATTACAGTAGACCTATGCAGTGAGAACCAGCTCTGCTTTACAAGACACACACAACTGTCTGAGCTGCTCTGGGTGATTAAGCATGAAAGGCCCAAGTGATGTCGTGTTTAGGAATTGTTGGGTCAATTCTGAATAAATAACTAATGAGCTTGCTTATTTTCAGATTCATTGTCATGATGGTATTTGATCATCTTCTAATAGTTTTGAACTAATAAACTTCTTTATGTATAGTCATCATTCATGGCACTGTGTTATATAAGGGGCATATAAAATTGTATAGTTTTATTTGTTTTATTACTTTATGTGTATGAGTGTTTTGCCTGCATGTATGCATGTGCACCACAGTTGTGCCTGGTGGTCACGGAAGTCAGAAGAGGGCATTGGATTCCTCAGCTGGAGTTACTGGTGGTTGTGAACCACCATATAAGTGCCGGGAATGTGACCCAACCCTCTGCAAGTGTGATAACTTCTCCTCAGCACTTATCCAACTCTCCAACCTCTGCAGAAAGACACTTACCAGAAGTGTGTACTGCACACTAAGCACATTCTGCTGTCTGACCTCACTTTGATATCCCCATCCCATCTGTCCCCCATGTCCCCTTTTACCGCTTTGGCACTTCTTTCATGTCTTATACACACTCACGGTTTTAAGGGTGTATAATAAATCTATAAACTCTAGGAAACCACTGAGAGGAAACATCTGAGGTCTGTCTTTCTGGGACGGCTGGATTCACTGAGTGTGAGCATGTCCCATGCTCCCCATTCTCCACAGTGGTGGGGATGACACTCGAGGCTTGCCTTTGTCAGGTGGCTTTCTCCAGGAGCCACACAGCCCCCGCTGTCCTTTAATGTAGGTGTTCCTCACCCTAACTCTCCCTCCTGCTGTGGCTTCTATGTTCTGGTGTCTTGTTTTTGTCTCTTGATTTTCTCAGGACAGTTTTTTTTCTAATCATGTGAAATCTTATTTGTGCCATTGTTTTGGAGCGCTTTGTTCCTGCTTAGGACCCTCTGTGCTTCTGACTTTCCCTCTGGGCAGCTTCCTAGTTCCTTCCCATATGACAATCAGTTAGTTCACATACATTGATTCCTGCAGAGGTCCTGGCTTGGCATGCTGTGTGCCCTGGAGAATGTCCCCTGGACACTCGAGTTGACTGGATGGTTCTGTGAACGTCTGTGGGTTGACATCTTCCCCCAACATTGGGGAGTTTCCAGACATGATTTCTTCAAAGAACTTCTCACGTCCTTTGTGACCTCAGGTTCTAGGGACAAATACAATCCCACGTTAGCCTTTCTGATAGTGATCCACATAATGTTGGGCTTTGTTTGGATTGTTTCCATTTTTTGCTTCTTTGTTTCAGGATATTTGATCACACTCTCAAACCCAAGACCATCTTTCTTTCTTTCTTTCTTTCTTTCTTTCTTTCTTTCTTTCTTTCTTTCTTCCTTCCTTCCTTCCTTTCTTTCTTTCTTTCTTCCTTCCTCCCTTTCTTCCTTCCTTTCTTTCTTTCTTTCTTTCTTTCTTTCTTTCTTTCTTTCTTTCTTTCTCTCTTTCTTTTTTCTTTCCTTCTTCCTTTATTGGAAAACCCTGTTCCTAGTTTTGGTGTGGCTCACCCCTAGCACACACCTTTGATCAAAGAGCTTTGATTGAATATTGTAGAGAGGTTTAAACAAAGCCAACCATAGTTCAGGAGGCAGAGCAAGCAAATACTTAACAGGGAAAAAACCATAGAGACGAAGGAGGAAGACAAAGAAAGAGACACACAGGAAGTAGAAGGGTGGAACACTCATTTGGAGGAGTTTTGTCTGAGGCAGTGTAGGAGAAAACAGGCTCTCATCCTAGCATCTGACTCCTGAGTCATTCTCTGTAAAATCAAAGGACTAAGATTTAGTTTTAAACAGCAGTTCCTATCATTTCCCCAGGCTTAGTGGTTTAATTCGTCTTTCTTCAGTTTACAGATTTTTTTTCTGTCTACTCACTTTGGCATTGGTCCTTTCCAAATATGTTTAAAAATTCAATTAGCAAAGTCTTATAAATCCTCTGTGGTTCGTTAATATTTTGTTTAATTGATGAATTTAATGCCCGCAATTACCACCCTGGTTTGCATCTATCCTTAGTCTAGTCCTCAGAATCCCAGCCAGGGCAACTCCATCTTGCAATAGAGCTTTGCTTTCCCTCTTTGACATGACAGATTACAGGACAAGCAGCCATCTTTCCACACTAGGACAGTGTGTGCTGATGTCAGCAGATCCAACAGGGCTGGAGAGATGGCTTAGCATTGAAGAGCACTGGATGCTACTCCAAAGACCCAGGTTCAATTCCCAGCACCCAAATGATGGCTCAGATATGTGATGCAAAGACATGCATGCAGACAATACACAAATCATACAAAGTAAATAAATAACTTAAAACTTATTTGAGCACATTCCCATGGTAGCTATGTGCTTGGAGTGCTGCTACCCTTGATGTCACCCTGAAGAGCTGCTCTCTGCAGTGGTCAGAAGTTGCTGCATGGACTCTTCACTGGTCAAAGTGCAGAGCAGGAGTGACTACGGAGTGCTCCTCCCGCCAAGGTCAGGGGACAATGCAGAAGACAGCACACGAACACTGCCAGAGCTGAGAGCTGGCGGCTGGAGACACGGGGCCCTGGTCAAGAGACATTGCTGCTCTTCCAGAGGACTCAGGTTTGCTTCACTGCACTCACTGGCATCTCACTCCCATGTGCAACTCCAGTTCCAAGGACCAGAATCCTCTCCTGACCTCTGAGGGCATCAAGCACACACCTTGTACACACACACACACACACACACACACACACACACACACACACACACACACACACACACACACACACACACACAACACACAACACACACAAGACACACACACACAACACACACACACAACACACAACACACACACACACAACACACACACACACACAACACACACAAGACACACACACACACACACACACAACACACACAAGACACACACACACACAACACACACAAGACACACACACACACACAACACAACACACACACACACACACAACACACACACACACAACCCACACACAACACACACACACACACACACACACACACAATAGTGTCACCTTCCTCTTCACAACAGCTGAGTTACTGAAGCCAAGGGGCCTATCAGTAGGAGAGTGGATGAGGAGAACATGGCATGTATGCACAATCCAGCTTACTGCAGCCTCTCTCTGTCCTGAGGGTTTATTCAGCCATGAAGGTGAATGAAATGCACCATTGTAGGAAAATGGATGGGACCGAGGATTGCATAAGTGAAGTGATACAGAAAGACAAACATTGCGTGTTTACTCTCACGTGCAGAATAAAGCTTCTAAAAGGCATTAAAGTGCAAGGGAGCCTGGGAACTGGAGCAGGAGTGGGAGGGGGAGGAGAGAGACTACAGAGGAGTCCTCAGGGTCATAGGTCATCTTGTGGGTGACAATGACATAGTGAAACCCCTTGTTCAGTAAAATTAATACCAATTAATAAGAAAGAGGCTCATGTGAACAGAAAAAAAACATAACTACCAGCAACAAATCAATATTCTCAGTTTCATTTTCTGTGGGAGGTTGTTTTGAACTGCAGCTGACTTTGTTGTTCTGACACTAGGGGGCACTCACATGCAGAAGGATAGCAAAGACACAGCCTGGTTCAAGAGGAGCTGTAGGGTTGTGGGAGGGTAAGATGGGTCATATCAGTGCTTTGGCCAATACCAAGTAAATGCAAGTTCTCATGCCTGTCCACTGTTGTGGAGTAACCCCACTGAACTCATTTGATTCCGGGAAACTGAGTTTAAAAGCAGAGCCCAGTTTGTCCTTGGCCCAAGCTTAAACCCTCAGCACCATCAATTACAATGTCTCATTTTGGTAGGAGGAACACACTGGCCCTGTCTCACAACAAACAACAAACAACAAACAAACAAACAAGGAAAGGCTGCAGTGACCTGAAGGAGTCTCTCATCTCTACCACTTTGTGTTCTTTAGGACTCTTTTTATACTAAATACAGCAATACGTCAATGCATGTTTTTCTAGCTCTTTGCCTCTGTGAGTCATCTCAGGAAAGCACAGCTTTTTTGTTTGTTTGTTTTTTTTTTCCCTTATGTTTTTAGGTGTTTGTTGGTGATGGGGTTTGTTTTAGTGCACACATATTTTCCAAAAATTGGGCTTTCCTGTGACATTTTCCTCAACACAAAGGTCATGCTTTGGTCATACTCATCTCTTTAGCTCTGTCTCTTCCAGTGCCAACAGAGACCTCAGTTTTGGATAGGCAGGGGACAAAATGTCCAGCTCCCTGGGGACTCTGTGGGGGTGCATTGTTTGGTCTGTAGAACTCCACCCTAGCCCTACTCCTGCCTCAACTGCCTGCTGGTGGGAGGGAATGCAGCCTAAACTGTCTCAGTCAGGGACAGGTAGGCAGCTGCCTGGGTAAGAAAAGAGTGAGTATGCTCCAGTCGCTACTATGGCAGAGGGAGAAAGTGTCACCAACTCCTTACTTGATGAATTATTCATAATTATATATCAATCTGTTTCCCACCTCCAAGAGAATTTGAGCAAGAAACTTGTATGTGGAATTAAAAAAATAAAACCCACAGTGTTGGGTGTTGAGAGAGAAGAAGTCTCCAGAATCCCTGATTTGTCAAGAGTCAGACACTGATGCAGGCCCAAGGCTTGAGAAGGACACAGCTCCATTCTGCCTCTGCCAGGTAATGCTAGTCCAGGCAAAATGCTGAGGTTTGCTTCCTTCCATTTCCCCATCTTTCCAAGGTTTCGTTTCTTAGAAAATGAAAGCACAGTTCTCAGGCCTCCTCTGTCTCCACCCTTCTAATCTCAAGAAGCAAGGGCTACTTCCTGTTGGGCAACAGTCTTCCTTTCCAGTCAGTGTGATGTTCCTGAGCTGTGGCTTGAGACTGAAGAAACTATCAGAAGAGCCACTCACTGAGTCCCTGGCAGAGCAAGGGGGGAGGATGTTTGGATGAGCACTAACTGTGTGCATAGGTTTCTTTTGTGGAGAGGTGGTCTCATGGAGCCCTGGCTGTCCTTGGACTGGCTGTGTTGCCTGCCTGGACATGGAACTCCTAATCCTTCTGCCACCCTCCCCCCACCAATCCTGGAATCACAAGTGTGAGCCTCCAGGCCTGGCTGGTGTTTAATCTCAATTTTTGTTCTCTCTCTCTCTCTCTTTTTCTCCCTCATATCGTTAATGCTTTCTGGTTAGCTAATGCTCAAAATAAAGGAATGCTTCTACAGTTTTCATAGATTTACAGCTTTGTCCCTTGCCCCATTTTCCTCCCTTATGTCCGTCCCCCTCCACCACTAGTCTCTTCATTAACTTCCTTCTTCCTCCAATAGATACCTGTCAATCTACTTTTCATATATGAGACAGCTGTAATGGTTTTCCCCCCTTCTTTTTAGTCTCTTTTTCCTCATCATCTCATCCCCTTTTCTTTGTCTGTCTGTCTCTCTGTCTCTGTCTCTGTCTCTGTCTCTCTCTCTCTCTCTCTCTCTCTGTGTGTGTGTGATCTGTGTCTCTCTCTGTGTTTGTACATGTCATGTTAAGCACACATCCTATCACTACTACATACAGCTCCATACATACTATACAGCTCCATCTCTCTAGTAAATTTTATCTTTGCTACCACACACAGTTTAATTTAATGTCTACATTTGCTAGTCTTGATTTACTACATTTTAAATATTTCAGCTCCCTTTTTTTTCAACTTCATCATTTTACAATGGGATCGGCAAGGAATATGTAAATCACTTCCTGCTCTGATTTATCTCGTTTTATCTATTAAGTCTGAAGTCTGGTATCATTCTCTAAACACACACACACACACACACACACACACAGGAGAGAGAGAGAGACAGAGACAGAGACAGAGACAGAGAGACAGAGAGACAGAGAGACAGAGAGACAGAGACAGAGAGAGACACAGACAAAAAAAGACAGAAAGAGAGAGATCTGGTTCTTTCTTAAGACTTTCATGAATTTGTTGGTGTGCCTCCCCTGAAATAGTCTCTGTTTGCCTTCTGTCCCTTTCATAATGTTTTCAGGATTGGAGTATTATTCATCTTTCATCTTGTTTTATGTCCCCAATGTAGCACGGGTTCTAATAGGTCTTAATAAGAAAAGCCTGAAGTCAGATATAGGGGAAATTGCTGAAAGACCAGAGAGATAAAAGAGCAAAACCCAGCCCTACCTTATGTCTTCAGCTGAGAAGAGGGTGCCTTCTTTTTTCCTCCGGCCAATATTCCTCTTCCTCATATATCACTTCCTGTCACTTCCTTGGGTAGATAGTTGCTAGCTCCACCCTCTGATCCTCAGGCGTGCTTTATTTGTTAGAGTCCAATCAAGATGTTACCACATCCCAGAACTCAGATTTGCAGTCAATGAGAACATTCACTCTGGTCTCCAGCAGCCAGAGAGACAAGTGCTGACACTAAGTGGCTTCAAGATATAAAGTGACTAAGATGTCTCTTAGTGTGAGTGCCAGCCTAGAGAGTGTCTTCAGGAGCCAAACCAGGCCACACAGGCTTTGTCACCTTCACCTTCAGTATCTAGCTATGTGTACAAATCTCTTGTCCTCATGTTTTCTTCCTCCAGGTACCACAGGCCAGTGAGTCAGTGACTCATGGAGGAATGTCACATTCCCTTAGAACAGCAATCCTCAAGCTCTGGTTCTCAACCCCTTTGGGAATTGGAGGACCCTTCCAAAGAGGTGGCTTCAGACCATCAGAAAACATAGATGTTTAGATTATGATTCAGCAGTGGCAAAACTACACATATGATATAGCAATGAATATAATTTTCCGGTTGGGGGTCACCACAACATGAGGAACTGTATTAAAGGGTCACAGTGTAAAGAAGATTGAGAGTCACTGAATTAGTCACTGAATTTACACACACTATCCTGATAACTTATGATAGAGGTCTTTATTCTCAATGTCTGTCTGTCTGTCTGTCTGTCTGTCTGCCTGCCTGCCTGTCTCTGTCTCTGTCTGACTCTGTCTCCTGTCTACCACCACTCCCCTTGCCCTGTGCTTAAAAAAATTCTTTCTTCCTAGCACTCAGGAGGCAGAGGCAGGCTGATCTCTGTGTGTTCCAGGCCAGTCTAGTCTACAGGGTAGCCAAGGCTACATTGAGAAACTCTATCAAAAACCAAACCAAAACAAACCAAAGTTCTTTCTTATTCTTTGCCCTAACAGGCTTGCAGTTCACAGCAATTCCCCTGCCTCAGTTTCAGTAGTGCAGGGATTGCAGCATGAGGCATCAGACAGGACACAGCCTTAGTACTCATTCACTAGTTCTGGGAGAGAACTTTCTGAATCTTGTCAGGACTGCATCTTCCTTGGCTTGTACATCCTGGTGAATGTTCCTCACATCTGTGGCCAGGCATTAAGAGCTTGTTTTGTGGGTTGGAGAGATGACTGATCACTGAAGAGCACTTTTTCCTCTTCCAGTGGACCTGGGTTCAATTCCAAGCACCCACATGGCAGCTCACAGCTGTCTATAATTCCAGTTCTAGGGGATCTGATGCCCTCACACAGACATACGAGCAGGCAAAACACCAATGTACATAAAATAAAAATAAATAAATCATTGAAATTTTTCATTAAAAAAAAGAACTAGTTTGTTGTTTCATGGGTTTGTTTTGTTCTTGTTCTTTCTTTTTTTTAAAACAGGGTTTCTATGTGCAGCCCTGGATGTCCTAGAACTCACCATTATAGACTAGCCTGGTCTCAAACTCATAGAGATCTGTCCCCTTCTGCCTCCCAAATACTAGGATTAAAGGCGAGAGCCTCTATGGCAGACAAAGAGATCATTTTCAATCCCTAAAAAAGTTACTTATTTTGAGATATAAAAACAAATTAACCTGTGAAGATTGGTCTTTTAAAGTAGGGGGATTGGGGAACATAGGGGTTGAAAAAGAATCCAAAGACCTCACCTGTATTCAGAGCTCACTCTAATACTGAACCCCATCCCAAGCCACAGGAGGGATTATTTACAAGCTGCAAAAGAATGCCATAATGTCACCATGGTGAGGAAGATTAAAAGAGAAAATGTTCATAAAGAAAAATGATCAACACCTCTCCCATGAGTAGGCGGCTCTGTGCCTGCATTTCTACCAACCTCGTGATTACAATTGGAAGTGAGGGGTTTAGTGCTCTGCATGTGTGTGCTGTCTATGGGACATTTGGATGATCTCACAGCAGCATCTCACAATAGGAGTCACGTGTGTCTGGGGAGCAGTCTGGGAACAGCTCTTTTGTGAAAGACTCCATCAGGGACCTGAGGCTGGGGACTAATCTGCTCCATGGCAGCTCTGACCCAGTTCCCATTCCATGCCACAAGTTGTACTGCCTTACAAACTGATGGCTAATCTGTTCTGAAGAAATTCTCTCCATCCTTATAGACAGAAGCCAAAAGATGTCAAAAGAGTGGAGACCAGGTGGCTGTGGAGGGAGCAGTCAGTCACTGTGGCAATGGCAGAAACTCACAGTGATACCACAGTATTAAGAGCCACACGGGAGCTGGCCATTGGTGGCACATACCTTTAAACCCAGCACTCAGGAGACAGAGGCAGGCAGATCTCTGTGAGATTGAGGCCAGCCTCATCTACAGATTAAGTCCCAGACAGGCTCCAAAGCAATACAGAGAAACCCTGTCTTGAAAGACCAACCAACCAACCAACCAAACATAAAAAAGCTGTATCAGTAAGTGGAGGTCCAGCGGGAACTTCAGCTGGGCTCCAACCAGTTCTCAGGGTTATGGGGGCAACTAGAAAGGGTAAGTAGACTCTTGCGGTATGTTTTCCCCGCCGCTCCCATCAGTAGACACGGAGATGACCTTACTGATTCTCTGGTTGGCTCTAGCACTTTTGTCTTTTCTTCTTACTTTTGCTTTGTTTGCTTTTTCCATTTCCTTACTGAAAAACACTTCTTGAGCAACTCAGAATTATTGGACATGTAAGGTAACTCCCCCAACCCTCCTGGTGTGGAGGCTCTCTCCTTCAGTCCCAGCAGTCTGGGACTGAGGTATGGGATTGCTGCATATTGAGGTCATTCTGGACTACATAGTGAGTTTAAGACTAGCCTGACCTACATAGTGAGTCAAAGTCTGAAAATGTTTTAAAATACCCCCTCCCAGTTCTGTGATATGCCATTTCTGGACATAACAAGGCTGCTGTACTCATGAGCCCAGAGCAACTGTGAGCATCTCCTTAAGACCTGCTTAAGGTCAAGCCAGTCAATAACTTCAGCATGGATGGGAAGGGAATTGTGAGCCTCCATCTTAGAGAAGGTATTGGCCACTGATGGCTTCTGGAGGCAATGTCTTAGGGTTTCTATTGCTGTGATGAAACACTATGACTATTGTTCTTTTGTTACAGTTGTAAGAATAAGGCTGAGGAGGATGGAGGTGGTCCCATGTGGGGGTCCCAAGTGAGTGAGTGGGGTGTCCCTAGGTAAGGGACCACGGGGGAGAGCTTAGCAGGTTCCATAGCAGGTGAGGGTGACAGAGGCGGAGGGAATAACATGCCAGGCAGATAGAGTTTAAATGACTTTCAAAGGGGTCCTTTGCACCTGCCTGCAGACTAGTACTCATGGAACCTTGGGCTGACCAGAGTACCGCCTGAGTGCATTCTGCCAGGTGGAAGGAGCAGGCCACCATAATGCCTGAATCCTTACAATGACCAAAGCAAATTGGGGAGGAATGAGTTTGTTTGGCTTACACTTCCACATTGTAATCTGTAATTGAAAGAAATTAGGACAGAAATGGAAACAGGGCAGGAACCTGGAGGCAGGAGGTGGTGTAGAGTTCATGGAGGAGTGCTGCTTCCTGGCTGGCTCCCCATGGCTGCTAAGCCTGCTTTGATGTGGAACCCAGGCCCTCCAGGCCCTCCACTATCAATCACAAATGAAGGAAATGCACCACAAGGAAAGCTGACAGCTCAATCTTGAGGAGACATTTTCTTAATTAAGATTCCCTCCTCTCAGATGACTAGTTGATGTCAGGTTGACATACAACTGTCCAGCACAAGGGGCAATCATTTTTGATCATAGATGTGGCTCCTGGTAGCTTGCCCATGCTTAAGCAGGCAGCACTTATTGGTCTCAGTGGATTATGTTTTAAAGAGATGAGGGGAGGATGGGAAGGACACAGCTCAGGAGCAGTTGGGGTTTGATATGCTCAAGATGCATTGTCCAATGTATAAAATTTTCAAGAAATAAAAAAAGTCATTTTTAAAAAGATACTAGAATCACAACAACAGAAATCGTCCTCTCTCTCCATCTTCTTGCCCTGGTCCATTCTGTAGAGGATAATAACAGTTTACTGTATGTGTAAATTAGTGCAGTCATGAAACAAAACTGTGTGAAGATTACTAAAAACAAAACAAAACACCTACCACAGGATGAGTCTGCTCTAACCCCGTGTCAAAGCCTAAAGGTATCCAAGTCAGTAGATGACAGGAACACCGGCACATCCCTGTCATCTGGAGAATTGTTCACAATAGACCAGATGTGGAAATAGGACAGATGCCCATCAACAGAGGAACGGATAAAGAAACCGTGACCTTGTTTACAATGAGGTTTAATGTAACCACATGAAAATAAAGCAACACCATCTTTCTGAAGACAGAGGCTGTAACTTGAGATCTTTGTGTTGAGTGAAATAAGGCAGTCCTAGAATGAGAAATATGGGTGATTTTCTCTCAGGAAGAATCCAGATTTATTTGGAAGGAAGAACAGGACTGAAGAGAAAGGAGGGGAAGAGAATAAGAAGAGGAGGGGAGACGATGTGGGATGGGGGTATGCCAAGGAAGGGGCAAAGGGGGGATGAGGTGAGAGAGGAAATAAAGATGAGAAAGGTGACTGCTACTGAATGCTCTTCTCCGAGATTCCCACAGACGCTTGCTCCTTTGCTACAAGGAGGGCATCTTGCACAGGGCAGATTTCCTCTCCTGTTTCCAGGAGGAGAAAGAATGAAATTGCCTCTCTTGCATCTGCAGTTTTTTTTAGTTGATTGTTAACTCAAACAAAACAGCACATATTGGGATGGCATATGCTAACACTGTCTAGTAACTTTGGGCAAGCCAGAATCTGCTTACACCTCCTAGATTCTGTACCCAGCAACTGCCACTCTTCATGTAAGACACAACTGTCACCCATGCCATCATCTCACAGTAACCCATGGGGGAAATGACGGGAAATGAATGTTTCTGTCTTGCTTTGCTCTGTGGTCAAGTTGCCTGAAGTGCTGGAACCCTCCCTTGCCCTGGGCTTTAAGACTTCATGAAGTGAAATATTAACCCACACCCTCTTCCTCTGCCACAGGCCTGAGCTCAGGAAGTCAGTAGGACACAGAGGACATGCTGCATCACCAGCCCCTCCCTGCTCATAGGCACCAAGGACCTGCTGTGCCTAGGCTGTGACCTGGAAGATGCTTTGACTGCCATGTGGGAGACTGCAGAGTGGGAAGGGGCTATGGAACATCAGCCCAATTGGGCAGAAGATGGAGTGTGCCTACGATGACAACTCAGCCAAAATGCATCTGGATACAGAGACAAATAAAGTAAAAAACAACTGTGGCTCATTCTGTTGGAGCAGAGAGAACAAAAATGGGTTTTCTTTTATGGTTCTCTACTTGTTAATCTTTCTGCAGCACGGTCCTATAGAATTTTTTGATGACAATTACATTTTTAAAATTATTAGTGTATATAATGCATTTTTCTGAACATCTCCTGCTATGTAACTCACTTGAGTAAACGTTAGGTTTTAAATAAAGGTTTTAGTACAAGATACTATAAGTGTAGTCCTTCTTCTCAACATAAATCAGGCAATTACTGTCGACATGGAGCTGCATGGCACTCATTGTGCTGTGGGCAGAGAGGCACAGAGGATGACATGGACTTTGGAGTTGGGCTTTTGGACCCTGGAGTTGGAATTTTCCATAGGATGCTTGTCATTTAAAGTCAAAACTTTCTCAACTCTGACCTAGAGCTAATGGGGCCCCACATCATTGGACAGTTTCTCACAAAGAAGATTGTTCACTGTGAGCACATTGTTGAGGCTTTTCTTTGTTTATCTATTTATTGAAAAAGCTGTAGAAAACAGAAGGTGGTGGCCAGTGAAGCAGTGATGGGCGTGGGAGGAGATGGCAGCAGCCGCTGGGAGCTGCACAGATTTCGGAGTTGCTGGTGCTGGTCTGGCCTCATTAGAGGCTTTTCTTATGCAAACCTGACATACCAGCAATGCACATTTCTCATCATAAACTCTAGGACTGACTATTGTCTAACAATGTGACTGAAAGGGAAGAGGGTTCAGGGAGAAAAGTCAGCCGGAAAGGGGTGGGGAGTGAATCAGCAAACAACGGAGGCAAGATGGCTGAAGAAATGCCTACTGCTTGGGATGGAGCCCAAGTTGGGAGATGTGGGAGCTTTCTTTACGCACAAGTAGAGGTAGCTGGGATAATATCCAGGGTGAGAGGAAGCTATGCCCCATGTAGATAGCAGAAGTTGAGACGTCTGGACTCCACTGTGTATCACTGAGTAAAGTCAAATCCCAAAGAAAGTCTTCCAACTTAACTAGCAAATTGTATTCTAAATGTTAATTTACCTTCCTGACCCTAACCTGCTAGCCATCTGGCGCTTGACCCATTCCTCCGTGGTAAACCTCTTCACACAGCCGCCTTCCACATGCCAGGATTCCGGCTCTGCAATGAACACAGCACAGCAGAATCTCTCCACTCTGAGCGCACAGACATATGAGCACACAGTTCCCTGTCTGTGCACTTGGATGAATTTGCATGTGTACTTTATCTTCTCCTGCTCCTCACAGAAGTGAGCGACAGGCAGCTGTCGGATGCACTTCTCTATTTCACTCTCTAGGTGCACCAGATCATTCTCATTGGCTTCAAAACCAATTATTTGCTTTTTCTTTTCATCCAAACCAATAAACAGATATCCTCCGTCAGTGTTGGCAAATGCAGAGACAGTTCGAGGGAGAATGTCTTTAACTCGTTGTACCAGTTTATCTGTTTCAAATGACTTATATTCAACATTTTTGGATTCACTAAAGGAGAATTCTGCCATTTCTGTGAGTGTTGTCTGGTCAAAAAAAGCAGCAGCCAGCTCTTGCACATGGAGTTCTTCTTGAACATGGAGAGCTTCTTCCCCGAGGAGTTCTTCTAAAACGTCTTCACCAGGCATTTTGTCAAGCAACCTTTTTATTGGAGATCTTAGTCCAGGGTTGTCTTTATCTTTGAAGAATTGCAGAGCAGTATGCAAGTCCATTTGAGCACAGGAGGTCCCATTTCTTTTGTACAAATTGGTTGCAATGGTGGCAAGCTGAAAACCGGAGATATCCGGACTACACGATTTCACAGAGATGAAAAAGTAGCGTCCTTCCTGCTTAAAGTCTAGGAATGTCTGAACAAGTGGCACAATAGCCCTTAAAGAGGTATCCAAAGCTTTCCCTAGTCCATATTTGTTGAAATTACAGTCCCCATTTTCAATAAGAGCCTTTACCATGCCCCCTCTAGAATTCAGCAGAGCACACACAGCTCTTAAAATCCTTGTATTCTGTTTCTTATGAGCAGTTTTCTTTTCCTCTTTATCTTTTACCCCAAGAGTGATTTTTCCTACATTTAGAACCACCAGCTCAGAGGTGCTTTCAGGATCTATGGTGATGTCCATTTGCTCAGCAGCCATTCTGTCCCCAAACTGAAATTCTTCCTGTAAGACAGAGACGTTAGAATAAGGTTGACTAGGGCAGAGGAAATTCTGCACTGAGAAGCTAACAGCAAAATTGTTTGCTGGATATGTTTTATGGAACGGGACAGTGTGCAGTTGCAGGGTGGTGGTGGTGGTGGTGGTGGAAACAGGTTATTTGGGGATAGATTTTTAGACCATGATTATATATATATATATATATATATATATATATATAAAACATATATATGTATATATATATATATATATATATATATCTTGATCTCTCAGGTGGTTTGTTGTGCATCATTATGATCCTTCTGCATTTTAACCTCATTTTATCAGTGATTTATCTCCTTCCTAAAATTCAATATAATGTAACTTGAATTCTGTGTCTTTTCTTTCACTAAACTGCAAGGACAATTTTCCTATGTTTTGGGGGCTTTTTAAGAAGTAGAGGTTTATTATGAAACCACCTATACTTTTTTTTAAATAATCTCAGATGTTCATTCATCAGTTGTCTATTTTCATGGAGAGTCTCTTAGCAAAATTATTCCCTGGGGACCTAGGGATAAAACAACAGAGCAGATGAATTATCTTATTTCTGGAACTAAATTTCAGTCACAAACTTTGACCATTGATCTGAAGAGTACAGACTGGGTTGTGGTCCAGTGAGGTGGGGTTCTTACAGTTAAAACAGAATCACTAGCCTCCAGTGTTTCCTTCCTTTCAAAATTCATGCTGTAGTTCCTACTCTTGTGGTGATGATGACTATGAGAATTTGCTAGGTCATGAAGGTAGAATCATCTAATGGACTCAGGATTCTGAAGATAGCTAAGCTCACCAACACTACATCATGTCACCGTGAGACACTGGCAGTCTTCAAAGAAAACAGGATTGCCTCTAGATCCTGACCATGATGGCATCTCCATTTTGCACTTCTGCCCTCTACACTGCAAGAACAAAATGTTTATTATTTATAACCCACCAAGCCTGGGTTACTTTGTCATATCAGAGAATGACATAGGCAGCCGCCTCAGTCCCTGTAAATCTCACCTGCTGGTGTTTTCCTTTTAAGAACTATCAGGGTTCATTTTTCCTACAGACAGAGAACTAAAAGGATGTGACATGTTTTTGGACTATTTTTGTTGTTGCTATTGGCTTAAGATCTTATTCATTTTTATTGTATACATATGGGTACTTTGCATACATGTGTATCTGTTACTGCGCATGTGGTGTTCACAGAAGACAGATTCAGATCTTCTGAGACAGGATGTTAGCCTGCAGGAGGGTGCTGGGAACAGCTCCCCCATCCTCTGCAAGAGCAGCCAGCCAGTGCTCTTAACCACTCAGCCATCTTTCTAGCCTGAGATCTCCCAGCTTTGAATATGGCTTCATCTTGATTGGGTATACATATTGTTGCCATCAACCTCTGACTTTTAATTCGGTGGGTTCTGGATTTTTAACATTTCTGTGGAAGAAAGAGAACTCAGGAGGGCTGTCTTTCTTCCTGCCTAGTGTGGGCTCTAACTTCTAAGCAATCCTCCTGCCTCAGTCTCCTGAATAACTGTGGCCAGAGAAACATCCTATTATCCTGCTCTCTAGCACTGAAGTTAATTTTCTGTTATTTGTTTTAAAGTTTGCATCTTTAGGTTCTATTGTTATGGGTGGATGATTGTGTCATATGTAACAGCATCATAAAACCACACTTGAGGACGGGGGAGGGCTCAGTGAAAGGACACTAGCCTGGTATGTACTGCATACTTGGTTAATCCCCAATGTATAGTAAAGTAAAATATTATACAGGTTCAACATTTTATGAACATGAACTCATCATAGTTTGACATCATAACAAAAACTGAAAGAGAAAATTTGGAATCTTGCTTTCCCATGGGATCACATATTATTCAAATCAATGCTATATAATTATCATTAACTGTTTTTAAAACTACTCTATCCTGCAGCATAATCTCATATGTAGTATCCATCTGTTTGTTAGTAAAGGAGTGCCTTGTTACTGTAACTACACTAGTATCATGGTTCAGAGTGACTGAGACTTGGGCATGCTAGTCACATCTGATTTCTCACTAAGCCCAAGAGTTCCCTCATGGAGTCCCTAGTCCCATACACGGTCTAGTTCAGGCATCTATAAAGACCTGCTGGAATGGGGTGGGAAGCCAGAACAGGTAGACAGACTCCAGAAAGTTTAGAGTGGAACTCTGAAGGAGCAAACTCATGTGATGAAGGAATTGAAATTTCTGGAAATGAAGATTTAGAGCTAAACCACGACACCATACCAGCCCTTCTGCCTCAGGTGTGTAAACTAGCTAAGCATCATCTGAGCTCATACATCTGTGTGCCTGGAGAGAGATGCTTCTGACATTAGGCTAACTGGCCAAGTGATGAGACAGCCAAGGAACTAGCAAATCTTTCTCTGGAGGATGGCATCAGTCTTTATCAGATTTATCTCAGGCAAGTCTACAGGGCTCCAGGCTTCATCTAATGCCTTTAGGAAAACACTCTGTGACTGCAAACTTAGAACACACCATGCATGGCATCCCTCAGGGTTGCCTAGGAACTTGAAGGCACCTTCTTGACAGATCTTCATTCAAAGAGGCCATGGGGGGTGGGGAGAAAGCTTTTGAACCCGACCACAGAGGAAGTGAGGCTGAGGTCAAAGTCCTGACTCCTGGCCAGGGAACACAAATGGGGCGAGGCAGACACAGCCATCTGTGTTAAGTTCAAAGCTCCCCAATAGTCTCAGTGTGACAATGCTGTGCATGTTGTGCTGTGCTGATCTTTCTTTTCCTCATTATGGTGAGTTCATGTTGCCTGGCTCCTATTTCCTCCTTGGGAGGGCTGCCCCAAACTTCGGAGCATTTTCCCTGAGGGCCTGGCAGAAGATAGCTTCACCCTCACAGCAAGGGGAAGCGGGGAGCTGGGTATGGGGGTGGGGAAGGGTGTGGATGCCTGTTGTCTCAGCACTTGCAAAGTTGAGTTTGAAGACAACCTGTGCTATATTTTAGTAAGATTCTGTCTGTCACAGTCTGCTTGTAGGGTAGGCATTGGGGTGGCAGTGTAGGAAGGGAGGAGATGAACGCACCAGAGAAAAACAAAACTAAAAGTGTAAGAAGGCCAGGGGGAAACACAGTTTCGTTTCTGCCCAGTTAGAAGCTGAAGCCCCACCCTGTTCTATGTACTGCTGAGCAGTTTCTGTTCCTCATTTCCTCCCAGCCCCTCCCTTTGGGCACCCCCCCCCCCAATCAGACCCTGTCTGAAGCCAACACATCTGGTTCACTTGCCAATATCTAAAGGAGACAGGAACCACAACTCATCCCAAAATCCTGGAGGAGAATGTTCATGTCCTTGACAAATTTGGAACTCAGGGGAATTGTAGTTGTATCATCTTATAGAGAATCTGTGAGATGGTATGGGATCAGGGCTATCTCACTTCAACATCTGTCACTATGAAATTTTTCTATGATTTAAACTCTCTCCTCTGGGCATCTATCTGGAAAACAGTCCTTAACTACTAAGCTGGACTCTGGAGCCCACCAATTCTGGTGCCTGAATGAAACTCACTGATCTCCCACAAGATTTGCACTGGGTTAAACACTAGTTGTTTCTTTTAAAATTCTTTAGAGTGCACATTGGAGGAAATTCTCGCTGAGCTAAACTCAGGACTTTGGCTGCTGATGTCTTTAGCAGGAAATGAATGACATTCAGACTGATGCCCCTAGTTCTGAAATCAGTGCAGGTTGAAGGAAGGCACAGAGTTGGGGGGTGGGGCATAGTAGTGACAGAAGCTGTCTCTTGGGATCATTCCCTGCTAGGATGATGCTTTGCCTTTCACTTGGGAGCTTAATGCCCTCACTCTAGATAAAGACCCTCCAGGGCTTTCAGGATCTTAGATCTTTAGTTCTGGGATGCAGTTCCTCCCTGCCTCATGACAAATTTCCCCTAACTCCCCACAGAGTTGGGTCTCCAGGAAGATAGAGCTCCCTCAGAAGGGCTTGGAGACATATACATATGCCTGACCTGTGCATAATCTTCTCCCTGCCCCACTGACCCCACCTTGACGTTCAGTACCCAGACTTCCTCTATCAGGGATCTACAAGTACCCCAACTCAAGCAGAACGAGGGCCTTCGCTCTCATTCCATACTCCCAAAGCTTCCAAGCCCTTAGCATCTGTGAAGAGGCTATGAAAGTGCCAAGGCTCCCAGAAAGGAGACAAAGCCACCAGGGTCCTCTCTAGGTCCATGGGTTGCACTGGAAGCCCCTCCACCTCATCCCGGGTCCAGAATTCTGGGTCGGCATGGAGAAAAAGAGGGCTAAAGATGTTGAGATGGAGGATGCTGCCATGAAGTATGGCTCACTTACCTAAGAGCTGTTCCAATGAAGCTCAGCCAGGAGCTTGAAGCCTTCTGTGCTATAGACACCTGCTGGATGAAACAGGGAAGTTCAAGCTCGCGGACAGACTCCCGCAGCAGGGGCTTGGTGTTTGTCAACAGAGGTCCTCAGCAACTGGATTTGAGAGTGCCAAGCTACAGTGCTCGTGGTCGCTCTAACCTTTCCTCTTTGTGTACCTTTGCGGTGTGGACGGATTCCTTCACTCTCGGTACTGATTCAGCTCTGGAGAACCCGTGTGTCATTGGTCAGCGTCAATCCAGGAAGTGTGAGGACTCTCTCTAAGCTCTTTGATCCCTTTCTGTGCTTGTCATTCAGCCTCACAAAAACTGAGGAACTGGGCTCCTGGACTTGGGACTTCCGCCTTCACAACTTTACCCAAATGCACAGGGTAAAGCTGTGTCTGCACCCAGACAGAGCAGATGACACTATGGACAGACAAGAACACCTGTCACAACTTACAAGGAAGGAACATAGAGAGGGAGAGGGAGCCAGGGGAGGCAGAGTGGGCTGAGGCATAAGGTGCAAGCTGCATCTCCCAGCTCTTTGGGAAGATGGGTTTCTGTGGGAGACTCCAACGCTACCCTAGGCAGATAAGTTTCATCTACCACTTTTTCTATGTGCCCTCTCTTAGGATAATTACGGTAACTCAAGCTTCTCTGACTCACTGCTTTTTTTTTTTAATTTATTAAAATTTCTAAATTTTACATGTCGATCCCAGTTTCCTCTTCCTCCCTCCCTCCCTCCCACCCACTTAACCTCTTTCCCCCCTCACAAGCACCCTGACCACCTTCCCTGCTTTTTAACAGCCACAAAGTGTGAGGAGAAAGGTGAGGCTATAGAGTTGAGAGAAGGGGATGAGAAGTAAGAAAAATAGAGGCAGTGAGGAGGTAGGCAGGAAGTTAGGCAAAAGTGAGAGGAGAGGGAAGGCCAGAAAGCAGGAAACAGGGACCTTAGACTCCCCAACTGTGGGCATTTCTCCACCAATCAACCTCAGGCAGGTAAATGTAGCAGCATCAGCATCTTGCCTGTGAACCTGTAACAGTGTGGTCTCTTGTGCATGGGCTTTCTCTCTCTCTCTCTCTCTCTCTCTCTCTCTCTCTCTCTCTCTCTCTCAGAGGAAGGATCAGATCAGAAGGACAGAGAAGGGCTGTGGTGGTTCATTATTGTTCCAAGTTGTTCCCCAATAAAACACCCATTTGTCATTTATCTTGGGTCTAGTGAACTCTTGACATCCATGCCTTCATGTAAAAGAGCCTGTGGATGACTCAAGCTCCCTTGTTCAAGTCACCCCAGTCCAAGGCTAGTGGATCAGAAACATGGCTTCTGCGTCTTCCCCAATGTTCCTACCCCACCTTTAGTAGAACAAATGTCCATTTGTTCACTTGTTACATACCTGCAGCTACTGCAACGATGCTGCATGCATTCTGATGACTTCTGGCCCTTCCACCACTGCAATGTTCGTGCACTACTGGGTCCTCAGAAGAAATTGTGCCCAAGGTCTTGAACCTAAACTTGATCTACCAATGCAAACTTGTGTCCATGTGCTTATGTGCCCTTGATGGACAGGCTTTCCAACACCTGACATGGTCAGAATTTATCCTTTTCCTGAGTCATTGAAATTTCAGCTTTCATCTCACATGTGGCCAAACATTTATTGGTATCATATATGTTACATATGTAACATACGCATACTCATACATACATCATGGAATGTCCTTCAGATGAAAAAAATGATATTATGTTATTTGTGGAATGGAAGACAAAAATTAAAGGACTAGGGGGAAAAATCATCATGGTGAATAGAATGAGTCAGACCCAGAAATGCAAATATTTCTTATTTCCTCATCTATATGAAAGTTCACTTTTTGTTGAGTGAGGACGGTGTCTAAAAGTGTCTAAAAGTGAGAGGAAGAAAAGTGAGAGAAGATGGAGAGGGCCAATGAATGGTAAGTGTTACAAGATTGCTTTCATTTGCAGAATCCACTTCTGTATACAGACAGATATACCACAGGGGGACTGTGGGACTAGTAAGGTGACCATCAGGAGAGAGGGGTTAGGAAGGAGGATAATGGAGAGATGAATGAGAGTGATGTACAATGGCATGTAGGTGTGAATACATAATGAGGCACATTATTTTATATGTTGGCTAAAAATAATTTCAACACAAACAAATGTGGCTATCCCAGCTCCTCCAGATCTGTGTGTTCAACAGCAGGAAGCGTGCCTCTGGGCTCAGAAGGGCCACCTGGTCACCTTGGAAAACATCTCCTAACAATCTGCAATATACTGAAGAGAAATCAAGTAAGGTTTGAAGGAGACCCACACATATACACATCCACATTCTCTCACACACACATAAATACATTTAATTTAAAAACCTTAAGAGTTTCTGGCTTTTAGTCCTAGAGGCTAAACAGACATGGGGCTAGCAAATGCTAACATGCTTTTGTCCACTGATTAAAGCTACACCTTGAGCCTAGGTTGACATAACAAAGTCAGCCAGTTAGGAGAATAAACATTGCGCTGCCTCCTTAGTCTTCTTTGTTGCAGTAGGAGATACCAGAGGCTGAGTGTCTTCACAGAAATTCATTCCCACAGTTCCTGTGCTTAGGGAGTCCAGGCCATGATTAAGCAGAGCAGGGTTCACTCAGAGGCCTCTTTACTTAGCTCCAGCCATCCTGTGCTCTCGTGGTCACCTGTACATAAGGACAGGGAAGCAAACACTCTGGCATGTCACCTCATAAGGACACTAGTGTCCATGTGATGTTTCACCCTTAGGACTTGGTTAACTTTGCTCACTTCCTTAGTGGCCCCATGTCCACATTAGGGCTTCAAAATAGGAACGTGGTGGGTGAAGATGACCCATTCAGCTTCTAACACTGGCCCATGAGATTATTGATAAAATGATGACTAATCTTCAATGTTGACCTGATTACACTTAGAAGTTCCTAGGGAACACATCTCTGCCTTTTTCAGTGAGAAAGTGTCCAAGAAGGTTTAGCTAAGAGGGATGACCCACCCTGGTATGGGGTCTTTATCCCATGGTGTGGTGTCCTGGGATGAATACACAGGGGAAGTGCACCAGGAAACTAGCATTCACTTCTCTCTGACTGCTCAATTGCACACGGTATGGCCTGTCACCTCATACTGCATCCCTTATAACTAGAGGCTCTCTTATCAGCAGTCCATCCCTGCCAAGATGGACTCTGCCCTCAGGATGTTGTGGTAGCAACCAGAAATATAACCAAACTGTTCTTCAGAGGGCAACAAGCAGAACTAAGCTGTAAATGTGTAATAGACATTGATTGGCTTTGGTGGGGCTGGATGGATTCATAGGTATCCAACTTGGGCCATCTAAGTTACACCCTCAGCAAACACTTTTATATTTTTGTTTACTTATTTAAAACAAGATTTAGATGTAGCTTAGCCTGAGTCTAGAACTTTATACAGTCTCTTGTTCGTCTTCATAATGCTATATGCATGTGTCATCAAATCTTGCTGAACTAGATTAAAAATATTTAGATTTCTCTGTTTTTACAGCATGTGTATGAATGTTCTCTTTGCATGCATGTCTGTATGTCATTGTGTGGACGTTGCCTGTAGAGGTCAGAAGAGGGATCACAGCCCATGGACCTAAAATTACAGATAGTTTTGAAGCACCATGTGAGGCTGGGAACTGACCTCGGTTTTCTGAAAGAGCAATAGGTGCTCTATAGAGCACTGAACCATCTCTCTACCCCAGTAAACTCACTGACTTTTAAAGACACACCCTGTTAGGACTTGTGTACATTGTGAGTGTCACATTTTGCTCTTTATGAAAGCTTGGGATAGTGATTTTATGATTGCCCTATTATTTCTTTATTTGGAAAAATAAAAATTAGATTTTATTATCACAAAGCTAAGGCACACAACTATAACCTCAACATTTGTGTAGTTGAGGCAAAAAGATCATGAGTTCTTCTCATGCTCTGTGACCTACTGAATTCAAGACTTGTCTGGACTACATAAGACCTACCTCAAAAAATAAAATAAAATAAAGGAAAAGAAAGAGAACTAGACAAAAAATGTTTTATTTCTCTTCATTTATCACAATTAAGGTTTATTCTGAGTCATCCTAAAAACAAACGTTGAAGATAATAACTTTTTGAGGGTCACCTGTTTTGTGACCCCAAAGCTTTGGAGCAGGTGATAGTGAGACCTGCTCATTTCTCCACTTTCGGTCTGAGTATTGGTCCACTGAACCGTAATGGTAGTCATTTTTACTCAGGACTGTGGGCAGCTATGAGTCTTTGCATTACCCAGTCCCACTGTAAAGGAAGGAAATGTCTTTATGAGACAGACTGCAGTGATAATCCATAAGGACTAGTATTTAGATGGCAGTTAGATAGAAAAGCACATGTGTTTTACAACTGAAGTAGGTGCTTTGCCATGGGTCCTGGGACATCTGCAACCATGGCCTTTGTCTTGGCTTTCAGTATCAGGCACAGGCTCCCTCCATGGGAATGGACCTTAAATACCACTGGAAAATGATTACTCCCATTCTAGTCATGCCATTATCATAGCAGAGGGCACATTATAGTTTCTATGGTAACTGGAAGTACAGTGGGCACCTTTGATTTTCATTTCTATATGTGATTTTATTTTAATGTTGCTCACCTATTCTGAGTGACACTGGGATGGAGACGTAAGGGGCCTCACTAAGAAGACCCACAGATACAATAGGGATAAAATATGTCTTCCTTAGGACAGCAATGGTGACACACAGCTTTAATCCCTGCACTAGAGTGGCAAAGGTAGGCAGGTTTCTGAGTGTGAGGCCAGTCTGGTCTACAGAGTGAGTTCCAGGACAGACAGGGCTACACAGAGAAACTCTCTCTCTCAAAAAACAAACAAAACCTGCTCCTGACAATCTTTCCCACACCCCCACAGCCATGGCCTCACCCACCCCCGATACCACCCTCCTCACTCCATCACTGAGACCTCAGCCAGTGGGCTACAGTAAGAATTTCCTCATAGACATCACAGTAAGCAGGTGTCTTAGGGTTCCTGTTGCTGCATGACCAAAAGGCAAGTTTTGGAGGAAGGGTGTACTTGGCTTACACCTCCACGGTGTAGTCAGCATTGAAGGAAGCTGGGACAAGAACTCAAACCGTGCAGGAATATGGGGGCAGGAGCTGATGCAGAGGCTGGGTTCTCCCACATCAATCACTAGATAAGAAATGTCCTATGCAGCTCTCCTGGGCAGCAGAGCCTGAAAGCTAGCCCCACCCATGACCAGCTGTGGCACCCAGGTGAGCTGGTCCTGCCACTCACAGGGGCAATGTGGAGAGGTGACCCTGGTGGCACAGGTGCAGGGGAGTGGTGGCCTGGCTGGCCATCCCAGCTGACTACAGAAATAAGTTGGCTCATCCCAGCATCTACCCCATCTATGAACATGTGAAGGGGCTGGTCCTGAGGAACCACAGTTGCAGGATCTCCATGACACAGGACTACAATAGGATATCTGAAAGGGGTCCAGGGCAGGATCCAGTATTGACAGTGTAGCAGAAGCCAGAAAGCTTGGAACTAGACCAATATCTCATTGAAATAAACATTTGCAAGTAAAGATGTTTGAGAAAAAGGGTTCATTGTGTGTGACACACCACACCTTCCATGGTAAGATCATTTTCATTGTAAATCTTTATTTAGTTTTTTATTTATTGTTTTCCTCCTTGTTAGAGGTTGCAAGGGCAGAGGGCAGCTCTGGAGGGGTGGGGAGATGAGTGGAACTGGGATGGAGCCCATAGAGAATCAATACAAATTAGAAAGAAAAAAAAAAAAAAGTCAAGCCAGATGTTGGTGGTGCACACCATTAGTGCCAACACTCAGGAGGCAGAGACAGGCTGATCTCTGTGAGTTTCAGGCCAGCCTAGTCTACAGAGCTAGTTCCAGGACAAAAAAAAAAAAAGAAAAAGAAAAAAAAAAAAAGTCCTACAGGCTTGACTACAGTTCTTTTTCTCAACTGAGTCCACGGCAGCAGTTGGTTAGCAACAGATCTCTGCTGGGGACTCCTTCACAGTTACAGAGCTTCAGGGACTTGCAGGCTTGGTGCACTTGTGGCCATGAAGTCCTTCAGCTGTGACAGGTTAAAAGGATGGCATTGTTGAAACTATGTGTTCCTTGAGATCATTAGCTAATGTATACCCAGTGGACATGTGTGAACTCTTGTACCAATGGTGCCTGAGCTTGGCTTGCCAGCTATCAGGCTCTTGACCCATTCCTCTGTGGTAAACCTCTTCACACAGCCACCTTCCACATGCCAGGATTCCGGCTCTGCAGCGAACACTGCACAGCAGAATCTCTCCACTCTGAGCGCACAGACATATGAGCACACAGTTCCCTGTCTATGGACTTGGATGAATTTGCATGTGTACTTTATCTTCTCCTGCTCCTCACAGAAGTGAGCGACAGGCAGCTGTCGGATGCACTTCTCTATTTCACTCTCTAAGTGCACTAGATCATTCTCATCGGCTTCAAAACCAACTATTTCTTGCTTGTCTCCATCAAAACCAAGGAACAAATATCCCCCCTCAGTGTTTGCAAAGGCAGAAACTGTCCGAGGGATGAGCTCTTTAATGTGTTTCTGCAGCTGTTTCACTGAAAGCAATGCCACTTCAGCATAGGTTGACCTGGTGAAAGGAACATCTTCTTGGTACTGAAATTGGGTTTTGTTGAAAACTGCAGCAGCCAGGTCCTCCAGGAGACCCTCTTCTTCTACTCCAGAGCAGGCTCTGCTTACGGGAGGCTCTGGTCTGACACAGGCTCTCCCTCCAGTTTCCTCCAGGTCTTGGAGAAACTCGAGAGCATCAGAGGCAACCACTTCAACCGAGGATGACCAGGTTCTTACATACAAATTGGTTCTCAGGGTGCCAATCGGTGACCCAAAGATGTCCACACTCCAGGGTTTCACACAGATGTAAAAGTAGCTTCCATGCTCCATGAAGTCTAGGTGCCTCCCCACAAATGGAAGACATTTACAAAGAGAGGCTTCCAAATCTAGTCCCAGGCCATCCCTATTGAGGCTATAATTTTCATTTTCAATTTTAACCTTGATCGCCCCACCTCCAGAGTTCAGGAGAGCACACATAGCTTGAGAGATGTGTTCACTCTCCCGTTTTCTGAGAGGGTTCTTCATTTTCTTTCTATGCTTCTCCCCAAGTGTGATGGCTCCTACATATAGTACCAGCTCAGGATAGTCTGTTTCCTGATCAACAGTGATGACCATTTCCCTATCAGCCTTCGCATTTTCAAGCTGAATTTCTTTCCTGTAAAACACACAGAGCCTTTAGAATGAGAAAAACCCTGGAGGTAGCAAGTTCTGTACTGTGAAGCCAACAGCATAATCCTTGGCTATGTATGTTCCACTGGACCAGTCACTGTGCAGGTGGAAAAGTGGTTCTTTCCCTTCTCCTTTGCACTCATTAGCCGAACTTATATGCCTACTGGGTTTTCAGATGTAATGTTACAAGTGTAGTTAAGCCCTTCCAATTTTCAGCCTCATTTTCGTCTTCACTCATCACTTTCTAGTACTTAATATTGTATTCAGCCTCCTCTAAATAAACCCTCAGTGGAATCTGTGTGATTTTCATCTTTTATGTACCATGGGCTTTAGTTACACCATTTTTTAGACTTAGGTATTTTATGTGTACTAGTGTTTTGCCTGCATGTAATTCTGGCTGCCATGTGCATGTAGTAGCCTAGAGGCCAGAAGATACCACCAGATCCCTTGGAACTGGAGTTACAGGTGATTGATTGTAAGCCCCATGTGGGTACTGGGTATTGAAATCTGGTGTTCTTGAAGAGCAGCCAGTGCCCCTGCCAACCACTGAGCCATCTCTCTAGTTCAGCTTTGAAATGATTTATGATTAGTATTCATTCAGTCCATTTTTCAATTACTATTTATTTACATTTGGCTAAGTGCATTATCTACCTGGATATTATCCCTTTATTAGACCGTGTCACAAATCTTTTCTCCCTCTGTAGTTTGTCTCTCTTTGTTTATTGCTTCCTTTGCTTGTGTAGGTACATTCCAATTTGATGGAATCGCAGATCTACACTGGGATTTTTTTGCTTGTGGTTTAGGAAACCTCTGCACTAGCTTCCTCTCTGTGGCTGTGACAAATATCCTGACCATAAGCAACCTTGGGATAAAACAGGTTTATTTGCAAATGCTTCCAGATCACCATCCACCACTTTGAAGGATGTCAAAACAGGAACTTAAAGGCAGGCCTGTTGCTATTTCAAACAACATTACCTTTGACCAAAAAAGTCAATTCACAGCCAAGGAAATATAACAGGAACCCTGGAGAATGTTGCTGGCTGGCTTGCTTGCTTTCTTCTTCTATTTGATTCTCCCGGCCTAAAGAATAGGGCTGCCCAAAGTGGTCTGGGCCCTCCTACATCAATTATCAAGACAATCTCATACATGTGGCTACAGGCCAATCAGATAGAGGCAATCCTTCATTTGATATACTCTTCCCAGATAATTCTAGATTCAGCCACATTGACAGTAAAGCTAATCAAGGCAACATCCAAATGACCTTTTCCAAAACCAATGTCATAGAACTCCTCTTCTGTGTCTTCTGTTAGTAACTTTTCTATTTCTTATCGGTTTTTTTTTTTTTTCTGGTCTTACCTTTACATGTTTTGTTCATTTTGTAGTCAGCTTGTGTAATGTGGTGTGAGAAAAGTTCTAAGCTCATTTTTGACAAGTAAACATCACCTCAAGTGTGTGAATGACTCTGTCTACTGTCCAGACTCTTGCCTTTCTCAGAAGATCCTGCCCATGTGTTTCCTGCCTTTGTATGAGCCATGACTTGCTGTTGTTCATGAGCCTTTTGAGTTTTGGGTGAGAACTGTCTGGTTAAGAAAGTCACTAGCGGCCGGGCACATGCCCTTAGTCCCAGCATTCAGGATGCAGAGGCAGGTGGATCTCTGTGAGTTCGATGCTGGCCTGATCTACAAGAGCTAGTTCCAGTATAGCTTCCAAAGCCACAGAGAAACCCTGTCTTGAAGCAAGCAAGCAAGCAAACAAACAAAAATCAAACAACAACAACAAAACAAAAACAAATACAAAAAAAAAAAAAGTCACCCTCTTGACAGCGCCCCCTACCAGCAGGAAGCAGTTTGGAAAGAACGATGCTCAAATTCCCAAATATTGTTTATAAATATTTGTTTTCATTAAAAAAAAGCATGTATAATTATGTCCAGCATAAAATAAATAAATGTTTTTTTAGAAAGAAAGAAAGAAAGAAAAAAAGGAAGGAAGGAAGAAAGGAAGAAAGGAAGAAAGAAAGAAAGCCACTAGATCTGCTACTCTCCAGGGCACCTCCCTCCCCTTTGCTGATTAGCCAATGGGGCAGGCCCTCAGCCTCAGCATGAAGTCAAACTTAAGGTCGCTGTGGCTGGGAGGTGGCTCTGTAGGAAGTGCTTGTTGTGCAAGCATGAGGACCTGAGTTCGGATTCCAGCACCAACATCAAAAGCTGAAAATGAAAAAAAAAAAGCAGAGAATGACTTCGTGTGTCTAACACCCCAATGTTGGTAGGCAAAGAGAGGGACCTCTGGGTCTAACTAACCAGGTAGATTCTTCTCAAATTATAGCCCTGACTCTGGGGAAAGTCTCTCAGAAGGGATCTTGGGCACAGGGTGTCTAGTCAGCAATCTTTGGCAGGAAACAATGACATTCAGATATCCTTTCTCTGCCACAATTGCAGGCTGGTAAGAAATCACAGAAAGAGGAGATAGGTGTGATTGAGCCACTCAGATGTGAGCCCATTTTCCCTAATACCCTTCCATAGATCATCAACTCCACCAAAAGGACTGCAAAGAGCCTAGCATGGAGTTGCTGTGAGCCCTGGGAAGCTGTTATGAGCATTGTGAGCTTGAGGCATGCAGAACATACACAGTGAATTGCAGGCCAGCCTGGGGTACACACCAAGACCGTGTGTGTCTCCCTCCCCTCTAAAACACTAAAAGAAAACCACAACTAAAGTAAACTGTATCTAAAGCAGCCTGCACTGCCCAGAAGGTTGCAATTTCCTTTCTGCCCAGTTAAGAGTTAAAGCTGCTGCCGCCCCACCCTGTACTAAGAAATGCTGTTCCTCATTCCTTCCCTGCCTTTCCTGTTCAGCACCTTCCATATTAGGCCCTGTCCTGAGCCAGCACCCTTGGATCCTGTCCACATGAAAAGGGGACAGAAGTCTCATCTCACACCAAAGTGCCAAAGAACAATACTCATGTCCCCAGGAAATTTGGAACTCAAGGGGGACACAATACAGTCATATTTAAGAGTTGTGGACTAGCCTGGGACACTGACCACCTCTTTTATCTGGGACACAATCCTTCAGAAACAGGACATATGAGCCACAAATCCTGGCATATAAATTCATTAACCTCACTGAATCTTAAAGTCTGGTTTACAAATGGGTTCCCCACCCTTAAAATCACCCGGAAATTGTAGTGTGCCCTAGGGAAAATTCTCTGAGATTTTGATTTGGGATTTAAGGCGTCTTGTTAGTTGCCTTCAAGGGGGGGGAGAACACGGCATTCAGAAACCAGCACTACAGACTGGCAGGAAAGCAGACTGGGACAGGAGCAGGAACTGCCTCACCAGCTCAGGCTCAGACACAAAGCAGAACCCGAGCTCTCTCCCTGAACTCTTAAGCCCTCCCCCCACCCCAAGCAGACAAAGGCATTTGGCCGCACCCTCAGCTCACCAGGTGCCAAGTCCTCCACAGCCTGTACTTAGTCAAATTGAGCTATGAAGACTTCAAAAGGCAATGTTCCAAGTAGGAACATAAACTAGCCAAGGTCCCCTAAGAGATAATGTTTGTACTGACGACCCCCCACCCCCATATGGTTCCAGGGCCACTAGATTGTACCCGGAGAAGGAAAAGAGAAGGACAGAAAGGGCAGAAGCGGTTGGGGCTTGAGTAGGCTGTAACGAAGTGGCCACTTACCCGTGAGTTCTGTGGTTGCCTAGCTGTGTTGTTTGAAGTCCAGGACTCATACCTGCTTCCAATCGGACCTTTGGTGAAGTGAGGCAGTCTGGAGTCACCCGAAGAACAATCCACAGCTACAAATCCCGGCCAGGGAATGTCTTCCAGGGAGGACTCTGTCACTTGGCGAGTACCATCCACAGCCCAGGTTGTACCCTCACCTCTAAGTCCTTTCTTCTTTGCTGCACCCAATCTTTGAACAGAGTGTTCCTGCCTGAATTCTAGAGCCCCACTGGAAACTTGAGAACTACGTGCGAATCTTTAACCACCCCACCCTCAATCCAGGAAGTGAAATCGCAAACTGGAACAGGGAAGAGCCCAAGGTGTTTTCTATTGGTCAGAACGAAACAGGCTCAGAGGTGAGTAATCTGACCTTTTCATCGCCAACTGCAGCTGGAATTCCCTGAGCAGCAGGGCTGTCCCTTTGCTCTAAAGGTGACCGGGTAATGCCCTTAAGCACAGGGCTTAAGGTATGCAGTGCACTACTCCAGGGGAAATGCAGATGGGTGAGAGCCCTCTCCGTGCCCTCAGGATCGTAGAGCCCTCCGTGCGATTCCCAGAGCTATCCTGTGGTGATCATCCCACTTGCCACTTGGTTATAGTAATACTTCCCAAAGTTGTTGCATCTAAACCTGCCCTAAGAAACTGATTCTGGTTTTGAGCGCATACGAACTGCACAATATATTCGGGTTCCTTGTTCCGCTTTCATAATGCGCTTTACTCATGCTCCGCCCACCGTCAACCTTTCTTACTCCCTTTTCCCTAAGCAACAGCAGTCTTGGAAAGGCAGGGACTTCGGAAATGTTCAGCTCACTGGGGCGTCTCTGCAGTGAACTTTGTCTAGGAGCCCACCCCTGATTCTCTACTGCCTGCTAGAAGATGTGCAGCCCAGAACCCACTAGTGGTCCCTCCACTAGTGGTCCAGAACCAGGGTTCACCCACCACATAGGCTGAACTTCGACTCCTGTCACCATCAGGCCAAATCTGAGGAAATCGCTCCACAGACTTCAACAATTTTTCTTTAATCTTTAAGAATCCTGGGGTGGCAGGAAGTAATGAAGAAGAAACCATATGCAAAGTCTGAGGGAGGGTATTCAGATCAATACCCAGAGTGGACAGAGATGGAAATCGCCCTCTGTGCTCAGGGTGTCATGTGTCACGAACTGGGGCAGGAAGTGGCTAAGGGCAAGTGAGTCAGTGAACCCAGTCCAGTGGGTCATCCTCCTCCACACCAAGCCAGAGCCTTGTGGATACAAATGCACCCTCCTCCTTCCTAAGGAAAAACCTAGGGCTAGCATGAGAGCCAGGGCAAGCCAATGACCTGGGGCTTTAGGGGGTCACTGGGAGGAAGAGAAGAGAGTAGAAAAGCTATCAGAACAGGGAGGAGCAGCATCTAGAGGAGGCAGCTCAAAAAGAGGTGCCAGTGCCTGTGGTCTGTCCAGCTAAGACTCTCCTGCTCCCTCCCACCCTTCCTCCTAGCTTCTCCAGTCATTCCTCAGAGCCCTGGTTCAGTTCCAAAGTCAGCAAAACAGGAATTCAACGCCAAAGCTCAGGGGTGTAGAATGGACTTGTGTGTGGTAGCAAAGATAAAATTTACTAGAGAGATGAAGCTGTATAGTATGTATGGAGCTGTATGTAGTAGTGATAGGATGTGTGCTTAACATGACATGTACAAACACAGAGAGAGACACAGATCACACACACAGAGAGAGAGAGAGAGAGAGAGAGAGAGAGACAGAGACAGAGACAGAGACAGAGACAGAGACAGAGAGACGGACAGACAAAGAAAAGGGGATGAGATGATGAGGAAAAAGAGACTAAAAAGAAGGGGGGGAAACCATTACAGCTGTCTCATATATGAAAAGTAGATTGACAGGTATCTATTGGAGGAAGAAGGAAGTTAATGAAGAGACTAGTGGTGGAGGGGGACGGACATAAGGGAGGAAAATGGGGCAAGGGACAAAGCTGTAAATCTATGAAAACTGTAGAAGCATTCCTTTATTTTGAGCATTAGCTAACCAGAAAGCATTAACGATATGAGGGAGAAAAAGAGAGAGAGAGAGAGAACAAAAATTGAGATTAAACACCAGCCAGGCCTGGAGGCTCACACTTGTGATTCCAGGATTGGTGGGGGAGGGTGGCAGAAGGATTAGGAGTTCCATGTCCAGGCAGGCAACACAGCCAGTCCAAGGACAGCCAGGGCTCCATGAGACCACCTCTCCACAAAAGAAACCTATGCACACAGTTAGTGCTCATCCAAACATCCTCCCCCCTTGCTCTGCCAGGGACTCAGTGAGTGGCTCTTCTGATAGTTTCTTCAGTCTCAAGCCACAGCTCAGGAACATCACACTGACTGGAAAGGAAGACTGTTGCCCAACAGGAAGTAGCCCTTGCTTCTTGAGATTAGAAGGGTGGAGACAGAGGAGGCCTGAGAACTGTGCTTTCATTTTCTAAGAAACGAAACCTTGGAAAGATGGGGAAATGGAAGGAAGCAAACCTCAGCATTTTGCCTGGACTAGCATTACCTGGCAGAGGCAGAATGGAGCTGTGTCCTTCTCAAGCCTTGGGCCTGCATCAGTGTCTGACTCTTGACAAATCAGGGATTCTGGAGACTTCTTCTCTCTCAACACCCAACACTGTGGGTTTTATTTTTTTAATTCCACATACAAGTTTCTTGCTCAAATTCTCTTGGAGGTGGGAAACAGATTGATATATAATTATGAATAATTCATCAAGTAAGGAGTTGGTGACACTTTCTCCCTCTGCCATAGTAGCGACTGGAGCATACTCACTCTTTTCTTACCCAGGCAGCTGCCTACCTGTCCCTGACTGAGACAGTTTAGGCTGCATTCCCTCCCACCAGCAGGCAGTTGAGGCAGGAGTAGGGCTAGGGTGGAGTTCTACAGACCAAACAATGCACCCCCACAGAGTCCCCAGGGAGCTGGACATTTTGTCCCCTGCCTATCCAAAACTGAGGTCTCTGTTGGCACTGGAAGAGACAGAGCTAAAGAGATGAGTATGACCAAAGCATGACCTTTGTGTTGAGGAAAATGTCACAGGAAAGCCCAATTTTTGGAAAATATGTGTGCACTAAAACAAACCCCATCACCAACAAACACCTAAAAACATAAGGGAAAAAAAAAACAAACAAACAAAAAAGCTGTGCTTTCCTGAGATGACTCACAGAGGCAAAGAGCTAGAAAAACATGCATTGACGTATTGCTGTATTTAGTATAAAAAGAGTCCTAAAGAACACAAAGTGGTAGAGATGAGAGACTCCTTCAGGACACTGCAGCCTTTCCTTGCAGGGCCAAGGCGGTTAATCTATGCCTGCACTGGTGCAGCAGCCCTCTGCATGCCCTTCCTTCTCCCCAGAATGTCACTTCTCTCTTCCTCCTGTCCCTCCAGCACCTGCTCTACAAGCACTGGGACTGAGGCTGCCCCTGGAAGGCTGGCAAGGAGGAAAGGCGGGAGCTCCTGCTAGAGACTACAAGCACTTCATTTCTTTTTCAATTAAATTGAATTTCTTTCATGCAGGTATTTACTGTATGTGACAAATTTCCCTTAACCTCTGCCTCTGTTCACCCTTCTCCTTCCATGTCTGTCCCATATTTTACCATGCAGTTTGTATATTGTCCCTTTTGTTCTTGTTTTTGTCCATTTCAACCAGAATTGCACAGAGCACGGAAGTTCCTCACCACACTTCCTGGAGTGACTAAACGCTCAAAGTCCAAGAGTAACAGCACCCTTGAATTCATGAAACTAGTCCACTTCACGTCATCAAGCATCGACACACTGGCTATATATTGGCCACCCAGATCTCACTTGCTTGTCAGTCTGGAAGCTAACATGACTCTGAGATTCAAGGAACTACAATTCTAAAACCCGGAGTAAGTGAACCAGGTCCATTGCAGCATCCTCAACCTCCCTGCCCCTCATCGCCTTTCTCCTTGTTTCCCCACCCAATGTCAGTTCCTGTCTACTAACTGTTTGTGGGTGGATGGGGGATGGGGGAGTTGCCAGCACAACCCATCACACTCAGGTAAAACCAACCTGCTTTCCTTGTAGGAATCTTGAATCCTGGACATCTTCAGCCTTCTTCTATCAAAGCACTGACTGCTGAAGACTTGAAGACACCAGAGCTGTGGTGAGGGCAAATGCCTTCCTCTCTGTGAGAGGGAGGGAGGACTTAATGTTGCTGGAAGAGAACCCATTATGTTTCTTCTGAGGCTGGTTAGTGAGGCAGGAAGAGGAGGGTCATGGTGGAGTATGAATGCCAGGCTTGTGTGAATCTACACAGACTCTTGAGGTTCCCACCCTCTTAGAGACCTGACCTTGTTCATGGTAAGAAAACATGGATCCCGAAAGCAGAGGAACTGCACTCTAGACCAGAAAGAAATCAGCCCCTGTGGGATTTGTAATATAAAAGATGAGAACTTTGCTTTAACAAGGGAAATGCACAGTGCCAACCCAGAAGAGAAAGAGTGGTCTAGCCTTGGGTTGTATTACTTTGTTCCTCTTCTGGTCCTTCTTTCTGTGCTTTATTACCAACCTGCAATTGTGGCAGAGTATTGGAATGTCATACATTTCCCAACAAAAAATAGTTGATCAGACACCTTGAATCCACAGTTCTTTTCTGAGACAATTTCCCCAAAGTCAGTGCTACAATTAGGGAAGAAGAAACTACCTGGTAAATTAGACCTAAGGCTGCAGGAATTCAGTAGGCTTTACTTAAGTCTTGGAATTTGGTGAGTTCTGTTGTCTGCCTTGGTATTTTAAGGACTGTGTCTCAGCAGTGTGCCTGAAGGTAGTGGGTATGAACCATAGACAGTTTTGATAGCTGGGGTCTTGATCTGAAATGAACAGTGTCCCAGGCTAGCCCACAACTCCTCTAAATATGACTGCCCTGTAGGAATCCTGGGTTTTAATATTCTCAGGGGCATTGTCATTTTGCACTTTGGTGTGAGTTGAGACTTCTGTCCTCTTTCCATGTGGACAGGAATGCTGGCTCAGGGCAGGTGGTGATCAGGAAGATGCTGGACAGGGGTTGCTGGGAAAGGATGAGGAACTGAGATTGCTCAGCAGTTCTTAGTACAGGGAGGGGCTGCAGGTTTACCTCTTAACAGGGCAGAGAGGAAACTGCAACCTTCCGGGCAGTGCAGGCTGCTTTAGACCCAGTTCACTTTGGTTGGGTTTTGCTTGAGTATTTTAGAGGGGAGGGAGGCAGACAGGGTCTTGGTGTGTACCCCAGGCTAGCCTGTAATCCACTATGTGTGTTCTGCATGCCTCAAGCTCACAATGCTCACAACAGGCTCCCGGGGCAACACCGCAGGCTGGTCTCCTCACAGCCTTTTGGATGGAGATGAAGAGCTCTGGCAGGGCTCTCATCCGTGGCAACCCTACTATGTAGACATAGGTAGTGATCAGCACTAATGCACATTAATAGCCTTCCCTCAAAACCTAATGCTCATCAAGGATGGAACACACATCTTCCTGAGCATTTCTTCCAGAGTTAATTCACATTAACACCATGGTTAAGCTTTCAGTTCAAACTTCAGTGATCACACATATCTGACTTCCTTGCTGTTTATCTCCTGGGAGTCCTGACTTCTTCCTTTAGCCTGACTTTCAGCAGCATATTCAAATGCTTTCCTTTAGCTGGAACCTATTTGACTGCATGGCTGTCTGAACATATCTTGGAACAATGTCTTTCACCTTACCCAGCTCGGAGAAAATAAAAGAAAATTGTTGGTTTATAATAAAAATAGAACCCATGGGCAGTCTCCTCTCAGGTACTGCCCAAGGTAAAGTTGTTGGGACAAAACCCAATGGTGAATATTTCATATATAAGCAATTTTACCACTTGACCCAGTAATTCAGTCTCTGAAAAATTCTCTAGCATGCCTATGATTATGTATTCTTAGATAATTTTGCCTTCTTGTAAAATGAATAGTGAATTAAAGCACACACTCATGTTTTTGTCAGAATTCAATTCCTAGAGTCAAACTTGTTACCTCAGTGTTTTCTTACTTCAGGGTACTTTCATAAGGGCTGAAATTTAACTTTTTGTGTGTGTCTTCTCAGGATTCCCACCTCCCATTCTAATAGATCTTTATATTCCTGACCCACCTCTCCTTGTAGATTCCAGGAACATTATGAGAGAGATCTTGGGCCTAATGAAATTCAGTAACTGTAGACAGGAGTGTTTATGCATGCATTTAATGCCAGCACTCAGGATGCACAGGCAAGCAGATCTCTGTGAGTTAGAGGCCATCCTGATGTATACATAGTGGATCAAGGCCAGCGAAGAGAACATAGAAAGACCCCTTCTTAAAAACCGTAAATAAAGATAGAAAAAAAATGAAATATAAATAAATTAAAAAGCATTAGATGTTGTTAGGATTCTCACGATTCAGTTTGAATGATTCTCCATCCTCATATATATTATTACTCTTACCATCCCAAATCCATTTCTAATCTCAGCTGTCATGATATCATGAAACACTGGTGCATTAATATGAATGTGAAATTAAGTAGCAGTTTACAGGAACCGGGGGATGGTGCAGAGGTTCACAGCACTCATTGCTCTTGCAGATGGCCCTGGTTTAGAGCCTAGTATGGTGGTCCAACAACATCCCTAACTACAGTGCCGAGGGATCCCTCTTCAGAACTCCACGGGCACCATGCACATTTCTGGTACACATACATACCTGAGGCAAAACACTCATTTAAAGAAACTGCAGATGACAGGGTTTTGACTGAAGCTGTTAATCATCATTTTACAAACTAATTATAAATGAGATGCAAGCCAAACAGAATACCAAACTTTCTACTTGGATTTCTTCCAGAATGGCAGATTTGCCATGGGGGAAAGAAAGAGCATCATGGCGGTGAAATGGTCATTCCTTTAGTTGTAGTTTAATGCATGTGCTGCACAATGCCTCTGTCCTCAACTGTCCACACATCAGGACGACAGACCTTTGTCACTTATTTTGTGAAGCTGCTGTAAACATACACCAACATCTTTCAACCATGATGCTAGAAGAACATCATAGATGCAGAAGCTTAAGTCAAACATTAACAGGTTGAATTCTGTCCTAGACGTGACTACAGAGTGATGGGGTGTGCCCATAATCATAGGAACTTAGGAGGCTGAGGTGAGAAGCAGGTTGGAGGGTAGAATTCAGATAACCCCAGCCAGGGAGAGAGGGAAGACAAAAGAACAAAACTGCTTTATTCTCTTTAGGGAAGCATTTAAGAAACAACAACAAAATAAAACCAGAACACATGAAGGTTAAATATCTAGGAGAAGTCACATTCAGCACTAAAGGAACTCTCATCTTTACAGGGCTCCTGCTCTGGAGGAGACTACACAACCTGAAATTCCCTCTCTTGAGCACAAAGGACTTCAAGCAACTCAGATTCCAGCACAAGGTAGGGAGAGCCAGGTTCATACCAGCATCCTGCAGACCCATTTTCTTTCTCTTTCAACCCCAACCCCAACAGTAGGTCCTGGCTGTTGCCCTGGGATGAATAGCAGTTGATGGTTCAACCCAGTGTCTCGTGTAAACCCTGGAGCATTTCTGTTCCTCCTAGAATCTTTGGCTGTTTGGCATCTCCACAGCCTCTTCTCCCAACCCTCGGACTGCTGAGGACCTAGACGCTGCAGGAGTTTGGTGAGTGCAGATGCTTTCATTTGTCTGTGGGCTGGGGAGAGGTTATGGGTGCTGCATTATGCCTGGTTAACAACAGAATTCCTAGGACCTGGGTTTAGCTGTCAGTGTCACAAACATGAAGTCTTACATTGGTAGCTCCACCCACTGCCCAATTATGCTTGCTCTAAGTCTGGCTACTGAGGCAGGAGAGGAGGGGTTTGTGTAGACCTCCACAGCCCCTCGAGGATGCCCCATTTTCTTCCAGACATGACCCTGGAAGAAACTGACAAAAGATCTCTACACAGGGAAGAATGAACCTAAAGATACAGAAACTAAAAATGTACTAAAGCAATACATTTCAGATCCCACAGCTGGGGTGCTGAAAGAGAAGCCCTGATGTCTTCAGGGGTCAAAGGCTGGATAGAGGTTGGGGGCACATTCACAGCAGACTCAAGAGATGCAGATGCAAGAGAGGCATTAGGCAAAAACGTTATATTGCCACTTATTGAGATGCAAGAAGCACAGTGAAATATGATTTGCTCTGGTCACAATGACTGTCTCATTTATTCCTTTCATCATTATTATTTTATTAGTATGGATGTTTTGCCTGCATGCATGTATCTACATCATGTGAGTGCCTGGTACCCTGTAGAGATAAAGAGGGGGACAGATTCCCTGAAACTGGAGTTACAGAAGGCTGAGAGTCCTCATGTGGGTGCTGGGAATTGAACCAGGGTGCTCTAGAGGAGCAGCCAGTGCTCTCCACTGCTGAGCTACCCATCAGCATCATGAGTTTTTTAAGCCTAATTTTATTTTATGTGCATGTATGGAGCTTGAGTCATCTGCAAGAGCAGCAGGTGCTCATAATCACGGAGCCTCTGTCTCCAGCTCCTGACCCTGCAATGGCTGTTACCAGAAAGATGAAAGATAAATGTTGTCATGGACATGGAGTAAAGGAACCCTGCACAGCGGGACTGAGAGTGTGAATTAGAGTGGTTATTGGAAAACACAGCGGCTCCTCAACAAGTGTGAGAAACGCTCCTGGGTCTGTTTAGGGGAAATGAAGTCATTAGGAAAGAGAGACAGCGGCATGTTCCTGGCCATTGCTGCATTTTTTCAAAAAGTCAAAGTATGAACTCATGGATGGATGAGAAGCAAAGACTATGCGGTACACACAGTGGACTGAAATTGAGTAGTAAAATGAAGGAAATATAGTCGTTCGTGAACACATGGAAGACCCTGGATGACAATATGTTATGTAACTAAGAGGGCCACATAAGAGCAAATACTGCCTATATTCACTTATATAAGGAATCTAAAGAAACTGAAATGATGGTAGTAGAAGTTAGGGTAGCAGGGAGCAGGCAGTGGGGTTACAAGTATGAAGAGTTAAAATGTCGGTCACACAAGAGAACATTGCATAACAGGGTTCTCCAGCAAACAAGAGTGTTCCTCTGTTTTGTTTGTTTGTTTGTTTGTTGTTTGTTGTTTGTTGTTTGTTTTGAGACAGGGCCAGTGTGTTCCTCCTACCAAAATGAGACATTGTAATTGGTGGTGCTTAGGGTTTAAGCTTGGGCCAAGGACAAACTGGGCTCTGCTTTTAAACTCAGTTTCCCGGAATCAAATGAGTTCAGTGGGGTTACTCCACAACAGTGGACAGGCATGAGAACTTGCATTTACTTGGTATTGGCCAAAGCAATGATATGCCCCATCTTACCCTCCCACATCCCTACAACTCCTCTTGTACAAGGCTGTGTCTTTGCTATCCTTCTGCATGTGAGTGCCCCCTAGTGTCAGAACAACAAAGTCAGCTGCAGTTCAAAACAACCTCCCACAGAAAATGAAACTGAGAAAATTGATTTGTTGTGGTAGTTATGTTTTTTTCTGTTCTCATGAGCCTCTTTCTTATTAATTGGTATTAATTTTACTGAACAAGGGGTTTCACTATGTCATCCTCACCCACAAGATGACCTATGACCCTGAGGACCCCTCTGTAGTCTCTCTCTTCCCCCTCCCACTCCTGCTCCAGTTCCCAGGCTCCCTTGCACTTTAATGCCTTTTAGAAGCTTTATTCTGCACGTGAGAGTAAACACGCAATGTTTGTCTTTCTGTATCACTTCACTTATGCAATCCTCGGTCCCATCCATTTTCCTACAATGGTGCATTTCATTCACCTTCATGGCTGAATAAACCCTCAGGACAGAGAGAGGCTGCAGTAAGCTGGATGGTGCATACATGCCATGTTCTCCTCATCCACTCTCCTACTGATAGGCCCCTTGGCTTCAGTAACTCAGCTGTTGTGAAGAGGAAGGTGACACTATTGTGTGTGTGTGTGTGTGTGTGTGTGTGTGTGTGTGTGTTGTGTGTGTGTGTCTTGTGTGTGTTGTGTGTTGTGTGTGTGTGTGTGTCTTGTGTGTGTTGTGTTGTGTGTGTGTGTGTGTGTGTGTCTTGTGTGTGTTGTGTGTGTGTGTCTTGTGTGTGTGTGTGTTGTGTGTTGTGTGTGTGTGTGTGTGTCTTGTGTGTGTTGTGTGTGTGTGTGTCTTGTGTGTGTGTGTGTTGTGTGTTGTGTGTGTGTGTGTGTGTGTCTTGTGTGTGTTGTGTGTGTGTGTGTCTTGTGTGTGTGTGTGTGTGTGTGTCTTGTGTGTGTGTGTCTTGTGTGTGTGTGTGTTGTGTGTTGTGTGTGTGTGTGTGTGTGTCTTGTGTGTGTTGTGTGTGTGTGTGTCTTGTGTGTGTTGTGTGTTGTGTGTGTGTGTGTGTCTTGTGTGTGTTGTGTGTGTGTGTGTGTTGTGTGTTGTGTGTTGTGTGTGTGTGTGTGTGTGTGTGTGTGTGTGTGTGTGTGTGTGTCAGGAGAGGATTCTGGTCCTTGGAACTGGAGTTGCACATGGGAGTGAGATGCCAGTGAGTGCAGTGAAGCAAACCTGAGTCCTCTGGAAGAGCAGCAATGTCTCTTGACCAGGGCCCCGTGTCTCCAGCCGCCAGCTCTCAGCTCTGGCAGTGTTCGTGTGCTGTCTTCTGCATTGTCCCCTGACCTTGGCGGGAGGAGCACTCCGTAGTCACTCCTGCTCTGCACTTTGACCAGTGAAGAGTCCATGCAGCAACTTCTGACCACTGCAGAGAGCAGCTCTTCAGGGTGACATCAAGGGTAGCAGCACTCCAAGTACATAGCTACCATGGGAATGTGCTCAAATAAGTTTTAAGTTATTTATTTACTTTGTATGATTTGTGTATTGTCTGCATGCATGTCTTTGCATCACATATCTGTGCCATCATTTGGGTGCTGGGAATTGAACCTGGGTCTTTGGAGTAGCATCCAGTGCTCTTCAATGCTAAGCCATCTCTCCAGCCCTGTTGGATCTGCTGACATCAGCACACACTGTCCTAGTGTGGAAAGATGGCTGCTTGTCCTGTAATCTGTCATGTCAAAGAGGGAAAGCAAAGCTCTATTGCAAGATGGAGTTGCCCTGGCTGGGATTCTGAGGACTAGACTAAGGATAGATGCAAACCAGGGTGGTAATTGCGGGCATTAAATTCATCAATTAAACAAAATATTAACGAACCACAGAGGATTTATAAGACTTTGCTAATTGAATTTTTAAACATATTTGGAAAGGACCAATGCCAAAGTGAGTAGACAGAAAAAAAATCTGTAAACTGAAGAAAGACGAATTAAACCACTAAGCCTGGGGAAATGATAGGAACTGCTGTTTAAAACTAAATCTTAGTCCTTTGATTTTACAGAGAATGACTCAGGAGTCAGATGCTAGGATGAGAGCCTGTTTTCTCCTACACTGCCTCAGACAAAACTCCTCCAAATGAGTGTTCCACCCTTCTACTTCCTGTGTGTCTCTTTCTTTGTCTTCCTCCTTCGTCTCTATGGTTTTTTCCCTGTTAAGTATTTGCTTGCTCTGCCTCCTGAACTATGGTTGGCTTTGTTTAAACCTCTCTACAATATTCAATCAAAGCTCTTTGATCAAAGGTGTGTGCTAGGGGTGAGCCACACCAAAACTAGGAACAGGGTTTTCCAATAAAGGAAGAAGGAAAGAAAAAAGAAAGAGAGAAAGAAAGAAAGAAAGAAAGAAAGAAAGAAAGAAAGAAAGAAAGGAAGGAAGGAAGGAAGAAAGGGAGGAAGGAAGAAAGAAAGAAAGAAAGAAAGAAAGAAAGAAAGGAAGGAAGGAAGGAAGAAAGGGAGGAAGGAAGAAAGAAAGAAAGAAAGAAAGAAAGAAAGGAAGGAAGGAGAAAGAAAGAAAGAAAGAAAGAAAGAAAGAAAGAAAGAAAGAAAGATGGTCTTGGGTTTGAGAGTGTGATCAAATATCCTGAAACAAAGAAGCAAAAAATGGAAACAATCCAAACAAAGCCCAACATTATGTGGATCACTATCAGAAAGGCTAACGTGGGATTGTATTTGTCCCCAGAACCTGAGGTCACAAAGGACGTGAGAAGTTCTTTGAAGAAATCATGTCTGGAAACTCCCCAATGTTGGGGGAAGATGTCAACCCACAGACGTTCACAGAACCATCCAGTCAACTCGAGTGTCCAGGGGACATTCTCCAGGGCACACAGCATGCCAAGCCAGGACCTCTGCAGGAATCAATGTATGTGAACTAACTGATTGTCATATGGGAAGGAACTAGGAAGCTGCCCAGAGGGAAAGTCAGAAGCACAGAGGGTCCTAAGCAGGAACAAAGCGCTCCAAAACAATGGCACAAATAAGATTTCACATGATTAGAAAAAAAAACTGTCCTGAGAAAATCAAGAGACAAAAACAAGACACCAGAACATAGAAGCCACAGCAGGAGGGAGAGTTAGGGTGAGGAACACCTACATTAAAGGACAGCGGGGGCTGTGTGGCTCCTGGAGAAAGCCACCTGACAAAGGCAAGCCTCGAGTGTCATCCCCACCACTGTGGAGAATGGGGAGCATGGGACATGCTCACACTCAGTGAATCCAGCCGTCCCAGAAAGACAGACCTCAGATGTTTCCTCTCAGTGGTTTCCTAGAGTTTATAGATTTATTATACACCCTTAAAACCGTGAGTGTGTATAAGACATGAAAGAAGTGCCAAAGCGGTAAAAGGGGACATGGGGGACAGATGGGATGGGACATCAAAGCGAGGTCAGACAGCAGAATGTGCTTAGTGTGCAGTACACACTTCTGGTAAGTGTCTTTCTGCAGAGGTTGGAGAGTTGGATAAGTGCTGAGGAGAAGTTATCACACTTGCAGAGGGTTGGGTCACATTCCCGGCACTTATATGGTGGTTCACAACCACCAGTAACTCCAGCTGAGGAATCCAATGCCCTCTTCTGACTTCCGTGACCACCAGGCACAACTGTGGTGCACATGCATACATGCAGGCAAAACACTCATACACATAAAGTAATAAAACAAAACTATACAATTTTATATGCCCCTTATATAACACAGTGCCATGAATGATGACTATACATAAAGAAGTTTATTAGTTCAAAACTATTAGAAGATAATCAAATACCATCATGACAATGAATCTGAAAAGTAAGCAAGCTCACTAGTTATTTATTCAGAATTGACCCAACAGTCCCTAAACAAGACATCACTTGGGCCTTTCATGCTTAATCACCCAGAGCAGCTCAGACAGTTGTGCTGTGTCTTTTAAAGCAGAGCTGGCTCTACTGCATACATCTGTTGTAATGGCTCTCTGTCTGTATTACAGGGAACATTGTCTTCTGGAAAACACAGAAAGTACTTGCAAAATGAGCATCAGCCTTGATCAGGAGACGGACTATGCAGAACTGGTTATCTCTGTGGGAGAAATCACACTTGGAGAGATGAATAGGAAGAAAATGAAAGACACTCAACTAAAAAAAAGAGAGGCCCAAAGTGTCTCAGAGGCTGTGATTACTCTGGTGAATTCTGGAGGGGGCGTGGTCAAGGCTCACATTAGCAATTCCAAATACTCTTTCACCAGAGATGGAATAGGACTGGATTTGGAAAATTCTTTTGGTAACTTTCTTCCATTTCCTCAGAAATACCTAGACTACATGAAGGACAAAGACTACTTTTTAATTTTTGTGAAACCATGGATCCCGGATATGTGTGGTCAGCGTGTCCTCACCTTGAAAACCAATTTCTACGTGAGAAGTTTGTCATTGTCACATGAACTGAAAGCTCCTGATGCAGTGCAGTTCCTCAAACACAAGAAATATGCTAAAGAGAGATCAGGGTCAAGACTAAGTTTGTCTGGAGCGTTTGACAGGGATGAATTACGACATGAACGGCTTCTCATGTTTTTTAACAAGGACCAGTTGACCTACAAGGAGACTTTCTGTTTCACTAAGTCCAATCATGCTGAAGTTAAAATGTGCCCTAAAAAAGAAGATTACAGAAAAGATTTTAGAGATTCTCCCCTCGACCTGTTTCTGCCTTTGCAAACACTGAAGGAGGATATTTGTTCTTTGGTTTAGATTTGGAAAAAGAAGAAATAATTGGTTTTGAAGCCAATGAGAATGATCTAGTGCACTTAGAGAGTGAAATAGAGAAGTGCATCCGACAGCTGCCTGTCGCTCACTTCTGTGAGGAGCAGGAGAAGATAAAGTACACATGCAAATTCATCCAAGTGCACAGACAGGGAACTGTGTGCTCATATGTCTGTGCGCTCAGAGTGGAGAGATTCTGCTGTGCAGTGTTCGCTGCAGAGCCGGAATCCTGGCATGTGGAAGGCGGCTGTGTGAAGAGATTTACCGCGAAGGAATGGGTCAAGCGCCAGATGGACTCCACACCAGGTTGAGGAAGGGGCATAACAGTCACTTTACATTTGGGACAGAGGGTTGGAAGATTTGTGGGACTAGGGAACATCACACCTCCTCGTCTCAACAGCTACTTTACTGACCTCTGCCAGATACAATCCCGAGTGCATGACCTCCTGTTTCCTTCTGCCCACTCAGGAGATTCGCTATCGAATGCTCCTTATCTGCTTTCAGTATGCTATGAGTATTTCCTTCACAATGGCCAACTGTGATATAGCCTGCTTCTCCAATGGACAGGATTGGAGCAGGAAGAGGACGGGGCCCCCACCTCATAATTCCCCTCCAGGAGGTTCTCATCTCTCACAGGGGCTTGAACTGTGATCTCTGCCAATACAAGGCCATGGGCAAAACGCAGACCAACATTTTGTCACAGAACATTGAAAGTGGCCTGTAGTCCTGGCCTCCCTGGCTGTCCCATGTTCATCAGAAGGCTGATGAGCAGAGCCTTTCGTGGACACTGTCCTATCTGCTTCCTGAACTTCTCTCATCCTCCCAGAGTTCCTTATCGAGTTGTCCTTGCTTCTTCTCAGACTACATCTACCTTGTTTGCAAAAAACCCCTCCCACTGCAATGGCTTCTGTAGCCTGTCCCCAAGGACCCACTGCACTGATCCCATTTCTCATTGCCAGCTTTCTGTGTCAATCAGCTTTCACTAACAGTGACAAATGCATTAGAAAATCAAGTTATGAGAAGAGGATGTCCCTTTGTGTGGGCATTTGGATGTGCTGGCCCACCATGTACTGACTCCATTGCTTTGGTGCCTGTGATGACCTGTGTGCACTTCAGAAACCACACCCTCTAATCTGCCCCTTTGTCCTTTACCACTTTATTCCCATCGGCCCCTCTGCTTAAAACTATCCCCTTCCTCTCACACTTGTGTACAAAATAGAACCATTTTTTTTTTTTCCTGAGGAGAAGGAAAATCCTGATCTTTTATCTCCTTTGGAACAGGAAGCCTTAGTTGAAACAAGCACCAGAAATATTACACCATCTGAAAATCAGAGCATCCTCATCTCTGCACAAACTCATCAGCCTTCTTTGCTTCTGGATTGAACTGGTTTTAAGAAAGCAAAGCTGGGGACATTTTTGAGGTGATAGAGTGATTGCCTAGCATCTAGAAGCTCTGGCTTCAATCACCTCCATTTTGTAAAATAAATCTGGCCCACGGTCTGCCTAGTGGGTTTGTGTCCAGCATGATCTATGTGAATGCCTGTCTCTATTTTTAAAATCAGGAATTAAAACAGGCCTAAGTAATTGCTCATAATTCCACTACTCTAACGCACTTTGTGCTGTTATGTTTTCTGTAAGTGTAGTGTAAGCCTCAGTTTGCAAATTGTATTTGACCTCAAAATGTAACCCCATTAACCTCTTAGGTAAACACAGTTCAACTGAGACTTTTAACACACATTGCACTGTTATTGAACACTATGACCTAGGGGAAATTTAAAATAACTTTTGTCTTCTCAGGTTTCTCCAAGGGAAAAGATAAACAGACCCTTCAATCAAGCATCCCACCACTCAGTCTCTATAGATCGTTTGTTCATGACATTCCAGAAGCTCAGCAACAGAGGGCCCACCTTCCAGGTAGTGTCACTGTGACTTCCTAGGGTGGCTGTAGTGACTATCTTCAAGCCTCCTTGCCCCACCATGGTTCAAGTCTGCAGGCTTCCTCACTGGGAGTGAGACTTGTTTTCAGGTCCCTAGAGTAACTTTCTCTCAAATAGTAACCACCCTACACCACCCTGCCCAAGCCAAGCACACACACAGACAAGCACATGTCACATCCCAACAGAGGAGGACAAAGTAGACTTCCTCTCCAATGCTAACCAGCCAGGTACAAGGTGACAGTGTGCATTCAAACTCCCGAACTAGATACAAGGCTTTCGAGAACTATGGGTTTTCACTGTGATTGCCAGTCTGTGCTCACCAGGGAAGCCTGGCCTACCTTGTAGTCTCCTCTGAGGCACCCTCTGTCCATCCCTGGAGCTCTGGGCATGTGCTCTGCCCTCTCCTTTGCTCTGTGGAGCCTCCCTTTTTCTCCACACTTCCTCCTGTCTCATCACCTCTTTGATGCTTTCTGATGCCCGACTTTTCTGTCTTCAGCACTAGGTCTGTTCTTTGCTCCCCTGACTCTTCTCATTCATGGGGTTGTCCAGAGCAAGTTTCTGATGCACCACGTTATGGAAAAGGTGGGGTGTGAGCGTTCAGCCACTTCCAATGCTCCCTCTTAGCAGAGCCTGAGGCTCTAAGTCCCAGGACCCTTGCACCTGCTGCCCTCCTGTTCCTGAATTATTAGTGTTTGGCATTGTGATGATGAAAGTGGGGGACTTACTAGCTGCTTGGTGATGGCTCACACAGGATGTTCCCAGCAGTTTTTTTTTTTAATTGGTATACTTATTTATTTTTCTAGTGGTGTCAAAGGTGATATGCTCTCCAGAAGCCCTCTGCATGGAATTGTTCCCAGAACATGGGAGATATGAGCAGTTACTTTGGACAGAGCTGGCCTCACTTCGTCGAGGAACGCTGGTCACCTCTAAGAGCTGGACTTTGGGTCCTGGCTTGCCTGACAAGCAGGAAGTCATCTTGGATATGCTTCATATTTCCCAGGACAGTCTTCTGACCCTTCATTGCTTTGTGTTGGGAGATGGGGAGCTGGAAGACGACAGCACTGTTCTGAGGGAATTAGGTGCTAAGTTAAAGAACTACTATAAACAAACTGCATTAACTTTAAAGCAGATGCTGGTAAATCTTGGTGGTTACACTGGGAAAGTAGGTGTTGTGATAAAGATAGTATACTTGGGCCATAGGGCAGTGTCTCTATATGATTCAAGCTTAATAGTAAGTTACCCCAGAAACTATTATCTGACAACTAAGACAGTAAGGGAGTTAGAGAAGGCTCTTGCTGGAGTTGTAGAGACAATGTCCGGACATAAAACTATAGCGATCAGTTTACCTCTAAAATTTTAACATGTATAATGTACTTTAATTTTCGAGAAATGTCCTAAATCATGTTTGAGACTTCTTGACATGGGAGATGGACTATGATGTATTGATATTTCACGTTCTGTAGGTGGTAATATTCTCGCATTTGATAAATATATGGAAAATGTGTCTTTGACTATCTTCACAGAAATAGAAATGTAATCCCGGGAAAGGGATTTGCTGTTAAAGAAGGTAATGATAAAACAGTGTTTAAAAATGTGTCTTTCAGCCAGGGATGGGGCTCATGCCTTTAATTCTATTGCTTGGAGGAAGGCTGGTCCTCTTAGTCTACCTAGTAAGTTCCAGGACAGCCAGGGCTATGAAATGAGACCATGCCTCAAAATAAATACATTAAGTAAATAATAAAAAAGCAAAAATATGTCCTAATATGCATAGCCATCCTTCTGGCTAAGGAAATGCATGGTGCCTTTAATCAAGGAAAGCACTCTTCCCAGAGTAGTGAAGAAAATGATAAAGGTACTATAGGCAACATTTTGTCACAATGTTGCTGCTCAGCTGCCTGTGTAATTGCTATGTGACAAACTCAGAAAAGGACTTTCCGCATGTCCAAAATCATAGAGGCAAGGGTCAGGGTATAAGAAAAGTAAAGGCAGACTTCTCACAGTAGTATATAGTAAATACAGAGGTTTCTAAAAAAGGTCAAAGACACATAAAAACGAATACAATTGTCTATTTTATTTTGAAGAAAAAACAATGTATCTGTTGATGTAAGACTTCAAAATGTCAACAAATCCCAGGAACTAGTCCATGCTAGTACTCTCTATGGGGCTATAGCACGTGCTCAAGTTCCCATTTGTAACATTGTTTGCTTTTGAAGTCTTTACATAGTGTGGTTTTAAGAGTTCGATATTATTCTTTTATGGTTCGATGTATGTTTTATATTTGAATTCTAGTATTTTTTGTGCTGTAGATTAACACCTATAATGGTATTTACAGCACTGAATTTATATGCGCGTATTGTGCTTTAAATGTTGGTGTTTCCTTCATAAAGGATTCAATGTCCTCCTTGTACATCTTCTTTTGTGAAGGTAACATTTCTCAACATTTGGACCCTAAGGGTAATGATATATGCAGTGGTACCTGTTTTGACTTTTGATAGAGCTCATCAAAAGGCAGGTTGACCATCATGAGAGCTCCTATGACAGGGGCTTTGGGCTGGTGGCTCACAGATGCCAGTCATTCTAAGCCATGCTTCCTGTTTTCATCTATTTCTTAACCAATACAATTTGTTTTTACAATCAACCTCATTTCTCATTTAATTGTTTTTCCTTTGGTCTGGATCTTTCTGAATACAGTTCTTTTCTTGCATCTTTCTCTGATGAAGTTTCATTGTAATATCTGGGAAGTTATACTTAGCAAAATTTAGATGCCAACAAAATGTTCTGCCGGTTTTTTAATGTTTCTAAAAATAAATGATCATTTCAAAACATCATCAATGTCTTTTAAATAATTCTTATTGTTTTCCCCAAATAATAGTTCTATGTTTTAGATGTTTTGAATACTTGGGATTGTGGTTTTCAGAGTTGTGACTCAGACCTTTGCAGACCAAGGAAGAGGCACTGTTATCCTTAGGCCACGCCCCCAGCCTTTTGCCCACTTCTCATGGGCCTCTTTCTATCTCCCTGGCCTCACTCCACCTAAATACACAGGTGTAGCTAAGAGGCTAAGGTCTGTATTTGAGAGAATACATTCTATTTGTCTTTCTGAGCCTGGGCTACCTCCCACAGTATTTTCTATTTCTAGCTGTATCCATCACAGCAGCAGCCTGCCTCTGCTGCCGAAGCAATCATTGTCATCACGGGTCTCCAGGTGCCTTCCCACCCTCAGCTGTGTGCCAAGTGCTTCCCTTAAAAGTGCCCACCAGAGTACAGCTTGCTCTCTTGTCTCCTACTCCTCGTGTTGCCTCCTCTTTCCACTCCTGCCTCTTATTTCTCTCTTGCCCCCTGCTCTTCTCTTGCCTCTCATCTCTTCCTCTTGTCTGTCTGCCTGCCTCTCTCAGGTCCCCACTCAAACCCAGCCTTTCACTCTCCCCCAATAAAGCACTGGCACTAACTGTTGCTCCTGCCTATGTTTGCTTAGCGGCATGTCTTGGCACAGCCTGCCAAAGGGCCAATTTCCTAACATTTTTATGAATTCCTTTTTGTGTTGTTGTTGCTGAAAAAATGTTTCAATGTGTTTACACACCAAATTTTCTTTATTCATTTGTCTGCCAAGGTTAAGTTCTAAACATTAAACGTGAAGAAGCTAATTTTCTGTGTTTATCTTGTTTGAGAGAGAGAGAGAGAGAGAGAGAGAGAGAGAGAGAGAGAGAGAGAGAGAGAGGGAGGGAGGGAGGGAGGGAAGAAGGGAGGGAGGGAGAGAGAGAGAGAGAGAGAGAGAGAGAGAGAGAGAGAGAGAGAGAGAGAGAGAGAACACAAAGGGGTGGGTAGGGAGGATCTTGGAGGAAGTGGGATGGAGGAAACATCCAGATCTATTATATGAATTTTTTTCAATAACTTACAAAAAAAAAATTGCTGTCTTTAAAACATCCACAGGGACACAGAAAGTGTAAAAGCTGCTTTGTTACCAGGTCTATGTGCATTGAAAAAAAAACCTCCCCTCCTTTCCTCCTTTCCCCTCTTCCTTCCTTCTTCTCCTCCCTCCCCTTCCCTGCCTGCACCTGGGGACCTTGACCCAGGGTGTAAGAAGTGAGGTGCCAGGGCAGAGAAGAGCAGAGACAGGCTACAGTAGAGGTCTGGGACAGAAGCGAGAAGAGATTGAAAGAATAGGGGCAGAGAGGCTGGAGAGGAAGGAAGGGTCCCTAGATGTAGGTGTCTCTCCACCATCAACTTCAGACAGTCATCTTACATCACGGAGCTTTGGGTTCTGACTTATTTGCCACACTCCTAGACTCACTGAAGCAATTCAGCATGCATCCTGCTGTCTTCTAGTGTTTTCCATCACCCATCATGCTCCAGAGCTGCTCAGTTCTCAGTAGGAAAGGGTGCCTAAGGCCTTTAACCTTACTTGATCCCTCAAACCCAAGCATGTGCCCGAGTCCACAGCTCCAAAGCTGCACCTGCTATACCCACTTTCCAACACTTCGCAGTTTCAGCTTTTTAAGTTATTAAACCATTGAAGTTTTAGCTTGCATCTCCTGGGTTGCTAATTTATTGGTGTCTCCCCAATCACAATACAAACATATGTAGATTTGCCCAAAGTAAACTGATACCTTTATTAGTTTCTCAAGTGATCATAATGTAGTACGGCTGTAAGTTAACATTTTCTACTGTCTTACAAGAACGTTCCATATTTTGCTCATTTTTTTTGCTAGATTTATGCCTTTATTCTTATGTTATTTATTTAATGGTATATGAATACAGATTTGACAGAAGCCTGCAATGCCTTTGAAGGGCTAGGCATTGTCTTTTAGCTTTTAGTGGTCCTATTTTTATATGTTATTATAACTTACTTTTTATATGTTATTATTTAATGTATTTATTTTTATTATTATTATTGTTGTATGGGGGCACACAGGTGCCAAGCACACCTGTAGATGTCAGATGACAGCTTCCAAGAGTTTCCCTCCTCTTCCACCTTGGTTTTTTTTTTTTTTAAGCAGGCTCTCTCTTGATTTTTGTTTTCTTGTTTTGAGACAAGATCTTTCTGTGTGTAGCCCTGCAAGCCTGGAACTCACGTAGACCAGGCTGGCCCCTAACTCACGGTGATCTGCCTGCCTCTGCCTCCACGGTGATGGGATGGGATTAGAGCAGTTCCACCTTGACACGGTGCTCTCTTGGGGATTTTTTTTTTTTTTCCCAGCTGTGTTAATTACTTCAGGCCAGCTGACTCTTAAGCTTCCAGGAAGCTCTCTGGTGTCTTCCTCCCACCTCATGGGAGGAGGCTGAGATTGCAGATGTGAACCACTACAGCCAGGCTTGTGTGGGTTTCAGAGGCCCAGCTCAGGCCATCAGGCTTGTGTGGCTTTCAGGGACCCAGCTCAGGCCATCAGGCTTGTGTGGCTTTCAGGGACCCACCTCAGGCCATCAGGCTTGTGTGGCTTTCAGGGACCCAGCTCAGGCCATCAGGCTTGTGTGGCTTTCAGGGACCCAGCTCAGGCCATCAGGCTTGTGTGGCTTTTGTTTGCTGAGCCATTTTACCTTGTGTTCAAGGGAATGTTTTGTTAGCATACACAATAGTGAATCTCTTCATGGTAACTTCATGTATGTATGCTATTGTATGGCATTCTCATTTGTTCCCTTTCCCCACTGTTCCCATTGGTGCCACCGGTGCCACCACGGCTACTTCTCTGTCTTCTTCCTAGTCCCCTTCTGCTTTCTTGTTACAGGCATTCCACCGCACTCTGCATTTGCTCCCTCCTTTAAGCTCTCTTCATCTCCACTCATGATCCTTTATTCAGTTATAGGTCCCTCCCTCTCTCTCTCTCCCTTCCCCCCCCCTCTCTCTCTCACACACACACACACACACACATGCACATGCAAATATATGTTTTTTAAGTCAATTCCCACATATAATAGAAAACTTGTATTTGTGTACGTTTGGCTTGTTTTGCCTAATATAGTTAGTGAATTACAATTGTATCTGTTTTCTATAAATATCATGATTCCATTCTTCTTTACAGTTGCATAAAATTACTAGCTATATTCTTTATCCACTTATTTACGACAGACTTCAGGCTGGTTCCATCTCCCAGCTTTTGTGAGTAGTGTGGCATGCTAGCCCAAACTTGCATCCCTGGAATGAAACCATTTAGTCATGGTGTACGATCTTAGTGTTTCACTGAATTTGATTTGCAAGGATTTCACTTAGAATACTCACATCTATTGCCAGTGGGGGAAACTGATCCTTAGTTGTTTCAGTATCAGGATAACGCTGACTTCATGGAGTAAATTTCTGATTTTTCTCTTATTTCATGATGCAGTTTGATGAGCACTGGTGGTAGCTGTTTTTTAAATGTTCAGTAGAATTTGAAAACAAACCTGGGCTTTTCTCTGCGGGGTGTTTTTTTTTTTTTTTTTTTTTACTAATGTTATTGCTTCAGTCTTATTGCTTGTGGTAGAACTGTTTAAGGTGTTTGCATCTTCTTGGCAGGCCTCATGTGTCTAGGATTTTACCTGCTTCTGGATTTCCAAGTTTTATAAAATGTAAGTTTTCAGTGATTCTGCACCAGTCTGTATTTCACTGGATGCTGTGGTCACCTCTATTTGTTGTTGTTGTTGTTGTTAATACAGGGTCTCACTCTGTCCTGGCTGTCCTGGAACTCACTATGTAGACTAGGCTGGTCTCGAATTCACAGAGTTCTGCCTCCAGAGTGCTGGGATTAAAGGCCTGCATCACTATGCCTGACTTTTACCTCCCCTTTTAACCTCTGATTTTTTAACTTTTTGTTTCTCTTCTATGTATTTCTCTTCTATGTGTTTAGATTGGCTCGAGGTAGATAAATTCTGTTTATTATTATTATTATTATTATTATTATTATTATTATTATTTTGGTTTTTCCAGACAGGGGTTTTTCTGTATTGCTTTGGATCCTGTCCTGGTGCTCACTCTGTAGACCAGGCTGGCCTCTAACCCACAGAGATCCATCTGCCTCTGCTTCCCGAGTGCTGGGATTAAAAGGTGTGTGCCACCATCGCCCAGCTTATTTATACTTTTTATATTATAATTACATAATTTTCCCCTCCCCTTTCCTCCCTCCAAACCCTCCCAATTACCCCTCCTTACTCTAAAATTCGTGGCTTCTTTTTTCATTAATCATTGCTACATGCATATATGTATATACATATATATTCCTAAACGTCCCTATTTGGTCTGTGTAGTATTACTTGCATGTATGTTTTCAGGGCTGACCATTGTGTATTAGGTAATAAATTGATGTGTTTGTCCCAGAGGAAGACTGTTTCTCCTCCTATCAACATTCATTAGTCTCCTATAGTCCTTTACACAGGGTTGAAGCATTTAAGTTTTCTGTTTCTTTCAAAGATCAATTCATTGCTTGGTTGATACTTTATAATGTTCTTTTAATCTCCATTTCAGTTTATCTGTCCTGTTCTTCTTTATTTCTTACTACCTACTGCTTCTCAGTTTGAATGTTCTCGTTTTTTCTTGAGGTTATTTACTTGAGGTTTTTTATTTTTAATGTTAACATTCACAGCTATAAACTTGCCCCTCAACTGTGCCTTGGTCAGAGCCCACACGTTCTGATAGGTCATATTTTCTTTTTCATTTGACTCTAGGGACTTTTTAAGTTTTCTCTCTGATTTGTGTAATAACCCACGAGTCATTTAGGCATGGTTTGCTCAGTTGTTATACACATTCATAGTTCCTGTATCTTGTTTTATTTTATTTTAGAGACAGGGTCTTACTGTGTAGCTCTGACTAATCTGGAACTTGCTATTTACACTAGGCTGGCCTTGAATTCTATCTAGATGTGTACTTTTAAAAAGGGAATCACAGGGAGAATGTGTGTGGCGGGCAGTTTCTTTCTGGGTTTTTCAAAGCTGGAGGCTTCGGGTTGCATCGTGGAGGAAGTTTATGAACTCTTGTTTTTCCTGGGGTTTATGCTGTGGCTGCATCTGTACCAGACCGATTAACTACAGTTCACTCCCTTCTTTGTGTACCAGCACCCTCTGCTGGTTATATCTATATTTGCACTCTGTGGGCTGGGCAGTCTCACCCTTCTGAGATCTTCAGATCATATCCATTTAAGGTGGCAAATGCTTACACTGGGGATGTTTGGGAGCATTTAAAAAAAAAAAAAAGCCCCAGTACTGTAATCAATGTAGCAGAGAAGATTTCCTCACACTTCAGCATTAACCACCCTGCTACAGAAACACAGCAGTGGGTATATTGTACAGCCTTGGAACATCAGTGTTCTCCAGGTCTTTAGCAGTACATGATGGGCTGATGGCTCCAGAATTTGACCCAGATGCTTCAGGCTTGGGGCTACCAAATTCCAGGATAATATCAGTAGCTGCCGAGAGCTGGGCTAGCTCTCTGTATGCACCTCCCAGCCTGAGCCCAGATTCTGTTACTTGCATCTTTGGTTTGTTAGTGTCTGGACTTCCTGTTCTCCATGACTGCCTCTCTGGGTGTTCCCTCACCCAGAGGCTGTAACAGGCAAAATTGAAACCTATGAATGTTCCCTGATATCCAGCCCTCACAGTAGCTCAGTTTTTACTAATCTATTGTCAAGACAATGCCTAACCACTGTCCCCTACCCCATCACTCATCTGCTGGGGGAACCTACTGTCTCCTTAAAGCCTGAAAATGAATTTAAGGCTGGTGAGGGTTATCTGTAAGCACCCAAGCTTACTTACCAGGCCACTGTCACCTGATATGGTGGCAAGGAATTAAGGATAGAGGCTTTGACAATTTTATTGAGATACAGTAATCAGAAACAGAATATAGTGGCAATTGCCAGAATTAAATAAAATTGTAGTCGCCAGGAGATATGGCATTTGCAAACTTTATAGGTAAATGAGATTAATGTCTAAGGCCAATTGTCCTGTCCTGCTTCCACACATCCTTGACTACTCAGGGAATATCCAGAGAAATACAAAGCAGCCCAAATGCTTCACAGTCTGAGGGAGTACCTTGGTCTCTCAGGAACTTGAAGGCACATTGTACAACTGGGAGCCTTGAACTCCAACTTGAAAAACCTGTGATCCATGCCTCTAGAGGCAGCTAGGCCAGGCCAGCTCCATGATTCCTTGTAATTCCCCCTTTTTATTTTATTGTTATTTTTTAAATTTTAGGGTATGCCAGTCAGTCTTCAAAGCAGACATGGATTAGCAAATTATTCTTTAGGCTATAATGCTTCCCCGTATAACCACCACCACCAACAAAAATCCCAGAGATATTCCTATGGGCCATAGTTTAGGAGTCCAATTAAAGACAGAAAAATAATGACCAAAAAATCTTTGCCAGGTTTTGTGTAGCAATGGGAGAGGGTAACTTATCTAACTTTGGTTAACATCGACACTCAAATTATCATCTGACCAACTTTACCTGGACAGCAATATGGTTAGCAGTGAAGGCGTCCACTATCTGGGAGTCTTTTACATAAGTGGAGATGTCATTGTCTTGCCAGTTAACACAGTGAAGCACAGGAGGATAAGGCCAAACATGCTTCGGCATTCAACAAGGGCAACTTAGCAAGAAGCATCAACTAAGCAGGCACACCTAAGATGTCACCAATTTTTTCCCCTCAGTCACTAGATTCTTCATCTGAGTCATTGTTGGTAGGGGGGACTCCGTTCTTCGTGGCTCAACAACTCATCACCCCGTTCACTTTCTTTTCTTCCAGTGTATCTTCTGTAGACACTTTGGATGTTCTTTGTCTGTCTTCCTCAGGTCTACTCAGTCTTTCAGGTACCCACACGGACTTTTCAGCACCCCAAGGAAAAAGCACAAATAGCTTCGGCTCCAGAGAATTGCTAGAGCTGGGCCATTCAGTTGGCCAGGCCCAACATCTCTGCAAAGGACCCTGACCCTGAATTACTTGGAGGGGTCAAAAATATTCTGCATCAGTGAGGTCATACTTGTCCAAATTTTAAAAATTTAAAGTACATATAACAGAACATAAAATATTGTAACAAGTAGCCATATTATCTTCCTCCCACTCCTTTATTTTTATTTATTTATTTTTGGTGGGTTTTTTTTTGTTTTGTTTTGTTTTTTAGACAGGGTTTCTCTGTATTGCTTTGGAGCCTGTCCTGGAACTAGCTCTGTAGACCAGACTGGCCTCAAACTTATAGAGACCTGCCTGCCTCTGCTTCCCAAACGCTGGGATTAAAGATGTGTGCCACCAATGCCTGGCTCCCTCCTCTAATTTTAAATGTTTAAGTTGTTAATTAGCTCTTTCTGTAAAAGATTGACCCTGAGGGTTACATGGGATGCCTGTGATGTAGGTTATGTCAAACTGTTAGCAAACTTTTTGAAAACGCTTGGCAATGCATGAAGGAATGTAGCAGTTTGAATGTAATTGACCCCCATAAGCTCATAGAAAGTGACTATTAGGTGTGGCTTTGTTGAAGTAGGTATGGCCTTGTTGGAGAAAGTGTGTCACTGTAGAGTGTTCTGGTAGGGGTGGACTTTGAGGTCTCCTATGTTCAAGCTACACTCACTGTAGATTCAGTTCACTTCCTGTTGCCTGTGAATCAAGATGCTCCTTCTTCAACACCATATCTTCCTGTACACTGCCATGTCCCACCATGATAATGGACTAAATCTTTGAAACTGTAAGACACCCAAATTAAATGTGTTCCTTTATAAGAGTTGCTGTGGTCATGGTGTCTCCTCACAGCAATAGAAACCCTAACTAATACAAAGATCATAGTCAGTTTTTAATATTTTGCAGGGACATAAAACAGAAAAGTCGCTGGGTAAAAAGGTAATAATATCCATAACTATCTTTCCTGATAGGGAAATAGCAAACATGAACAATGAACAAGTATCCACCATGATATGAACATACTCCAGGCTCCCAAAGCTAGAAACGTGTCCCAGGAGAAGGGATGGCCCTATTTTTAAGATTTTTTTTTCCCCCCTTCAGGAGCCAAAGCCCACTGTCCTGAGTTGAGTTATTTCCTAATACATTACCTTGTATTAGGTTATCTGAGCCTTTTGTGGGTATACCCAGTGTTCTGTGGCTGCCAGAAAGTTTAAAATGTTAATAGAGTATCTTAAGAGTCTAACTTTGCAGGCCACAAATGAGGGGACCATCTATGTGCTGAGGTAAATGGCTGTTCCTTAGAGTCAAGGACTCTCAATGTACGTGGGCAAGGCTATTGTTACCGGTAGAGACTTAAAGGCCACTCAGCATGACCAAAGTTTGAACTGAGAGTCTGTGTTAAGCCTGAAAAGAAACACTTCTCACAGAGAAGCCTCGAATGCATAGTACAGGGAGTTTTAAAGACAAAGAGCACACAAAAACTACATCCTGGTTGGCAGTTGCAGAGTAAAGCAAATAAGCAGTTTAGCAAGCACCAAGAACATGCAATTAGCTGGGGGATTTCCACCTGAGCTTCTAGAACAGCATTGAGGGCTTTCCCACAGGACTTTTCATGGCAGGGGGTAGAAAAGAGGGGTCAGTTTTAGTTTAAACCAAGATGGCTTCCGCTGAGACAAGAGGGAGAAACCTTTGCCCTGTTACAGTGTCACAAGGACTCAGGAACCTGTTTGGGAGGCACTGGTAAAAAGAGCCACTCTCAAAGTGTCAGAAATAATCCGTCTAAAGGTAAACATGAATGATGGCTCAGGGTGTGGTGAGATGTAAAAGGAAACATCCACTGAGTCAAGGACGGTACACCACACAGTTTCATTGGGAATAAACTGAAACAGCACAGGTATGTGGGAGTGTTGAGTATAGGTGAAGTGCCTCTTTCTCGGTTGCCCTTAGATCCTGAAGCAACCAATACTCCACAGTAGCTTAGAATACTTGAAACATTGAACTGAGAGGTGATAGGGGGCCAAAAGGCCGTATCTGAGACACCTGGAAATAAGCTCAGGATTGAGAAGACACATGCATTCCTGCTGTACTCAGAAGCCAGAAGAGAGCATTGGATCCTATGGGACCGGATAGTTGTAAGCTGCCCCATGGGTGTTAGGACTCAGACCTGGGTCCTCTAGTAACACGGTCAGTGATTCTAATCTCTGAGCCATTTTCTCCATCCCCATTAAATGAATAAACGCCAGGTAGAACAGTAATTGTCTGTCCTGGAGTCTACATCACAGAATTGAGGCTCTTCTTGGGGTAATATTTCTTTATTTTTTCATTCATTTATTTTATTTTATTTATTATGTATAGTGTTCTGCCTGCATGTATTCCTGAATGCCAGAAGAGGGCATTCAGACCAGACCTCATCAATGGATGGTTGTGAGCCACCGCGTGATTGCAGGGAATTGAACTCAGAAGAGCTGCTAGTGCTCTTAACCTCTGAGCCATCTCTCCAGCCCCTGAGGCCATATTTCTAGAGCAACACTGGAGGTGTCCTTCTTTTCCACTTTGGCATACAGCACTCTTGTGGAAGAAGACATATGTTCTTGGACCAGTTGAAGGGTTGCACTCAAGAAGGCTAAAAGGCATCTAACAAAAAAGGTAGGACATTCATAAGACCTAAAAGATGAGAGAAGCTAAACCTCCAGTCTTCCTGTACACAGTTCAGTGAATCCTAGGTGCTAATCAACACCAGTTGTCACAGTTTCATGCAGGGAGCTGCCCTGGGTCCAGTAAGGCAGAGGAGAAAGTCTGTATTCAAAAGGAAAAGTCATACTTTTGCCTGCAACTTCCAGCCTTCAGTTGTTAAAGTGACCTATGGTAGAAATTGCAATGCTGGAGCCTCCGTGAGACCCATTCCTCAAATGGTATTCTAGATAGAGCCATAGTAACAAAAACAGAGTGGTGCTGGCACAAAACCCACACATGTGGACCAGTGGAATAAAAGAGGGCCCAGAAATAACCCACACAGTTACAGCCACCTAAGCTTAGACAAACTCATAAAACTACATATTGGTACATTCAAGGACACAACCTCTTGACTGTCTACCCTACTTTCTATTCGTGCTTGGCTGCTCGTTACTGAGTTTCATGCTTAGGCAGGCAACTCTCTAGATAAAATCAGAGATGACATCCTTCTTTAAGTTTCAGTGGCTTAAGAGTTGCATGGCTAGCAGGAAGGTGGTGGCATATGCCTTTAATCCCAACACTTGAGAGGCAGAGACAGGTGGATCTCTGTGAATTCAAAGCCAGACTGGTCTACAGAGCTAGTTTCAGGACAGAATCCAAGGCTACAGAGAACCCCTGTCTCAAAAACTTAAAAAAAAAAATAAATAAAAAGAGCTGCATGGTTAGCAGCAGCCATTCTGACTGGGGTGAGATGGAGTCACAAAGCAGTTTGAATTTTCATTTCCCTGACGATTGCATTACTTTTAAAAGTCTGTATTGGTCATTTGTGTTTCTGAGAAGGACTACCCCTTAACCTCCACATAATTCCTCCTGGAGTATAGGCTTCACTCGTGTGATTCCAAGTGTCACTTGAATACCAGGTTCCATCTGCATTTTAATATTTCATGTGATGAAGATCTGCTGATGACAAATCCCTTGCTGAATTATTTTGTCAGGAAAGAACTTCGTTATTTTCTAATACTGGGTGGAGAGAGAGGAAGGGAGAGAAGGGGGAGAGGGAGAGAGAGAGGGTTGAATTTTAGGTTGACAGTCTTTTTCTTTCAACATTGTCGACCATGGTCCTGGATCATACAAACAATCTGGAAAAAAAAAATACGCATTTTAAAGAAAAACTTAAACATGGTGGTATGAAGGTATACTGAAATGGAAAGTTTGGAACCGTGAGAAAAAAAAGGCTATGAACTAGAATGCATATCATGATGCCACTAACTGTGTTAACCCTGTGTAGTAAGTGTGCATGCATTAGGAACACACAACCGATAAAAACCTGCAAGGATGAAGGGTAAATGATGGTTAGTTTTCACCTCTGAGGCCGGGGGAGGGGTGGGTGCGGGGGAGGGTGAGATCCTGATAAAGGCTTTCAAGGCAGAGAACCCCACCTTCAAGCAGAGGCAATATAGCTCAGGGCTGCAATCCACTGGGCAACGTCTGTAGTGAGCAGTTCCGCCCACCGCCCAGGACAAGGACTTAGCTGAAGAGAGAAGGGCAGCTAGACAATCCAATCCACCCCCAAACCAACTGTGAGCTCAAGCCAAAGACCTACAGCTGGCTTGAAAAGCTCGTTTTCCCCCAAATGAAGGGATCGGAAGTCAGAAGGGCTGACCCAAGCATTTCCCTGCGACCATCGCCAAACCCACGTGGGAGCCAGGCCTGGTCCTCTAAGCAGGTGACCAATTCACGACTGCAACGCCACCCGATCACAGACCAGGCAGGATTTGTACCAGAGTCTGAGTTCTGGAAGGGAAAGACTTGTGGCTGTTTCTAAATTCTGCTTTTCGAAGCGGCCACGGGAAGCGGAGTGAGAAAACTTAGGTCTCCCCCCTCAAACCCACCCCGCCCCGGCAGGGCAGTTTGGAAGCGGTGGAGCCCGGTAAGACTTTGGAGGGAACCAGGGTCGAATGGGAGGCGGGAGGCAGAGGGGAGGGCCTGGGAAGAGCTTTTCTTCTCTTGAATGAGTTTTATCCTGTCATGTGTGATTCATATGAATAGATCGATAGGTAGATGCAGACCGATGGGCCGGTGATGAAGAGCTGTGAGAGAGGAAGAGCAGGGACGAGTAAGAATGGCGGCGGCGACCAAAAGAGGAACTTAAAACGCCAGGAATAATCAGAAGCTCAATGTATCTAAAGTTTGGGATTGTTAAAGTTTAGTTTATCAAACACATTCTGAGTTCCAAGCTTTCTGGTATTTAATAGACTTTCTACTGGTCTCTTCGTTTCCGCGCCTTTGGCGGGGGGAGCCAACCAGTGGAAAGGAAAGGCGGGACCTTAGTGCCAGCTGGGCAAATGCACTGGACCTGGAATCTTAGAGCCCCGCAGCTCCCCACCGCCACCTCCAAGGTCTAACCCGCCAAATCTGGGACCTGGTGCCTGAACAGCTCAGAAGCCAAGGTGACGTGTGTGTGTGTGTGTGTGTGTGTGTGTGTGTGTGTGTGTGTGTGTGTGTGTGTGTGTGTGTGCGCGCGCGCGTGCGTGTGTGTGTGTGTGTCTTTCTCCTGCCTGAAGGCTCGGCGGCAAGTTCCTTAAAAAGCGTGAGTGATAGGGGATGATCCAGGTGGGCGCGAGCCTGACCAGGCCAGCATTGGGGGGACCGGGAGGGGGGCGGGGAGCAGAGGAGTGAGGGACGGGGCAGGGGGCGGTGGCGCGGGACCACACGCAATCACGCATGCACGCACGGATGGCTGCATGTGAGGGCACAGGTGCAGTACTCCGCATCAGGTTTCAGTGCTCGCAGAGCCTGTCATAGTTAGCAGGTTCAAGTTAGTGCAAGTGCCTCAGGCCCCCAGTTGCAGTTTTTGAATTACAATGTTGGAAGAGACTCTGCAGATGCGGCTGAGCAACCCCTGTAAGATACTGTCCTTTACTGAGGCGCCAAGGGGCAGAAATAGAACTGTTAACTATCTAACCCAGAGTTTATCACCTAGAAGCTATTGGAAAAGAGACAAGGGCCCTGTGACTGCTGTTTCCCAAACATCACTTGTTCTGTGGCTCTATTTCCTTCTGTTCTGGTTCTGCCCCTAGAGAGCCAGTCCCGATTTGTTTTGAGAAGTGTATTGCTCCAGCCTATCTAGAGTTTTGTGTGTCCCACCCTTACTTTGCACACACATCCATCGAGGGCCCAATCTTTCATCAACAGTTTTTACGGTGGTGTAAGGGAGACTAAGATCACCTTTCTTCTGTCCTCATTGAATGGTGCTATTTACTATTGAACCATTTCCTCCTGGGAGGCATTTTGCCTACCAAACTCTACTATAGCTTTATTCTGTGTCATATGACATTTTTAAGATTTTACTTCCTAAAAGCTCTGCTATATGGAGCTGGAGAGCTGGCTCAGCAGTTAAGAATACTGCTTGTTTCTGCAGAAGTCCCAGATTCAATTCCCCGCATCTATATGGCAGTGAACAACTAACTGTCCATAACTCTGGTCCCAGGCATCCGATGCCCTTTTCTGACCTCCACAGACATCAGGCAGGTGGTACACAGATATACATACAAGCAAAACACTCATATTCACTGAGCCATCTCTTCAACCCCTTGTCTTTATGCAAATACTATCATGTTGTAATGCCCTGCAATAGAACTGCTTTTTCAAGTCATTATTATGTTTTGTAAATTTATATGTTTTGGACACACCGAGATGTGGTATAACAGTATGCTATGTCAGCTTGATGGGATAGGGAATCTCCTAGAAGTCCCTCAAGGCACATACCCGAGGGACTATGTAATCTGTAGGCATATCTGTAGGGATTGTGCTGAGTGCATTGAGAAGACCTTCTAAAGGAAACTGGCACCATTTCCAGGCTGTGGGTGGAGTCTAGGCTGAATAAAAAAGAGCCAGCTAGCTTTCTCTTCCTGATCGTGGGTGGGTTACATGGTGACTGAGCTGTGTAAATTCCAACTGCCTTGACTTCCTGGCTCTGGTGATCTGTACTTCTGTGAGCCAAGCCAGCCCTTAAGTTACCTTTGTCAAGGCATTTTGTCACAGCGGCAGAGAAGTAACGAAGTCACATAGCTTACTCCTTTTCTCTGCAGTATCTTTATTTGTATGCACATCCTTTGCTCCTCATGTAGCTGTGATATTTCTTCAAACTATTTCTACTCTATAGCACTACATTCCTCCTCCTGCCAGTCTGGCAAAGGCCTCTTTCCAGAGGGGGCGACTTTGTTTCCTAGCTGAAGAGGAAAAGGGAAGGCATTAGAAAACTCTCCCTCCTGCCTCCCCCATGGCTATAAACCTAACCTCACCGCCAACAGTTTGCTTTTCGCCTGCTTGCCTTCTTCCAGATTCTGAGCCACAATCTTTTCCAAATCTCGACTCTCAGGATTCCACTGTTTTAGTCACTCAGCCTTCTCCTCCATCCTTAAGTTCTCACTTCACTACTGGCTTATTCTCGTCTATGGTAAATATTGTTAAGCCTTTCCCACCTTAATGGGGAAAAACAAATCTCAACTTCTCTTCCTCCATGTACATTTCTGTACCTCTCTTTTTAGTAAGTTTATCTAATGACTGGTTGTCTACACTTGATAACACTATTACTGTGTCTGATATTCATTACTTAACCCATTGTGACATAATGACAATTAGTATAGTTTTGCTTACTGGACATCTGTGAGCCAAAGCATAGTATTAAATGCTTAGTGGATTATGTAATCCTTTATACTAAGAGTCATATTAAGGAAAATGATCCCTGCTCTGTTAGCAAAGACATAGGGTTAGGCATTTTTAGGTATCCAGATAAATATAACAATAGTATGTCTTAACGAGTGTTTCTCTATCCCACAAGGCAGTTCCCAAATAATGACATGGAGGATTCTTATTAATTATGAATACTTGGCCTTGGATTAGGGTTGTTTCTAACTAGTTCTTATAACTTAAATTAATCCATTTCTATTAATCAACATGTTGCCTTGTGGCTCCTGGCTTTTACTACTCCTCCTGCATGTCCTGCTTCCTCTGTATGTGGCTGGCAACTCTTTCTTCTTCCCAGAGTCCTCTCTGTCACCAGAAGTAATACATAACCTCTTCCTGCCTAGCTATTGGCCATTCGGCTCTTTATTAAACCAATCACAGTGGCACATCTTTTCGCAGTGTAAAGGAATATTTTGCAACAGTATTGATGGAATTGCAAGCCAAGCCACATCTGTTGGCACTCATCCCTAAGACCTCAGCTTCTGCAGTCTTTTCAAAGTCACAATTGTGTCATTTACTAAATCTTTTTGGGGGGTGGAGTTTGTGAGATAGGATTTCTTTGTATAGCGCTGGCTGTCCTGGAACTCACTCTGTAGTCCAGGCTGTGCTTGAACTGAGAGAGCCTCCTGCCTCTGCCTCCCAAGTGCTGGGATTGAAGGCGTGCACCACCACCTCCTGGTATTTCACAAAATCATATAATAAGACTTCCTAGTCTCAATTTGCAGCACTTGTCAGAAGCTTATATACCTGAAAAATCACAGCAGATGACCTTGTCTCCCCCCCACCCCTACCCCCACCTCCAGCCCCATGCAGTATTCCTTTTGTTCTTCTCCTATCTCTCCGGGTTTTCATGACATCTTTTTTACATCTCCTGCTAGTATATTCTCTATTTACCCCAAAATCCACTGGGAATCTGTTCCAAGCTGTGAAATCTCATGCCATGGGCACACCCTTGCATTAGCTGATCCCTCCTGCTCCTGTACCTCAATGCTAATGGCTTCACTCTAACAATACCAGTGAATAGGTGACATTGTCCCCTCTGGGAGCATTAGTTAACTACACTTTAATAGCCAAATTGATTCAGACGCCTCTTTAATATGTTTTTCCTCCCATAGCCTATATCCCATGTGATGGCAAGTTCTACTTTCACTATTTCTATCTTTACTTGCTATTTTATCGCTTTGACAGAACCTATTTCACTTAGACTAAATGTTTTCAGTAAGTAGACGAATGAATTGTGGGCATGAAAGAATTAATCGTAATAAAGGTAAAACAAGTTTTTGGATTGTTTGACTGTAGGACCAACATGGAGACAAATCCCTTCTTGGTGTCACAGTCTTACCCAGACTTGGTCATCCGTGTAAAAGGAGTGACTCTTGGGGAAGAAAATCGAAAGAAAATGGACTCGGCGAAGAGAAAGCTGGAGAAGACGAGGATTACGGTGGCTGCCTGTGCTCTGTTAAACTCCGGAGGCGGAGTGCTTGAGATACAAATGGCCAACAACAGTGATCACCCTATAGAGATGGGACTGGATTTGGAAGAGTCCTTGAGAGAGCTGATCTACCCTTCTGATCTTCAGGGTTTCTTTGAGACCCAGCAACAAGGGAACCAGTTTTACATTTTTGTTAAATCTTGGAGCTGCAGCGACAGTTTTGCTAAGCATCGCATTTGCAATCAAAATTCTTCCTTGTGCTACAGATGTGGAACTTCTGTGTTTACCATGAATTCAACAAAGGCATTCACATTTCTAAACGATAAGAAGAATGCCAAGTGTACCCTGTCTGACGCAGGAGCTCCACCTGCTAAAATCCCCAGAGCTATGTATCAGAATAGCCTTGAATCTCATCCTGCTTTTGACATTTTCCAAAGTGAGAAACTTGAGTATGGTCAAAGCTTGCCTTTCCCTGAATCTATATCTATAGAGTTTAAGCAATTCTCTACAAAATGCGCCCAAGACTACATAAAAAGTAAAATTCCAGAGTACATCTCTGCATTTGCAAACACCTGCGGAGGCTACCTTTTCATTGGAGTGGATGACAAGAGCAAGAAGGTCCTGGGATGTCCAAAAGACAATGTTGACCGAAGCTCTTTGGAAACAGTGGTAAATGACGTAATATCCAAGTTGCCAGTTTTCCATTTTTCTTCATCTGAAGAAAAGGTGTCTTATAAGACCAAAGTCATAGATGTGTTTGACAGGGGAAATTTGCACGGTTATCTCTGTGTGGTCAGAGTGGAGCCTTTCTGCTGTGCGGTGTTCTCCAAACCTCCCACTTCATGGATTGTGGACAAGAAGAAAGGTATCTACAGCCTGACCACCAAGGAATGGGTAGACATGATGGTGGATGCTGGTCCAGGTAAGAGGGCAGACATCTTCCTTCTTTGTCCTTCTGCCTCTTTTTAGTTCCTCTGTATCCTTAACACTCCAAAAATCTGAGTTCATTACACCAACTGAAACTGACTTTTTCTGTATCTTTATGCTTTTTTGGATACAAGAAATCCATATGGCTGGAGAGATGGCTCAGAGGTTAAGAGCGCTGGCTGCTCTTCTAGAGATCCTGAGTTCAATACCCAGCAAATACATGGTGGCTCACAACCATCTATAATGAGATCTGGTGCCCTCTTCTTAAATAAATTAATAGATAAATAAATAAATAAATACATCTTTTTTAACATTGAAAATGGATTTCTTTTGTGACACATGGAGGTCAGTGACCAACATGAGTCACTTCTCCTTCCACCAAGTGGGTGTCAGAAATCTAACTCAGGCCATTTGGCCTGGAGGCAGGTACCTGTCTTAGAGTTTCTATTGTTGTGAAGACACACCATGATTATGGCAACTCCTTTTTTTTTTTTTTTTTTTTTTTTTTTTTAGTTAGGGAAGAATGTGAACCCAGTCCCTCACTACCCAAATTATGCAGTCAAGTTTCCCAAATTTGGAGAAATCCCAGAGGGCAGCATTTCCAGAGTGCAGTGGATAAGACTTAGACCACAGCAGCAATTCTTACAAAGGAAAACATGTAACTGGAGTGGCTAGCTTACAGTTTCAAAAGATCAGTCCTTTATCATCATGGTGGGACATGGCAGCGTGCAGACAGACATGGTGCTGGAGAAGTAGCTGAGAGTCCTCCATCTTGCAAACACCAGGAAGTAACCTGAGAAACTGGAAGTATCTTGAGCATGTATAAGACCTCAAAACCCACCTCCACAGTGACACACTTCCTTCAACAAGACGCCCACACCTCCCAATAGTGCCACTCCCTTTGGGGGCCATTTTCCTTCAAACCACCACAGCACCTTTAGCCGCTCAGCGAGCCATCTCACCAGTACTATGAAAACTGGATTCATGTTTACACACATATTATCTAAAATACTCCACTGTAATTTGCTGGAACCCCATAATAATGATCACCTGGTGCCGAAGTTTAGCATGATTCCAACTCTGGGAATCAGGAACCTGCACTAGATATGGTGTATTTTGGTTGGACCTCATTGCTCCTTTTGCTAAGTCTTCTTTGGCTAATTAGTCTTTTGTGCTTCTATGTGAATTTCAGAATTTTTTTCCCTTAGTTCTGTGAAAGACACCATTGGGATTTGATAGGATTTGTATGGACTCATTAGACTGAGTTTCCATAGGAGGCTTTTTCTTCTGGTTTCTGCCTCAGTATCTGAAAGTTCCCACTGTAGAGGACTCTTGCCTCCTTTGTTAGGTATGTTTCCAGGGATTTTTTGATGCAATCATTAATGAGATGTTCCAGATCTGTTTCTCAGCAAGTTTGTTATTGTCATATAGAAAAGCTGCTAGTTTGACTACTACTGCTACTTTGCTAAAAGTTATCAAATATAAGAGCTCACTGTTAGTCTTTGAGATCTTTCCATTTAGGATCAGATCATCTGCAAATGGGGACAATTGACTTCTTTCTGTTCAGTTTGTACATGTGCCTTGAATAAAAGTGGAGGAGGCAGTACTTTTAGTTATTTCTCACCTAGTATAAAGTGAGGCTTAATTTTGTCATATGCAGCCTTTATCATGTTAGTGTCTATTCTTTCTGTCCCGGTTTCTTCAGGGATTTTTATCACGGAAGGATGTAAAATTTCAACACAGGCATTTTTTTTTTCATCTAATGAGATGATCATCTGTGATTTTTGTCCCTGATTCTAGTTATGTAATACATTGCATTTATTAACTTGCCTATATTAAGCCACCCTTGCCTCTCTGGAATGAAACCAACTCGATCATGGCAGGTGATCTTTGCAGTGTTTGGTTAAGTTTGGTTTGCAGGTTCTTTATGAGTTTATCATGGAAATTGAGTAACTGAATTTTTTTTTTGTCTTGTCTTTTTGTGATTGTGCTACCAAGACCATAATACATCTTTATGGGGTGAATTAATAGTGTTTCTTCCCTTCTATTTCACAAACTAGTTTGAGGAATACTGGTATTAATTCATCAGTGACGGTCTAGTAGAAGTCAACAATGAATCCATCCAGTTCTGGACTTTTCTTTGTTGGCCTTCACTTCATCTTCCTTGTGTGTTTGGCACAGATGGGATGCTGTAATTCTGCCTCAACTTTTTGCAAAGGGATACCACCATCTTCTGCAAATGTGAGAAGCTGCATAGAAATGAAAGGGGTTTGGCTTCATGTTGGTAGCTGCCACTTCAGTGATCTTGATTTAGTTTGAGTAGTTGTTATGTGTCCAGGGATTTCTCCTCTGACTCAGAATCCTCATTTTCTCACCTTTTTAGAATATAGGTTTCCCTGATGATCCTCTAGATTTTATTGATGTCTGTCGTAATGTTATCTCTTCTTTCTTTAGTTGGTTTAGCTAAGGGTTTATCAATCCTATCTATTTTTTAAAAGGACTGTTTTACTCATTCTTTTCATTTCTACTTCATTGATTTCTGCCCTGCTGATTATTATTTCTTGCCATCTGCTAATTTGGGGCTTGGATTGTTCTTGTTTGTTGGATTGTTTCTGAGTTGAAATTCCATGATGTTTTTACTTGAAGTAGCTGTGGCTTTTCCATGTAATCGCTCATAGGTATAAGCTCCACTATTAGACATACCTTTGATATATTCCAGATGTTCCTATAACTGTGGCTTTCATTTGGTTAGGTGAATGTTTTAAGTTCCTGATTTCGTCAATGGCATGCTGGCTATGTTTAATCTCCATGTGTTTGTAAAGTTCTTTAGTTTTTCTTGCTATTGGTTTAGAGTTTTATTTCATTTTGGTCTAATGAGAAAAAAGATTTTTTTTTTTGTCTATTGGTTTTTTTTTTGGTGTTTCAAGACAGGATTTCTGCATAGCTCTGGCAGTCCTGGAACTAGCTCTGTAAACCAGGCTGGCCTCAAACTCACAGAGATCTGCCAGAGATCTCTCCTCCCAGTTAGTGCTCTCCACCTCTAAGCCAACTCTCCAGCACCAGGCTTCCTTTTCTGAGTCTAGCCTCCTACTACCTGAATTTTTGGCATGTCAGTGGCCAGTCTGTCCTTGCCCCATGCTTATCTTTCACAGCTGTCTCCCAGCCTGGAACTATGGCAAGCTGATTTGAGATTGTTTTTGTTTTTGTTTTTTGCTATCAGGATCTCTGGTAGTTCAGTTCCAAACAGTGTGTTCTCTCTCCAGTAGGCACCCAGTGAAGTGACAAAGTGAACCTAATCTCTGCTGCTACCCACGATGTCAGAGGAGTCACTGCCTCCCCAGAGCCTCCAATTGGATTTGAGGCTTTTGAGCATCCTGACTTTGTCATGCTGATGGGACTTCGGTCTCTCCATCAGGGCTGCTTATATTGCTTATATTACCTTCTGCATCAAGCTTTAATTCTTTGTACTTTGTGATGTTCTTCCAACCCCACCCTTCTTGCAATAGAGCCTATGTTTTGTTATTCTGATGGTTTTCATTCACTGTGTCACACAGAGGCAGCTTCCAATCAGACATCTGGTCTCCATAACCTATGTGAAGATTTTGAGAGTCAGCTGAATCTCTCCAACAGCCCCCCACACTGCAGACCAGTGTATTCTAAGAAAGGGCTGGAGCATAAAGTCGATCTCCAAAAGCATTTATTTCCAGGTATGAACAGCTAGTTTTTCCATTAAGAGAAAGAACATCACCAAGTTTATGCTGTACCAGTGCTGCAAACCTTTTGGGAATGAGGTGCAGGTACCCTTGAAGTCATCTAGCACGGTACTAGCAAAATCTGACAGTTAAATATGCAGAGGTCAAGGACCACCAGGAGTTTACAGCAGCCGTCCCAGGGCTTGAGCATGAGCATTTGAGTTAGCTTCTCAAGGTTTCGGAACTCACTGAACCAGTACAGCCATAGCCAAAGCCTTATACTGGGGGCACAATGATGTAGTTGACTTTTTCAGTCAGCTTCTGAGGGATGGAGGAAAGAACACAAGCAGGCATTCACATGGTGAAATAGGAGGGCAGTGAATCTGGTCTTGGTACAAAATAATAATTTCAGATGATAGATAATGTCAGCCTTTAGCTCTGACTATATGTGAGATCTGTTCATCAGATATGATACAGAGATATCCTGTGGATATATAAACATGTATGAAGGCCTAGATAATTAATGTGTTAGGATGGCCTAAGGTCCGTTTTCAAAGTTAATTTACCTGAACTCTTTTTCACTCTTTAGCTTATCAGAAATGTTTTTAAACTTCCACAAAGGAATCTGCACAGATTTTTTATTTTTTGCACTTCCTTGCACTTAATAAATTCCAATTTTGTTGGCAGAGACTCTTTTGTAAGATAATAGGAAAACCACATCATTCCATCAGCTTGGTGAGATAGTTAAGGGGGATATATACAGATGGAACTTCTCTTAAGTTATTCTGCACATAGGAGCTTAGTTCACTTTTTTTATTTTAAAATGTTTTATAACTTTAATTTTTATTGAAAACAGATGTTTTGCATACAACATATTCTGACCACAGCTTCCCTTCCTCCAGCTCCTCCCAGATCCTTGACATCTCCTCACCCACTCAGCTCAGCAAACTTTTCCCCTCTCTCTCATTATAAAACAAGTAAGCAACTAAAACAAACAAACCAGAATGGGACAAAACAAACAGAAAAAAAAAAAACAAGAAAGAAAGAAGGAAAGAAAGAAAAAGAACCAAACAAAAAGAACAAGAAACACATACAGAGCAGACACACACATACGCACACACAAACACACACCATAAGAACACAAAATCAGAAACTATAGTAAATGAGCAAAGGGCCTGTAAGTAAGAAATATACCCAGACAAGGCGTATGAGGGGGCAAGCTCCAAAAATACCATTGAGTTTGTTTTGTGTTGGCCGTCTACTTACTTTTCTGTTTTAAACATGTGAGTCATACAGAACGATGCAAACACTTATTTGAAATCTTGTCTATTCTTCCCATGCCCAGTGTCGCCAGGATATTTGACATACACTCCTGAATCCCTTTGGAGGAAGCTGTGCTCACAGAATAAGGGACTAAAGAACTTAATAAGTCAGCAAATGCACTCTGTCCACTGTGGTCTGCTGATCCTCTCTAGGAGCTGGGCTGTGGACCTAGACTTGGAGGAGAAGGAGGGAGTCATCTGTGATGCTCTGCTGATTGCAGAGGAGACCTCCCCGACCCTCTACACCATTCTTGGGCAGCAGGATGAGGGGGGACAAGACTACTGTACCCGTACTGCCTTCGCTCTCAAGCAGAAGCTAGTGAACACTGGTGGCTACACTGGGAGGGTATGTGTCATGACCAAGGTTCTCTGCCTGAGTTCCAAGAGCAATGTAGACACGTGTGGGGTGTCAGCCCCGTCCATAGATTACCCACGCTCCTATAACCTTGTAAACACCCAGGAAATGGAGACCTTGCTGCAGGCCCTTGTGATTGTCTTGCTCAACTTCAGATCTTTCTTGAGTGACCAGCTTGGCTGTGAAATTTTGAATCTTCTTACAGTCCAACAATATGAGATATTCTCAAAAAATCTCCACAAACACAAGAAACTGTTTGTACATGGCTTGCCTGGGTCAGGGAAGACAGTCATGGCCATGAAGATCATGGAAAAGATCAAAAACACATTCCGCTGTGAAGCAAATAGCATTCTCTACATCTGTGAAAATCAGCGTTTGAGGGACTTGATCAGGTAAGTGTTTGGATCTTATGACTGTGTGTTATCAATCCGTTTGCATTTTTCTTAGTTACCCTGATTCTTGGAAATTAGCAGTGCTTTGTGTTGCTGGGCACGTGATGAGAAACACCTAATGACCTTTTCACTGTTACAGGACAAAAAAGATTTGCCAGGCAGTGACCCGGAAATTTTTCATGAAAGATGAGTTTGAGACAAACATGATCCAACACATCATCGTTGATGAAGCCCAGAATTTCCGCACTGAAGATGGGAACTGGTATAGGAAGGCAAGTGCCATCACTCAGAGAGATAAAAGGCATCCTGGAATTTTTTGGATCTTTCTGGACTATTTTCAGACCAGCCACACTCATAGGAGTGGCCTGCCGTCTTACTCACAACAGAAACATAAGGAAGAACTCACAAGAGTGGTACGCAATGCAGATAGAATAGCTGCGTTCTTACAAGAGGAGTTACAGAAAATCAGAAATAACCCTCCACCCAGGATCTCTGCTGAGTCTCTGGAGCTACTCAATGAGTTTACCTGGGCTAGTGGCATCTCAGGCAGCTTTAAGTGCAAAACCTTGGGCTTGAAAGAAATGGTGATCTATGTAGCAAATAAATGCAATTGTTTCCTGAGGAATGGCTATTCTCCCCATGATATTGCTGTACTCTTCAGCACGGAAGAGGAAAAGGATAAATATAAGGATAACTTCCTGAGTGAAATGAGGAAGAGAAGAGTGTCTCAGATGGATGATGCGTCTGTCTTTCCTCCTGACATGTTTGACAGCATCCGTCGGTTCTCTGGCCTGGAAAGAAGCATCGTGTTTGGTATTGATCCCCGTGCAGTTGAGCGGGGCATTTCCAGCAACCTATTGCTCTGCTTGGCTTCCAGAGCAAAGAAACATCTGTATATTCTGAGGTTTCCTGGTCATTCTACCCCATCAGTATAACGCAGTAGCTTGAATGGGATGCTTAAGGTCCTAGGTTCATTCACTCATGATAGGAAAGCAAAACCTAGTTGAAGCCATTCAGTACAAGAAGACAGATACAGATACAACAAAACTCTTGTAGTTTCAGAAGGTGCTGACAAAAAGATCACCAGTGGACACTGAAACTAACCGTGGACCTGATGCTGAAAGCAAAGTTGAAGAAAAGTGTGGCAAAACAATGTGCACATGATACATTCTGTGAAGATATTGAAACCACAAGGATAGTTTCAATCCTTGTGGTTAGATAAAAACAGTGCAATATAGTAAGCTGTATCTTATTTTTAAAACAGACTTTCATTTTTAATTGGTAAATACATTTATGAAAACTAAATGTATTTACAAGGATAAAGATAAAGGCTGTCCCTGACCTCCTACCAGTTGCAACACCCAGGAGAGCAGGCCCTACACCTGGCCAGAGCAGCATAATTCAGCCAACCCTGTTAGTGCGGGTGTGGGTGAGCCAGCCCCAAAATTGTGAGTATGGGAGAGCTGTTCCCATTTCCAATCTGGAAGACCATCCCTGCAGCTGGCCAGGCCCACACCCAGGGTTATGACATGGCCCGCCCCAACATCCACTTCATCTACAATCTCCTGGAGCACATGGAGGAACCTGACCCACAAACACAAAGCTGCAGGATCTCCACAACATAGAGTGCCAGAGGGTTGCCCAGGAAGAGTCCTACCTAGTGGGGGCCCAGCATTGAACGGGTAGTGAAGACCAGCGGCCTTGAACCAGACCAATGAATGACTCTGCAAGGAACACTTGCAAGTAGAGATGTGTGGACGAGGGGGTATGTAGCACAATTTGTTAGGTCACACTGCAGCTTCCATGGTCATGGTGAGATTCCTTCCTTCCTTTTTTTTTTTCCTCTCTCTCATTTTATGTTCTTATTTTTTTTCTCTTCAATTTTGTTTTATTTGGGGAGAGGGTGCATGGGGGGATGGCAGATGTGAAGAGATGGGGAATAAATGGAATCAAGATACATGATATGAAAAACACATAGAATAAAAAAATAGACTAAAAACATAATACTATTAAGTAGTAGTGGATAGTCTGGTCCTTGTTTCCATCTAAGTACTGGCTTTCCTGCAGCCTCGAAGGCACACGGTGTTAAGAGGCCAGTGGAAGGATACACTGCTCTTGAATTCTGCAGTGTGTCTGCAGGTCTGTTCTTTGTAATGCTCCAGGTTTTTTGTTGGGTTGTTGTTGTTGTTTTGTTTTATTTTTAAGAAAAAAGAAAAAAAAAGCCAATCAAATCGATTCTTGAAATAATTCCATTCAAAGACAAAGAGGCAAGAAGAAGCAAAGAATAGAGGGGGGGGGGAATCACACAAGATGAAACCCTGCCCCCAAATGGGAGGAAACCCAGAAAATAAGGAAGAGCCAGAGGAGGAGGGAGAACCAGAAGAGGAGGGAAAATCTGAAGAAGCTTCTAGGGAAAGGTTGATTCAGACTCTGCAGGAGTTGAAGAGGAGTCAGGCAGCAGGCATTTGAGCAGTGGAGATGCTCTTAGGGTAGTGGGTGGCATAGGTGAGATAAGGAGAAACAAAGGTAAAGTGATGCTTTGGAAAGCTGGTCATGGCCATTCTTTCCCTGCGTTCATGTAATTTGCCTTGATTTCCATTTCATCTGATGTTATCATAGTGTGGTAGTTTGAGTGTAATTGGCCCACATAATCTCAAAGGGTGTGGCACTGTTTGGAGGTATGGCTTTGTCAGAGTGGGTATGACCTTGTTGGAGGAAGTGTGTCACTGTGAGGGGCGGGCTCTGAAGTTTTCTATGCACAGGATACCACCCAGAGTCCTAGTCAACTTCCTGTTATCTGCAAGATATGGGAGCTCTTTTTCCAGGACCACATCTGCCTGCAATCCACCATGCTCCCCATAACGACGGTAATGGACTGAACCTCTGAAACTGTAAACGAGCCACCTCAATTAAATGTTTCCTTATAAGAGTCGCCATGGTCATGGTGTCACCTCACAACAATAAAAAAACCCAAATTAAGACACATGGCAATATAGCTTTCTTTTTATCAGCATTTTCAAGGTCTACATTTGCCCACCTTCCTACATTGAATCTGCTGCTGTTGGTGGTTTCAGATATAGTTCTTCTTTGTACCTTAGCATTCACTGTATTTGGAATCAATCTACAAGTTTCTGGCTTTTATTTAATAAGAGTGCTTTATTAATGTGTAGAAACAGGAGTTTCTGATAGGGTACAAAGAAAGAAAAGGCTACAAAGGAATTTGAGAATATTGTAGTTTTGGAAGACAGGAGTACCTTGTGTGTTTGCACACAAACTTGTGAAAGATAGAAGAATCCAGCCTCATTAGTTGAATTGTAAATGACATTTTCTGCTTTTTTTGTTTGGTTGGTTTTTTGTTTAGTTTAGTTTTGTTTTGTTTTTCAAGACAGGGTTTCTCTATATAGCCCTGGCTGTCCCGGAAGTTGCTTTTTGAACCTTGCTCTGTAGACCAGGCTGGCCTCTGCCTCTGAGTGCTGGGGTTAAAGGTGTGTACCACCACCATATGGCTGACGTTTTCAAAGGTTCTCACCAAACCTTTGAATGATGGAATAATAGATATTTTACAGGGTCAGTGTGGGGCAGTTCAAGAATGGATCATTCTTGCAAATTTGCTCCCTACCTAGGAGATAAAGATACGCCCTAGATTTCCCAGGATTGCTGGGAAAGGAGAGGAGAAGCTAGAGCTGGATACCACATCAGTAGGGGCTACAGCTTCGGTTCCAGTAACAGCCCACAGGTACAGATGGATCCAATGTGACAGTGAAGCCAAGGAACCTTCTTCCCAAAGAATGAGCTCAGTCAAAATCTCAGAGAAGAGGGAGGAGACAAAGAAAAGCACCTCCAAACCCAGGGCCCACTCTCCCACCCCAGGCTTCAGCTCCAAACCCAAAGTCTAGATTGGAACCCTACCTACACCTCCGTTTTTCTTCCGTGATGGGCTGTGAGCTGGCCCTCCAGGAACACTCACATTCCTGGCCAAGGGCAAGTCAGACCTGGGCTGACTAGCAGCCTGCCAATATGCCAGCTGGCAATAAATGGGACTTATGGTACAAAAGTGATCAGCTAAGACCTGAATAAACTCACATAAATCCCTTAAATAACTAGGTGTCACTGCTGTAAGCAAGGCAGGTACTCTCGTGGTAGACTCCTAGAACAATAGTATACCTATCTTCAGCCAAAACTTTGTGTGATTCTAGTTGAACAGCCCAGAAGTCTTCCTGTCTGTCACACTAATATGGCATGTGTGATAAATGCACCCAAAAGTATGACTACTAACTTTTCTTTTTAAATTATGCCTTAAAATAAAACATGCTGTGGGTATCTACTCCTTAGCTGAGCATGCTCAGGAGTAGGCCCTGTGATGGTTTGAGTGAGAATGGCCCCCACAGGCTCGTGTATTTGAATGTTTGGTCTGTAGTTGGTAGAACTGTTTGGGACAGATTAGTAAATGTGGCCCTGGATGCATTTAATTCTAGCACTTGGAAGGCTGAGGCAGATGGATCTCTGAATTCAAGGCCAGTTTGGTCTACAGAGCAAGTTCCAGGATGGCCAGGGCTACACAGAGAAAACTATCTCAAAAAAGAAAAAAGAAAGCACATGCCATTCTCAGCTAACTCTGCCTCATGCTTGTGGATCAAGATATAAGCCCTGAGCTATTGCTCCAGCAGCATGTGTTACCCCATGGGGTGAGGGGTGAGAATAAGACCACTGCCACAATTTCAAGCCAAATTTAAAGGTCCACGAATACTGTCTGTGTTCATGCCTGGTATTCCCAGAGTAAGGCCAGAATTTCATTAGTCAGAGGTTTATAAAGCACAATACACAAGTCTATGTACTTCACACTTTCGTCCAATCAGGGACAAGTACACATCCTGATGTACTCCTGCCTATGTACGTCCTGCTTGTGTGTAATCAAGCACACATGTTGTGAAATTGGTACACCCATGCTTGTTTTCAGAAGTGAAAACACTACACTTGTTATCTTACATGAACCCCAGCATTCCATCTGTCCTTGGATGAGTGGAACTTACAGGTTAGAGGCATTTTTTTTTTCTTTTATATGTCCTAAGCACAGTAATTTAAACTTAAAACATAACTTTAGCCATCCCAACCCCAAGTTGTATCCTGAGTCAAATCCTTGACTCTGTGGTGGGTACTTGTTTATATTGGGATGTAATAATCATCAACTTAATGGTACCTAGGTGGGGATTTATGTATATAGTTGAGGCATTAATGATGCAAGGGCCAATAGTAATCAGCAGAAACAGAAGAACCAAAGGCCCTGCGATGGCTGACATCAGAGTCACTGTCTAAGAGGAGCCTGAAAATCAGAGTGAGAACCAGAGAACCAGTCATTTATTTCATTTCTTTTCCCCTGCCTTTCATATTTTTTTTTTAGTACAGCCAGATTATCTCTAATTATTCCCTAGTGGTTTGCATAGAAACGATTTTTTTTTTTCTAACAGGCACTGGTGGCATGATCCTTTAATCCCAGCACTCAGAAGGCAGAGGCAGGCAGAACTCTGTGAGTTCAAGGCCAGCCTGGTCTACAAAGCTACACAAAGACACAGAGAAACTCTGTCTTGAAAAATCAAAAAAGAAAAGAAAAAATTCTTTCTTAAAGCCATATAATAACCCCCTTCTTTTACATAGAGTAGATTGGGTGCCCTATCATGTTATAAAACTATTTCAGCTAATGAACCTACTTGTTGATAGATCTGGGTCTATTTGGTTTTAATAGGTACCTTTTCTGGAATGCCAATAGACATTATAGGTAGCCATTTTGTCCCCTATGCCAGGGAGTTTCCTTCTGAAGTAACACTCCAGCCTTTTTGTTGAGGACAAGGAGCAACATATTCTCTTCTGTAACTGGTTCCTGCTAACATTAGGATGTCATTGTCAGGGCCCAGGGAGGCTGGAAATTTAGTCAAAGGCCAGGAGAGGATTCAGGTGCTGGAGCATTCAGGGAATGGGCATTCATCAGAAGCATCTGCTTCACTGACCCAGCTGAGGAGACAGGAAGCAATCACATCCGCTTTCAGCAAGTCCTGGGCTCATGGTCATCTGCAGCAGTTTGCAGTCAGCAGCGATTCCTGGATGGTGTCTGTCAGGCATGTGAAAACTTGCTGGGACAGATATAGACCAGGGACAGAAGTTAAAGTTTAGGAACTTGAAGGAGCTCTTGCATTTGTAACTTCCAAGCCCATGTTCCTGGTAGCTAGGGAAGGAAAGGAGTCCCAAGACCAGGAGAGAAACAGCAAAATCCCACAGTCAGGAATAGACAAGTGGGGAAACTTGAGGAGACTGTTGACCGACAAGAGTACTTATCCAGAGCCCATTTGACTTGTAAGAGGTTGATCCAAGTCTCACAACTCCCTCACTTCCCTGAAGCTTACATGAATCTTTTAGTTTACAAAAACAGATAAAAGGTTTTAGATGGTCAGGTATGTGTAGGCACATACCTTTAATTCCAGCCCTTGGAAGGCAGAGGCAGGCAGATATTAATGAGTTCGAAGCCAGCCTGGTCTACAAAGTAAGTTCCAGGACAGCTAGGACCATTACACAGAGAAACCCTCTCTTGAAAAAAAACTTTTTATTTTAGATTTATTAGCATCACCACTGTAGTCTGTACTGAAATACACTTTGTAGAAAAAACAGCTAACAGGTATCTATAAAACAGCTCGAGTAGACTCACACCTTGGGATCATTAAAAAGAAAAGAAAAGAAAAAAGGGGGGAGGAAAGCTATGGCTTTGTGTTAAGAAGCATGAACACTCTTTTCTCTGTCTAGAGAGCCAAAGATATGGATTGAACAGAGATGTTTTTAGCCTGATTAGAAGCACCTTCAAGTCTATACTTAGAAGACAACAGAAGGAAATTTGGAGTTTTGAGCTCATGATTAATAATAGCAGCCATTGCTTTTACCAGCATATCAGAACACTGTTGATCGATGTTAAAACTCTGAATGTTTGAAATATTAGTATAAACATATAGCATAGAGAGGGAAAGAAATCTGAAGCATTTTCATTTTTCATACACCTTAGATCTTTGGAACTTAGTTAGGTTTTCACATCCTCAGACCTTTAAACACCTTGAGCATCAGAACTTATATAAACTTGAAACCTTTTTTTTTATCCAGTTGCCATGAGACATAGGTGGTTGACTATTGAGAGCGGTCATTTGCAAAGCAAGTTCCTTTGCATAAAGGAATAGTGAAAAGTTACATCTGAAACCTGTTTATCCTTTAATATGAATTCTGTAAGTTTGCCTTCTTCATCAGGAAACCTAACAGTTGTAGAAAAGCAAGGCCTGATTTCCATCTATGATATGCACTGCCCAGGCAGCTGCAACCTGGGGTGGGGTCAAGCTGGATGCCTTCTGCTGTCAAACTGATGAAGCTACAGTTAGCCATCAACACCATCAGAGATCTGAGAAGGATACATTAGAGCAGGAACTATCAAACAAAGGGCCTCTCTCTGTATTGACTAAAATGACGGAGGCTTACCAGCTAACAGGACTATTACCCTAGTAGGCTGCCGTGATCTCAATGGCTTCATTGTGGAGCGGAGGTCGTAGTCTTTGGCTATTAAGCAGGGCAGCAGCACATCTTCAAGTGCTGCTGCACAGGACACCACAGGCCTGCAGCTGATGGACCCAGAAGGCCTGGGATTCTCCTATGGATGAAGAACTTGGGAAAATAGGCCTTCCTTGACTTAAGTAGAGTGGGACAGTCAACCCAGCAATGTCCACAGTTTCTGCAGGACCCTGGAAGCAGGTGAGACATGGAGAAGTTTCTTCCCAGTGTTAGCGTCACCACAATTCAGGCCCGTGCTCTATCTGTCTTCTTTGAAGATCTTAGGGTTGCCTCTAGGATTTGACATTTCTGTCTACTACAGGGTTTTTTTTGTTGTTGTTTGTTTGTTTGTTTGTTGGTTTTTTTCCATTAAACATTTTAAATGTCATATTCAACAGATCTCTGAAGAAGTTTTGAGGGCCATCTATTTTTGCCAGACTTTAAGTAAACTTTGTTTTTAGCTACTTGCTTTAGTCTTAACCTTGAAAACATATACAGGAGGCTAAATAAAACTTATTCCTGTAAACAAATTACATTTGTACTTAGCATGACTACAGTTATAGTTCTGTGCACATTAAAGAATTTGATCATTTATAAGGTGACTGACTTGCTTGTCATAATCACCTTTAACAGTTCTCAGTTAAGTTAATGCCCTTTATAAGATTAGTATTTGCATTTTTATCCCTGTTAGGTTTTTGAACTGAAAATAACAATTTTGAATTGAAGCTCTTTTTGAATGAAAATAAAACTTTAAGTCATAAATATAGTCCATAAGGAGACTGGCAACTTTACTTTTCCTGTTCCTTTCATGGTGCAGAATATAACTGTTTCTTGTATGACTCAGCTTATCAAAATAGCTAAAGCTATTAAGTAGAAAAATCAAGGAGGCTAGACACACAATCTGAAGTGAGGCTCTGTTAGCCTGAATAGCCCTTTGGCAAGGAGAGACATTCTATAGGCTCTTAGCCATACTGCTTAGGCCATTGTCTCGCTGCATCGTAAGACAGGAATATCCCAGTTTCTGGTGTTTAGTTTTTGATGCTCATAGCTGTGGCCCTAACTCTTTAGCCTTTTATCTTTTTAGGTTACACATTAATAAAGACACTATAATATAAAACATGTATAAATATATAATGTTTCATCATCTTATAAATTTTCAGAATCCGGGTTTTTTTTTATTTAAAATTTTTAAAGACTCTAAAATTTCCTTTCTAAAAAAGGCTTAAAGTTTCTCAACTGTGGGCTCCTACAATATCAAAGAATTGAAGCAGCTGTTTTACTTCAAGAGGGAAGAAGCAGGGCATAGCCACAGTCTGGACAAGGCAAAACCAAGTTCCAGCAGTGCAAGCAGCTCCACGTTCAACATCTGGGATTCTTTCACAATGCTCTGAGCTTCCCCAGGGGCGCAGGTCATCTCTCCGGTTACACCCTCAGCAGTACTGCCAGCCTGTCTTCTGTGCCCCAGCCAGCTCCAACTCATTCTGGCTGTTGTTTCTGGTAACCATCTCATGGCACTGGCATCTCCAAAACTACTGGGGTCCCTCCAGGACTTTCGTTAGGAACTCCAGCCCTGTCACATAGTACCAAGTCTCAGCTGCTCTCATTGGCCCCCTTACGTCTTTAAAACCAATACTACCTGGGTGACTTTTGCATTACAAGTTTGGCTGCCAGCACAAGGTACATTCTTGTGTGTGAACACATGCAGAAGGAGCTTTGAGACCTTATTAAACAAGGGTTGTTTTTAAATCCCATCTTTCATGAACCTTGTTCTTATGACTTTGTTTTCAGGACAAAATTATACAAAAATCCATCCTAATCCAAAATATCTTGGAGACCTGCTGCTACCTCCTTAGTAAGTTTATATCACGTGGTCATCTTTAATTAAAATGGTGGTGAAGTCACATGGCATCCAAACCACTGCAGCCCTAGCAAACTTGTCTGCCAGCCATGTGGCTGCCTCCATCCTAATGGGGGTCAGCAGCTATGGTGGGGGGCAAGCCACATGTTGTTTATATCCCAAGATGGTGTCAAACCATATGGTTCCTTTAAGATTACCTATGTATAGATTTTTTAACTACCAACCCCCTGTGTTAACAAGTTTTAAGTTAATTTTTTTGTCACATATTTTACAGCTTTTTAACCTTACCCAATAAACTTACAAATCTTGAGGTACAGAAGATTCATATAATAGGCTTACAAATATTGAGATAAGATTTATGTCTTACCAAAGTTTTAGGCAGTTAAATAAAACCAATATCTAATTTGTTTTACTGTTTTCTTTGCTTTCTTTTCCCTATCACAAAAGCAGGTGAGTCATCTGACATAGGACAGACAAGAGACTTTTAAATAAGCATGCTTGGTTCTAGAGAAGGGAGTCATACCCAACTCCAGAGCCAGCTTTCTAATAAAGTAGAACAGCATAAAACAACTTTAATATTCTCCACACCCAAAAAATTAAATCCCTGCTAAACTGAATCCAGTTACCAGAAAGCTCAAAGATAAATTCTGAGCCATATGGAGAGATACTTTGCTAGCCTAGACACAGGAGTATGGGGGATGAAGAGATGCCTTGGTCCTGCCTCAACAAGATGATGGGACAGACTTAGTAGACTTCCTAGGGAAGGCCTTACCCTCTCCGAAGAGCAGATGGGAAGTGGGGGAGGGAGTGGGAGAGGGGAACTGGGGTTGGAATGTAAAAAATAAATTTAAAAAGTTAAAAAATAGAGAAAAGAAATTCTGAGCCATCTAAGCAGCCATGACAAATGGCAAATGGAGGTGGCAGTAGCCTGCAGTCAGTGGAGGCAGAGACAGCAAAAACAAAATCAATAAACACAGAACATAGAAAGCTCATGCATTCAAAGGAGACTTAGTCAAAAGCAAAACACGTGGTGACAGCCATCACTCATACATTCAACTCAACCTGGCCCATTTCCATCTCAGCTCCCATATTTGCAACAAAACTACAAAGACAAGACAAACAAGACAGGAAAAAAAAAATAAAAACCAAACCAAAAACCTCAGGTAGGTGGGTGTCTTGGGTTTTTTTTGCCTTAGATAAGAGACCACTGGGTCCTGTCATGCTACTACTCATCCCAGATCAGGATCCCAATAGAAGTAGATGTCACAGAAAATTACTATGACTTACCATGGGAGGCCTCGGCATAGGATGGCTGCTCTTCTCAGCATAGAAGTTCACTCCGATAGTCTTTGAAACCAACGGCATGCCTTGGAGCCTTGGAACATCTCAAGGGGTGCACCTCCTGAGGTGTGCCTTGAGCCCTTGGAGTCCCAGAGTGAAGGTCTGGTGATGGGGATGTCCTTCTATATACATGTTTCTTATTGGTTGAGGAATAAAACAGTTTGGCTAGTGACCAGGCAAGAAGGATAGGCGGGACTAGGAGAGAAGGAGAATTCTGGGAAAGGTAGGCAAAGGGAGCCCACCTGACAGACACCATGAAGGAACCAGGAAGATAGGACACACCAGGTGTTCTTCAGTAAGCTTCATCAAATACTGGCCAGGTCCATGGATACCTTTGCCCAATCAGACACACATCCTGACAATTCCTGCCTATGTACCTCCTGCCTGCATGTGATCAAGCACACATCCTGTGCAATGGTTTAGAAAAGTTAAACACTGCACTTGTTATCTTCTACGAACCCCCAGCATTCCATCTGTCCTTGGACCAATGGGACTTACAGGCTAAAGACATTTTGTCTTATGTCTTAAGCACAGTAATTTAAACTTTAAAGATAACTTTAGCAATCACACATGCTCAGCTGCCTGCTGCCATGCTCTTCTCTACTGGAGTCTGACCCTCTGGAACTGTTAAGCCTGCAAATTAAGTGCTTTTTAAAATAATTTTTCTTCGTCAGTCATGGTGTTTTGTCACAGCAGTAAAAAGTGATTATTTGTGGCTCTAGGGCCCCTGAATCCACTTTTGTTTGAGAAGAACCTGTTTTGGAAATGACTCTCATATTCTCATAGGAAGTTTCTGTCCTACCTGGTCCTGCAGCTGTTTAGTCCCAAATAAACATACTGAGGCTTATATTAAGTATAAACTGTTTGGGCAATTGCTCAGGCTTCTTACTGGCTAAGCTCTCTCTTAATTATTAACCCATTTCTGTTAGTCTGTGCATTTCCATGTGTTCTTGGCTTACCAGTGATGTCTGTGTCTCCTGCTTCCTCAGCAGCTGCATGGTGTCCCCCCTGACTCCGCCTACTACCTTTCTCTTTCCCTGTTTGGATTTCCCACCTGGTTAAATCCTGTCTGTCCATTGCCCAAAACACCTTTATTCATCAACCAATAAGAGAAACATTCACAGCATACAGAAGGACATCCCCCATCAGCTATAGGCAATAAATTCTTCTTGATTGTGCTAATTTTGGCTTGTGGTCACCAAGCTTTGAACTACCAGCATTCTCTCGGTTAGTGTTAAATTGCTTTGCCAAAATGGGAGGGGGAGAGGCAGGGTGACCCTATGAATGCGTAACACTTCTTACAATTTCTGTGCAATTTGCCTTAACTTTATATTAATTTGAATTTGAAGACTGTTTTACAGAAGAAGTGGCCAGCTCTTTTTTTTTTTTTTTTTTTTTTTTTTTTGAGACAGGGTTTCTCTGTATTGTTTTGAAGCCTGTCCTGGAACTAGCTCTGTAGACCAGGCTGGCCTTGAACTCACAGAGATCCACCTGCCTCTGCCTCCAGAGTTCTGGGACTAAAGGCATGCACCACCAACACCCGGCCAGGGTGGTCACCTCTTATATACCAGGAAATAGTAGAGAGATTGCTGTCTCTGGTCTAGCAAAATGACTCAAGTGTGTCAGCCTTGGAACCTTGCCCAGGGTGTCACTATGGGACAGATTAAGGAAGTTTGGCCTCTCCTAAGGGGATAGATATACTATCTCTCTGCAAAGGCATTCAGCTAGGAGTTAAATACTGGATAAAGTCTACTGGGTGATAAAAGGATTTAATGTTACTTAGGTCTTGAAGAAAAATGAGGACATGGCTGCTCTTAGGTTTTGTTAAGGAGAAGGTTTTTATTGGAGCTATGAAGAAGAACACAGTCAGAGGCATCTGGAAGGGTCCAGACTAAACTGGGCCACCAGAGGAAAGGGGGTAGGAGTGAGAGAGGGAGAGAGATCAGAAGAGAGAGGGCAGGCAGACCAAGAGCTGGGCAAAGGGAATGGAAACCCAGCCCCTGGGCTGGAAAGGGTTGAGGAAGGGGGCGGGTGAGGACTCGGAGGAGCCACAGGTACTGAGCAAGCCTTGTCCTGGGTTTCTTAGAGAGCTGACAGATCTCTGTTACAAAGACTAACAACACACTCTCTCTCTGTGTGTAGTTTTTTTGAGACAGGGTTTCTCTGTATCTTTGGAGCCTGTCCTGGAACTCGCTCTATAGACCAAGCTGGCCTCAAACTCACAGAGATCCACCTGCCTCTGCCTCTTTAAAGGTGTGTGCCACCACTGTCTCCCAGCAGAAAGAGTCTCTCTCTTTTAAACAACTGAAACTGTGAGTGAAGGAAGCTTTGTTGAAATTACCAAAAAAAAAGGGAATAAAAATCCAGATCCCAGAGCCATTACTGTCAACCTCACAACCCCAGACCGTTTAATACTAAAAATCATACGTATGCATTTACTATGTTGGGAAGACGCGTGCCAAAGCACTCACTGGAAGTCAGAAGACAATTGTGGATTCTGCTTTCTCTTTTCACCATGTCAGTTATGGGGATCAAACTCAAGTTATCAGGCTTGTCGACTAGTGCCTCTACCTGCTGGACTCTCTCCAGCCCAATCCGTTTACTTTTGTGGAAACTACAGGTGCTGGCAGCCAGGCAATTCCTTCTTCTGATGGCTCCTGCTGCCTTAAGTACCCACAGCTGCTGGAAGAGACTTGGTTTCAACAGAGGTGCAGCAAGGAAATTTCCAGGAGGTCACAGAACCGTGATAGTCCTTGTATAGCTCCTATAGAAACCACTTCCTCTGTTTCAGAGCAAGGCCCCCATGATGACAACAGCAGCCTAAAGAGGGCTAGGCCAGCCACCATGGCTCCACAGGCTTGTCTTAGCAGCCCCCACCCCTCCCATTGTTAGCATGTCCAAGTCTAGGAGATCTTGTTCCTGGGCATTGCCCCCCTGTGCTACAGCAGAGACCCCAATAAAGCCCTGTCTGGTTTCCTTTATTTGTCTATGCCTGTGGCCTTTTATCAAAGAGTGAGCCGGGCTACTTGCAGGAAGAGCAGACAGCATCAGGGCTGGTAGAGCAAGCACACTGTTAGGGTTTTTACTGCTATGACAAAACAATACAACTAAAAGCAAATTGGGGAGGTGAGGGTTTATTTTGCTTACACTTCCAGATGGGGGAAGTCAAGGCAGAAATTCAAATAGGGTAGGAACCTGCATCCACTTCCCCAGTGCTGGGACTATGTGTGCATCAACATATCCACTTCTTTACATGATTTCTAGGGTTTGAACTGACTGGGCAATTTCCCCAGCCCTCTACTATCTTTATAGTTACTATTGTTGCCATAGAAACCAAATGCCAGCCGTTTGAATTTCCAATGTCTTGCCTTCAACCTTCACTTTCATTCTAATGGTTAGTGTGGTCCTGATGCCATCACCTGTGTGTATGTGAAATGCTTAACAAATATCTCAAAGTCCTGCTTGTCATTGTCCTCTAGGAAAGGAAAAAGAGAGCAATAAGATGGAAAAGAAGGAAAAAATAATTCCATTTTAGAATGGATGTAGTATTTTGTGTCTTTTATTTTTAAAAAAGCTTGGAGCAAATATGACAATGAGTCAGCACTTCTAAACCCTACATGGTAAACAAACAAACAAACAAACAAAACAGAAAAAAACTATTATGTTGCATGGTTTTCAAATCCCTTATTTACTATACATCAGTATTCATTATGATTATGAAATGATTGAAATGATTATCCAGGATACATGTTGATAAAAACTGAGAAAATAATTCATAAAGCCATTACATTCATAAGTAAAAACACACGCAAAAAAAGAAAGATCCCATCAAGTATTACATGGTATAGAATCTAGAGTCATAAAAAGCAAAAGCTTTTTATTCCCTTTGGCATCAATTTCCCTTCCCCAGAGTCAAATACTGCTACAAAAATTTAAGGTACATTTCTAAAACTTCTTAATGCATCTACAAGCACATATGTCAACTCTAGAGCATAGGATAGACATATTTTTGATGATGTTTTGCTCGCAATGCAAAACATCTTGGAGATGACCTCACATTAATACAATGAAAATATCTCACTTTTTATGGCTTCTTGGTATGATGGATGTTGAGACATTCTGCAAATTACTCCCTTCAACCCATTTGAATAGATATTTACTATTTTTCTGCATGCTGCTACTAGAAGGAAAATTCTATACTTCCATTAGAAGCCTTTTACACATGTGCAAGTTGTCTATGTACAGTAAGTTTTTTTGGAGATGAATCTAAGCTAAAGATTTATAAGCATTCATGATTTGTATGGCCATTCTTAGATACTTCTGGAAGGAAGTACAATACACAGAAGTATTATTTCCCACCAAAAGGCATGTCATAACACACGCTGGTTATGTCACACTCCTGCTACTATAAGTAATGACTCTACATGTAGAATCTATTTAAACTGCTGTGCCCTTTCACCCATCACATTCTTTGTCAAACTTTCTTTTGATCTTAGAAATTTTCTTTTATATATAGAATTTTTTTTTTTTTTTGAAACAAGGTCTCACTATGCATCCCTGTCTGGTCTGGAACTCACTATATTAACCAAGCTATCCTCAAACTCACAGAGATCCACCTGTGTCTATCTCCTGAGTACTGGGATTAAACCACCATGTATAAGAATTTTAGAGGAGAAAAAAATCTACTTATGACATCTACTGCCAGCATTTCCTCATCATATTGTTTCTTGACTGTTTTGTCTTTTAGTTGTTTTATTTGTTTTTCAGATAGGATTTCTCTGTGTAGCCCTGACTGTCCTGGAACTCACTCTGTAGACCAGGCTAGCCTCAAACTCAGAGATTCTTCTGTCTCTGCCTCCCTAGTGCTGGGATTAAAGGTGTGCACCACTGCCCAGATTTTTGTCATTTTTTCCTGCAATATTTTTAGTTAGTCAATGTTTATCTCCTCTTCCTTTCTTTCTTTTTTCTTTCTTTCTTCTCCTTCTCCTCCTCCTTCTAGATAGGGTCTCTCTGCAGAGTCCTGACCTATCCTAGAACTCACTCTGTAGACCAGGCTGACCTCAAACTTACGGAGATCCACCTGCCTCAGCCTCCCAAGTGTTGGGATTAAAGGTGTGCACCACAATGCCTTCCCATCTCTCTCTCCCTCTTCCTCTCCCTCTCTCTCCCTCTCTCTCTCTCTCTCTCTCTCTCTCTCTCTCTCTCTCTCTCACACTCACACACACACACACACACACCACATTGAGTGAGAGAGAGAGAGAGAGAGAGAGAGAGAGAGAGAGAGAGAGAGAGAGAGAGAAAGACCTTGATGATGATGATGGGTAATTACCCTGGTATCTCTTACTATTATCTGAATTTTCACTTGTACTTGCCCCTGGTGTTGAGGAGAATACATAACTTAGTGGGTACCTGTACATTAAATGTTTTGGTATTTAAATCAAAGAGTTTCAAAGTCATCTAAAGTCATCTAAAGACCAACCCTTCCTAATTGAAAACTGGTATCTCCCTATCAAAGCAAAAGCTTTATAATATAAAGATGGGTTCTTGCCCTGGAAGCCAGACAGAGCATAACATTGTAGAAAATAGCTGTCTCACATTCCACTGGAATTATTCCAAATACTATGTTTCTTTCCATTCCTGAAAATTGTTGGACACTAGTCAACACGATGTGATTACTGGCAAGTTCCAATTCTTCCCTGACCTGTACTAGTGAACTGGGTTCTCCAATGAGCTGAGACATGGTCCTCCTCCTCAATGCTAGAAGAATCTTTTCTTTATATATTTCTGTATCTCTGGCTTTGCAGAAAAGAACAGCAACATCCCTGGGATAATAGCCAGACATCCAGAGATACTGGCACTTCTCTGCTACAAAGATCGCCATCTGATTCAAACTCAAGGCATCAGTTATCTCTAAATTGTCTGTGACACCTGGAACCCATTCAAGTTCTTGGACCATTGTCAGGGCCTCTGAGGGGACATTTGGGGGTGGATTGTTTCTGATATGCTGCATTATTTCTTGTAGGTGGTTGGCTATGCTGTCTCCATTTCGGAGCATCCTGGTGAGCTTCAAAATTAACCTCTGGTGCGGGAGGTCAGGGAGGCCACTGCAACACAAGTGGTTGATCTGAAAGTAATCCAGAAAAACACAGAGAACTCCTGGTTCATATCTGCCTCTCTGGATGATGGAGTTTGCCTTGGCATACCAGTCCCCATCTTCAGTTCGGAAATTCTGAGCATCATCCACAACAATATGTTTAATGGTAGCAAAGGTATTTTTCATGAAGGTTTTCCGTGTCACTGCCTGGCAGATGTTTCTCTGGCTGAAAGTGAAAGAAATACAGTCAGGTTTCTTCAGCCATGCCAAAAAAGTCAACCCAACCTCTAGTTACAGTCCCTGAACATGATTACTACAACCCAGAGCTTAGCCTGTCAAAGCCTCGCCCCCTAAAATTGCCCAGCAGAAAGAAACTAATAGAGTCAGGCTGCATGCATACCTTGCAAACCTCTTCAAAGCCTGGTTCTCACAGATGTAGAGAATGTCATCAGCTTGGCAGTTGAACACATTCCTAATCTTCTCCATGATCCTGAGAGCCAGAGTGGTCTTCCCTGATCCAGGTAAGCCATGAACAAACAGCTCTCTGTTCTTGTAAAGATCTTTTAAAAGCAACTGATACTGTTGGTCTGTGAGTAGGGTTACCACCTTAGAGTCTAACTCTTCATTAAAGAAGGATCTGAATCCAAATAAGACAATCACAAGGGATTGCAACAGAACTTCTATCTGCTGCATGGTTGTGAAGTTATAGGATTCAGGGTAGATGGGTATTTCTAAACCGGCCCTTACTGTTTGATGAGGACCCAGCTGCAAGATCAAGGGAATGATGCCTAATTTCCCAGGGTATCCACCCATGTTCACCAGCTTCTGCTTCAGGGTACGGGCGACTGTTATAGAATACCATCTGTACCCCAGATCCCACTTGTTGCAAATGGTGTACAGGATTGGAACATTGTTTGGGGAAATTAGCAGAGCATCACAGATGACACCCCGCCTCCTTTGAAGACCGAGGTCCACAGCCAAGCTGTGGGAGAAAATCAGTATCCCTTCAGAGAAAGAGCGCATTTCCGTACTTATTAAGTTTCTTAGTCCTCTGTGATCCGAGATGAGGTCCCTGTAGACACTCTCCGGAGTATATGTAATCCTGTCAGGTGACACTAGACAAAGAAAGGATCCAAGTGAATTACAGGCTCCTAGGACAAGTTATTAGTCACCATTACTGTGGGAATCTTTCTGGAATAAGCACTCTGATACCAATGAAAGTAGAAGAGAGATGTCACAAGAACAGCTCCTGAGAGCCGTCAAATCCCAGGTCCAGTATGTACTTGCATTTTTTACTCTAAAACTACAAGCTGGAGTGGGTAAGCAATCAAGATTTTACAAAAGGGTACAGAGCAGTCAGCAGGACTTTAAGGGCCATGACCCATTGTTTCAGCTATTTCTCCAGGTCATTCTGTTTCAGGTAGCAAGTGAAGTCATCCTTGGCAAATAAGCAATACAAGCAATACATCCAGGCAAACAAATCTGGCCCTGCCCCTCCCGGACCTGGCACATATGGCAGGCAGTACCCTGGCTCTGTACGAGGGTACAAAGGTCCCTTTAAGAGGAAAGCTGCACCCACTTCTCTCTTTCTGCCATTTCTCTGAGGAGGCAGGCAGACCTCAGTCTCTCTCTGTCTCTTCTCTCTTTCTCTCTTCTTTTTTCCCTTCCTTTACTCCCTTCCCCCAATAAACTTTCCATATAAGTTCTGCATGATGGTGTATTTGCCATGAGACTCGATTAAGGTTCACCCTCAAGCCATATTATTACAGCAGTGCTTTAAGTAAATCACTAAATAAATTGATAAATCAGTAGCTAATAACTGGTCTTTTTCTACCTTGCTCTACTTCACCATTACATAATGGAGATCCTGCCAACCTTTGTTGGCAGGATCCTGCCCTACCATGTGTCAAGGATCAGTTTTATGTTAGCAGCAAAAAGATAAGAAACCCTGTGTCTGGGAAAACCCATAAGCAGTTTCAATAGACACAGACAACTCATGGTACAAAGTAGCAAAGGTAGCAAAGAAAAGCCTCGCTGGGACTGTGGGATTCAAGAATCGAGAGATAATAAAAGGAGAAGTGTGAGCTGGGAGTTTGGCGCATGTATTTAATCCCAGGACTCAGGAGGAAGAGGCAAGGGGATCTCTGTTGAGTTATAGGCCAACCAGGGCCACATAGTAAGACTGTCTAAAAGAGGCAGAAGTACGTGTAAACATGGAGGCAACAAACATCACAATCCATTCAGATAACTCCACACAGTTTGTGAGAGACAAAGAAAAGGGGATGGTGGTATAGGGAGGGAAAGCATTCAGGAGCCTTCTGGACACTGGGCAAGAGGCACATGCTGGCTGGTTTGGGGAGCAGATCAACACCTGCCACAGGTTGTGAGTTATGGCGGCTTCTTTACAGGAAAGTCAGCATAAAGGACGTTTCATTTACAAAGGATGAAACTGTTTTGTATGTTGGCCATGACCCACAAAACTATGGGTGTGCTAATATCCATAGCTATACAACAAAAATTTCTATTTCATGTAGGTTAATTTTGATTTTTAAAAATCCTTTAAAAGATATTTTATATGTTTTATGTATGAGCATATATAAAGATGCAAGATACCTATAAAGACTTTTTTGCATATGTGCTATTAATAAATGATGTATGCCTATTGGCTATATAGAATATGTACAGGAGTCTCTTAAAAAATTGGAGGGTTATAAACTCTGACTGGAATCTAGCCCAAACTATGAACAGTCTTCAAAAGAAATCAAATTCACATTTGAAAGGCTGAGGCAGATGGATCTCTGTGAGTTCAAGGCTAGTCTGGTCTATATAGTGAGTTCCATGACAAGCAGGACTATATAGTGAGACCACCCTCTCAAAGCAAAGAAAGACAGAAACAGCAAGAACAACAGCAAAAATTCAACCCAAAATCTGTGTTTCAAATTCATGGTACAAAGCAGAACCACTGATGAGTCCATATTTCTGAGTTTGGATGAATGGACAATAGACACTCCAAGTAATAGAATTTTGAACAATTAATTTTTCCCTTTTTTTAAAAAAAACAGTTGTTTATTTTTATGTACATGGGCATTTTGTTTGCATAAATGTCTGTGTACTGTGTGTGTACAGTGCCTGCTGAGGTCAGAAGGTGATGTCTGATCTCCAGGAACTGGAGTTTCAAATGTTTGTTAGCCATCATGTGGGTGCTGGGAATCAAACCAGGCTCTCTACAAGAGCAGCAAGTGCTCTTAATTGCTGAGTGACCTTTCCAGCCCCTGAACAATTCGTTTTTAAAGTATCATTATAGAGCAATATGCAGATCCTAAAGAAAAATGGGAGGTTGTCATAACAAAAGATACATTTTGGTGATGCTTAGTTGGTCATATGACTGATACCATAAACTGGATACACTAACAATTTGAACACACCAGTAAAGTTTGTTTGGGCTAAGAGATACATAGACTGAACCCAGCAGTATCCTACTATATTGTCTACAATTTTTCTAACGTAACTTTATGTTTGAAATAATTAACCAATGAACTAAAGAAATAAAAGGTCATAAATATAGGAAAGGTTACTCAAAATTATCTTTCCTCTTTGTATTAATACATTTATTAAGTAAAAACTAAGCTTTCCTTGCATATGGGCAAGTCACCATCAGAAATAATAATCATAAAAGAGCTGACTCTAAAAATGACATTAACATATGAAAGAACAATGTTATAAAGCTTTGAGACAATTGGGATATTTGAGACAATTGTCACATTTCATTGGTTGTAAATGTACTTCAGTGTTTCACTGATCACATATCTTATAGTTTAATTAACAATATTATTTTTCAGAGCTAACAAAATGATAGTAGGTTGTTAAGCAAATGTGAGAGAGAAGATTTGTATGATCAACCAGACAATCCATGTTGAACTATGAGAAAATTTACTACTGTAAATTTGACAATTCTTTCCAAGTCAGCTCACTGGCTGCATAGATTGGGTATCAAAATAATATCAGATTCTTCTCTTTTCTTTTTGATACAACAAAAGGCTTCTAAGATTCTTCTTAAAGAAAATCACCATGGTAAGACCATAGTGGTGAACATGGGCCTGGGCAAATGTTTTGGATTGCTCTTTGGCAATATCCATTTAAATTTATAAGCAATAGTTACTACACAGAATTTATCCTTAGAGCATGTCAGTTATTGATAGAAAAATTTGTTTAGTACTGCTTAAGATAGAAAAAGGTGCCACACACCTCTAATTCTGAGATCCACTCTATCCTGGTCTACAAAGTGAGTACCAGGACATCCAGGGCTACACAAAAACCCTATCTTGAAAAACCAAAAAAAAAAAAAACAGGGAGCTAGAAAGATGGCTTAGTGCTTAACAGCACTGACTATTCTTCCAGAGGACTCAGGTTCAATTCCCAGCACCTACAATTGCCTGTACTCCTGTTTCAATGGATCTGACACCTTCACATAGACAAAACACAAGTGTACATGAAATAAAAGTAGATAAATTATTTTTTAAAGAAAAGAAAAACCAAAAAAAAAAAAAAGGAAAAAAGAAGGAAGGAAGGAAGGAAGGACGAAAAAATTTGTTCCAAAGAAGGGAATCTGAAAAAGAAACAACAGCAGAGTGTTTGTAGAGTTCTAGTTACTTATTTTTTTTAGGTGGTGGTTACACAAGTTTCATGGCACAAATTACTTATTAAATTATATCTTAATTCTATATCCTGTCTATGTGCAAAAAGTTTCATAGTGAAATAACTAAAAGTAGGAAAAATCCATATTTAGAAACACTAGAAATTTTAGAAACATCTTTATAACCAATGAAAGTATCAAGGAAACCTATGAACAAGGTCATGACAAGATGGCCTAAACACTGTTTACACTCAGCCCTGTGCTCGCATATAGCAATTAACAAACCCATTTTCACTGCTAATGTTCTATTCTGTAACTATATTGCAAAGTACCTACCCACTGTGGTGGTGGTTGTAAGCCATCGTGTGGGTGCCTGCCAAGCCCCTCCCTAAACTTTCCATAAGTGGTTTCATATGGACATAAGAATCAAGGGGTTTCCTCCCTAAATATAGGAACAACCACCTGTCCCAAAGATCCAGAGATGACAATTACCTGGGAAGTAATCCTTCTGCAAATCTCCCACACAGTTCAAAATCTTATGTGTGCACACAGTTCTGCATCGGGGTGTAGTATCTGCAATGCTCCTTGAAACGATCATCTGAGGAAAGCCGGAAAGCTCTGAGGAAAGAAAAAACAAGAGTTGGGTACACAGTGAGGAGACCCCTCTTTTTAGTTGAGCCATGTTAAACTAAAAGCTGAGATCTGCAGATATTTGCATTTTCAGCACAAATCACCCAGAAACCAAACCCAGGCCCTCTGCAAGAGCTGTCCATGCTCTCAACCTCTGAGCCACCTCTTCAAAAACTCAGTATTTACTCACATTGAAATAAATTGGGTTTTATTTTTTTATTTTTTTTTTTTAGAATACTATTTTAAGTATATATGAGTAGAAGATGTGACGGTCAATGGTGTAGAATGCTACACAGTTCTGAAATGGACCGTTTTGTTTGTTTGTTTTGTGACTTTTGAAGTTACCGTTGGCTTTCTCTCATCTAATTTCACTTTATCTTCCCTTTTCCAAAACATGCCTATTACATCCCTGTCACTTATGGTTATTGTATCTTGGGTCGTGAAATGGGAAAATTGTGGTTTGTTCATTAAAACCCTCAAAGAAAGGATGAAGAATAATTTTTATAGGTTGTGAGATGACATAGTTAAGAACACTGTCTATTCCAGAGGATCCAGGTTCTGTTCCCAGCACCCACACAGCAGCTCACAAACATCAGTAATTCCAGTTCCAGGGGATCCGATGCCTTCTTCTGACCTCCACAGGCACTGCACATGTATGTTGCACAGATATCATTCCAGCAAAATACCTACATATGTAAAATAAAATTGCTTTTAAAAGAGTGCTTTAAGGCCAGGCAGTGGTGGTACACACCTTTAATCCCAGCACTCGGGAGGCAGAGGCAGGCGGATCTCTGTGAGTTCGAGACCAGCCTGGTCTATAAGAGCTAGTTCCAGGACAGCCTCTAAAACCACAGAGAAACCCTATATCAAAAAAACAACAATAAAATAATAATAATAATAAACATAAATAAAAGAGTGCTTTAAAAATGGGAAGAAAACACTGTCAGGAAGTTAGAATGGACACATCTATTATCCTTGTGGAAAGGGGGGTTTGCTGAATAACTAAATGAAAGCTGATCATCAGAAAAGAAGAGGTGGCTGGGTATTGGTGGTGCACACCTTTAATCTCAACACTTGGGAAGCAGAGGCAGGTGGATCTCTGTGAGTTCAAGGCCAACCTGGTCTTCAGAGCGAGTTCCAGGACAGCAATACAGAGAAACCCTGTCTTGAAAAACAGAAAACAAACAAACCAACAAAACAAAACAAAACAAAAAGCCAGAAAAGAAGAGGTTTTAACATGCACATGAGGCAAGCTGTGCCAGGAGTGGTGGTTCACACCTGTCATCGAACACTCTTGAAGGCTTCAGCAGGAGGGTTTTGTGTTTGAGGCCAGCCAAGGTTACCCTGACTCAAAATTAAACAAGAGCAGAACAGATGTGGAACAGAAGTTATTAGTTCAGATTGCCTCTGCACCAGCCTCTAATGGGACTGCCATTCTGACGAACACAGTGGGGAAGGGCAGTGGCCTGCCATCTATAGGAGTTAATAATCTCTTTCCCCAAATACCAAAGCATTACACACCTCCCTTTTCTCTCTGCCCTCCTGCCCCTTCTCCCCTCCCCCCGCCCCCAGCAAACATTCTACAGTCAGTCCTGTTTCCTGACCTGTGTCAGTCTCTGTCATCCAAGCTGCCCAGTCCTTCATGGATAGCTGCTTCACCTGATTGTCCCTTATCTCCCAGGAATCAGGTGCTTTGGCAAATGCTGCACAGCAGAACTGTTCCACTTTGATCACACAGACGTACCCACGGACGGCCCCCTTATCATACACTTCAAGGACTTTGGGTTCATATTGCACTCTATAGGTTTGTGAACAGAAGTGACAAAAAGGCATGTTCTTGATAGAGCGGTCAATAGCAGTCAACAAGCTGGAATAATTTACTTTTTCCTTTTCACATCCAATGACTTGACAGGTCTCGTCATGCACACCAAGAAACACATATCCGCCTTCAGAATTGGCAAGTGCAGAAACACACTTGGGGAGTTTCTCTTTAATGCCCTGGGAAAGGTCTGCAGAGAACATTTGAAATTCAACGTGCGGGGACTCTGTAAAGTTGAGTTTTTCCAGGTACAGAAGCTGCTGCTGGTTAACAAATAAGTCAGAAGCTAAGATCATCTGATTGTCAACTGGAACCTCCTGTGGATTTAATGGGTTGGGATCACCGACATTCTCAAGAGCCTGGATCCTTCTTCTGAGGAATAGTAGGGCTTCTAGAGAATCCATGACCTCAGTAGATGTTCCATGTCTGTGGTATAAATTGGAACACAAGGAGGCAAGCCGCACACCTGAGGGTGCCACCTCCCATGAACTCACAAATATTAAAAAGAACTTTCCCTGCATCATCTCATCTATATGGTTTCTGAACAATGGTGGCAGATCCAGGCCCACTCCATCACTCTCATAATTATAGTCTTCGTTCTCAATCTCAACCTTGACCACTCCCCCACCAGAATTCAGCAGAGCACACACTGCTTTCGAGATGGTCTCATCCTGTCTCAGCCGGAGTGCAGGGTCCATCCCCGCCCTTTGCCTAACCCCCAGGGTGGCCTTTCCTCCATCTGTGATACATTCAGCAAAGTTCAAATCCAGATTTTCCAGACAATTCATCTTCTCAGCCTTTATCTGAAATGTTTTCCTGGGAGCCAGAAAGAGAGAAACATTAGAATAGGACAAGAATGGGAAGGTGGGAAATCAAATGTAAGGACACCTTTCGACGTTGGCCTTTTATTCCCACGTAGCCTGAAGCCAGCTTCATGAAAAAAAGCTTAGTCTGTGGGATGCCCACTTTTACCACACAAATGGCCACGAGGCACGGCTTTCACAGCATGCACATGTCACAACACCCGCATGTGGGACCTGGGGATGGACTCATGTTGCCAGGCACACATGCAAGCACCTCTACTCACTGAGGTATCTTGGCAGGGCTTACACTGATTTGGGGGGTATTTTGGTCAAGTTCTTTGAGTGGCAAAGTCTCTGGGGTCATCTGCAAAACATGGAAAATTTTTTGATAGTGCTGGTGGGATCCAGGTAGGAAATTTCTTTAGTCAAATGCAATCTCTGCAGGATACCTATGTTACCATTTGTTCTTGGTTCTTTGCCTCTCTCCACTGATTGAGGGTGCGGTATTCTTAAGATTATTTTTTTAATCTTATCTGATTTTGTTAGGAATTTATCGTTGCTGCTATTGAACAGATCATTTAAAAAACTCTGATTCCGGTGGATTCCACTGTATCATAAAAGTTACACATACATACACACACACACACACACACACACACACACACACACACAAAATGTCCATGCAATGCAAATTTGATCAGAGAGGTAGACACAAAATGCCTACTGCTATACCTGGCAGAATTTGGAGTTCTCTAAATCATAAGGAAAATTAATAACTATTTGAAATAAGAGCATCAGTTTGATGTAGAAGGTGCATTGTTAAGATGAACAATTTTCAGTTGCCCTAGGTCCAAGAATAGCCTGAGAACATGCACTCCTGACCAGGAAGAACCCCCAGGGATGGGCTTACAAAACATTTCCTAGAAACACAGATGCAGGTGCCAGATAAGGAGCATGAGGCCCTGCCAACAATTGTTACCTGGACCCAACCAATCAGGAAACCAGCAAGCAGCCGCAGAAGCCAAGAGGGCAGCCCAGGATATTAATCTAATGGCCTTGTTTTCGCAGGAATAAAAAGCCTCTTGCTGTTTTGCATCAAGTGCCGATTTCTGTGGTTTGTGGAACAATCGATCGTTGCATCCCAGGATTTGAGTGGGGGGGTCTCCCCAGTTTGGGGATCCAACAGTGTGACTTAGTATACATGTAAGAAGTAGGTTCTTCTAGATGAGCGGGTCGTCTAGACTTAGAACACTCTGAAGAGCTGTCAACCATCAGAAAGAATGAGAAGTGTCTTTCCACCTACATCTCTTTATCTCCAAACTTTGACCCCAGACTCAACAATCTGTGGTCCCTTGAGAGGCTGTAAGATAGATGACTTTTGGATCAAAGCTAAAATCTCATGACAAAAACTGAAGATAGATAGAGAACCATACCTGGTTTTATTAGCGACCCAATTCTTTGTCTAAACAGACACCAGTTAGAAAGAACTTCAAATTCATTATCTGTAAGGCCAGTTCTGCCCTGACTATCTCATTGTTATGAGCAACACAAAAAAAAAAAGAGAAGGGGATAAAGAGGAATAGTCTGATTCTACCAAGGACTCCACAAAATGAGAGCCAACCGTTCACAAAACTCAGGGACCAAACTGACAGGTAATAGCTGTGAAGTCAACACAGAGAAAAAGAATTCAGAGTCAGGGCTTGTTTGCTGCATGAGTGCAGGACCAACAAGCTCTTATCAGCAACATGTAAGAGGCTCAGGAGGTGCTCACCTGGCCAAAGGCTGGACCTAGAACTGCACGTGGTGAGTTGGTGTTTTGTTGGAACCTCCAGGAAACTGGATATTGGTAAGAGCACTTGCTTGAGAACGTGGTATTGGAGAGCCCCTGAACGTGGGTGTCGGTTGGGAGGTCTGGGCACAGTATCGAGTCTCTGGCAGTAACTGGCATTTATCTTTAGTACACAAATGAGCTTTGGGAGCCTATTCCCTATAAAGGGATACTCTCTCAGCCTAGATACATGGAGAAGGGCCTAGCCCCAGCCCCAAATGATGTGACTGACTTTGATGATCCCCCATGAGAGGCCTCACCTTCCCTAGGGAGTAGATGGGGGTGAGTGGGACGGGGGACTGGTGGGGGGACATGGGAGGACAGGAGGGAGAGGGAGCTGGGATTGGTATGTAAAATAAGATTGTTTTTAATTTAAATAAAAATGTGTTTTTTAAAAAGAGAGAGGACCTGGTATTGGTTCTGAACTCACTAGGCATTGGGCCACCATTGCTTGCATTGGCTAGAATGCAAAGACAAGCAGGGAAGTGCAGAAGCCTGCTAAGCAGCCACAAAGGAAGGCTTGGGTGTGGTCTGACTGAGGAGGTTGCAGTGCTGGAAGAGGCAAGCTGTAAAAAATTGATTGTCCTTCTTGACTAATTTGGGGAACATTATTGACTTCCTGAAGTAAAGGGAGGCAAAATTAGGGAAGTTGTCAGTTATTAGCCAACCAGCTTTTGAACAATCAGAGGTTGTGTACTGGTTGCTACAGAGTGTGTGGTCAAATTCTTATTCTCTCTCCTCTCTCTCTCTCTGTCTCTCTCTGTCTCTCTGTCTCTGTCTCTCTCTCTCTCTCTCTCCCCTCCCTCCCTCCCTCCCTCCCTCCCTCTGTCTATCTTCTCTCTCTATCTCTTCTGTCTCCTCTTTTTCTGTGTCTCCTCTTTCCCTGTCCTCTCTCTCTCTCTCTCTCTCTCTCTCTCTCTCTCTCTCTCTCTCTCTCTCTCCCTCCCTCCCTCCCTCCCTCCCTCCCTCCCTCCCTCTATCTTCTCGCTCTATCTCTTCTGTCTCCTCTTTTTCTGTGTCTCCTCTTTCTCTGTCCTGTCTCTCTCTCCTTCCCTTCCTCTCTCCCTCTCTACTGTCCCTTTGGGTTAGACAGACATTTCATGGAAATGACATTAGATGCATTATAGAGAAAGAAGGGGAGGGAGAGATGGCTCAGTGAGAGTATTGGATATTCTTCCAGAGGACCTAGGTTCAAATCCCAGCCCCACATGGCATCTGACACCCTCTTCTAGCTTCCAAGGGCTCGGCATGTGCATGGCGAACCAGCATGCATGCAAGCCAAACACCCAGACACATAAAATAAGTCTTTCAAAAAACTTACTTGTTTATTGGCTTTTTTCAGACAGGGTTTCTCTGTGTAACATCTCTGGTTGTCCTGGAAGTTGCTTTGTAGACCAGGCAGGCCTCGAACTCAGGTAGAGCTGCCTGCTTCTGCCTCCAGAGAGCTGGGATTAAAGGCATGTGCCACCATGTACTTTTATTTTATGTATCTGAGTGTTTGATCCACATGTATGTGTATGTGTGCCTGATATCTGTGGAGGCTAGAAGAAGGAGTAAGATTCCCCAAAACTGGAATTACCGACGGTTGTGAGCTGGGAATCAACCAAAGTCCTCTGGAAGAGTTACCAGTACTCTTAATTGCTGAGTCACCGCCCTAGCCTCAAACAAATAAATTATTCTTAAAAAGTAGAAAAGAAAGCCTTCTTGAAAGATATTGTTAAGAATGAAAATATAAGCACCTGGTTGAAAGAACACATTTGCAAATTATATATCTGATGAAGAATTTGTATCTAAATTACATTCAGAAGCTTCAAAAAGCAGTAGAAACCAGGAGCTAGCTAGGCTATGGTGCAGCACTTGCCTTGCAATGGGGTGGGGCCGGTGGTTATCCTGAGTTTGCTCTCTATCACACCCAGAAGTCAAAGCAAAACCAGAAAACAGGAAGATGGGCTTGGTGACCACCTTGGTGACCCGAAACCCTGTGCTTAGTGGAGGTGGAATTTCTAGCCTGGGCTAGGATTTATACAGCTAGACCCCTGTCTAAAGAAAGAAAGAGAATAGGGAGAAAAATGGAAGGAAGAAAGGGAGAAGGAGTGAGAAGGAGGGAGGGAGGGGAGAAAAGAAGGAAGAAAGAAAAGAAGTTTTACAATGGATAAAAAAGATACTAGAAAGATGATTCAGTGGCTGCTTTCCAGCCAACCTGGGTTGGATTCAGTAAGAATAAATCTAAAACTACACAAATCTTGAAGACACAAATTTAAAATATTTCTTTGGAATATTATAAGCTCAAAACCCACCAGGAAACTAAATCTAGGATTAAAAAAAAAAAATCAATGGCTCTAATTCTGCATACTGCACTTTGAGGCTTTTTTTTTTTTTTTTTTTTTTTTATAAAGACGGGGTCTCACTGTGCAGCACTGGCTGACCTAGAGCTTACTGAAGACTTGGTTGTCCTTGAACTCGGAGGGATCCACCTACATCTATCTCCCCAGTGCTGGGGTTAAAGGAGTCTCACCAGGCACTTTAAGGTTTGGGGGCTCTTAGATGGCTCCAATTTTTGTTTCCCTGTTCTCTTGTTGTAAGTTTAGACTCCTCAGACCCACCATGTCCTCTCTCAGTGATAACCTATTGTGTAGTGCAGGAAACAGCCTTAGCTCCCTTGCAGTTACATAAGAGCAGGACCTAATCTACTCAAGGAATTTGAGAGTAGTTTTTTTTTTTTTTTTTTTTTTTTCTGTTTTTGTTCATTTCACCTTGCCCCTAACAAAGTACCCCTCCAAGACACCAGGCTTTTTGAGACGACCACTGAGAACCCTCCCACCAAGATTATTCTGAAACGGATTTTAGCTTTCTGGTGGGCATAATTCCTATCTGGCCAGGAAAGCACATGGTTACATCACTCTCTTCTTTCACTTTCACAAAGATAGTTTTTAAATGCCTCCTGGCATTTAAACCCTCCCTTCTGGCAGCAGGATGCTGTCAGACTAAGTAGCTAGCAGCTCTAGTATTGATGGAGCCACAGGAACTCAGTCCCCTTCCACCTGTCCCCCCATTTCCACCCCCAAACACACACACACACACACACACACACACACACACACACACACACACACACACACACACACACACGAGATCAGTTTCTAAGTCCCCATCAGGACAAGCACAGTTTTGATCTTTTGAATAGTGAGTGCCAGGTGACCTGCAGAGACTATACCCACTTCCTCTTAGGAACTTGACTTTGAACCACCAGCCACCACCTCACCCCAACCCTATCAGAAAAGCACCCTGAGGAACTACAACCAAACCCCCTCCCCTCTCTTCCTCACTCACTTCTGCTTTCAGGACCACCCTGTGTTAAAAGGAAAGAGGATCATGCTCTACAGACCTGCCTCTTCGGATTGCCCATTAAATTGTTAAGTGCTGGGCTCCCCTGGGTCCGAGAACACTAAGCCTGGAGCTCAGGGAAGGTTCTGGTGACAGACAGGACACTACCCCTCTACTCCCGGGGGACAGGACCTCAGTTGGCTTCCTTCCTCAGGATGCCCGGTTCCTGTTGGCTCTCAAGTGCAGCAAGACAGATCTTAGAAGCCTGGGTTAGGGGCTCCCCTTCCCAAGCCCCCCCCCCATGCCCAAGCCTCCGGATTCCGGGCCACCCAGTGGGAAGCGAACTCTGGAATTCCAGGCACCTTCCCTCAACCTCGCGCTGAAGGGCAGGGGTGTGGCGGGGAGGGTGGGAGTGAGGGGCTGAGGACCCGAGATTTGAGGAAACTTGTGCAAGAGACCGCGGGAATTCGTTACCAGCCAGTGCCTGTCCTCCGAAGCGCCCCGGCCTCCTGGTGTCAGAGAGGAACTCTCCGCAGCTCAGAGTGGAGACTTCTACCCTGCAGGCTCTTGCCCTTTTATAAAACTGGTGACATCGCACTGGGTGGAGCACTGTGTAGAAAACAGGAAATCCCCGTGCTATCAACAACTTGATTTTGAGGAGAAACCAAAGGAATGATTTTTGGTTGGGTTTTTTTTTTTCCTCCTTATTTTTCACTTCGAAGGAGCTTTTATAGTTCTTACTGCCACTTAAGGAAGGAAATCTGATATAATCCCAGGTCTCCAAACCTCCTGGACCCTATCTGGCCCTTCTCAGGACACTCCATACTCCATTGCTCCAGGGTCCCTCTCCTCGGTGCTTGAAGACCCTCGGTTTCTGCTGGAATCTCCAAGTCAAGCACTTCATCTCATCAAGTGATGGCGATTCTCAGTTTGGAGGGAGTAGGTCCGTGAAGGCGTCCAGAAGATCTCAAGACAGAAAATTAAAGCTCTCCTTTATCTCTATCCCCCCAAACGTTCGAAGTTGTTGATTCCCTGTTTTCTTCTGCGGGTGCTCTACCCTCCAGACGCTGGTCCCTACTGGACACGGACACATTGGTGTGTGGGTTGGCAGAGCCAGATATGTTGCAATTGAGGGGATGCGGGGAGAGACCTGGTCCACCCTAGACCTCCCGATCTTTTGACACTTGGAACTCCTAAAGCGTTTGCTCCAGTCCTGACTTCAGCTGTCCTCTCTTCTGCTCTTCCTTGCAATCCTTAATAGTCTGATAAGCACATGTTTTTCTTCTTAACAACTCAGGCTGGGACAGTCCCTGAAGCCCCTGGAGCTGAGGGAAGTCTCCCCCCCCCCACTTATCTTCCGGTAGACTAAAGAGCAAGCTAAAGAAGGGGCGGAATTGGGGGGGGGGTGTTAAAGAGACTTAAAGTCATTGATACTCCCTCTATTAGTAAGGGACTCAGCTGCCAGGACTTTTCCTTTCACAGTCTGTATGACACAGCTGGAGGCTGCAGTTAGTCAGTCCTGGTCCATGAAAAACTCTAGGGTGCAACAAAGAGACTGATGTCAGGATTCTGAGGCATCATGGCTGATGAGGCTTTTGTGGAGTGAAGGGCTCAATGGCGACAGTGACAACACCCTTTCATAGCAGCCAGGAGCATAGAGCTTGATCAGTTCTTCTCTATTTTCTTTTTGAAATCCCGATAACTGGTTTATAACATTCCCTTTTCTGCAAAAATACATTTCCCACTTTCCTTAAGTGTGAGTGTTCATGTGTGTACAGATATGCATACACGTGTATGTGTTTATACATGGAGGCCAAAGTACACCTCATCTGTCATTCTGTAAACATCATCTACCTGTGTTCTGAGATATCAAAAACTTTAAGAGTCCAGCTTCTAGAGTGTTCGCTTAGGGTTCAAAAAAGGGAACTACATATTTGTAGTTCAAAGGAACTAAAATCTTAGGGAAAAAGGAATTGACTCACACAGAATTGCCCCTCTGCATGTTCCTTTACTCTTTCTCTCTCTCTCTCTCTCTCTCTCTCTCTCTCTCTCTCTCTCTCTCTCTCTCCCTCCCTCCCTCCCTCCCTCCCTCCCTCCCTCTCCCTCTCTCTCTCTCTCTCTCTCTCTCTCTCTCTCTCTCTCTCTCTCTGTGTGTGTGTGTTTCTTCTGTTTCTTTTTTCTGTGTTTCTCTGTTTTCTTGTTTCTCCCCAGTTCTTGGAGGCACAGGTATACATACATTTGCAACAGCAACTCTTTTTTTTTGGGGGGGAGGGGTGAGGCTTGAGTTTCTCAACGTCAGCAGGGCAGATAAGATTTACACACAGAGCAATAAACTAAAACTGCTAGGAGAAACTTTTAGTATCAATTGCTTAGGACTGTAGGTCAAAGGGAGGGTCTAAGTTTAATTTGCATCAGAAACAAAACCTGGCACCTTCTAGTGCTCTGGCCTCAGTGACAGAACAGGCCTTCAGGAAAGTTTGCTTTTCCCTGAGGATGAGCAAGTGGGCTGGTTACCTTTGTCTTTATTTTCTCAGGGGAAACAGGAGGGAGCAGTAAATCGCTGAGCTAAAATCTTGGGTTAATAAAACAAGAAGTTTGAGAATCTTTTAATGCAGGGTTAGTTTAGATTATCACTTCTCTGTCAGTGAGGTAAATGAAACCAGGGCATGCTTATTTTTCTATCCACCTAGGCAGCTATGAATCAACAGCTTCGGGTGTGTAGTAAAAACTTCTATGTCCTTAGATATCTGGGAATGTCTTAGATACATGGGCCCTAAACACTGACCAAATGCCTATCAATAAGGATAATTGCAGGAAGGCAGATCTCTGCAACTGCAATGGAGAGAGGAACAAGGACCTGATAGTGGGAAACAGGTCTCCTGCATAGCTAAGGAATATAATCAGTAAACTAAGGCCTGTGAATGGAGAGCAGGTTTTACACATAGCTAGGGAATGTAATCAGTAAACTCCAAATGCAGGGGAGAAATTGTTCCCAGTAAATGATCAGATAGTGTTAAACTGTGGGAAGTAAATACCAAGTTTGTTGCAGAAAGGAATACGCTATAAGAATCTACATGAAGAAACAGCCAACTCATTCACAAGATTTTAATGCCAATTACAGCTTTTGTATTGGTTTATCCATCAGAAGAACCCTTAATTCATCTGAGTTATCTCGTGATACGATAGCTATATAATTACTGTATGATCTTGTGGCTTGTAGCACTGAGACAGACTCTTACACTGGCCATGAACTCACCAAGTAGGTTAAAATGGCTAGCCAGCAAGCCCCAGGGATCTGAGTGATGGCTTCAAGGGTTGAAACTCGGAACTGAGCTACCTCTTCAGGCCTCTTTATCTTTCCTGAAAAGTTAAAAGTAAGCTTCATAGAGATTTTTATGATGCTCCTTACAATATTTTCCATCTGACAAAGTAGAATAAAACCTTATCAAAACAAGGAGCTGGAAAGAGCACTAGCGGCTCTTCCAGAAGTACTGAGTTCAAGTACCAGCACCACATGGTGGCTCACAACCATCTATAATGAGATCTAGTGACCTCTTCTGCATACATAATAAATAACATTTTTAGAAAGTTCAAGAAGGAGGATTTTGACATTTATCAACATTTGTTTAAATGGACAGAATGTAGCATAGTTAGTAGAAGGGAGAATTAATCCTGCTTTCTGACCCTCAGAGCACTGTGGTCCAAGAGTGTTCTGAGATTTTTCCGTCCTAGTGGGTAGATGTCTTCCAGAGGGGGCTTAGCCTCTTCTGATGCTTGATTTGCTCTTGAGGATACAAGAAAACAGAAGTGGCTTGGGATTTTTCTTCCTGCTCTCCCCTTAGATTGTAATTATCCAACAGGAGGAAAAAGATTCTAGAGAGTACCTGTCCTTTGGGTTGTCAGACTTGGAGGCAGTGGACCCTGAGGCCTCTGAAATTGCCTGGGGAATCTCACAGCAGAAAAGGAGAAAGGCTGGTGGCAGCCAGGGGAGGAATTGACTCTCAGGAAGAGATTTCACAACCTTCTGACAACTTGTCAGAGCGTCTTGCAGGACTAGTCAATTCCACACCCTGGCCAGTACTCCTTAACCATGTACACCCTCTGCCTCTGTTTAAACCTAAGTTTCATGTAAAGGCCTAGAAGGACTTGTGGGTTGCTCACGGGGCTTCTCTATTTGTTCCTCTTCCCAGTATGACCCACAATGGGCAAATTTCTCTGCTTATTACTATTACTTACTCTTGTAATTGTTGTGTTGAGGACAGGTGACTGAGCTCAGCTTATTGGGGGGTGCCAGGGTTCAGGCTTTGTCCCCAAAATCTACAGCAGAGGATCTTTCATCTATTGAGAATAAATGTTGCCACTGAGAGGAGAGATTTTCCCAAGGTGTCCACATCCTAGTCCCAAGAACTGGAAAGCATATGGTGTTTTCTGGAAAGGAATTAAAACGGGAGATGCACCAGACAGAGGCTGTGAATTAACAAAGGTCATCACAGTCAAACATTAGGCAGAGAGAGCCCAACCTGCAGATCTCAATTGGGTCCCTCCCCTTGGAGCTTACTTCGGAAGAGGGGGAAGAAAAACTGTAGGAGCCCAAGGGGTTGAGGACCAGGAGAACACAGCCCACAGACATCAACGAAGCAGGGCTCATAGGGGCTTACAGAGACTGAAGTGGCAACCATGGAGCCTGCATGGGTCTTTGCTAAGTCCTCTATGTGTGTGCTATTTAGCCTGGTGTTTTTATGGGACTCTTAACATGGGAATGAATGGCAGGGAGATCTCTGATTCTTTTGTCTGCTCTTGGAACCCTTTTCCTCCTACTGTATTGTCTCACCAAGCCTTTTTTATGAGGGTTTGTGCCTGGTCTTATTGTATCTTGCTATACTGTGTTCATTGGCTATCGCTGGGAGGCCTGTTCTTTTCTGAAGGGAAATGGAGGCATGGATCTGGGGGAGAGAGAGGTGGGGGTGGACTGGGAGGAATGAAGGGTACTAGGGGGAGCAGAGGGAGGGGAACCTGCAGTGGGGATGTATTGGGGACATAGGGGATCATGTTGAGAGGTGGATGGAGGGGGAAAGCAATGAAAGAGATGACTTGATGGGGGAAGGGGCATTTCAGGATCAGGACAAAAACTGATGCAAGGGAAACTCCGACAAATCTACAGGGATGATTCCAGCTAAGACTCCTAGCAATAGTGGATAGGTTTCCTGAACTGGCCTTCTCCTATAATCAGATTAGTAACTACCCCAGTGGTCATTAGGGAGCCTTCATCCAGTAACTGATAGAAGCCCAGGGAATCTTATTAAGGAGAAGGAGGAAGGGTTATATAAACCTGCAGGGTGGGGTGGGGACGTCAGGGTCAGCACAAGAGAACCTACAGAAGTAACTGGCCTATTCGTGGGGGCTTACAAACTATGGACCAAAGGCTAGGGAGCCTGCATAGGACCAGCCTAGGCCCTCTGCATATGTATAATGTTTGTGTGGCTTGGTATACTTGTGGGACTCCTAACAAGGTAGCTGCATCTATCCCTAAGGCTTTGGCTGGCTTTTTGGAACCTGTTCCTAATGCTGGGTTGCCTTGCCCAGACTTAATACAAAGAGAAGAGCCATGCTTTGTTGGTACCCATGGGATGAAGGTGGGGTTTAAATGAGTTCACCAGACCCAAGATAAAAGATAAGTAGGTGTTTTATTGGGGAACAACTTACACAGATAAGAGTAAATAACCACGGTGCTGCTCTTCCAGAGGACCTGGGTTTAATTCCCAGCACCCACATGGCCATTCACAAACTTCTGTAGCTCTAGTTGCATGAGATCAGATGCCCTCCCTGACCTCAAAGTAAGATCTCAAAATATTAATATATATAATATGAACATGCACTAAGGTGGTTCTTTCTGTAACCTATCAAGTAGGAAGAAATCACTCAGCCCCGAAGAACACATTTAAAAAAAAAAAAAGAAGAAGAAGAAGAAGAAGAAGAAGAAGACATTTGTAAAGCCAGTTCACATTAAGATATAATTAGATTAAAGGAGGCTGAGGTTTTAATTTAGAACCTGGAAGACAAAATGCTTCCAAGGTAGTGAGGGATTCGAATCCGCATCAGGGCAGTCCATGGAAGCACACTGGAAGGCACAGGGAGTCAGCTGGAGAATGCACTGTCCCTTACTTGTCCTTCCAGTCACTTCCTGCACACATGCTTTCTTTGGCTCTGACACTGTCAAACAAAACAAAAGGGAGGCCCTAAATCAGCCTGAGAAACTTTCGATTCTCCGTAACAAGGAAACGAGCTGCTTAACCAGCATACTTCCTATGTGTGCCCCAGCTGCTGAAGATCAAGACGCTGCCTTGCTGTCGCAGTGCTCAGAGGGATTTTAGGGCACTGAGAAACTGTTCTGTGTGTACTGCAAGATCCACAAGCCACATGACCTAGCCTGAATCCTAACATAGACTGTGGACTTTAAGAAGATTATGCTATGCCAGTGCAGTATGTTTGTCAGTTGTAACAAATGTGCCACTGGGCAGCAGACAGCTTGTGTGGGGACCAAAGGTTTGTGGGAACTCTGCATTCTAGTCCATTTCTCCATGAACATCAAACTGCTCCTGAGGGCTGGAGAGATGGTTCAGCGGTAGAGGGCACACTGCTGTTCCAGAGGAGCCCAGTTCAGTTCTCACCCTTAGGTGGGTCAGCACCAGGGGATGTGAGACCTCACGTCTTCTTGACACCCACATTCATGTGTACATACTGTACCTCCACATACACATAACCTTTAAAAATAAGAAAACTGCTCCAGATGACATTTATTTATCTTAAGGTGTGTGTGAGTGTGTGTGTGAGTGTGTGTGTGAGTGTGTGTGTATGTGTGTGAGTGTATATTTGTATGAGTGTGTGTGTGAAAGAGTGTGTGTATGAGCATGTGAGTGTTGTGTGAGTGTGTATGAGTGTGTGAGTGTGTGTGTGTATCAATGTGTGAGTATATGTGAGTGTGTGTGTGTGACTGTGTATGTGTGAGTGTGGGGTGTGTGTGAGTATGTGTGTGTGTGTATATATATATATCCTTTATTTGTAGTGTTTGTGTTTCATGTGTATGTTTTGCTGGCATGGATGCATGTGCCTCAGATCCCTGGAAATGGAATTAGAGACAATTGTGATTTTCCCTGTGGGTACTGGAAAATACATTCTGGTCTGTAGTGAGATATTTACTTTGTCCAAGGCTATGGCACTGACCACACCCATTGGAGGTGGGGGTAGGGGTGGATAGTTACCTGGGGGACTAGGTCTGGGCAAGAGGCCTGGCTAGCTCAGTTGGTAAAGCATGAGACTCTTAATCTCAGGGTCATTGGTTCAAGCCCCATGTTAGACACTGCTTTGTTACAAAAAAGTTTTCCTGACTGCCTGGTCCCACAGCCATGTCAGCCCCAAATAACACACAGAGACGTTGTATTAGATATAAAGCTGTTGGCTTGTTACTTGTGTTACTTATTGGCTAGCTCTGTCTTAAATATTAATCCATTTCTATTAATCTGAGTATTTCCATGTGATCCTATCTTACTGGAGAGAAGGTCGGGAATTCTCTCTCGGTCCTACATGTTGAATCTCCTCCTACCTCTCCCTGAATTCTCCTTGTCTCCTAGTCCCATCTATCTTGCTTTCTTGTTGGCCAGCAGTGCTTTATTCTTTAACCAATAAGAGAAACATATTTACAGAATGACATCTCCCATCACTGGTCCTCTGGAAGAACAGGCAGAACAGGTAACTGCTGCTCTGCCTTAATGGATGAACCAACTCTGCAGTCCATGAGCTGGTTTTTGTTTTCATTTGAAGCAGGGTGCACGTGTGTGGATGATTGTGCCTTTGTGCTTATTTCACACATGGAAGTCAAAGAACTGACTCCAGTGTCATTTCTCCTCAAGAGCCACACACCCCTGATTTTTTTTTATTCATTTTTTTGTATGTGCGTGGGTGAGGTGGGGGTGGCTGAAGAAATGGCGCCGAAGTTAAGAGTTTTTTGTTGCTGGGCAGTGGTGGCTGCACGCCTTTAATCCCAGAATTTATGAGGTGGTGGCAGGTGGATCTCGTTGGGTTTGAGACCAGCCTGGTCTACAGAATGAGTTCCAGGACAGCCTCCAAAGCTCCAGAGAAACCCTGTCTCAAAAGACCAAAAGCAGGGGCGGGGGCGAGTATTTGTTGCTTTTCCAGAGGACTCAGGTTCAATTTTTAGCACCTACATGGTGGCTAATAACCATCTATAACTACAGTTCCACAGGACCTAGCTCCCTCCTCCGTTCTCTGTGGCCCCAGGGCCACACATGGTGCATAGGCATATATACATAAAGCACGTATAAAATTAAAAAGTAAAACATTAAAAAGATTCATGTGCATTTGTGTGCTCCCTGTGCACTACATGAGTGCTAGTACCCAAGAAGGCCGGGGGGCATCCCGGACCCTGGAACTGAGACTACTGGCAGTTTCCACCACGCGAGTGCTGGGATCAGAACACAGGTCTTCTGCAAGTAAATGCTCTTAACTGCTGAACCATCTCTCCAGTCCCTGGCTTGTTTTTTGATACAGGCTCACATACTGAGATGTAGGGCTCATCAGTCAGGCTTAGTTGGCTGTACAGCAAGTCCTGGGGATCCATTTGTCTTTTCCGGGAAGGAGTACTATCACAAACATTGGCCACCACACCCAGGGTTTAAAGTGGACCCTAGTGATCAAATTCAGGTCCTGAGGCTTTATGGACTGAGTCATCTCTCCAGGCCCCTCCTACAGCATTTCTTAACTGACTCAAGTGAAGATGATTCATCCAATGAGAGGCAGCAAAAACCATGTTCAGGAATCCCTTTCCTCCAGAAGTCCATTGGCTTTCCCTGGCTCTTCTTGGACCGCCTGCAGGAAGTTCACACTAAGGAATGCATTGTCTTTAACTCCTCAAAAGATGTGATTTGTCCAACCAGCCCCAGGTAGACAATAACCTCTTGAGAATGAACATGGGTTAGGCTGTGAGCCTACATCTGAGAAACGTTCCCTGTGAGTAGCTTACTGTACCCACTCACCCCTAAGTGTGGGAAGAGGAGAAAAGGGAGCAGCATCTGGGTAGAGGTCAAGCACACCATTTAGTGCTAATTAGTGTACATTTTCAAAAAGACTGCACCCCCGTGTTGACTGTCAGCTTTATCCTGCCAGAATAAGGGCTCTAATAAGCACTATTAGAAAACAAACTCGGGTCAGGAGTCTATGTGAGGCTCATTTGCTACAGAAAACAATTGTACCCATTCTCTGAGAGCAAAAAGGAATACTGCATTAAGATTTTACCCACATCTTGACAGTACAACATTCCAATAATCTATCATCAATCAAACAATATCTTTGTCTCTGTAGCTCTGCCCCACTCCCTCTCTCTTCCAGTTGGTGTCCCAGGGATATTGGATGATTATATTTATTGCACCAAAATAATGTAATTATTTTATTGAGGAAAAAAAAACCTGATTGTTACTTTCTACCCAGTGCTAATGCCAGAAGTGTTGTTTGTTTGATTGTTTTAGGCAGGGTCTTGTTATGTAGCTCAGAATGGCCTCAAACTCGTGGTCCTCCTGCCTCTGCTTCTTGTGTGCCAGTACAGATATGACACTACATCTGGCTTCAGAACTGCTGACCCTCCATCAAGTGTGGGTAGAACTGAGACATAATAGAGAGATGATATGTGACAATAGCTTCCTGTGTTTCTTTGTTTTCATTATCATTTTATACTTTGACTATGTGTAAGTCTATACACTACATCTATGCAGTATCCAAAGAGGCATCAGATCTGCTGAGGATGGAGTTACTGACAGCTGTGAAATACCACATGGGTGCTGGGAATAGAACCTTGGTCCTCTGGAAGAGCAGCCAGTGCTCTCTTAACCATCTCTCCAGCCCCAGTGTAACATCTGTAATCAGCCCAGGAAGTTCACATTAACAGAGAGAGAGATCTCCACAGTACACTGCTCTTGTGTGGCTAAGAATAATACACAGAATATGAGTTCTTTTTTATTTGCCCAAAGTACATTCCCTGTGTGCTGAGACACACTCTTTATTAACCCTAATCAGTCTGAGTCGGGGGTAGAGGTGAGGCTCCTTCTCATTTCCACACATGTGCAGCAATGAACATCCTTAGGATATGATTGGTTCATGTATGAAACAGGACCCAAACTAGGTACACTAGTCATCTGTGGGGATCTGCTAGGCTACTGGTCCTTTTGCTTCTCTTTCATAATAAACCATAACAACTAAGTACATCCCAAACTGCTAGGTTCTGCTTTTTCTGGCACATGCAGAGAGCTCACTATAAAATGAGGTCAACTAAGAGGAATGCAGATATCACATGTGGATCTAAGAAGAAGAAAAATACACAGACACAGAATAATGCTGGTAATGGTATTGAATCCCGAGGTCTAGCAATGTCAGACTTTCCCCTGGGTGACTAACACATATTCATTAATGTTTATCTATGTTTTGTTTAGAGGACTTTGAGTTTATCTTATTGATAGTCATCCACCTTTCATGGAAGACTTTTCCAAACAAATCATGTCCCACTATTAGCATAAACTGTTTCCATTGAGATTGTGTGATGAGAAGTGGGTATGGGTTTGAACAGGACACTTGTAGCTGAGACACGTAGTTTCAATGTATGGGAGAGAGGTCATGAAAATCAGCAGAGATCAGCATCCAAATTGAAACACAGCATTGACCTTTATGGTCACACACCTGTTAGTTCCTACCTTGCCCCTCCACAATTTTTCAATATACAAAACAAAACAAAACAAAACAAAAACAGCCTACAGCCCTTTATTCTGTTCTTCAAAATAGAGACAACAGAATTGTCCTTCCTAGAAATTTCTGGAACCTGACAAATTTAGGGAGACAGGAAGCAAGGCAGCCAGTGGAACGCTCAAAGTTCCCCAGGACCAAGGGGAAGATTCACAACTCAGGAGACAACCGAGTCTTTCCTTTTTGGTGAGAATTCATTGTCACTGCTGTGATCCTTAGCTGAACTGACACTTTGGGAGGACCCAGCTCAAGACTCATGAGAGTTCAGGACCAATCCCAGCACCCCTGTGGGCCACTGCCTATGACACTGGCTTAATGAAGCCATAATCCATGCACTTGATGAGACACTCCCGGGCTGTCTGAACCACAGTTGCCCTTTTCTCATCTGGCTCCTGTTTCCCCACCACAGTCAAGATCTCCAGCAGCTCACTTTCCACTAGCTTCTTGGCCAGCTCAGCATCCGCTGACAGTAGGTTGTAGGAAATGACAAGGCCCCGGTGTTGCACTGACAACTGGTCATGCAGGCAAAGCCGCTGTAGGATCTCCAGCCACTGGGTTGTCTGCAGAGTAGAAATGGGTAAGGAAGAATTGAGAAATCAGTGAGAAGGCAGAAAAAGGACTTGACAACAAGAGAAACAGAAAGTATCACCCACAGTTAAATAACTTGATTGTGACCACATATCTATAAATACTAACAAATTAAAATGGGCCCTCAGCCCCTATCCATTTATTCGTTTGTTTGTTTATTCTGCCTGTGTTTGTATGTATGGTATGCCTGTATGTATGTATGCACGTTCACATGTATATAGGTACACATACATGCAGGTGCACGTGCATATGTTTATGAACATGTTTGGAGGCCCGAAATTGATGTCAGTTGTCTTTGTCAATCACACGCCACTTTTTGTTTTGTTATTCGAGACAGAGTTTCTCTGTGTGCCACTGGCTATCCTGGAACTCGCTCTGTAGATCAGGCTGGCCTCAAACTCACACAGATCGCCTGCCTCTGCCTCCCAAGGACTGAGATCAAAGGTGTGTGCCACCAACACCCAACTCACAGTCCTCCTTTATTTGGAGAGGTAGCATCTCTCAATTGAACCTACAGCTCACTGATCAACTGCATTTGCTACCCAGTTTTCCCTGGAGTGCTGGGATTACAGGCATCCATGATGCCTGCCTGCTATTAGGGATCCGAACCCTGCTCCTCATGCTTGCACAACAAATATTTTATCCAATGAGCTGCTTTCCCTGCTCCCATCCATTTATTTATTTTTTAAATCATCTTGAGAAAGACAAAGACAGACCCAGTGAGCACTCAGCAGCATGAAGATGCAGAATGCCAAGGGAAGAGGGTCCTTATGTGGGGAACATGGATAATGCTCGCCCCTATCAAGACAAGAGCTCCAGGCATGTTCTCCAGCCTTGTTTTCAACTGGAATAAACAAAGAATCCGAGGTGAATTCTCTCCTCATTCCACAGTGGTGAGGACAGTTGACTGCTGTGTATGAGTGCTCAGCCACTCTCATCACCCTGAGACAGCGAGGGAGTTGAAAGCACAGCCAGGAGTCCACTCCTGGCATTGGACATGAGGTAGCAGAGTAGAGCAAACACACATATGAGTTTGGATTCAAACAGAGCAGTCCTCAGGCCCATTCAGCACTTGCCATCTGCAGGGCCTCATCGAAGTTATGCGTGTGCCTCAAGAGTCTCATCTGGCACTGTTCTATTAGCACAATTTCTAAACCTGTTTCCCAGTGAAAAATGAGGACATTGATAATCACCTACCTGCTAGGTTGATTGAGAATATTAAATTATGTAATATGTGTGTATGTGTGTCATATACATATACATATCCCCTTAGGGCAGCATCCCACTCATGAGAAGTGCAAAGAGAGCAAAGTGCCCTGGTTGACCATGTGTCCACTGTAGCCATTGTGTCTAGCTGCTCCAGGAGAAGCAAGTCTAAGGCACTGCTTTCTAAGTGTGGTTCCAGGACCAGGAGTTCCCTCCCATCCTCCCATTTACTGAATCGAAATACCAACAGAAACTGCTTTAAATTTCTCCATGGGTGAGGCCTAAAAGCATGATAGTTTTGAAGAACTTGCCATAAAAAGAGTAAAAGAGACTGAAGTTCAGAGTCCACACAGGATGAACAGTACCCAGAAGAGACCTCTGGTGGCAGGACAGAAAAAAAAAAAGAGCCCACTTGGACCTCAGACACACGTGCACGCGCATGCGCGCGCACACACACACACACACACACACACACACACACACACACACACACACACACACACACACACAGCCTTCAGTTGACCATGTAAAGGAGCCAGCCTCTACCCCAGATGTGAGAATGTTTGAGTTGAGCTGACCTTTTTACTCCAATGGGGATGAATGCCTGTGAATTAGGCTAGCTTCCTGCAGTGTCCCAGCTCATTCCACATTTCACTGAGGAATTCATGAGCCCCTCAGCAGTAATGTGCATCCGTGTTATTATCATGCTTCAATAGGAATTAAGTACCTCCACAACGGCAGTGGGACACCCGTGATGAGAGGACTTTGGCTAATGTCCCTGGGAAGTCCAAACAGTGGTGGTACTGGCCAGCAGGTACAGTCCCCTCTCTTTAGGTGTTGGGAACCAACCCCTAATTAGGAAAGTTTGCCCTGTAGCCCAGCCTCACTAGATGAGCCGGGACAGTATGGTCTGAGGGTTAGGAGAGTCTGCATACTTCACCCAGCTCCCTCCTGTCCCCAGCCTGCTCTTACCACCTGCGTCATCTTGAGGCACAGTTTCTTATGTGCGGCGGTCAGCATGGCCAGGGCCCCGGCAGCTGCATTCTGCAGTTTGTCATCCTCCTCCCCGCAGAGCAGCACCACCAGCTTTAGACGGTCATTCCCATCGGCCAAGAACCTCTCCTGAACCTGTTGCAGGCAAGCATGTGACTCAGCGAAAGCTGTCCCACCCCTGCACCTCCCGAGGATGGAAAGAGACAGCTGAAGTTGCCTGGCCCAGGCAACTCTGGAAGATTTGCTTTGAGCTGTTCCTGCATAAAGCTCTTCCAGGATTGCCTGAATGGAGGCGCTACAAATGCCCACAGCCAAAAGGCTAAAGAAAAGAAAGCCATTTCCCACCTCCCCTAGGTTATCTGTCCCTTCTCTTTGCATCTCTACTCTAAGAAAAGATGCAGCTTCTCTTTGGGAAATACACACTGCTTCCCCCCACAGCCCTAGGCCTTTGTGGTCTGCTGTGCAGTGAATTTGCTGTCCCTGAAAGCATGGGTAGGGGCAGGGTCAGTTAGGGAGTTTGCTTGGTAATTAGGGAGTGGCTGTGCTGCCTCCAACAGGTGAGACTGAAGCAGCCAAAACACATGAAAGCAGAAGAGCTTCCTGACACCTACCCAGCGCTCTGACCTGTCCCAGAGAGGGATTAAGGCTTCCATAGCATCTCAGAGCCCACTTTACATGACAGTAAGATCTCATTGGTCAAGTTAAAGGACATTCTGTTTGGAGCAAATATCCAAAATGTAGATCTCTGGAAGAGGATAAAGGTTGCAGATACTCAGGTTAGAGCCTCCTGCATCTCTCTGGATCTGGAGCAGTGGCCATCAAAAAAAAAAAAAAAAAAAAAAAAAAAGAGGGTGTGAAAGAAGAGGCCAGCATAGCCCTCTCTTGTGGGGCCTAGATGGAAGCCACTGGAAGCAGCTGTCACACCAATGACTGCAGCCCTCTCCTCTCCTGCACCTTAATGTGGCCACAGCCTAGTTCTCACTGATAGAATGGAAGCAGAGGCAAAGCTGTGTCACTGGCAGACCACCTTAGTGGCACAGTTCTCCTTCTATGGTCATTCCTACTTAACTACCAAATAGAGATCACTCCAGGGTGGTAGGAGGGAGGCACTTCTTGATGGTCCAAAAGGTTTGGATTCCTAGTCACTGTGTAGGACTCCATGGCACCACCAACTCAATGGCACGATAATGTGGCCAGAAATGAACTTCTGGTTCTGTTGTTGCAGCAGCAGGTGGTCCCCCAGGGAATGCTGCCTCCTCTTTCACATTGTCCTCTGTGTACCCCACCACCATCTGACTCTTTGGACACACCCTTTTCTTCCCATATAACTTCCAGGTCCCAGCTCAGCCTTCTGCCAGCCCCCGGAGGACTCAATCCCTGTTGACTCTAGCAAGCTTTCATAAATTGGGTTTTCCTCATCTGGCAGTTAGAACAAAAATGGCCCCAGTTGGTGGAGCTGTTTGGGAAGGATTGGGAGGTGTGGCTTTGTGGAAGAGTTGTGTCACGGGGTGGGGCAGGGGGCGGGGTTAAGTTTTTAAAAGATTCTCTGATTCCCACTGGTTTCTCTTTGCATCATGGTTGTGGATCAAGATATGAATTCCCAATTGTTCTATTGGTCTGCCAACTCGGATTCTAACCCTCCAAAACTGTATGCCAAATCAAACACTTTCTTTTATAAGTTGCCTTTGTGGTGTTTGCCACAATAATAGAAAAGTAGCTAAGACACTCTGGTAATAGGAGAGGGTCTAAGACTTGAATTAGGTATAGAGGTGAAGAAAAATCTTAGGCTTCACATGTCCTTGCATAAGGGCTCACGTTCCAGAAATGTTTCAGCTCTAGACCTGTCATGTCATGTCTCTGGTGTACCCTGCAAACACAGTGTTGCTTGGTCACCATGAAAAGAAGATATTCATTAGAGGTTCGTAATTTGTCCTGTTTCTTGACCATGAAGCCTATGGTATGCCCCTAATTCTTTTGTTTGTTTGTTTGTTTGTTGAGACAGGGTTTCTCTGTGTAACAGCTCTAGCTGTCCTGAAACTCACTTGGTAGAACAGACTGACAGAGATCTACCTGCTGAGTGCTGGGATTAAAGGCATGAGCCACCACCACCCGGCTCATTTTCTTTTTGTATCTTATGAGCATTCTGTGGTAAGTACAACTATAATGCATTGCAGGCTCCATGGACCTGATACTATTCATAGTGAGGTATTCTAAAGTGATTCAGAACTGCGCCTTAGCATTTTTTCACTGTCCTGTGGATCTTTAGTGACTGCAAGAGGTCTAGCCTCTTTTAATCTCCAAGAGCCCTGATCTCCAAGCCTGCCTTGCTATGACATTAATTAGGTCTAATTAACTTAGAAAAGTGGAAAAGTGGCACTTCTGGGGCTGGAGAGATGGCCCAGCAGTTAAGAACACTGGCTGCTCTTCCAGAGGACCAGGGTTCAATTCCCAGCACCCACATGGCAACTCACAACTGTCTATAACTCCAGTTCCAGGGGATCCAATACAGACATGCAGGTATGATGGGAGATGTTATTCTGTAAATATGTTTCTCATACTGGTTAATGAGTAAAGCACTGTTGGGCCAATGGGAAAGCAAGATAGGCAGGGCTAGGAGACAAGGAGGAAAGAGGAAGTAGTTAGGAGGAGTCAGCATGTAGAGCATAGAGAAAGCAAGATGCCAGCCCGCCACTCTCCTGTAAGATGAGCCATATGGAAATACTTAGAATAATAGAAATGGGTTAATCATTAAGACAGAGCTAGCTGATAAACAATAATAGTAACTGGCCAACAGCATTGTATCAAATACAGAGTCTCTGGGTGTTATTGGGGGCTGGTGTGGCAACAGGACCAGACCGGCGGCAGGCAGGCTGGCAGAAAACAACTAGTTACACACGTAAAACACCAGTGCATATAAAACAAAAATAAACCATTAAAATTTAAAAAAAAAAGAAAGAAAAGTAGCACCTCCATCTCACTAAGACCAAGACTCAGCTTCAATACATTATGAATATGTCTCTAAGCTTAGGACTCCTACAGGGAAACAGGGCCCTAATCTAGGTGTGATCTGCGGACTCCTGGGTTCTCTGATCAAAATGCTGCTTTAGTACCGTCTCATGGCCCCAGGCTCATCCCAAGACCAACATTCATATCTTGGTCACCCCATCCCCTGGAGCCTGAGCATCAACCAAAGCCTGATGCTCACACCTTGGTCACCCTGTCCCCTGGAGCCCCAGTTTTACCTCCTTATTGAGCACCATGTTACACATGCATTCAGTGGCTGCCTGCCGTAGCTGGTCATGGTTTTCAAACATGTAGTTCTCAATGTCTGGCAAGGCCTTCTCCTTGAAAATCTTCTGCCTAGGGTGGAAGGGAAGGGTGAGGGACAGAGGACCTTGAGTACCCCTCCCCCCCCAAATGTGAACACGTGAGGTCAGTCATGCAGCATTCTCCCTCCATCCTCACGGGGTCCCTTCCACATCCTCCGCCTGTACAGTATAAGGGGGGCACTGAGCCCACTTCTGGAAAAGGCACTAATGGATATAAATTAAGTGACATGACAATGTTTCTCGGTCACAGAGACGGGCTCTGGGACAAAAGTATCACCCCACGGAGACATTTATTATTATGATTGCAAAAGGAAATTCTTTTCCTGTTTCTGCTGTATATGAGGCCAAGAACAACACTGTGACTATGAGAGAGGTTAAGACAATAGAGGGGAGGGACAATAGAGGGGGGAGGAGGGGACTGGATGACCAGCAACCAGACAATTTCTCAATCCCTGCATCAAACCATACCTGACTGGCTTATCCCAGACTTAATTTGCATGAGTCAGTACATTTCCTTAATTCAAGAACCAGTTCGACTGGGTTGTCAGCCACTTAAAACCACAACACAATACAGTCCACTTCAAGAAGGGCTGCCTATTGATCCTTCCATCTGCCTGGCTGTTCCCTCCTACCTTAGGAGATGCAGCCTTTAAGACATCGGCGTTATACCCTCCCTGTGTGTTTTTATAAGGTGCCAGCTCAGACGCCCTCCTATCCCTGTTTCATCTTTGATGCTGTCATCCAAGCAGAGGAGTCAGCACATGACGTGTACAAAATTTCAACCCAACACTCTGTGAACACTCTACGTACCTCTGCCCTCTTCACCTGCCCCACTTACCTAAGTTTGTCACTGCGCCCAGACAGGTTGGTGAGGCCTAGGAGAGCCTCATAGTTCTGAAGCCCATCCCTCTGTGTATCCAGGAGACTCACGAGGGGTCGCACCACCTCATACACCTGTGGGGATAACACGGGACGGGTGAGATTCCGGCATTTCCCAGACTCTGTCTGGTTTGATCTGCACAGTGGTTCTGAGAGGTTAAAACATTCCTTTGCAAAGTGGAGCTCGGGAGGTAGAGCCAGGCCTGGTGTCCTGGTGTCTCTGACAGCATCATGGCCCTTTCTTAGCAGCGGAGATGCATCCGCAGGGCCCTAAGAGCAATGGGGCACCCTCTCCCTTGATTCTCAGAGACTCACCCGCTCCCCAGGGAAGGCAATGTCTGGATTGGAGACAGCAGCAATCTTGGCTAGTCCGTGCGCTGCCTTCACCTTGCCAACCTCTGTGCCCTCCAAAGCCAGAGGGATCAGGGCCTGCAAGAGAGAGCACACGAGGTCACTAGCCAGCCACAGATATCCAGAGGCCTCTCTCTCTCTCCCTCCTCCGGTTCCAGCTGCTGTCTGTCTGTCTGTCTGAGCAGAGATTCACCATCAGCTCTGGAGCACTGCTCCTATCTAGACAAAGTCCCCCAGTCTCATGTGTGCGATGGGGAAGTGACTGGACCCTGAGAGCTCTGAGCTAATCCTCAGGTTAATTGATGAGCTCATAGCTGAAGGGGCCACGGGTAGGAAAGTCCTGCTTGGATGGAGTGTGACTGCAAAGGACAGTGACCTGCTTCCCTTCTCCCCTGTCTTCCTTTCTCCCTCCCTCCCCTTTCCTGATCCTTCTTCCCACTCACTCCTGACTCACAGATTGAGCAACTTTGCTTGGCTTTGCACTCTGCCACCAGGGAATCAGGGCCAGATGATGACTTTTACTAGGTGTGATGGCACGGGCCTAAAATCTCAGCTCCAGGAGGAGGGAGCAGGAAGAGTACAACAGTTTCAAGTCCAGCCTGGATTACATACATGGCAGGAACTTGGCTAGCCAGGGCTACATGGTAAGACTGTCTAGAAGCATAATAATAACAATAATAATAATAACTATTTTTTTTCCATTTTCCCCAAAGCAAATCTAATCCTAATAGCTACTGTTTATTGAGTAGCTGCTGCCAGTTGAATGTATCTAACCTACTTCCCATGACTATCTGAAAAGTGAGACTGTGACTACTCTGTATTTTGCTGAGGACAAAGTTACAGTTCAGAGAGAGTAAAGTGCCCAGGTTTGCACAGCTAAAAAGAAAAGCAGCTGGGCAGTGGTGGTACATGCCTTTAATCCTATCACTCAGAAGGCAGAAACAAGGAGATCTCTGTAAATTCGAAGCTAGTCTGGTCTGAAGAGTGAGTTCCAGGACAGCTAGGGCTGTTACACAGAGAAACCCTGTCTTGAAAAAGAAGGAGGAGCAAAGCTCTACTGGCTGCAAGGCTTCTGTAGGGAAAACCATGATCTGCCTCACACCAGCCAGAACAGCAGGGAGAGTGCATGAGATTCCAAAGCGAATACCACAACAACAATAAATCAAGAAGGAAGTAGTTTGGGCCCATGAGTTGGACAGTGAAGATAACTGAGTATATTACAGGAAGTTAGGGAGGTTTGAAGCACATGATTTTCGAATGAGACAAGGGGGACTCATATTTATGCCTGTGTATATAGCATGAGCAGGCGTGTGTGTGTGTGTGTGTGTGTGTGTGTGTGTGTGTGTGTGTGTGTGTGTGTGTGTGCCTCTTCCCAGTAGATCACTTTCTAGAACTTCAAGGATCTCATCTTGCTTGATTACCTTGCCACCACCTTGAGCTACAATGGTGCCCCGGTCCTTTGGGTTGTCACAGAGTGCCAGGAACACCCTGTAGAGTCAATGACAAGGAAAAATGAATATTTACTGTTTTCCCAGGAATCACACACAGCCATTCAGAACTAGGAACCCCCAGCACAGCAATGGAAATCCAGGAGGGCAGACCGTGTGCATAGACACTCACTGCCATGCACATAAGTGATGGAGGGAGACAAGACCAAGCAAGGCTTCCAAGCCGTCCCAGTCCTATTTCTGGAGACAGCCGACAGCCCCCTGCTACCCCAACTGAGGAGAAACTTTCCTTATCTATCTGCATCATCTGGCCCAGGTCCCACGTAATACCACCATCACCTATAACACCCCAGACACACCACAGGAGAAAGCAGACTCTTTATCCCTCCAGCCTTAGCGCCTTTCACATGCTGTTCCCTCTTTCCTGGAGCCCTTCCCTTCCCTGCAGTTGACTGGTTCCTTTTATTCCTTCAGGACTCTGTTAAATCATCATCTGTACCAGGAGGCCTTCCTAGATGTCTACTCACTTACCTTCTAGCTGGGTGGTTGGGACCTATTGCCTGAACTCCAACGAGACCTCTGTGCTTCCCTGTCATGGCTTTTGCCCACTGTGCTGTAACTGAGACCTGCCTGCCTCCTCTCTAGGTTACCCTTCATCTCTAACTAAAAGGGATGGTGGTCACCTCCTGACACATAGTTTCAACTGCGGTGACCTGCCTTATCACGTCTCTCCTCCTTGTTCTCCAAACCCTCGCTTAGTCTCTGCCATTCTAATCCTCCATCCAGCCTCCCACATCCCAGTATCCCCAGCCCACCCTGGTGGCACCTGGCCAGCAGCTCCTTGGTCTGGTCTGTGAGGATAGCACTGTCTGCCTTCACCATGCAGGCCAGTGCAGATATGACCCCTGCCTTCAGGAGCCGTTTCACCCGCATGTCTACGAAGTCCTTCTTATCCTGGAGGGGACAAAAGGGTGGGCATGGGGAAGGAACCAGTTGTCAGCCAGCCCCAGGTTGTGTCATTATGACAGATCATCATCAGAGTGCAGAGTAGACAGGAGGAGGACATGATGCATAATCTCTGGAAATGTGCTTAAACCTCACACACAGCCCTGGGACATGTATGCATGCTACATCTCTATCTCGATGAAGCACAGCCCAGTGGTAAGAGCAGTGGAGGACCACGGATGCAGCTCAGGGCTGCAGCATCCACCTAGCACCCATGAGACAATGAATCCAAACCTTTGCATCACAAAGAAGTGGAAGTTGAGAAAATGAGATGGCATTGTGGGTTTGTTCCCAACGCCTGACACAAAGGCAACGCTCACATTCTGATTGTAACTATAGAGGAGAGAAAGTAAAACTTCCTGTGAGCAATACAGGAACTGCCAGCAGTGGTCCTGTGGGAATGGTGTCACTTTGTGGCTAAGTTCCTCTCTGCTGTCTACCACTCCATTTTGTAACACGGGTATGACTTTTATCATTTTCTAAAATCCAAATGCTCTTACTAGCTGGCAGTATTTTCCCATATTCATATGCAAATGGCATACAAATACATCTTTGTGAAGAGGTAATCACCATACATACCCTTGTGTTAGGGGTTTTTATATTTGTGCATTAAAAACCTGTTTTTCTACTCAGCACTCACATCCAGAAGTCCAGATATCCCAGAAAAAAAAATCACATTTTTATGACTTAGAAGCATGAAATGAAACAAGTATCCATGAAACTAGCAACAAATGTTACAAAATATTCATCTGGCTCTGTTTAATCAGATTACAAAATCATCAGCCCCCACGCCCTCCCACCCCCCACCCTGTCAGGACATTAAAAGACAGGAATCATGAGCACTGGGGAAAATCTACTATTGTCATTGCCAAACTACAAAACACATTCCACGCCATGTCCCTGGAGGTCTGACAACACAGCTCCTCCCTCAGCTGCCCTGTACCCACCTTGGGGTGCTCCTCTGGCACATGTTGCTTGGAGAACTTGGCCAGCTGCACCAGCTCAGGGACCACCTCCTTGACATCGTAGCTGTTGGTGCAGTTTACCAGGGTGTTGGCCACTGAGTACAGGATGGTCTTGTCACTCGTCTGGAGGCCCCCAGGTTAGGAAAACACACAAAGGAGTCACTTTAGTGGTAGTTGAATGGAAGGAAGCCCCTGGGCTGATCCTAGTGGACTCCTTCCCACACTTCCAGAAGAATCCAGGCACTGCCTGGGTTCCATCATGATCTCACTGCCAAAGGGTCACAGGCAGACATGTCCTGACATTTAGACAGGACAGAGTCATGAGTTCACCTACAACCAGGCAAGAAGAGAGCCATGCAGTGAGACGGTCAATCCAGCTTCCCCAGGGAGGGTAGGGTCCAGCTGAGCCCTGAGGGCCAGGGCCAGGTACCCTTTCCTGAGGCTGGAGATCAGGACCACTCTTGCCTTGGCTAGCTCGAACATGGCCTGCAAGGCAGGGATGTCCTGGACAAAGTCGTCCTTCACGTCAGCATCCAGCGTGAGGTAGGCCAGGCCCTCCACTGCCCAGCGTCGTGTCCGAGTGTCTATGGTAGTGTTGCACAGCCACCTAGACGTGGAGGAGTGGAGAAACCACTGGAGAAGGAGCCAGGCCTCTGGCCAAGAATGACTCAAGTTTGGGACAGCAGGTGGCCGTCTTTTCTCACACGGCATCACTGAGGCATGCCCCAGAAACCACGCCCCAGAGAGGCCCACGAGGAATCAGAGGGCCCAGCCCCTTACTTTCGACACTGCTTGGCCAGCTTCTCTGTTGAGCCTTCAGCAAACTGTCTGAGACCGTAGTCTGAGCCCCCAGCGGAGCCAAGTTTACAGAGGCCCTGTGGGGAAGGATATGGAAGGATCAGCAGCACTGAGACCTGAGTCAGGCCAAGTAGCCCTGTGGTCAACACTGTCCCCTCTTCTCTGCCTGGATACCTCTACCTCTGTGCCCTTCTACCTCTCCTGAGAAGCCCTACCCCATGCCCTGTGTTAGGGAGGATGCACACCTTTTTCATCTCATAGATGTTTTGAAAACTCTGCACACATACTAAATATCTGCAGTCACTGTGAGAAACCGTGAGATGGCGTGAGATGGTAAAGAAGTCATGTCATGTGGGCAGCAAATTCATACATGCAAAATCTAACCCTGGGGGTTGGGGGGGTAGAAGACATTATTCTTAGGAAAAGAACAATGTCTTCTGGAGCAGAAAGGCCATCATGCCCAGTCAAAAATTTTCTAAGAAATAGACATGAGGACCAGTCATAGTAGCGTACACCTTTAATCACAGCACACAGGAGTCAGAAGCATGTGGATCTCTGTGAGTCAGGGGCCAGCTTGGTCTACATATTGAGGTCCAGGCTAGCCAAGGCTACACAGTGAGACCCTGTCTCAAACAAACAAACAAACAAACAAACAATTGTCAACATGAGGGGCTACAGAGATGGCTCATAGAGTGAAGCACTTTCATGGAAGCATGAGGACCTAGGTTCAAACCCCAGAATGCATGTAAGCTGGACATAATACGGGTCTATATGCAGGTAGGTGGGAGGCAGAAATGGGAGAATCTCAAGAAGCATATGGGCCAGTCAGCCTGGTTGTGCAATGGCAAACAACTACAGACCTGTGTCAAAGAAGGTAAAAAAGCAAGGATAACACCCAGGGTATCTACTGATCTCCACACATGTGCCATGGCATCTATACACACACACACACACACACACACACACACACAGAGACAGAGAGAGAGAGAGAGAGAGAGAGAGAGAGAGAGAGAGAGAGAGAGAGGGTGGGAGAGAGAGAGAGAGGGAGAGAGAGATTTAAAATTATTCATATAATTTTTATACAAGCAGTGGTACAGGCCTGTAATCCCAGCTCATAGGGAGCATGAAAATCATGAGTTAAAGGCTACACTGGCCTGTAACAGTATGTTTGAGGCCAGCCTGGTGTCCAGAGCAAGATCCAATAAATAAATATGACTAAAAAGTCTGGAGCTAGAGCCTGTAACTCCAGCACTTGAGAGGGTGATGAAAGAGGACTGCAGTTTTAAGGTTGGCTTGGGACACATTTCCACAATAAGCTAGAATCTATCTTTAAAAAAAAAAAAAAAAACAAACAACAGCAAAAACACAGCAAGGGGCTAGAAAGATGGCTCAGCGGTTAAGAGCACTTGACTGCAGTTCCAGAGTTCAATTCCCAGCAACCATATGTTGTGAGAAGAGATCAGATTCCTTCTTTTGGTGTGCATGGAGGCAAAGCACTCATATACATAAATACATGAATAGATAAATCTTTAAAAAAAAAAAAAAAAGTCAATGTGAATTAAGATCCAGGCAAATGAATCAAATCTTCTCCGTAATTTCTTATGAGGTAAAGAAAGGAGGTGAAAACAGAAGCCTAATGCTCCTGTGTGTCGCTGCTTAAGGAAATGAATTTGTTACTGTCTGCTCTGAAAGTGCTTCCTGGACAGAGTCCATGTTTGTCTCTTCACGGTATGGAGGGTAATTTCCTAGTGCTAAATTGAGGGCCATCCTCCTGACTCTCTCTTCCCACAGCCCTGCCTTTCACTCTGCCTATAGGAGGGCATGGATGGGTCTGCTGGGTCCCCAGTACTCGACCCCATGTCCTGGCTGTTTCTATGTCAACTTCACATTAACCAGAGTCATCAGAGAGGAAGGAGCCTCAATTGAGAAACATGCGTCCACAAAATCCAATGTAAGGCATTTTCTTAGTGATCAGTGGGGGAGGGTCCAGCCCATTGTGGGTTGTGCCATCCCTGGGCTGATGGTCCTGGGTTCTATAAGGAAGCAGGCTGAGCAAGCCAGGGGAAGCAAGCCAGTAAGCAGCTCCTGCCTCCAGGCTCCTGCCCTATTTGAGTTCCTGTCCTGAATTCTTTCAATGATGACCAGTGACATGGAAGTGTAAGGTGAATAAACCCTTTCCTCCCCAACTTGCTTTTTGGTCGATGCTTCATCACAGCAATAGTAATCCTAGCTAAGACACCGCCCTCAAGGATGGAGGCCATGTCTCATTCATCCCGGTGTCCCTGGCACTTAGCCCCCAGCACTCACCACCAGTGTTCGGATCTTGATCTTCTCGTTCTTTGTGGTCTTGTAGATCTGCTTGAGAAGTGACACGCCATTGGTGATGATGAAGGTAGCCCGGCTGAGCTTAGTGGAGGCATGGATGAGGGCCTCCACAGCCACCAGCTGGTCTGCCTCACGCTCCGAGCCACACAGTGCCACCATCATCTCCATCACACCTTTCATGCCCAGCAGCTGATTGCCCAGGTCAAAGGGCCCCTGCAAGATCCCCGACACTGTCTGGATGGCATTCACATTCTTGTCCATGTCCTGGGGATCGAACTTGCCCCTGAAACAGCAGACAAGGATAGTCAAGAGAATCAGCCCAAAGGTTGGAAAGAGTAGAACGTGTGCCTCCTCCCCTGAGCTGTGTGACATTGGGCAATTCACTGAACCTTTCTGAGTCTCAGCTTTTTGATCCATACATAGAGAGCATAGTACTGTCATTTCTTAAGGACAAATTACATCGTGGTTGGTCACAGGGTATGTGGCGCCCCCCCCCCCCCCCCCCCGAAACACACTCTGACCTTGGAGATTGGCCTGTAAGAAGCTGGCTAATTGGGCAGAGGAAGAATCAGTGCTGAGGAGCACACTGGCCTGCAATGCAGTCGCCCCAAAGCTCCTCCCTTGAAGAGTTTGGAGCTGAGCAGCTCTAAAAACAGTCCTTTCAAATTGTGGTGAGTGACAAGTCATTAGTTGCTGGTTACATGGGAAGAGGTGGGACAGCCCCCTCAGCTGAGGCAGGACCAACCAGAGACCACAGCTCAGTGCTATCAGCCAATAGCTCCAGCCTTCTTAACCTGGAAGGACAGTACACTGCTGCAGATAGGCCTAGTGTGGCAAGTGAGGGTGTGGAATTCAATTTGGGATCTCATGAGATGAAACAGTACAGGGAACACCCAAAAGTAGAAGTAGAATAATCAGATATTAGGACAAGGCTGGCAAAGATCACACTCAATTTTTGTTTTCACAGCAAAGCCAAACAAGGACATAAATAGGGAACAGTTATAAACACAGCATCTGCAGATGCATCCTACAAACACAGGTGTGAGCAGGGTGGCCTCCTGATACCTGCCTTATTCCAGTAGTCCCAGCTATCAACAAGCTGCCTTCCACTTAGCTCAGGGACATGGACCAATCAGGACTGAACACTCTACAGGGGTGAATTCCTCACGAACACGGAGGACCTACATGGGAAACTTTGGACCTGAACTCATCCTGTATCCGCCAGCCCTTTCCTTTGTGCAAGGAACCATCACCTGACCAAGACTTCGTCAGAGCTTCAGCTCCCATTTAGCTGGACCTTACATCTCAATAAAAGTTTTCCCTCTAGGTCCAGACTTCTACCTAAGCATTATGGAACCAAGACTCAAGCTCCAAGAACAGGGAGGCTCATGGGGGGAGCAGAATGGACTGAAGCTCCCACAGATAGGCAAATACCACAAGGAACTTTAAAAGCCAAGATCAGGGTTAGCAGGAGTACAGGACTGGGAAGGAGCTGGCATGCCTGAGAGCTCAGGATAGCTCTTCATTTGGCAATTGGGAAAATAAATACATAAGGTGAGAGCAATGTATGGATTTTCCAGGCATGGTGGCTCACACCTTTCATCCCAGCACTTAGGAGAAGCACTTGATCTACATAGAGAGTTTCAAGCCAGTAGGAGCCACTTAGTAAGACCTTTTCTAAAAAACAAAAACAGACGTATGAATTTGTCCTACAAGATCTAAATTCTGTCTTCCCTGAGCCATTACAGAAGCAGTATGCCTTCCTAGGAAGAGGGAAAGAACACAGAGTAAAAGTGATGTCTCTGCCCATCTAGGACCCCAACCGGGGGAAGCTTCCTAAGTCACACCCCAGCTTTTGAGGCTTGGATAGTGTCCCAGAAATCTGGACCATGTACAGATTGGAGAATCACTAACATTAACTGTCAAGCAGCTGCATCAAAGCAGTGGTGAGGAGATAGGTAAGGAGAGAGGAGGCTCTTCCACAGCTCATGGAGAGAGCCACATGGGGGAATGACAGATCACCACCAGAAGCCAGCACCAGTGCACCCACCATGCTAGTGCAGCCTCCTGGAGATATCTTCCAACCCAAGTCAAGCCATCAATCCATCAAATGGCTGCAGCCCAGGCCAACATGACCGTGCCTTGATAGGAGACCCTAAGCTAGAATCACCCAGCTACACAGGTCCCAAATACCCATCCTCCTGAGGGGTTATAAATTACTATTATTTCTGTAAATTACTAAAAGGTTGGGGGTGTCTGGCTACACAGCCACGGCTAATGTCTCAGGGGAACTCACGTGATGTACTCCTCGCAGATCTTGCGGAAGTGGTCGCGCTCTGGGTCACAGCGCAGGTCGTCGTAGAGCTTGTTGATGAGGATGGACGCCAGCATGCGGGTGTTGTCAGTCAGAGGCAGGCAGGAGGGCAGATCTGGAACCTGCCCCACCACCTTCAGGATCTTCCTCAGCCCTGAGGGGTGGTAGCAGCAAGAGTGAGATTCCTGAGGGTCTCTGTCCCCTTCAGAAATGTCTCATTGCTGGCTCCCACCAGCTATGGCTTCAGGGCACTGGAGAGGGGACAAGAGGCCTTGCATGGCCTTTCACCTGACTCTGTACCTGCGGAGCAATCCCCCTGTTTCATGACCATTATTTTTACCATACTTAAACTCAACACTAGTTGATCTCAGGGGTCTAGGCCAGCACTGCCATTTCTGGATTGTGTATATATGAGTCCATATTATCTATTCGCCAAGCCTCAGCTTCTTCATTTACAAAGGTGAAAAGGCAAAACCTATTTTATAAACTTGAGGACTCAGTCAGATAATGTACAGAAGTAGTCTACCACCCATCCAGAGGCATAATCACTCCTCACATGTTTTAGTAGTTATTACCATTATCTCCTTGCTTCCTTGTTAAAGAACCTCCTCCAGACTCAATTCAATAGTCACATGTGTGTTGAATAAGTAAATGAATAAGTGAGCCCCTCAACTGTCCTACCTTCAACACAGTGTGGAAAATGGGCATGTAAACCTGGCAGAAAGGCTCTATGGATACTGAATGCTAATAACGCAGATAAGGCAACTGGGTTCAACAGAGCTACAGGTGAGAGATAAGGACAGAGCTCAGTGACAGAGGTGCTTCCCTAGCATGTGAAAGGCCTGATTGGCTCCCATGTCCCCAGAAGGTGTGTGGCAAACTATTCCAAGCAGTTCCTTAGTGCAAGGAGCTTGTGTGTGTTCCCTGAGCTGGGCCTATCAACCACCCTACTTCTTAGCAATCAGTTCCATCTTTCAGGTAAGGATACTATTCGTGACCTTGTAGCCAGACAAGTGACACACAGAAGGGATACCTTCCCCGTGATGTCTGATGTCAAACCCACTTAATCCTGTCCTTTAGATGGCTCCACCCAATGTTTTAGGAGCACTAAACCCTTTCCAGATATGTTCTTGACCTTAATTCAGAGCCTTGACCTACCTGCTTGAACAGCCCCTGGGAGGTACACTAACACCTGCCACCCACCACCTTCACTTGGGACTGAAGACACTCTCCCTCTTCTCTCTGCACAGAGACAAGTATCCTGAGCCTATCCTAATGATGTGACTGAACCTCAAGCCCATCACCCATCTCACCGTTATCTACAACATAGATGGTACGTGAGTTGTCGTGAATGGACAGATCCTTCCTGGGGACGTTCTTATTGAGCAGATTCAGTGCCTGGTCTCTGCCCTGCCCAGATACCTTCTTGCTGACCAGCATGTCCAACAGGTGACTAGTGATCTGCTTCAGATCCTTCTTGGTGTCTGAAGAACAAAGGGAAAGAGAAAGTAGAGATAATAGAAAATTTCACATAGAGAGGATCAAGAATGGCAGAAACTTCTAGAAGGATTCTGGAGGGCTGAACCCATTGTTTTCTGAGTGTCATAGCTTGAATATGAAACACCCTCTGTACAGGTTTCTATGTGGAATGCTTGTCAGTGGATGGTGATATTTGGAGGGGTTCTGGAAACGGGGTTGTGGGGGGTCCATTTGAGGGAAAGAAGTCACTTCCCAGTGGGCAGATCCTTGACAGCTGTTTCTTGTCCCAGGTGGTTGGTGCCTCCCATCTCTCTCCATCATTCCTTCTCTTCCTCTTCCTCCTTCCTCTCTTCTTTCCCTCTTCCCTTCCCCCTCCTCTTTCTGTCCCTCTCTCCACCATGAGGAGGCCTCCTCCTCCTCCTCCTCCTCCTCCTCCTCCTCCTCCTCCTCCTCCTCCTCCTCCTCCTCCTCCTCCTCCTCCTCCTAAGCCTGCGGCCACAGCATAGTGCCTGATGCTTTTTCAAGTGCATGACACCAAGCAACCTCCCCATAAAACCTCTGAGTGTGTGAGCAAATAGCTCTTCCTTAAGTCATTGTTGGTACAGTGAGCATGTGAATTTCCCAAGACAGTGTTCATCTCACACTCCTCCCCACAAAAGCAAAGATCCTTAAGCAACACACCCACGGGTCACTCTGGCCATGGAACACTGTCTCCTCCAAAATTCCCTTTGTCTTCAAGTAACTCCTGTTCTTGGAAAGCCCCTTACTGCCAGGAAATGGCTAGCAGAGATCCAGGGACACTTCGTATGGTTTTAATTATTTTTTTTTTATTTTTTTGGCTTTTCAGGACATGGTTTCTCTATATAGCCCTGGCTTCCTGGAACTTTTTCTGTAGACCAGGCTGGGCTTCAACTTTCAACTCCTGAGTGTGTGTCACCACCATCTGGATGCTCTTTTTTTTTTTTTTTTTTTTCCAGAGAGGGTTTCCTTGTGTAACAGCTCTAGCTGTCCTGGAACTCAGGGTTCAGTAAGAGATGACTTGCTTAGTATACACGAGACCCCAGCTTCAATTCTGGGCACTGCACCTCCCCTGCAATGGTGTCCCAACAAGAGCGACAGCCTGGCCTTGCTAGTCTTTGTGTACACTTGCCTTGTCCCTCTTCCCTGATCAAAGCTAAAGGCACCTACGGGCTGCATGGAGAAGCAAATTTCTACTCTTTGGCTCCTGAATAAAGCCTTCCTTTCTCCTCAGCACTCTGAGGAATGGGGTGCCAAGCTTACAGACCAGAGTTTGAGAACAAGAGTACGAACTACTGTTCCTCTTAGAAAGAAACCAGAAAGCTTGGCGTTGGTGACACATGCTTTTAATCCCAGAACTCGGGAGGCAGAGGCAGGTGGATCTCTGTGAGTTCAAGGCCAGCCTGGTCTACAGAGCTAGTTCCAGGACAGGCTCCAAAGCAATATAGAGAAACCCTGTCTCAAAAAAACAAACAAACAAACAAAAGGCTACTAAATGGGCTGGTCTTGGTGGTGCACACTTGGGAGGCTAAGGATGGATGATGAGGAGCTGAAGACAGCATGGACTACATTGAGACACCCTATCTAAAAAGAAAGAAAGAATAACATTAAACTATATATATATATATGTCAATTACTCTTCTCATAACTGGGTCACAACACCTGGCAAAGAAGGGTCATATCTTGGTTCATGGTTTGAGGTGGCTCATGGTGGGAAGGGCATTGATAAAGTGGCTCATGATCATGGCAGTAGAAGCATGGGGTTCCACTAAGTGAATCAAAATGCACAGATGAGAAAGACAGAGAAACAGCTAGAAAACCTCAAGACCCAACCTCCTTGACACACTAAACTTTCTTCACTGAGACCCCATCTCCTAAAGGATCCATAATTTCCCAAAACAGCTCCGCCAACCGGAGACCAAGTGTGCCAATGGATGACCCCTGTGGGGGACATTCCACATTCCACCTACAATGCATGTAAATGTGATGTTACTCAGGAAGGCAATTCAAAAAGACCTAATGCAGAATTTCACTTTCTTAATTTTTTCTTATTTTTATTTGTATTGGTGTTTTGCCTGTACGTATGTCTGTGTAAGGGTGTCAGATCTTGGAGTTACAGACAGTTTTTAGCTGCCATGTGGGTGCTGGGAATTGAACTCGGGTCCTCTAAAGAATAATAAGTGCTCTTAACCTCTGAGCCAGCTCTTCAGCCCCCCAGAATTCCAATTTTTGATTGATATTTATATAAATATACTGACATGGATAAGAAAAGATAGGAGGGACCCAGTGGATTATCTGAATGAGTCAGAGTTGTATTTGGGAGAATATTTTTCCTCCTCACAGATTCCTGTATCTTTCCAAGCCTCCCCAGTGAGTTTTGTTACACTAGGATGAAATATGCACAATATAAAATTTATCATTTTAACGTATAAAATTGAGTGGCAATAAACATAGTCACACTGATATGAACCATTGCCACCACCCACCACAGCACCTTCCAGACAGATAAACTGACAACTTCATACTCAGTAACTTATGCCACTTTCACACTCATAATCCCACCACATGTGGGATCCCACTACAATCAAACCAGACCACCTCTGCACACAGGAGATGCCAATGTGAGGTGGCGGTTGGCTTTGTCTTGGAGTCCACATGAACCAGAAAAGAAGAATGTCTCCTACCTAGAACCAAAGCCTCCTCTTTCCCTCGATGTTCCCGCTTGTCCTCCCCAGACAGGGAGTCAATGATGGCCTGGAGCAGGTTGCAGACAGCCAGGGACATCTCTTCATTCTCCGTGGCCATGAGGCTGCAGATTCTGTCTATGCGGACCGTGTGTAGGATCGCTGTAGCCTAGGTGCCAGCAGGAACAGAGTCAGTAGCCCCGCTCCTGCCTCCTTGGCGTCCAGGTTCCCTTATGCTCTAGGGAAGTGGGGCTCACAGACTGGGAACCCTCCTTCAGGAGACTCTGAGCTATGTCACCTCACACTGGAGTCCCGGGGGCACTGAGCTTGTCCACACGGTAAGACTCGCCAAGATGTAAGTGTAGAAGACACACTGAACTCAAAGGCTGAATATGAAGAAATGAATATTACAATGCTTTTGAATGCAGCTCTTCCTGTAATCCACGTTCAACAATGCCTTTGCCTACTTCCAGCTTGCAGGGAATGGGCTCGGAGCACTCATGCACTGTGACTCATATGACCCAGGCTGGAAGGCAGGAAACCCTTTAGGCTCTATCTCGAGTTCTATTTATTCCAGCCACAGCCCTGACTGTGTGACACTCTCTGCCTTGTTGGATCCACTGCCATCCACACCTGCCCCAATCCCCAGGCCCTCACCCTAGCTCGGTGTCCACTGCACATGCCAGACAAAGTCCGCACGGCAGCTAGCACCAGCTCAGGCCTCTTAGTGTCCATCAGCTGCAGGAGCAGGCCCACTCCATTGCTCTGGAAGATCCTCTCGGCCCCTGCTTCTTCACGGCCCAGGACAATGAGGTTGTTGGCAGCCTGAGGGAGAAGCAATGGAGGTTGTCAGGAAGCTGGATAGAGGCCTTGACCATGAGTCTAGTACAGGGACCAGAACACCAGCTGTATCTTCAGGACATTGGTATATTCTGTCCTCTTACAGTTCTATAACAACCAAAGCAATTCGCATAAGGACCAACTTGATAAAATATGCCACAGCCTCCAAAAAAGAAAGAAAGAAAGAAAGAAAGAAAGAAAGAAAGAAAGAAAGAAAGAAAGAAAGAAAGAAAGATGCCACAGCTAGTGAGTGAGGTCACAGATACAACAAAGCCACATGAAACAATGCGGACAGGTAGAACTGGGGTCATAGACTCACTTGGTGTGGTAGTGTTAAAATACAAGTGTGTGGCTGCAATGGATGGAGAAGGGCTAGGAAAAGATGAAAATATGAATGGTTTTTACATGTTAAAATCATTTTCTTTTAACATGGCTGTCACATGTTTTGTTTTGCTGTTATCTGTTCAAGGGAATCTTAAGCTGTGGGTTCAAGGGAATCTTAAGCTGTGGGTTCTCAGAAAGGTGGAAGATAGCGCACTAATTAGGACTCAAAAGCCCAGTGGTTAGTGTTCAGGTTCTGCTTCTGGCTGACTCCCCAGATCCTTCATCTAAAAAATGCGGCAGTTGAGCTAAGAGACTAGGAAGCCACCAAGTCTCTTACTCTGATGTTTTTCCACTTGAGATATATGAACCTTCAAAGGCCCCAATGCAGGGGAGGAGGACAGCAAGAAAATCCACAGTTGAGAAAAGAGCAGGAGGGAGAGGCAGACAGAGAGAGAGATGGGTAGACAGAGAGATGGAAACCGGTGGGTAGGCAGAGAGAGATACTGGGAGCTGGTGGATAGGCAGAGAGGAGAGAGAGAGAGAGAGAGAGAGAGAGAGAGAGAGAGAGAGAGAGAGAGAGAGAGAGAGAGAGACTGGGAGCGGGTAGGTAGGTGACCCAAATGTCAGGTAAAGGTGATCTGAACATTGCTATCAGCTTAGGGCTTTGCGCTTCTGCAGACAAAGCTGCTTCATCCCTGACAGTTCCTTAGGCCTTTAGAGAAGTTGCACAATACATCTTTGTGTCATGTGAATTCACTGACCACAAAACTAATCTGCCACCCTTCCTCACAGGCGTCATCGGCCAAGTGCTTATATAAATAAGGGCAAAACATACAAATGTTTACTCAAGGACCCAAAAGGAACATGAGAAAAATTTGGTTAAGAGAGCTGTTGCCAGTCAGGTATGGTGGTGCATGCCTTTAATCCCTGTGAGTTTTGAGCCCAGCCTGATCTACAGAATGAATTCAAGGGCAGGCTCCAAAGCTACACAGAGAAACATTGTTCTTTTGTTTGTTTGCTTGTTTTGTTTTGTTTGTTTGTTTGTTTGTTTTGTTTTTCGAGATGGGGGTGGGGGGTTTCTCTGTGTAGCCTTGGTTGTCCTGGAACTCGCTCTGTAGACCGGCTGGCCTTGAACTCACAGAAATCCTAGTGCCTCTGCCTCCCAAGTGCTGGGATTAAAGGTTTCTCCCCCATCTGAGAAACCCTGTCTTAAAAAAAAAAAAAGAAAGAAAGAAAGAAAAAGAAAAGATGCTTGCTACCAGTAAATAATATTTTTTTAATATCTCATCGTGACCTCTTTGAGTGTTTCTAAATGAGACAAAGCATTATTTGAATGTGTCAGTGTTTCTTGGAACCAAAACTATATTGAGGCCAGTCAGTTATTTCCTGTAAGTGCAAAATTTAAGGAGGCAACAAAAAGTCCAGTATCTGGATAAGTAATGTTTGTTTTTAACCAAAATCAAAGACCAACAATTCCACATTGAACAAAATATCTGATTTTAAACAAAGATGTCATCCTGCAGTTTGACTCGACTCAGTGGCTTCACTCCAACCTTGGTCCTTCCTTCCGTTAGTGCCATTTTCTAATGGGATTAACTCGAAGCCAAATTTTCTCCATATTCATGAACACCGCCCTCCTAACTTCCCAGGCCCAGGAAGCGCCTATCGGCAGATAGAGCGCGCCCTCTGCTGACAAGCATGAGGCATTACTCACCTTCTCCCGCTTATCCGCCTCGCTGTTTTCATTTAGAAGGATTTCAAACATCGTCTGTACCCTAGAGTCTGTGGAAAACTGCACACGGAGCTGAGGAGAGAGGAAGCAGCCACCAGGCGGTTAAGTGGAGACTAAAGAATTTGTCTCCAGGCTCATAAAACAGGAGCATCCCACCAAGCAAGTGGAAACCGTTCTGTCTTAGGATGCAGACCCTCACACATCCCACCCTATGTCACTCTGGATCTTTCATAATGTGACCTAAATGGTCATCCAGCCAGCTACTTCTGTGCCTCTTAGAGCTGAGAGCAGCTGCTCCTCACTCCTGCCAGCCTGGACAGGCTCCTCCTTTCCCCACCCCTTGTCTCATCTCCCTCTCTTTACCGCTTCCCCAGCACTGAGTCTACACTCTGGACAGTGTGCCGTGGTCCAGCCACCAGCTGCTCCAGATGCATGGGAGTTACTGAGTGGCTGGAGCCAATGGCTGAATGAATTATTGCCCTCCTGCTGTTCCAGGAGGAAGCCGAGAGGTCCTAGGAATCAATCAGAAAGAAGTCAGTAGCTGAGCCAGGCCTCCTCTTCTCTGGCTCGGGATCTCCATGCCCTGTCCACGTTCCCAGCAAAGATCTCACATTCCCATGGACTCTGACCCTCTGTTCCTCATTAGTCTCCCTGATTCCCAAGGATTCCAGAATATCTTTGTCCCCCTAGAGTCACAACATAGGCTTACTAGGTAACCATAATCCCCCCCCTTAAAGTTTCTGTTTTTAAAAGAACTGTAGCCATGAGTAGATTGTACCTCGCCCAGCAGCACAGCTCTCTCCATCTGTCATGGACGGATGACTTGCCCCCATATTCCATGGACACTGCCCATGCTCCATGCTGCCTCTGACTTGCAGTTGAAGGGACAGGACTGCCTCTGTCATCACCACACCTCAACCTCCTTAGCTCATCTCCCCCCTATGAATGGAAGCAGCCAAAATTCTCTGGAAGGACCCAGTTTACCTGTTCCTGGATGCTGGTGTTGAGCCTCCGCAATGTCTCCTGGAAGTTCTGGTTCCTTGGCTCGAGAGTAGCACAACGTTGCACATCCTTGAATGCCTGGTCCAATTTGCCCAGATGCTCAAGTGCCTGGCATCGCCGATACAAGGCCTTGATATCAGCAGAGTTGATGTCAATGGCTACAGACGGGAGACAGGCAGATCCTCAGGGGGCTGGGCTACAGACTCTTGTCCCTATTCCACTGCCCAGGAGGAATGTCTTCCTTAGAGATACCCATATGAACTATCTGGTTCATACCATCTTTTTGATAGGAAGGAAGAGCCATAGAGTCTCAAGTTTGGCAGAAAGCGTTCAAGTCCTCTCCCCCTGCACCCCTCCCAGCACACATCTCAACTTCCATCTGATCCCCAAGGCTTCCTCTAGCACAGGATTCCTATGAGGGACCTATCTAACTGGTGCTTGTATATCTCTTCCCCATCCTTTCTGAGGTACCCAGGCAACTCCATCAAAAAAAACCTTTCCCTAGTCCTACCCAAATTCCTCCCTGTTCCTTTGTCCTTTTATCCTAAGTCTGGCCCTGGAGCCCCGAGGTAAAACTAAACCCTCTTTCTGTCTTCCCTAGGCTAAATACTGCCAAATGTTTCATTTCCTTCTCCAGTGGTCTTTGACCTTCAGAACCCACAGACTGTTATAGCACCTCCAAACAATGGCAGCTAGACCCACACTCATGCACAGCCATGCTGGGTGAGGGGAAACTGTGGAACTCACCTCTGGAAGCATCTGAAGCTGCCTGGGCATAGCTCTCCTGAGAAACAGGAACGAGAGATTCTATTGATGGGGGCCAAGGGCAGAGACAACCAATGTCCCCTAAGTGAGGGGAAAAGTTAGCTGGGAGCTACAGGTTATCAGAGGCCCAGGACACACTCAGTGCCTGGAACGGAAAAGCACGGGCTTTGGCATCAGGGCAACTCTAGGTTTAAATACTGATTCCTCTGCCACCTGCAACAGCTTGGCCAAGCTATTCATGCTCTCTGAACCTCGAGTTTCTTGACTGCAATATAGGAATGATAACAAAGATTGTGCTAGGTCAACTGTGACTGGTGGATTTCTACTTCTCCAGCACAGTGACCTGGGAAGTCAGAGGCACAGTTTCCCACTTGGGGGGTCAAGATGGCACAGTGAGGATGAGGGCTCATTTCTATCGGCCCATCATGACCTTGTCTCCAGCCTTAACTGCCCTCAGCCCACCCAAGCTGTCCAGTTCCCAGACCATTTTCAAGCCACAGGCGGCCCGGTTCCGGTAGAGTGTGGCTAGTAGGGCCTTGTCCTTGGTCAGCTTCAGGGCCTGGCTGTAGCTCTTGGTGGCTGCCTTGAAGTCCTGATGCTGAAAATGCTGGTTCCCTTCCTCCTTCAGTTGCACGGCTTCTGCCTCTGCCATCTGTGGGAATGCCGGCAGCCCTGTGTGGTCAGCCTCTTGCTGGATACCCTGGGCAGGGCTCTTGGCCCCAGAGTTTCCAGTGTAGGGTATTCTACCTGGAAGTGATCTACTCCAGCACCCCAAAGTTCACTGACCCCCCCCCAAAGGACATTGGTATTTGCTTGGAGCTTGACCTCCATTGAGAGGGCTGTCAGAGTCTGTCTTTTTCAACCAGGTAGGTGTAACCCACCTCCCCAGGTGTCACCCACCTTCCCTGTAGGCCTAAAGGTCCTCAGGGCCTTCTCCTTGCCTAGTCTCCCAGTCAACTCACAGTCTCCCAGGGATGCCTGCTCCTAGGTACTGCTCCCGAGCTCTGCTGTCCACCTCAGCCAGCTCCCGTCTGCGGCTCCCAGCCCCCACCCTGCAGACTTTATCACCCCAGCCCGCGACTCCAGACTATATTTGGCCACAGGGGCAGGTGCTCCTAGAGGCTGTCATTGATACAGGGCCCTCCCCCAGTCTGGACTGGATATCCATGACCACATGGAAAGGCTGACTACACTCTAGCCCTTAAGCACCCCACTCGGGGACAGTCCTGCAAGACTTTGGACTCACACCTCAAAGTGTGGGAGAAAGATGCAGAAGAGACAGGGGTTAAGAGGTCTGCCCTGCCTAGGCAAACTTATAACACCCCTTTCCCACCTCCATTCCAGATAAACACCCCCTCCCCCTCCCTCACACATACTACTGCTATTTTGGGAGCAGAGTGACAGCTGAGGGGCTGATAGACTTGGACACACAGCAGCTGCCCAGGTCTCTCTAGAGACTTCCAGAAAGGCCTCTGTGGAGGGAGGAGGAGAGCAGAATGGAGGATGACCCCTTCTCTTCGTATTTGTTCATAGCGCCTGCATTTGCTCGAAAGAGCCTGCTTTTGTGGAGCCCAGCAGGACTTGCCGGCTTGGTGTGTGAGTGGGCTGCTGTTTGAGTGTGACTGTCTCCTGTCCCTCCCTGTCTGTGTTGGTCAATATACTCCATCCCCCATCTGGCTGTGACTCCATTGTATGCGGGCTCTCTACCTCTCCATCAGATGTCATTCTCCTGGGGTAAGGGCTAGGTCAAACCTGGAATTCCCTGAGCTCAAAGGTTGTTGCCCGCCTCCCTATCCAGGTGTCCCCCAGGACAAGAGGAGGCTCCCTCTTCAAAAATAGCAACCATTATGGTGGAGGATTCTCTCTGGGAGCCGCCATTGCTTGCTTCTCAGTATTAAAAGGATATCTTCACCGAGAGACAGAACTGTCTTCAGTGTCTGCTCCTAGAGGTCACAGATGTTGCCCAGGAACTTCTATCACAATTCCAGGTATAAAGCCTGCCAAATGGTGCCCTCGGTGTGTTTTCTTTCTCTTTCTTTCTTTCTTCTTTTATTTTTATTTTTTGAGACAGGTTTCTCTGTAGCCTTGGGGCCTGTCCTGAAACTTGCTTTGTAGACCAGGCTGGCCTTGAACTCACAGAGACTGCCTGTCTCTGACACCCAAGTGCTGAGATTAAAGTGTGTGCCACCACTGCCAAGCATGGGTGTGTTTTCTAAATGAATGAATGAACAATGAATGAATGGATGGGTGGCTAGATGGATGGTATCTTCATTCTTATGCTTTGCTCTGCTTACCTCTATTCTCCCCTTGTTGTTCTTATGCTGCAGCTATTGCCTAAGAAACACAAACACGAGACTCAGCGCCCATGTGGAGTTTATTGAGAGAGGGGAGAGAAAGTGGGTGGCTGGTGGCCAACCGAAAGCAGGGAGAGAAAGGGAGAGAAAGAGAGTGGGGGGGCGGAGAAAGAGAGAGCAAGAAAGAGCAAGAGAGAGGTACGCTTGGTGCACTTGCTTTAAAAGGGGGACTTGTGCATTCGTAACTGGGTCCCCTGCACAGCCAGGTAAAAGCTTGAACAGCCAGGTAAAGCCTGATGTAGTGATGACATGGCCATGGGCGTCCCGCCCATCGTCAGCGTCAGAGTCAGGAGACTGCAGGCTCCCAACACCCCTCACCTCCTATATATTTCAAAGCACACCTGAAGTCAGGCAGTGGTGGCACACTCCTTTAATCCCAGTACTTGTACTCAAGAGGCAGAGGTAGGTGCATCTCTGAGCTCAAGGCCAGCCTGGTCTACAGAGTGAGTTCCAGGACAGCCAGGGCTATGCAGAGAAACCCTGTCTTGAACTCCCCCCTACACACACACACACACACACACACACACACACACACACACACACACAAAAGCCACACCTGAAAGATACTGAAGAAAAGCCACAAATGGGACCATGCACAATAGCTGCAGCAAGTAGGACTGTGATTTTAGAAGGTGGATACGAAGTTACGTGATGGCCCAAGCCCTAACACCTGAGCTTGTTTGCTTGTTTGTTTGTTTGCTTGTTTCTCTCGCCTTGTTTTCCAAGCTGGCTTCAGACTGGCTTCAAACTCCTAGACTCAAGCAATTTGTCACCTGCACAGCTAGAACCAGAGCTGTGTGTCACCATGTCCATCTTAATACATATTTTTTTTTTAATGGTAAATGGGTGGGTGTGTGGATTCCATGCGCTCATGGGATCCCAAGCTCCAGTCCTCTTTTGTGGCAATGAGGTAAGGTGACAGAGGATCTCATTGCTAGCAAAGCTTTGGCTCTGTAGCTTTTGAACCAAGGGATCCTTCATTCAATTCCTGATTAATTCATTCCACAAACATGTCTTCTGTGTCTCCTATACACCAGGGGACATGACTGATAATGAGGAGTGCCAGAATGCTTGGAAAACACAAAACAAGAAAGACAATGTCCTAGGAAAGACTTCCTTAAGTAAAGGACAATTGAGTGAACCTATGTAAAGTTCCTAGAACACTATCTGCCAGAGAATAGCTGCTCAATTCATTTTGTCAGATGAATGAATGTGTGCATGAGTGAATGTATTTAAGGCAAGACATGAACACTGTGAATTGGTTCCCACTTGGGTCTGTGGAGGCTGTCACAACAGAATACCCAGGTGGAGATGTACTTTCTCACAGCTCTGGAGTTGAGAGTACAAGGTCAAGGTGCTAGCAAGGGGGCTTCTGATGAGGCTGCTCTCCCCTGCTTATATACAGCCATCTTCTGGATTTACACTGCTTCTTTCCTGTGTGTGTCCAGACAAGGCGGAGGTAAAGAGAAGAACGGAGGGACCGGGTGTGTACTTTGGAGATTTTTCCTCCAGCAACTCCATCTGCTAGGGGCTCTATCTTTCTGGCCTCCTTCAACTTTTATTAGTTTCTTAGAAGCTCTGTATTCTTTCGACTTAAGCATGAGGTGAGTGGAGACTCAATAGCTCCAGACAGAATAAGCTGCAAAAGGACAGATACAGGAGGGGGCCACACCTTGAAAGCGCCCATCCTGTAATCCCAGCATCCTGGGAAACACAGGCAAGAGGATCACGGAGGTCAAGGCCGATTTAGGCTACACACCCAAAGCCTATCTCAAAAGAAAATGAATTAATAAAAACCACAAATCAACCAATAAACAAAGTTTCTGCCTCAGCCCAACAGTTTGCTGGTTTGGATTTCCACCCCAAGAGAAAAGAAGCTGCTGCCTGGACCACGGTTTCTGTGAGCTAAACTGGCAAATCAATTAACTTTGCGTTTTAGCTTCCGTGGTCTGCTAAAGTTGACAAGAGTCGCTGCAATAAACAGTGTGAAAGACCGCGAGCGATGGAGGAGGGGAGGGAGTCCTGGTGATTTCGCTTGTCCTCCAGCCTGACTCTCTCCTCCGAACACCAGAGGGCACTGTGGCCGGCGGCTGCTCCGCTACACGAACGCGGCGGCTCCATCCCTCCGCCTCGCTTCTCCTCCACGTGGGGACGCAGGATGGCGGACGCGGTAGAGGTGGGTGTACGTGCACAGGGCGGGGACGTCGGGTCTCCGCTTGGGGTCCCCAGGCCGAAGGGAGGCGGAGTGGGGACTGACCGCTTCCCGGCTTGTTTGTGCAGGATGACGCGGCGGTGGACGACGTGCAGCGGCTGCTCGTGCAGTTCCAGGATGAGAGCGGCCAGCTGCTGGGCTCCCCCTTCGACGTGCCTGTGGACATCACGCCGGACAAGCTGCAGCTCGTGTGCAACGCGCTACTGGCCCAGGTGAGCACACCGAGGCGACGCTGTTTCGGGGAACCCCCCCCCCTCCCAGTACTACTCACCTACAGTAGTTGGCATGGGTCGGTCCCTGGAAAAAGGTTCTCCACACCGACCCACCTGCGGACAGGCTGTGTTTTGAATTCATTGGATGTATTATTTCTGTGACAAGGAGTCACAGCCCAATATTAAGTATCCCCATTATATAAAGAAGCCCAGCCTGATTAAATTATTCTCCTGGTGGTACGCAGTAGTTGTTGAGCATTGGAACCCAGGTCGGTCTGATCAGACTCAATCTGCCCTCTTAACCTTTCTGCCCGAGTTACTGGTGTTGCCCTCTGTTGGGGAGGAGTTGGAGGCTTACTTACAGATGCAGCTAGTGGACCCCCCACCCTCTTATCTTGGTCTGTGTTTCGTTTGTTTGTTTAATAATTATTTAACTTTTGTGTGCATTGGCGTGAAGATGTCAAATCCCCTGGAACAGGAGCTCCACACACCTGTAAGCTGACATGTGGGTGCTGGGAATTGATCCCGGGTCCTCTAAAAGAGCAGCCAGTGCTTTTAACCTCTGAGTCATCCCTCCAGCCCATGGTCTGTGTTTTTTAACCATCCCTTTAACTATTGGTTTAACAGGTGCAGCATAGTGTTAGTGATTTCCAAAACCATATGCAATGCTGTGTATCGACTCATCCTAGACCTTAAAAATGCCAAGAACCTAAATTAGTCGTTAAGGTTAGGGCTGTGAGCTAATTGCTTATTTGCACTAAGCAATTTTTTTTTTAATCCGCCAAATGGGGATATTAATGTTTGCTTCCCTGTGTTCTGAGATGCAAATAAAGAATTCCAAAATTCTTCGAGAGATCAGTGATCATGCATGGTGGGGAATAGTGAAGGAATCCCAAGCATGGTGGCTGGAAGATGACAGCCTCATCCTGCCACAGCTCCGTGGCAAGCTGGCTTTCCCCAGGGCAGGGCTCATCCTTCTATGGCTGAATTGTCCTTTACTCCATTTTTCTTGCCCTCAGGAGGAGCCCTTACCCCTTGCTTTCTATGTCCACGATGCTGAGATTGTGTCCTCCCTGGGGAAGACGCTGGAGTCCCAGTCTGTGGAGACAGAGAAAATCGTAGACATCATCTACCAGCCCCAGGCTATCTTCAGAGTCCGTGCCGTGACACGGTGCACCAGCTCATTGGAGGGTCACAGCGAAGCAGTCATTTCTGTGGCCTTCAGCCCTACAGGAAAGTAAGGACATCAGCAGAATCACTGGGATGTGGAGAGGTAGCCTCTGACTGGGGTGGAGAGAGCCCTCCCGAGCTATGGTACAAGGGGTCTTAGGCTGCCTGCCATAGACTTGAGGTCTAGACTCAAATTAAAAGTAAGAGATTTTTCAGCCAGGCATTGGTAGCTCACACCTTTAATCCCAGCACTCGGGGAGGCAGAGGCAGGCCGAGGCCAGCCTGGTCTACAGAGCAAGTTCCAGGACAGGCTCCAAAACAATACAGAGAAATCCTGCCTTGGGTGTGGGGGAGATTTTCTTATTAGGATTTGGTCCACAAAGGCTAAGGATTCCTGCCTGGAAAAAGCCCATCTTGGATCTCTGGAGATTTGAACTACCCCTTTCTTTCCAAGTTGTGTTACTTAAAACAAGTCAGATTTCTGCATCTGTTACTTCCCTGTGGAAGTGAATCGTTTCTTTTCACAACATTCCCAAGAATGTGAACAGTTGAGCTGGGTGTGGTAGCCCATGCCTTCAATTCTAGCACTTGGGGGGGGGGGGGTGCACACCTTTGATCCCAGCACCAGGAGGCAGAGGCAGGTGGTCTACAGAGTGAGCTCCAGGACAGCCAGGGCTACACAGAGAAACCCTATTTAAAAAAAAAGAAGAAGAAGAAGAAAAAACATCAAAACCCTGCTTGTAACTGTAGCTGTTCCTGTCAAGGAAGAAGTGAGAAGTGATGGTCTCCTGGGGCTTTTCTAGATGGCATCAGTGTCCTGTTTCTCCTTCTCAGGGGAGGAGAGTCTGTTCCCAGAAGATGGTTGGCTAGGCAGCAGGAATGCACATGTGCAGTGTCTCAGGGTGCAGGGGCCCACCACTGCAGCAGTCAAGCGGCCTCTCTTCCCCAGGTACCTGGCCAGTGGTTCCGGAGACACCACTGTGCGCTTCTGGGATCTCAGCACCGAGACACCGCATTTCACGTGCAAAGGTCAGTGTGTATTTAGTCATTTCAGGGGCCTTAATGCATGCCAAGTGGTTGGCTCTGTAGCTTCTGGTAGGACTCAGAAGACTCCAACCCACTGGCATCCTTTTCCTTAGAAACAAGCAACTACTGGACCAGTGTGGTGTGGAGGGAGGGGCTGAACCATTGGTAACATGAGACAGCCTGATTTGAAGTCAACAAGGATTTTCAGACTTTAGCATAGATCACAATCACCGGGAGGGCTTATTGAACTACAAGATGCTAGACACCACCCCACATTCCCTAGAACTTTTCTTTCAGGAGCTCTAGGGTGGGGCCTGAGTGCATTTCTAAGAGGTTCTAGGTTCTGTTGCTGGACTGGGAACCACGTAGAGGAGTCCACTGCTGGGTATAGTCCCTATCTAAACTTTAGTTTTTGCATCTGGAGAATAAGGGTGGCTCTTGCTTTTCATCCTAGAGCTGGTATAAGAAAGGACAGTGGGTATAGAAACACCCTGTGTCAAGTATGGGCTTAAAGAAAGTGGCCGTGCTACCCACAGTAAGCTAAGCTGCACAGCTGTAGCTCTTGGGTTGTGTTTTTCTCCCTCGCCTCTCTTTTAGTTCAGTTCATTCATTTGACAGTTGGCTAAGGAGGGTTTTCAGTGTGTCATATACTGCTAGGCACTGGCAAGTGGTAACGATGAATGGAGCTCTGTCTCCCTCCCCCGCTTTTATAGGACACCGGCACTGGGTCCTTAGCATATCCTGGTCCCCAGATGGCAAGAAACTGGCCTCGGGCTGCAAGAATGGCCAGGTAGGAGACATCTGGATGAATGAGCAGAGAATGGTCTCTGGGATCTTGAAGGGTGTGTCGGGGTGTACCTGGGAGATGTTTGATGGGGCGGGTTATAGAAAGTCATTGTATGAGCTTCTGCCTTTCAGATTCTCCTGTGGGACCCAAGCACAGGGACGCAGGTGGGCAGGACCCTGACTGGCCACAGCAAGTGGATCACAGGCCTGAGCTGGGAGCCCCTTCACATGTAAGTGACAGGCAGAGACATGAACTGGGATATAAGCTGCCCCCTCCCCCTGCTCACTACAGAGACATTTTCTGGAGAGAGTGAGAGAAACATCCAGATGTCAGTGACAGCTTGCTTGGCGTTCCATGGCCACACCTGAGTCAGGAGTGACACACAGGCTATGACCAGGCACTGCCACGTCAGACCCGAGGTTGCATTTTCCCTCTTCACCAGGAACCCCGAGTGCCGTTATGTGGCCAGCAGCTCCAAAGATGGCAGCGTACGAGTCTGGGACACAACTGCAGGCCGCTGTGAACGCATCCTCACAGGGCACACGCAATCCGTCACCTGCCTCCGCTGGGGAGGGGATGGGCTCTTATACTCTGCTTCCCAGGACCGCACCATCAAAGTCTGGAGGGCCCATGACGTAAGGGCTGGTGGGATTCAGAAGCTGGTCTCATGAGTCATGGTTGCTGGTGCCAGTCACAAACCTGGTATCAATGGGTCTGGTGTTTCCAGAATTAGGAGTCCAGCCAGTGCTCTGGAACAGTGGTCAGTGCTACAGTGTTGTGGGGATTCTGGGTTGTTGTAGAGTTGTGTGCCATCTACCACCTCAAGCACATCTGCCTAAGTAAACCCTTTTATCCCCATGTACTTCTCTGCCCAGAAACAGGCCGATACTCTGGCTTCTTAAATGAAACTTAAAACACACTCAGGCAGGTGTGGTTTGACTGAGGCAACCTTGCATGAGTGATGAATTCCTAGGTTTCCGATCTCGTCCCATGTCCGCCATCCCACGATGGGAAATGATCTCTCTGCCTGACCCTAGGGTGTGTGTGTGTGTGTGTGTGTGTGTGTGTCTGACCTGTCTCCTTCTGCCCTAGGGTGTGCTGTGCCGGACTCTTCAAGGTCATGGCCACTGGGTAAACACCATGGCACTTAGCACAGACTATGCCCTGCGCACAGGGGCCTTTGAGCCTGCTGAAGCTACAGTGAATGCCCAAGACCTGAAGGGGTCCTGTGAGTGAGAGGGGAGGGGAGAAGGCTGCCTGGGAAGGAGCCAGTTCTTCAGCCTAATGGGCAGATGTCTGACCAGTCTTGTTCTCTCCCTCCCCCCCCCACACACACGGGTACCTGAACAGTGAAGGAGCTGAAGGAGAAAGCATCAAGCCGATACAACCTTGTGCGGGTGAGTGTGTGCCACCAGTATGCCACCCCAGCTCAGGACTTTTTGGGGGATGGAGAGGAGGTTCCAGACAGGATTTCTCTATATAGCCCTGGCCGTCCTAGAATCAGTCACTTGGGCCTCTTCCTTCTAGCACCCCAGCTCAGGGTTCTTATCCCAAAAAGTTGTCATCGTTCCTTATCAACTTCAAATCTCAGATAAGATTGGGCATCATTTAATCTTTATTATTTATATTTCCTTTGTTGTTTAAGGGACACATTTACATGGTCCAAGGTTCAATAGATACAAAAAGATAATGAAACATCTCCTATCTTTCACACAGTCATGCATCCCTTCTGGAAGCATCCAGTGTTAACAGTATGGCAGTTCATGCACTCAGTATGCAGAGAGTATGAGAGATACAAAAGGCATCCCCTTTTAGCATTCTGTACATTGGTTTGTATCTTAGAACTCCTTCCACGAATGTGTAGAATTCCTTCTCCTTATGGGCTAACCTGTAGTGTCGTGTGAGCTTGTGTCCCTTCCAGGCCTCATTTCCCTGGTTCTGTTGCTGTGAATAGCTAGTGTCAGACCGCATCCAACATGGTGTGCTTTCTTGCCCAGGGCCAAGGCCCAGAGAGGCTGGTATCTGGCTCAGACGACTTCACCTTATTCCTGTGGTCCCCAGCAGAGGACAAGAAGCCCCTTGCACGGATGACGGGACACCAGGCCCTCATCAACCAGGTGCTCTTCTCTCCTGATTCCCGAATCGTGGCCAGTGCCTCCTTTGACAAATCCATCAAGCTGTGGGATGGCAGAACGGGCAAGTGAGTGCAGGGATGGGGGCTGTCCCTCGTAGCAGTGTGGCATAGCATGAGCTCGTTGTAACCACTTACTTCTTTGTAGCACTGGTAGAGTCTGATTTCCTCAGCCCACGCCTGGATTAGTAAGGTGGCATCTTTACTAATGTTTACTAAATGTTAGGGCGGGCCAGCCACAGGGCCAGGGATGCTGCAGCAGCCCTCGAGAAGGTAAGCAGTAGCGAGGTGTGTTGTTCCTCTTGTGTTGCCCACACACCAGTGGCACCAGCATTTCTTGACAGAAATACAAACTGTAGGAGTCTGGAGAGATGGCTCAGCAGCTAAGAGCATGTACTGCTCTTGCAGAGGACCCAGGTTCAATCCCCAGCACCCCCATCGGGTAGCTCACAGCCAGCCACCTGTGTCCAGCTCCAGAAGGATCCTATGTCTCTGACCTTCACAGGCACCTGCAGTCATGTAGTTACTTAGAAATAAAAATGCATCTCTTTTAAAAGTTAAAAATGCAAATGGGAGTGGGGGCTGGAGAGATAGCTCAGTAGGTAAGAGCACTGACTGCTCTTCCAGAGGTCCTGAGTTCAATTCACAGCAACCACATGGCGGCTCACAACCATCTGTAATGAGATCTGGTGCCCTCTTCTGCCATGCAGATAGAGCACTCTTATACATAAAATAATAGATCTTTAAAAATGCAAATGTAGACTCCAGATCTAATAAATCAGTCTGCATTTTGTATGATCAGCTAAAGTCTGAGAGGCCCTGGTGTGGGGGGGTTGTGGTGCACCAGCCATTATTGGGTTGGAAAAGCTTGTGTATGGGAGCAGAGAAGGAATCTCTGTCATTATGTATTTTCATGCAGTTCTTTGAAATGATAATTCAGTTCCTTTAGGAAACCAGGATCTACCTGCCTTTAATCCCAGCACTCAGGTGGCAGAGACAGGTGGATCTCTGTGAGTTTAAGGATAGCCTGGTTTACAGAGTGAGTTCCAGGACAGCCAGGGCCACAGAGAAATTGTAAAAATCAAAAGAAAAAAGGCCAGGAAACTGAGTCCCAGGCCTAATGGCTTATCCAGACATCACAGCCAGACGCTATTAACTTGAAAGCTCCAGCTGGGCCTGGCCCACTGTTTCTCTGTGCCACCTGTCTGCTGGCATCTATTGTGTTGGGGGGCACCAGGCAGATGGGCTAAGCAGGTGGCACATTGGGTTTTCAGATGTGCAGAGTTGCACGAGTCTGGAGGCTCAGCAGGAGACAGCCTCAGAGCGGCTCAGCTGAAGAAGTTTTACACAGTAGTAATGGCCAGTGATGATTAAAATGGTCTAGCGTGGGCCAGGCAATGCTAGCAGGTTGCCAAGGTAGAGAACCACTGTTGTGAGTGTAGAGAACATGTTGAAGATCTAATCATCTATTCCTGGCTTCCCCTGACTCAGGTACTTGGCTTCCCTTCGTGGCCACGTGGCTGCTGTGTACCAGATTGCCTGGTCAGCGGACAGCCGGCTGCTGGTCAGTGGCAGCAGTGACAGCACACTGAAAGTGTGGGATGTGAAGGCCCAGAAACTGGCCACAGACCTGCCTGGCCATGCTGATGAGGTATGGTTGACCCCATGGGGGCTGGGATTGGCCCTCGCCCTAGATCTTACCACTGCATTGGCCAACCTCTTCCTCCATTTAGGTATATGCTGTCGACTGGAGTCCAGATGGCCAGAGAGTAGCAAGCGGTGGGAAAGACAAGTGCCTCCGGATGTGAGTGGGGGTGTGGTAAAAACGGGTGTTCGGTTCTGGCCTCTGCTCTTTGCCACGGCATGGTGTTCAGAGGGCGTATCTTTGTGCTCTGGAGGGAGAGTGTGGGGCCTGACTCCTCCATGGGGGGCAGAGCTATGGGAGAGCCTGGGGGGGCCTGCAGGTCTTCACAGTGCAGCAGTATGTTCAACATTAGGGTATCAGGCTTTGTACTTGGGCCCTGGGTTCAAATCCTGGTTGTCAGTGTGCAGGAACAGCACCTGTCTAGACAGGAGGGTCACGGAGAACACTGACACCTAAAGCACTCTATGACAGCAACTTGATGGTGGTGGGCACTTCAGGGTCACAGGGAAAAAGAGAGGTACCTGTATGTGGGGTGGGGGGGTGCAGAGCTAGAGCAGGTGCCAAGCTCTCGACAGGGCAGCATAAATCCCTCCGGTGACTCCCCCACAGATGGAGAAGGTGAAGAATTCCACAGCTTCCTGACCTTTGCCTGGACTCTGTCTCTGCCTGCCCTGCCAGAGACCAAAGAATGCAGGTGGCCATCTGCCCTGGATGGTGGTCTACATGTGACAGTCATAGGAAGTTACAACATGGAGTAGGCCATGGGCACTTCTGGCTGGTACTAACAGCGGTGGGAAAGCCAGGCCTCTGGTTTCCACGTCCTTTTTCCAAGTGTCAACTGTGCAGGCCCACACCCTCGGCTGGTGTGGCCAAATAAATAGCATATTTTGTGTTTGTGTTGCAGCTTCTTGTCCTAGGACCCCCATGATCGGTTGAGGACCCTGAGAAGGTCCATCTGACCCCTCCCTTGCACTGTATGACAACAGCCCATGCACCCTAGCTTCCCTTCCTGCCACTTCACAGCAAACAAGAGAACAGTGTGACGGTGGCCATAAGAAAGGCTAAGGCTGTGCTGTCTATGGTCACACCTGTTTGCACCAACTCAAATTACATCTAGAGACTGTCCTTAGCCTGCTCACATGGACTCCAGCATTAGAAAACAGAGTCTTGCCACTGCCTCTCCTGGCGTTCTGCCTGAGGCCCAGCCACATCCCTGGCACTGTGCTAGGCCCTCAGGCTAGAGAAGGAGGCCAGGGCCATCCCAGAGGACTCACCTAGAAGAGGGACAGTGGTGTGGGACACTAGCTGATGAGGGCATGGTATGATGAGGAGCTAGGCTCTTGAAGGAATGAAGGCCATCCCAGTATTTCAGGCCTTGACTTTGTGCTGCAAGAGCCTGCCTTCATTTTCTCTTGCAGTACATAGTTAGCTGGGGGGCTCAAGCATTTCCTGTTCATAGTCTCCAGACATCTGTGGAGGGGATTCTGGGTGTGATACTGGATCCGTATGCTTCCCACCTCCATTTGGGGCTTTTAGAGTTTTGTACATCACCCAGCTGTGGTAGTCAGCTTCCCCTCACACATAGAATAGGTTCGTAGAGGGTTGGAAAGATGGCTCAGCTCTTAAAAGCACTGGCTACTCTCCCAGAGGTCCTGAGTTCAATTCTCAGCAACCACATGGTGGCTCACAACCATCCTTAATGAGATCTGGCCTGCAAGCGTACATGCAGAGACAACACTATATACATAATACATTTTTAAAAAAAAAAAAAAAACAAAAACAAAAAAAGGACTGCAGGAGAGGCACAGGGAACAAACACCATCTGCTTGGTGTGAGTCACTTCTGTGTCACAGTGATCCTGAGCCTATGCCTGAATGGCATCAGGAGACAGTGACCTGTTTGTGCCTCACTGGGGGAAAGAGCTAGGATTTAGTCGCCATACTCCCCCAAAGCCAGGATCTTAGTCTTGAGTGTCAGCCTGTTCTTGTTCTCCTGCTAGATTGTTGGTTCTGACACGAGGCCAGTACTCTGGCTCAGCTCAGTTTTATGGCAACAGGAAACAGACTTTCAGGATATTAGATGGGCCTTCAGTTCTTTAATGAGGGACCTGGAACCAGCCCAGGTCAGGGAGGAAGGAGGGTGCCTACCAGCTGTTGGGTAGTGGCTGAGCCTGGCCCAGCCTAAGGTGTCTCTAGGTGAATGGGGCTCATGTTTATCCTTGACCCAGACCCAAGGGTGAGGTTCTAGTATGTCTGCCCCAGGTCCTTAGCTGACGGTAACTAGCGGGTTCTTTGGCTTGGTGCTTAGTGGTATAGTACATCTCACAGTTCTGGTTCCTGAGGACCCAGGGCCAAGGCTGACAGCGGGCAAGGTATAACCTTGACCCATGCCTAATATGGATATAGGTATTCCAGATCCTCCAGCCTCCGCATCTCCTCCATCGCCATGGACACGGTTCTCCTCTGGGATTGTTTGCGCTGCACAGTGACCTGGATGGGATTGTTCTCAGGAAAGCTGTTGAAGTCAGTAGGTACAGTTGCAAACTGAAATAAAACAAGCACCCTCAGGATGCCCTCCCAGGCCAGAGTCTGGCTCTTCACACACACATCTCTGTCACCCTCTTGCTGCAAGTGAGGCCTTAGTCTCATGCAACATAGTCATTGCGGGGTTCTCTCTACCCTAGGCCCCTGACAACCTGCGTGCTGTTCCTTTTGGTCTCTTCCTGTTTTTCTCCTCAATTCCTGGTCCGTTCACATTTAATAGAATTGGGGTATATGAGAATTGATGGCTTTGGAAAATGAACCCTGTTGCAATAGTACTACAATTATCAGTTTGCATTTCTAATGGGCCCTGAACAACATAACCCCTAAACCTGCCAGAAGACAGCAAGCTGGAATTAATGTTTGGGAGTGGGGTGGGGGTGAGGAGGGGTTGTCCAGCCTTCTCTTCAGTCTCTTGTACTTTCTGAGCTATCTGAGCCCATTCTGTCCTTCAGCGCCTTAGCTCTCTGGGTCGGACTTCCCTCCCTAGCCCTGGGCCTTTCTACTGCCAGGACTTACTTTGTAGGGTTTGCACCACTTCCCCACCCCAGCTGTGTTGGCCGCACGGACAGTGAGGCAGTAACTTGTGTTCGGCTTCAGCTCCATCAGCTTGACGGTGGTACCCAGGATCTTGTTGAAGATCCAAGGGCGGTTCTTGATCTTGGGCATCTCCTTGTCGCTCTGTTTGGTTGCCTCCTGCAGCAGGACCTGGTAGAAACTGACCTGCTGCTTGCCCACAGTGTAAGTCCAGGAAATCTAGGGGAAGAGAGAGCCCAGGCCTCCTCAGGTCTGGCCTGGCCCTCAGGGATAGGTCACAGTGGCACTTCCATTCCTGGAACAGGTCTGGAGGAAAGTGCAACCACCACATGCCCAGCAGCCCCGGAAAAGGAAGGAGCTCCACCAGAGGGCGCTCCTCGTCCCGTAGAGCGCTGAAAACCACCTGTGGAAACCATGTTTTCCACCTGCAGAGAGTGTCACACAGCAACAAAAGACAGACTAGAAGCCTGACTCAACAGCTGGGACTTAACCATATTGTTTCCATTGCCTGGAACTATTTAAACAACGAACATTAACAGACCTCCTTCAAACCCTATAGGAATGGAGGCCCGGTAGTCTAGATATTGATAAAGTGGCCTGTAGGAGCATGACTGTCTCTAGCGCTTGGTTAGAAGCTATGATGTACTGGGGCTGCTACTCACTTCTACACTTCCCAGTTCCAGCCATTGCTCAGCTGGAAGTAACCTTTCTCTCTAAACTCCTGAGAAACTCTGGGTCTCCTCTGCATTGAGCAGGGGGAAGCAGTGAGCTCATTTCACCTTGCACTAAAGCTCCATAGACACCGCTGCCCTGCTTCCTTCCTAAACCATTAACTTGAAGTCCGAATGCAGTGGTGAGGCCTTCCAGCTCTCCACACCCCCACACACACACCGTAAGCCTTTGCCAAGAGAAAAACATACCACAGCTGTGGAATCGCCAACAGTGTGTTCACAGATGAAGGGGGCATCTGGCACATCCATGACCACAGAAGACTCAGAGCGTGTTGAGGAGGTGTCTGTGTCCAGTGCAGGGTTGTCAAGGTCCAACAGGCCTCTGGGGGCCACCTGGCCCTTAGGTGAGAGGGGACAGATGGCCAGATTCTCTTTTTCTGTTTTCTTGGCTAGTGACGAGAAACTGAGTTTGTTTAGCTCACCCTCCAACATCCCTGCAAAGAAGCTGCTGTTGGGCTGAGTCACGGCCAGTTTGACGGGGTTCAACAGAGAGGATGATATGGGAGACATACTAGTGTCATCTGAGCTGAATTCCGAATCTTCCACTGGCATCTGCTTCCTGGAGTGGGAAGGATATGGATATCAGATGAAGGAGGCCACCCCAATACATCCAGCCTGAGGGACCCTGAACACATGGTCTGGGGGCTCACTCTACCAGCATAATCAACTGTGGAGCAGCTTGGAACACACTACATATAAAACTAATAGTCTATATTATATGCAATATGTATATTGGAGGGATGCTCTTGTTCTCCTGGGTGTAGTGGCACAAACACATGTAATCCTAGCACTCAGGATTACTGAAACTGTAAGCAAGCCCACAGTTAAATGCTCTCTTCTGTAAGCTGCCTTGGTCATGGTAGAACAGTAACTAAGGCATCCCCCATTCTTATGTTACCAAGAGTAACATATTACATTTTTATTTGCTCTCATCCAACTTCAGAAATTAAGGCATATTGACATTACTAAGAATGCTTCTCTTCCACCACATATCATCCGGTAGGCACAGCCAACAGACTAAGGTTTGTTTGTATGTTATTCACTATGTGTCATCATAGGCTTGCTGCATATGTATATTAACCCAAGGCAAGACCTATTACTTTGCATGTCTTTAGACTCTGTATGAATAAGAGGCATCATCCAGCACATACCTATCTAAAACTTGGGTTTTGCTCTGTGTTGTTTTGATTGGTCTGCTGATACATGTAGCAGAGGCTTCAGCCATTTTTTCCATCTCATGTTCTTTTGTGACATGAATATTTGTTACTTTTAACTTATTTTATGTGTTGATGATGTCTTACCTACATATATGTATGTATACCACATGCATGTAGAGGCCAGATGAGGGCACTGGGTTCTCTGGAACTACAGTTACAGATAGTTGTGACTTCATGTAGATGCTGGGAAGACCAGCCAATGCACTGAAGTACTGAGCCATCTCTCCAGTCCCTGGATGGATGTGTGTATTGTTGCTGTTCTTTGCTATTAGAAAGAAAATGATGACTCTGCATTGTCTTGCTGATGAAGTGCACCAGTCCAAAAAGAATAGCTTTCAAATCCTTAAAAACAACAGCTTTGACCCATCAGTACATGTAACTCAAACTAAACATCACAGACTGACCCTTTCCCTGTGATGTGCTCTGGGATTTCTGATTCTCTGACTAATCATTATTATCATTCTGGTTTCTACCAGCTAAGATTTCCTGGCCCGTAAAGAGGACCCAATCTAAACTAATCTGGTGGTCCAGATTCTCACTTGCTGTTTGCTTCCTGGGCCGTATGAAGCTCCCTCCCTGGGCTCTAACCCACCAACCTCCTGATAAATCTGGATCGGTCGAGAACATCCAGCCTTTACCCCAACACTAGTCCTTGAAGGACATTTGGGGCAGATGTTGTTTTTCTTTAAGTTCTGTATTTGTAGGCTGAACTGTCAGGATATACACACCTTTAAACCTAGCACTCAGGAGGCAGAGGGAGGTGGGTCTCATGAGTTCGAGGCCAGCCTGTTTTACAGAGTGAGTTCCAGGACAGCCAAAGCTACACAGAGAAAATCTGTCGCAAACAAACAAACAACAAAACAGAGTTCCCTACTGGAAATGCTGGTGCAAAAGGGTCCTAGAAGGCTACTGCGCCCTGAACTGCTTGCTGTACACATCTCTTTTCTGACTTCTACAGCAGCCCTGTGGATGGGTGTTAGCCTGTGAACTTGGCGGAGACCACATATGTAAGTGGTGGAACTTGGATTTGGAATCAGGACTCCTTGCCTGAGATTCCCCCCCCCCAATAAATCATGAAGTTTCCTACAAACAATGGTGATTTTAGGCAGGTCATGCTAGCTAATGGTGACCCAGGATGATGAATGCATACCTCTCTCTAATCTAAACCAGCACATGGTCTGTGGATCTCAGTGAAAACTAAAGTAGGGAACTTTTTTTTTTGAGAAATTATTATAAAGGATTTCAAAGCTGGAGCTGGAGAGATGACTCAGTGGTTAAGAGCACTGGTTGCTCTTGAAGAGGACCTGAGTTCTATGTGGCGGCTCAAGACGGTGACAGCATAACATTAAACTAAGCCCAGGGCCCGTTCCTGGGTCACCATGATTGAAACTGCGCAGTTTCCTCAGTCATCACCTTCTCTAAGAGGTCTCCCTTCCTTTCACTTTGTCCCAAGCTATACCAAGCCCTCTGAAGTCCCCTCTGGTTTCTCAAGGTGTTCTGTGATAGCCTGTATCAGGCTGTACTGTGCCACCCACTTTACTGCCTGATGTCCCCAACAACCAACAGAACTCACAGTAGACCTGGTGTTCTTTGAAGGCAGGGACTATGCTTCCCAGCTTTGCATTCCGAAGTTAACACCAGGCTGTATGTATCACTGAGAGGAACAGAATTTAGTGGCATGAAGTAGACGAAGCCCAGACTTACTAAGAGGGCCAGTGGATCACAGCTGGATGGTAGGCAAGGACAATCCAGCGGGAGAAATGAAGGGGAAAAGTCTGGGATGGGGCAGAGTGCTGGTGGTGAGCGCCCAGCAGAACAAGGGAGCACCATAACTAACCAATCCAGAAAGGTCTCCTAGAGACGGCAGTCTGCATGCGCTCAGAACAGATGTGGGGCGCAGGGCATGTGTGGGGAACCTGCTGTCTTGTTCTTCCCTGAGGGCTCCAGGGTGGGCTGCAAAGCTTCCCCAGCCTTTGGAAGGAGGACCCAGAATTGTATCTTACATGGCATTGGTGGTGTCTTCCTCTAAGCAGTTGACCAAGCTGCGTCTTGAGGAAAGCGGGAGGCCTTTGGTAGCCATGGACCGATTCATAAACTTGGGGTTTGGACAGGGCTTTGGCAGTTGGTCAACCACATTTATAACATTGAGGGGTTTCTTCTTCTTCAGTACAGCCTCCTCCCCATCCCCCACTTTACAGAGCACCTCTGTTGCCATCTGGTGTGGGTGGGACCAGAGCCTTCACCACCGTGCAGGACAACCAACTGGCAGAAAGCAGAGAGAAACTGAGGCAAAGGTCCCACCCTTAGTTTGGGTGGGATGGGTGTCCAATGAGCTGACTTCACAATCATCACAGAGTGTAACAATTAGGGGCCAGTCTCCCCTTGATGTGAGGTTTGCTGTGCAGCTGGACAGACCAAAAGCCTGTGTCACAGTGGGGTAGAGCCAAGAAACAGACTTCATGGCCCCTTCCAGCACACATGACTCTTTCTAGGCCACATTTGTGGCCACAGCTTCTCTGTCTCCTGTGCCCTTTAGAGCTGTCCTGGAAGGAGAAGCAGACAAGTGACAGAGAAACACCACCAGGGCTGATCCACAAAGCCTTTAAAGAGGATGACTTTGACTACTGATGCTAAGGCTCTCTGTCCTGACATCTAAGCAGGAAATCTCACTGTGGCCAGTAGCACACGCCCAGTGAAAGATTCTTGCGGATTGTAGCTCACAGAGAAGCTGGCTTTAGTGCTAGAATTCCAAATACCCTGAAAAATGGAGACACAATGTTGAACATGGGGAAATATTTCTCAAAACAGGCCAGACTTCTCTTCATAGAGAGAGCCCAAGGTAGAAAGTGCACCCACAACTTCCGGGGAGGGGAGAGAGCAAGCCCAGTAACACTGGCTTTGCAGTTGGATGTGGACTTGAGATTCAGTTCTGTGCTTACTAGCTGTGGAACTCGGAGAATAAATGTCTTACTGAACCCTAATTCCTTCAACTACAAGATACAAAGAGAAACAGAACCTCACTCATAGGCTTGTGAAACTGCTTTATTTCTTCCACTGGATGTGGTAAAGAACATTTCAAAATAGTAAGCTATGTTTTATATGTTCCAAATACTCAAGCATTTACTCCCATTAAAGCCTTTGGGAAATGCCTGGTGGTGGTGGTAGTATACATCTTTATTCCCAACACTCGGGAAGTGGCCAGCCATGGATGCACAAATAAATCGTGTCTGGAAAAATAAAAACCTTCAGAAAATATGGAGCTAGAGAAACAGCTTAGCAGTTAGGAGCACTGAATGTTCTAGAGGACCAGGGTTCATAACACAGTACCTACAAGATGGCTTACAACCATCTGTAACTCAAGTCCAAGGGTATCAGACCCCCTCTTTTGGCCTCCTTGGGCACCAGTCATACAAGGGGTACACAGACATTCATGCAGGAAAAAATACCTATATACATAAGTTAAAACTTAAAACAATTTTTTTTGGAAAATACAGGGGTGCAGGTGCCCTCAATGAACGTCGCTGGACCATACAATCTGTAATGATGCGAACTGATTCCTTCCTGTTGTCTGTCTCCCTAACATGAATGCTACTAGAAGGCAGGCGTACTTCCTTCAGTAAGTAGGGTGAGAGTGTCCCTAGCATTGGTAATGGAGGCTAGTATACAAGGGACTCACAGGACGGGGGAATGGGTAGGGGTGGGGGTTGAGGGGTTGGTGGGCGGGGGGGAGGGGGGGAGAGTGAGAAGGGTGGGGGTGGTAGAAGTGGAAGTCTCAAGACCGCCGCGTTTGCCCGCTTGGTCGGCAGATGGCGCTGCAGGCCTGGGCCACAAAAGACGCTCCAGTTGCGGAACCCGGAAGCGTCCGCCGGGAGGGGGCGGGTCCAGGACGCCGGAGTCCTTTGAGTCTGGGAGGGCTGGTGTCCCTCACCCCGACCTGCATCCTCTTCCCGTCCCTCCCGCGTTGGCGCACCAGGACCCTTTCCAGAAGTGGAACGAGGACGCCAGTGTGTGTGTGGGGTCTCGGTGGGCGCCCACGTGACAGCCCCCGGGGTGCCCCGGGTTTGCAGGGAACATGGGCGTCCTCAGGGTAGGGCTGTGCCCTGGCCTCACCGAAGAGATCGTCCAGCTTCTGAAGGGTCAAAGGATCAAGACAGGTGACCTCGTGGGCTCGTAGCACACAACATGGGCACGACCGCAGGGTCGGCGCCATGGTCTTGGCACACGTGCGGGGCGCTTCGCTCTAACCGGAGGCCACACTTTAAACTGTTGGGAGGCTGGGTTCTCGAGAGCCAAAATAAAGACAGAGGACTCAGCTGTGTGCTGGGCTCTTCGCCAGGTCCTGCATCAGTGCCTGCGTGCTTGAGATGGAGTAAACTAAGACCTTAACGCCATTCCCCAACGGAAGAAAAGGCAAGCGTAGCAAAGCTAAGGTATTCCTGTTGCTAATCGGTTGCGTTTGGTCTCTTTCCAGTGGCGGACCTGGCAGCTGCTAACCTAGAGGAGGTAGCCCAGAAGTGTGGCTTGTCCTACAAGGTGAGCTTACGATGTGCAAACTCCATCCCAAAGTATCTTCTAGAGCGGGTCCCCAAGCTGCAGGATCAGAGTTCCCGGAAGTTGCTAAGGAGGGCTCTAGACCTGAATTGTTCTGCAGGCCAAGCTGGTCGCTGGGCAGTCTGGGTGCTCTGGAGCCTGAGTTTCCATCCTATTGGCAGGGCCTGGTTGCCCTGAGGAGGGTATTGCTGGCGCAGTTCTCGGCTTTCCCATTAAATGGAGCAGACCTATATGAGGAACTGAAGACTTCCACTGCCATCCTGTCCACCGGCATTGGAAGGTTTGTATGCTTATTTGGGCAAGAACGTGTAAGTCGAGTTTCCTATGCTGAGACTTTGAAGGGCAGGACTGGTGAGGGCAATCTGGAGCTGTCAGGGAACTTAGAGGCATCAGGACCCCTGAGTTTTTGTTTGTTTTTTGTTTTTTTTCCCTAGAGTAGAATGACAGGGGTTCTTAGCCTCAACACTATTGATACCTAAGGGGCAAATCATTTGTTTGCTGGAGTAGAGATATCCTGTGCATTTAGCAGCATCCCTGGGCTCTACCCACCAGATACCAGGTTCATTTCTCCTGCCCCAAGTTGTGACAATCAAAAATGTGTCCGGATATGGCTCAGTATCACCTGGGAGCTAGCATTTCCCAGGGAAGAGCCGCTGTCCTATAACACAAGATGCCGTTTTTAAAATAATTTATCTTTTAAGTTTCATTTTACATTCCAACCTCACTTCTCCCTCCTACCCCTCCTCCCACCCCCCTAATATCTCATTTTTCAGTAGAGTCCCTGATACTTCAGGATAAGGCAAGTGAGACCAGGGCAGGATTGAGGTTTCCTGGGAGTCTGCACCTAAAGCCTGACCCTAGACCAGTGGTTCTCATTCTTCCTAATGCTGTGACCCTTTAATACAGTTCCTCGTGTTGTGGTGATCCCCTACCCATAAAAGTATTCTTGTTGCTACCTCATAACTGTAAGATTGCTATTGTTATGAATTCTAATGTAAATATCTGATATGTGACCCCTGTGAAGGGATTGTTCAATTTCCCAGAAGGGTCAGGACTCGCAGATTGAGAGCCTCTGCCATAGGCTCTGGATGTTAAGAGATTGTTGGCCTCCTTTGTGGTTAGCCTAAGAGGAGGGGCCAGCAGAGGTGAGCCCAGGGATGCTTAACCCACAACCTGATACCTTTGCTGTAGGAGGCAGCAGCCAGGAGTGCGTACACTCACTGAAAAGAGCAGTTACATTGTGCCCTGTTGTTCGGGTTGGGAAAGAATTGGAAGACAACTGGCATTTTCTGGCCAAGTGAGCCTGACCTCTCTCCTGGCCTGTTTGTGTGGAGTTTGATGAATAACACTGCCATCACAAAGGTCTTTGGATTGATCTGGCCCTTGCTGTTTCCATAACACATTCTCTTGGCAAGGTCCTCATAGTGTGGTGCTTGCTTTCACTGGTTGGGGGTCTGTGTTTGTAATCCATCAAACTTTGGCTGAGTGCCTCCTGGGTGGCCAGATGTGTGCAGATGCAAGGCTCCCACTCTTAAGTGTGATGGTTAGTGTATATAGGAGACTTGTGAGTGCAGCAAGGAGGCGTATTGGTTTTGGAGCCCAGGGAACTTATAAAACCAGCATCCACAGAGGAACAATGAGAAGATACACTGGCAGGGTTGCAGCTGCAGTCATCATGGGTGGGGGCATGGGCTCAGAGTGGCATAGGTAGCCTTGGCATTGGCAGACCAACCACTGAGCTTGCCCTGAATGCCCACCTTGACTCTGACACTGTGCTCAGCATTTCATGGCATGTATTTCATTTGTCCTTCATAACCTCTAATGAGAGTTCACTGCCCTTGAAATCATCGATGTGTGTGTGAAGAAACAGGGACTCAGGTCCAGGCACTGGCTCAAGATCCTGCCGCTACTAGATGGTAGGTAGAATGGTCACTGGAGGTCATGTCTAAGAACTTGATTCTGGCTGGACTGTTTTCACAGTGAGAGGCCATTGTGAAAGCATTTGTAGGCCAAGGGGCAGAGATGTGCAGGATGGAAAGGCTGGCCGGAAGTGGTTCATCAGAGATGATCTAGTGGTGTTGGTGTGGGTCCAAGGTTTGTGACAGTGGAAGACATATTGAAGGAGTGATGTGATTAGAGACTTACTCTCAGACAGGGGGTGGGTACTGGAGAGTCAAAGGTGATTTGCTAGGTTTTTAGACTTCCCTACAGTGTGCTGTGCCTACATAGTGGATGCAACCTGAAACTTGGGAGGTAAGTCAAAGTTAGTGAAATGTGTGATCAACCGTTATTATCATATTAAAACTGTTACTATCTTATTAAACCGTTAAGCAGGACCCTTTGTCGTGGGTCTTGGAATGCTGAGGTGCAGTGTAAAGCTCTGCAGGGCAGTAGAGCATGTGGCATACTCTGGGAAATGCTGTCAGTGGGGGGAGATTGGTTATGCCTTGTAAGCCAGAGCTTTTGTCTGTTCATCTCTGTTGGAATGAGAGCTTCAAGAAATGTAAGGCAAGCTGAATGACTGGAGAATAACTGGTGGGAAGTTCAGTGGGAAAGCTTGCATTTTAGGCAGCACTGATTGGATTCCCTCCACATATATTGATATGCTCGGAGGTAATGGGATAGGACAGTAGGGAGCCTCATTCCAGAGGCAGTGGGAGGAGTCAGGGATAGAAACATGGGGCGGGGTGGGATTGTCCAGGAGGAGGATTTGGAAGAACCCCACAGGTGAAGCCTTGTAGCCCAGGACACGGTGGATTCTTTTTTCGTTTTCTTCTTCTTTTCTTTCTTTCTTTTTTTTCTTTCTTTCTTTTTTTTTTTTTTTTTTTTGTTTTGTTTTGTTTTTCGAGACAAGGTTACTTGGTATTGCTTTGGAGCCTGTCCTGGAACTCACTCTGTAGCCCAGGCTGGCTTCAAACTCACAGAGATCCGCCTGCCTCTGCCTCCCCAGTGCTGGGATTAAAGGCATGAGCCACCACCCAGCTGTTTTTTTTCCATAAGACTTTATTTCAGCTGGGCATGATGGTGCACATTTTTAATCCCAGCACTGGGGAGACAGAGGCAGGTGAATCTCTGTGAGTTCTGGGTCAGCCTGGTCTACAGACTGAGTCCCAGGACAGCCAGAGCTGCACAGAGAAACCTTGTCCCAAAAAAACAAAAATCAATAAGTGCACACCACCATATCTAGCTTTTTTTTTTTTTAATGTTATTTTAGTTTAATAACTATATATATTAATAACTATATTTATGTATGTATATGTATCCGTGTGTGTGTGTGTGTGTGTGTGTGTGTGTATCTGCATATTGTGTGTGCTTCCGAAAGTGTGCCTCTGTATGCAGGGACCTATGTACTGATAGGTCATGGTTGGTCATGAAGAACCTCTTTCAGAGGCCTGCAGACTGTGACTATTATTGCCAAGTTAGGAGGGGAGATGCATGTCAGGCATTGGTCCAGGCTGACACACAGAAACTTCAGCCCTCGGCCCAGGTCGCACATGGAGGGCAGTAAGGTGTTTCATGGTGGTTTGGGGGCAGAACTGGGGATAGGAAGTGGCCATGTTTGAGGTTCATCTCAGGGGTTCTACAGCCACAGTTTTGACAGCCACTGTTCTTTTCCTTTCTTCAATGATGTTTACTGTGTGCCTTCAGGGTTTGCAGCTCTGTGCAAATGCTGGAGACACACTAGGGATAAAGACCCAGTTTTTGCCCCCGGGGTGTTCCTACCAGATGAGGGAGACAGACAAAAACAAGCAAATAAGAAATAATTACAAATTCCCAGAACTAACAATGGAGTTTAGCAAGGGAATGCAAGATCAACACGTAAAAAATCAATTGCATTTCTGGGAACTCACAATGAACATGTGAAAACTGAAATTAAAAATGCAATGCCATTTGCTGTCACATCTAAGGAAATGAAATACATAGGTCTCAGTCTGACAAAGCCTGTGTAGAATTCGTATGCTGAAAATGAAAAATGCTGATGAAGATCAAAGGTGACCCAAATAAATGGAGAGACTTTCCATGTTCATGGATTATAAGATTCTACATCAGTGAATGCCAACGTTCCCTGACCTCCTTCCTGACCTGCCACCCATGCTAGAGATTGAACTCAGGGCTTTGCATATAATAAGCAAGTACTCTACCATTAAGCTGTCTTCCCAAGTGTGTGTGTGTGTGTGTGTGTGTGTGTGTGTGTGTCTTAAGAGCTCTTGTTGCCATTGGCCTCACTGAGGCCTGCCTTTGCCTCCCTGATACTGGGATTAAAGGCATCTGTCACTATGCCCAGTTTACCTCCCAAATTTATCTGCAGATTTAATACAGCTTCTTCTCTGCTTTCTTTTCCCATCGCCTGTTCTCTCCCTTCCACCATCAGTCTGGACAAACTACTTGATCCTGGCCTCTATACCGGAGAGGTGACTGAAATTGTAGGAGGCCCAGGTAGCGGAAAAACCCAGGTACCCTTGGGACCAACCAAGGGGAGGGTTGGGGGAGGTGGGTGCATTGTCCTGGATTCCTTGGGGAGTCCTTGCAGGCATCCCTGTGGGTTGCAAGGTCAGAACAGACCAGGTAGGGGCTAAGAATGAGTTTGGCCTTGGCCAGTGGATGTTGTTGGAATTTGGGCAGGATGCAGTGGGGAAGCTGCCTGGTGGTCCTCCTCCTCTCCAAGGGCTTAGGTTTACTAAGCACCCTATCTTGCCTTTGAAGGTATGTCTCTGTGTGGCTGCGAATGTGGCCCACGGCTTGCAGCAGAATGTACTGTATGTTGATTCCAGTGGAGGAATGACAGCATCCCGCCTCCTGCAGCTACTGCAGGCTAGAACCAGAGATGAAGAGAAACAGGTAGGGGGCAAGATGGCTGGGTTCCTTTAAAATTCCAATGCCAAAAGACTTCATGACTCTACATTGTGAGAATATACACCATCGTGAGAATCATCATTTTTTGCTTTGAAACTGGAGAGTTCTCTGCATTTCTAGAGCTGCTCATGTTAATGTCATCATCCCAGCTTGGATGCCACCCACACTGATTCTCCAGGAACTTCCAAGTCCTTGAGTACTGTAAATCAGAGCCGGCAAAGGCCTGCATCTGCGTTTCCAGCCCATTTCTTGCCAGGGCAGGCATCACTAATCAATGATATCTGTCCTTCCTGCTGGATCCTGAATGTCTTATGGCTCAGCACGCAGGTAGTCACCACTGTGAGATGCAGCCCATTAGGCGAGATCCATTTCCCACCCTGGATGCCAGCACTGTGTCTAAGTGCCTCTTTGCCTTTGCAGCTTTGTGATTACGTTTATTGCTCTCCGGGATCCCCCTCTCCAAGTCCCTGCTTCTATTTCCCACCCTGCAGGCAGGTGCTCTCCAGAGGATACAGGTGGTGCGTGTATTTGACATCTTCCAGATGCTGGATATGCTGCAGGACCTTCGGGGCGCCATGGCCCAGCAGGTGAGCCTGCTCACCTATCCACCTGTTTCTGCTTCACCCAGCAGGCCAGGTGTTGTCTGTATTGGGGCAGGTGTCCTACAGACTCTATTTGGAATGCATGTGTCCAGTGTAACAGCTCCAGCTGTGTTTGCCCCAACCTCCACCCCGCCCTGCCTGCTGAGCCTCAGGTGGAATTCCTTGGTGCTTAATTCATAATTCATGTGCTTCATTGTTCACAGGGCTCACCAGTCCTGTTCAACAGTGAGCTCCTTGAGTACAGGGTTATATTGTCTTCATCTCTGCATTACTCACTGAAATCAATTAGGAAAACTGTGTGTGTGTGTGTGTGTGTGTGTGTGTGTGTGTGTGTGTGTGTGTGTGTGTGTGTGTGGGAGAGGTGTCGGTGGTCTAACCATGTAGCCTGGCTGGTTGGGAATTTACAGAGATCCCCCGCCCTGTCTTCGGAGTGCTGAGATTAAAGGTATGCTTCACCACATCTGGCTAAGAGACTTGACTCTTGAGACAATCTGATTGTCTTTTGTGAGGCTGGAGCCTCACAAAAGGCACTGAGTCCTTGGTCTGATTTACCGGCTCTTTGCCTCAAAAGTGGCTGTTGTAGCCCCAAACATTTGTGTGTGCCCTGTATTCAAACCAGTACTCGATAGAAGATTTATTTTAATATTATCTCTTTCCCTTTATTAAGAAGAAAAATGTAGTGGAGCAGTGATGGCACACACCTTTAATCCCAGCACTTGGGAGGCAGAAGCAGGTGGATCTCTGAGTTTGAGGCCAGCCTGGTCTACACATCAAGTTCTAGGACAGCCCACCCTCACTGATGTCAGGAGATTTCTACCCAGTACCTGAACATGTTAAAACTAATATTTATAAGGAAGGAAGAAGGATATTTTCAAAGGTACTTGTCTTTTTCTCTCTTTCTTCCTTCCTCCCTTTCTTTCTTTCTTCTTTCTCTCTCTCTCTCTCTCTCTCTCTCTCTCTCTCTCTCTCTCTCTCTCTCTCTCTCTCTTTTTTTGGTTAGGTTTTAAAATTGTATTCTCTGTATATGACTATATAGGCATGCATGGTTTGCTTGCTTGCCTGGTGCCCTTGGAGGCAAGAAGAGGACATTGAATTCCCCCAGAATTTAGTTACAGAAGGTTGTGAGCCATCTTGTGATCTTATGGGTGCTGGGAATCAAACCCGGGTCCTGGGCAAAAGCAGCAAAGGGCTTGCTGTACCATTTAGCTAGACAGGGCTAAAGAGGGCATAAGCTGGTTGGTTTTAACTTCTGACATTTCTGCTAAGAGTCAGAGGCAGGAAGATTGATGCACAGGTCCAGACTGGAATTGAGACACACAAAAGGCAGAGCAGAAATGCCAAATAGCCAGGGCTTGGCCAATGGAAACAATACATGTAGCAGAATGGGGATCTGAGAAGTAAGGGACAGAAGAAAGGAAGCGTGGAAGACAGCTTAGATCCACAGGTGATGCTAGGACCATGCTCGTGTGTATAAAGATAGTCTGAGATATGACACTAGGCTCTTAGAAAAACACCTGCCTTTATTTGTTGATTGTTTTTCCAGACAGGGTTTCTCTCTGTAGCCCTGGCTGTCCTGTAGACCAGGCTGGCCTTGAACTCAGAAATCCACCTGTCTCTGCCTCTCAAGCCCTGGGACTTAAGGACATGCACCACCACTGCCTGGCTGAAACAGCTGCCTGTATTTGGAACCATGGGAGGGGACCGCTTAGGAGGTAAAAATCTAGGAGGTGGAAACAGGAAGAAGACTAGGGGGCTGAGGATGTAGCTCAAGTGAAATGCTTCTCCGGTGTGCTCAGACCCTGGGTTCCATAGTGGAGAGCTAACTCTTCAGCCAATGAAGCTTGGGAATTTGAAGTGAACGTGAGTAGCAGTAAGGGCATTCAGAAGGAGAAAGGGCAGGAAAGGTTGCTGATGACCGGCGTCTTTTAAGAAAAATCTGAGGAGTAAACTTGATTTTTTAAAATTGTGTGTGTATGTACACACATGCACAACTATGAGCATATGCTCGTGTGTGTGTGTGTGTGTGTGTGTGTGTGTGTGTGTGTGTGTGTGTGTGTGTGTGTGTGTGTAGAGGGGGGTGGTCAGAAAGGCCAACTCTGGCGTAGGTTCTCTCCTTCCACCTGTACTTGGGTTCCAGGGATCAAACAAGTCCCCTCTATTAGCACTCTGGCCTCCACCTTCTACTAGAGGAGCCCCGGGCGTCCCTAGAGGTCACTGGTTCATCACTGCTTTTCCACCCCTAAAGGCAACGTCGTCTTCAGGCACTGTGAAGGTGGTGATCGTAGATTCTGTCACTGCAGTGGTCGCCCCACTTCTGGGAGGTCAGCAGAGGGAAGGTAAGGAGCAGGGGAACCTGGGGACACGGTGGGGACTTCACCTCCAGGCCCTGGCCTTGTGCCCTCTGCTGCCTCTCCTGTTTGCTCCTCCTCCAGGCCTGGCCTTGATGATGCAGCTGGCCCGAGAGCTCAAGATCCTGGCCCGGGACCTAGCTGTGGCAGTGGTGGTGAGAAGGCTTTTCCTATAAACATAATTTCTGGTCCTGGCTAGCTCTCTGTTTCTCTTAAATGTCATCTTGGAACTATAATAAACCTTAAAGAAAAGGGCAGAGCTCAGAGGTCAGCTTCCACAGGTCAAAGAAGTGTGTGTGTGTGTGTGTGTGTGTGTGTGTGTGTGTGTGTGTGTAGGTCTTCTGTTTGTTTGTTTGCTTGGTTGGCTTTTCAAGACAGGGTTTCTTTGCATAGCTTTGGCTGTCCTGGAACTTGTTCTATAGACCAGGCTGGCCTCGAACTGGCAGAGAGCCACCTGTGTCTGCCTCCTCTTGCTGGGATTAAAGGCAAGGGCCACCACCAGCTGGCTCTTGTCCTGTGTTTTTTTTTATAATTGATGTTGTTGTTATTTGTGTATGTATGTTCATGCACAGAAGAGGGCAGGCATGTGTGTGCCACGGCTCACGTGTGGAGGTCAAAGGACAACTTTTAGGAATTAGCTCTCTCCTTCCACCCTAGTTTTGAGTCTTATTTCTGCCACTTCACTTCTGTGTCTGCTGGTTCTCCTTGTCCCTGCCTCCCACTCTCTGTAGGAGGCCAGGCTGGGGTTACAGATGGCAAACCACTATCATTTTTTCACCTGGTACTAGGCATCCAGAGTTTCCAGGCTTGCTAAGGCCCGTATTTTCCAGCCCCATATTTTCTTTCTAAATTGTTGTGTATTGAGGTAAATCTAAAGAGTGAACTTTTTTCCTATGGAGATGTCCTGTCTCCTTACCCTGTCAAGTTCTCGGGCCCAGGAACATTGGTGGCTCACAGTGTAACTCTAGCTCCAGGGGAATCTGATACCATTGGCCTCTGCGGCATCAGCACTACCCACATGCACATAATTTTAAAAAATAAGCTGGGTGGTGCACACTTTTAATCTGGGAGGCAGAGACAGGTGGATGTGAGTTCGAGGCCAGCCTGGTCTACAGAGTGAGTTCTAGGACAGCCAGGACTACACAGAGGAACTCTGTATTGAAAAACAAACAAATAAATAAGAAGAGTTGGATAAGCTGTCAAAAACATTGACTGTTCTTCCAGAGGACCTGAGTTCAATGCCCAACACCAACAGGGCAGCTCACAACCATCTGTAACTCTGTCTCAGGAACTAACCCTCTTCTGGCCTCCATAGGTACAAGGCATGCATGTGGTACATAGACATTATTGCGACAAAATACCCATTAAAAACAAAAATAATAATAGTAAATCTTTATTTTTTTTTTTTTTAAATGCTAACTGTGAAGTTTACCTTTTGTGCCTTGTTTTGTTTTGAGGGGCTGGAAACATTTTATTCAGATATTGAATGGTAGGAAAGGGGCTGAAGAGATCCAGGAGATTTGATGTAATCAACAGTCGGATTTTCCAGGTCTCTTTTTTAATTGTTGTTTTAATTTACACTTAGTTTACATGCATTGGTGTGAAGGTGTCATATCCCCTGGAACTGGAGTGACAGATAATTGTGAGCTGTTGTGTAGGTGCTGGGAATTGAACCTGGGTCCTCTGGAAGAGCAGCCGGTGCTGAGGCATCTCTCCACACCCTCTGGGGCCCTTTTTGGATTTTTGAGACAAGGTTTCTCTGTTGCTTTGGAGCCTCCCCTGGAACTAACTGGCCTCCAACTCACAGAGATCAGTCTGTCTCTGCCTCCCGACTGCCGGGATTAAAGATACGTGCCACCAAGGCCCTGCTTGGTTTTGGTTTTTTTGAGACTTTTTTGAGGCTTTCTCTGGGTAGTCCTAGCTGTTCTGGTACTTGCTCTGTAAACCAGGCTGGCCTCTAACTCACAGAGATTCTCCAGCCTTGGGCTTCCAGGTGCTGGGATTAAAGGCGTGCCACCTAGCTATAAGAATACCAGTACCACCTAGCTATAAGAATAGAAATTTGTCTATAAATGTAAACATATATGCAAGAGAAAAAGATTTCACAGAGATAAGAGTATCAGCGTGGCTCCTTGAGTGTGGAGATTGATAACAACTTGAATCTTATATTTAGCTTTTTTTTTTTTATCTTTTTATGAAAAGTATGCAGACTTTTAAAAAAAAAATGCTTCCTGGGGGCTACAGAGATGGCTGCCCAGTTAGGAGCACTGACTGCTCTTCCAGAGGACCCAGGTTCAATTCCCAGCACCCACATGGCAGCTCACAACTGTCTCTAACTCCCAGATCTAACACCCTCATACAGACATACATGCAGGCAAAACACCAATGCAAATAAAATAAACTGTTTTTTTTAAAAAAGCTGCTCCCTAAGCAGGAAGAAAAAAAAATTAACAGCGAAGACCTGTCTGCATAAACCTATAGGAAGGAGAGTGTCGGGAGGGACAGGAAACAGCTCAGCAAGAACAGCGGTTTGTCTTCTACAAGAGCAGTGAGAGAATGGCTGCTGAGCCGTTCTCCAGCCCTCACAGCCAGCACTCATGCATAACTCTGTACATCATATTTCCTGCCTTTTTTGTTTAGAGACAGGGTCTTTCTACATAGCCTTTTGTAAACCAAGTTGCCCCCAGATTCACAGAGGTCCACCTGCTTCTGCCTCCTGAGTGCTGGGGGTTAGAGGTGTAATTATTGGCTCAGCTGTTACTTTTATGTGTTTGATATGGTGTCTCACTGGTCTGCTCAGGCTGGCTTCAAACTCCTAGATTGAAGTCCTCTTTCAACCTCCCGAGGGGCTGTGGCTACAGACACGCATCACCACACTCAACTGCATGTATTTTAAATGTCTAGATAGGTCATCGCCCAATTTTGAGGAAATAGTATACTAGTCTGTGCACCTGCAACCAGTGTGAAGGAATCTGTTTCCCTGCTCTTTTATTCAAGTGCAAGGTCCTGGACCTGCCTCTCTTGGCTTCTGGGCTTCTGGGTGTTTGTGGATACTTGGGTGCCAGTCTCTGGCATGGTCTGTAGGGAAAGAGCCACTGTCATCAGGAGGCTGTGGCTTTGGTGTCTCTGTGGCTGGGTTGCTTAAGACTAGTTCCAGAGTGGGGCTCCTTATCCAAACCTCCCTTTCCCCCCCACACACAGAGACACACTCCAGACACCAAGGGTTGAGTGCACTGGTCTCAGATGCCTGTGGCAGGCCCTAGCCTGGCACTGGCTCCGCTTTAGGAAAGAGTGTATACAGGTGCCCTATGGCTTTGTGTCAGGCCCAAAGCACTAAGACTTTGTGGAAAGCTGGGTGTCGTTCAGGAGCCCTGGGCTGTAGCTTTAGATTCAGCTATATGTTATAACATCTGGGAGAGTCAGAGACCTCAGATTTCTTGTGTGTACAGTGAAGCGGTAGGAACAGGTGTCCTCTGTACTACCATCATGGAACTATGTCCCTTTCTGCAGGTGACCAACCACCTGACCCGAGACAGGGATGGTAGGAGGTTCAAACCTGCTCTGGGACGTTCCTGGAGCTTTGTGCCCAGTACCCGGATTCTCCTGGATGTCGTCAAAGGGGCTGGAACATTAGGTAGAGGCCAACGCACGGTGTGTCTGACCAAGTCTCCCCGCCAGGTGAGCAGACCTGAGCTTGGACCCTGGAGAGGGTGGTTCCCATGTCCACTGCACCGTCATTGAAGGATTCTTTGATGCCAAAACCCTGAAACAAAAGCTGACCACTAAGATTACTTAATTCTATCTCCCCCTCTCTTCTCTCTCTCCTTCCAGCCAACAGGTTTGCAGGAGGTGATAGACATTGGGACACTGGGGACTAAGGAGCAGAGCCCAGAATTGCCTGCCAAACAGACATGACACTGTTGATTGGGAAAGGGACAGCTTCAAGGCCCTCACAGCATTCTTTCCCAGTCAGCTGCTGTCCACTGCCACATGGAGACCTGGCAGTGCAGACATCTCAGGTTTGTCAGAAGACAAGCTTCAGTTTCCTTAGCTTCACTGTGTGGGATCTCATGGAGCCACTGGCCCTGGGATGCTGCCGTGCGTGTGTGTGTGTGTGTGTGTGTGTGTGTGTGTGTGTGTGTGTGTGTGTGTGTGTGTGTGTGCATGTGTGTGTGTGTGGGGGGGAGGGAGTGGACATGGACCTAGAAGTCCATTGTAGTCTGTCATGTTCTCAAGTTTTCTTCCATTGTGTCCACTGTATGCTTCCAATGAAGGCTGAGGTCAACCTACCTTGGAACGTCAAACAGGGATTGGATGAATAGCTTCCTGGCCATGTGTGTCACCATCCCTCACACAGTAATTGAGCCAGGAAGCCTTTGTTCCACCTGCCCCCATTTATTTTGGCCTCTGTTTTCCCACCTGCAAGATGGGACTTCCTTTGTCTCTGAGTTACTCATAGAAACAACCTCGAAAGGTAAAGCTCTTTATGTATGCCCCACTCTTAAAAATATAGAAAGAGGAAGTACTCTGAGCCCTAGAGCCACCTGATTTCCCCCAAGAAGGTTGATTTTCAGATCCTGGGGCGGGACTCCCAGAGAATGAGAGTTTGTCCCTGCTTGCCGACTGGGTTTCACACACCTGCATACATCATCCTGAGAGGTGAGAACATGAGCTCGCTGCAGTCCCAGGGATATAATTTACCGGAGAGGGAGGATATGACCTGCTCTCAGTGAACCAGACACTTGTTTCATATGCATGGTGCCCTGTGGGGCTCTTCCTCAGTATAGAGTAACCAGAGGTGCTGAACCGTGGCCTAACCTATAAACAGACAGAGGAGAATTTGCACAGTAAATAGAAGCAGCTGGGAAAATTGATGCCGGCATAAATAATACATGGCAAATCTAGTCTTTTATACAGAAATTCATTGCTGGTGGCTCTAAGATGCAGTATAATTACACCTCTCGTCCTGCCAGCTGTACCACAGCCTCGCCGAGTCTCAGTGAATAAAATAACCCCCTGTCTGTTACCAACACTGTGGCCGTCCATCTGAGAGTCGTAACTCTGGCTGAGAGGGGAGGATGGTACCAGGGAGTGGAAAGTAAAAGGCAGAGTAAAGAAATGATCAGGATTGTTTATGAACCACATTTTTTATGGGAAGGTCACGCTTGGTTAGAAAGCCTGTTGTATAATTAGTTGTGTCTTAGCTTCAGGAAAGGGGGACCAGAGTTACAAGCTCTGTTATTTAGGGCCAATGAGATGGCTCAGCAGATAAAGGTGCTTGCCTCCAAGCCTGACAACCTGAGTTAAATACCTGGGTCCGACATGATGGAAAGAGAGAACCGACTCCTGCAAGTTGTCCTCTGACCTCCATACATGTGGTGACATATGTATGCTCCCTCATGCATGATAATAAAAATGTAATAAAAAAATATGCCAGGCATTGTGATACATGTATATAATCCCAGCACTTGAAAGGCAGAGGCAGGCGGATCTTTGTGAGTTCAAGGCCAGCCTGGTCTATCGAGCTAGGTCCAAGACAGGCTCCACAGCAATGCAGAGAAACCCTGTCTCGAAAAACCAAAAAACAAACAAACATCAGAAATTATGACCCTTATTTATGAGTGATGGGTAGAGCAGGATCAAAGTAAGCCTGAAGGGTGAAGAATGAGTGACAAGTGGCATAAGGGTGTCTGTGTGATGATAACATGGGTGAACCTAATCCATGACACTTTGTTCCATAGAAATCCATGGGAGACAATAGTCTGGTATCTGCACCGTGGCTGGTCAGTTGGGAGGTTCCTGCAACCCTAGTGAGAAGCAATACATTAAGACAGGAAAAGCAAATTCCTGCTACCCCTGGTGCTCTTTGGGCATCCTGGTCTCATAGCAGACATAACCAACTAGTCAAGGGCATGGGCATGCACTATCATGGAGCATTTGACAGTTTCTTAGTACAGCTTTGCAAGGAACTACTACTAGTTAGGAGGCACTGGTATTCAAGGAGGAGCCTGGTTGCCCACTCTGTCCTGTTTCTTGCAGTTGGTGATTTCAAGTGCTTCCTTCCTGACTGAAGACTCTAGAACAGTTCAGTATGAGAGGTCAATAAAGATCATTTAGCCTGTGCTGGGTGGTGGCACCCACCTTTAGTCCCAGCACTTGGGAGACAGAGGCAAATGGATTCAAACCTAGGGCTTTACATTTGCTAAGCAAAGGCTCCAGCACTAAGATGCACCTTAGCCCCCATCTGTCATTTTGTTAGAGAAATAGCCCAAAGCTCAAAGTAAAAATGTGACAATTCCAGTGGCAAATTAAAGGCTTCCTGTGTTCTTTTTTTTTTTTTGTTGTTCTTTCTACATTGTGGGAGCTTGTGGATAAGTGGACTTTAATGAATTTTAGAGTGTGGCCTAGGGATATACATCAGTGGTAGAGTGCTTGCCTAGCATGGGCAAGGCCCTAGATTTCATCCTCAGTACTAGAAAAAAATTAAGAGAGCGATATAGGATTGTTTCCCCCTTTGATTGAGATAGCCATTAGGGCCCTAAGTCTACTGTCTTTCTTTCACTTTCATACAAGGAGGCCATTGTATGCCTATTTGAAATTAGACAGAGTGTAGAATACCTACTGGGTGCTAGTGATTGATGGAAGTTGGAAGCTTTCTGAGACTGGCGGGATCAGAGTGGGGGTGGGAGTCTATGCATTATTGAAGCTGCTTTCCATAGCAAGTAACAAAATCCCACTTAGAGAGGCATCAATGATAAGGAAGGTTACTCACCCCTGATAATATGAAGCCCAGTTTGGTCGATGCAGTGGCCAAGTGTGGAGAAGCCGAGGGCCTCTCCATCTCTGTCCTCGATTCCCCGTGTTGGTTTTGTCTTCAAGCCTGTTGCCCTCATTAAACCTAACTGTACACTCTGAACATTGATCCAGACGTGACAATATCTAACGGGAAGGGTCGGGATCATCTTGTGTCCTTTGAAGAGCAGGGAAAACTTGAGCTTCCTCCTAATGCCTGCTGACCTACTCCATATTGGAATTGCCGGGTGCACTGTGTCTCATTCAGTAGGTGGAAAAGGATATGGTGCCTCAGTGGTAGGCTCAGACCAACCAAGAAACAGCTATGGAGTTGGGACTTGGGTTTAGCTCTATTGAGGTACCTGCTGTGGTACTACTAGAAATGGACTGTGGAATGGGAGGGGCATGGAGTTAGAGAGTAGGTGGCCCTATTGTGTCCAGAGGCGACTCTATCAAGGCTCGTGTGTGTGTGTGTGTGTGTGTGGTGTGTGTGTGTGTGTGTGTGTGTGTGTGTGTGTGCGTGTGTGTGTGTGTGTGCGCGCGCGCACAGGACTCAACGGTTGTCTTAAAACAAGCTGAGTGACACTGGCAATCACTTCCTCCTACAGTCTAAATGGAGCTCATTGGGGTTTTAGGACATGTATCTATTAAGCTACAGCATGGGAACCTAAACTTGAATCCATTTTATGCCAGGCTTTCTTTTTTCAACCTCATGCTGCCTTCAGCTGTAAATATGTAAGTATTTTAACAACATCTTCATGTTTTGCCCCAACAGCTGAGGCTGAACATCTCAACCCCTTTTGAGCTGAGCTCACCATAAACAGATCCACTTTATCAGCTTTCTCTGATTTCCCCCAGGGAAGAGGGAATGACAAACACTCCAGAGAAGGCAGATAGCGAGTGTGTACAAGAGAACTGAAGGGTTATAGGGGAGAAAGCTGAATGAAAAGCAGCAGGCACTGAGCATGCCTGAGATGGGAGCCACCAGGAGATAAGGGATTTAGATGCACACATAGCCTGCCAGGCTTTCACTGACTTCTGGCCTGGATGTGTCTGGGTAGAGTTTCAGTTGTCCAGTTCTCTATGTCGGTGATGAATACAGCTGAAATTAGAATGAGGTATATTATTCCATATAAATATATGTATATATCTACACACATTGTGATGGTTTGAATAAGAATGGCCCCCATAGGCTCGCTCATATATTTAAATGCTTAGTTATTAGGGAGAGATACGACTTGAGAAGGATTAGGAGCTGTGACCTTGTTGGGGCAGGTGTAGCCTTGTTGAAGGAAGTGTGTCACTGGGGTGGGCTTTGAAGTTTCAAAAGCCCATGCCAGGCCCAGAATTTCTTCTGCTGCTCTGTGGGTCCAGGCGTAGATCTCTCAGCTACTTCTTTAGCACCATGTCTGACTGTGCGCTGCCATGCTCCCCACCGCCATTATGATGATGGATTAAATAAACCTCTGAAACTGTAAGCAAGCCCACAGATAAATGTTTTCTTTCATAAGAGTTGTTTTAGGCCAGGTGTCAGTGGCGCACACCTTTAATCCCAGCACTTGGGAGGCAGAGGCAGGCAGATCTCTGTGAGTTCGAGGACAGTCTGGTTGAGAGTTCCAGGACAGCTAGAGCTGTTTCACAAAGAAACCTTGTCTTAAAAAACAAAAACAAAAAAAAGCAAAAGCAAAAAAGCCCAAAAGAGTTACTTTGATCATAGTGTCTCTTTATAGCAATAGAAAAATGGCCAAGACATACATACATACATACATACATACATACAATTTTTAATTTTTTTGAGGAAGGCTGTGTGACCCTGTGAGACCTTGAACCATCAATCCTCATGTTTTAGCCTCCAGAGTGTTGGGATTATATGTCTGTGTCAACTCAACAAGCTGCTTTTGTTTATTGTTGGTTGGTTGGTTTGATTGATTTAGTTTTTAAAAGATTTATTTATTTTATGTATATAAATGTTTTGCCTACCTGTGAATATGTGTACCATGTGTGTTCCTGGTGCCTATGATAGTCAGAAGAAGGTGCTGTATCCCCTAGAACTGGAGTTACAGATAGTTGTGAGTCACCATGTCGACCTGGAAACTGAACCCAGGTCTTCTGCAGGAGCAGCAAATGCTCTTAACTACTGAGCCATGTCTCCAGTACCTTGTGTTTGAAATGTTCTTTTACACTGTGTGAAAATGTGTCACTGTGATTGGTTTAATAAAGAGCTGAATGGCCAATAGCTAAGCAGGAGGTATAGATAAATCTTCTGAACAGAGAGAGCATTGGGAAGAAGAAAGGTGGGGTCACCAGCCAGACATTGAAGAAGGAGGGTGGGCATTACAAGCCACATATAATAAGTTAGTTTCCATGCCTTTTTTGGGGGTGGGGGAGCTGGTGGCCCTAAGAAAAATCCATCTATACCCTTGTCTTTTGTTTTGTTTTGTGGTTTTTTTTGTTTTGTTTTGGAGACAGGGTTTCTCTGTATTGTTTTGGAGCCTGTCCTGGAACTAGCTCTGTAGACCAACTGGCCTTGAACTCACAGAGATCCACCTACCTTTGCCTCCTGAGTGCTGGGTCTACAGGCGTGGGCCACCAATGATTGGCTATACACTTGTTTTTAATGAGAACAAGGTATATTATCAGCCAGGGATAGTTTAGTACTAGCGTTCTGCCTGGAATGTCTAAAGTCCTGGTTTTGATTGCCAGTACACCAGCTTTGCACAAGAGACAAACATTCACCATTAATACTTTTCTCCTTTCCTCCCTCTCTCTCTAAAGGAATGAGATTTTGACATCTCAACTAACTGGTTTCAGCTCTTTGCTTGCTATCTGACACTAGAGGAAGAACTTGGCTCCTTTAAGCCTTAGTTTTACCTACTGTGTAATGAGAAAAAGTAATGCTTGCTCCATAGACCTCTTGTAGGGTTATTTAGCTTCCCAAGCTTCCCAAATGCCTTATGGTAAGTACTGAGTGCCTTTCCAGGTGTACAGTAGAGCCCCAGTCTTACCTCATCTGGAGGTTCATGATGCCTGGGAGATGCTGGTCAGGACCTTCTGTCCAGACAGGATGAGCTCCGTGATAGTGTGACTAATGCAGTCACACTGGACTATTGGTTTAAAAGAATGGAATGTTGGATTTTGACCAAGTATCCATGCAGTGCTTACAGTTTATGTAGCCAGTTGTCTTAGGTTTTTTTTTTTTTTTTTTTTCTGTGAAGAAACACATAACCACAGCTACTCTTATAAAGGAAAACATTTGTTTGGGGTAGCTTGCTTACAGTTCAGAGGTTTAGATTTAGTTCATTATGGCCGTGGGGTGGGGGGAAGCAAGGCAGCATGTAGACAGACAGTGCTAGAGCAGGAGCTAGGAATTCTTATGTCTTGACTCAAGGCAACAGGAAGTGGTCAGCTTGAGCATAGGAGACTTCAAAGCCCACCACATAGTGACATCCTTTCTTCAACAAGGCCACACCTCCCATTAGTGCCACTCCCTTTGGAGGCCATTTGTCTTTTAAACCACTGCATTCCACTCACTGCCCCCAAAGGCTTGTAATAATATTATAATGCAAAAATGCATCAGTCCAACTTCAAAAGTCCCCATAGTCTATAATAGTCTCAAACTTATTTAAAAGTCTTAAGTTCAAGTCTCTTCTGAGATTCATGCAATCCCTTTACTGTAATCCCCTGTAAAATAAAAATTAAAAAGTAGATCACATACTTCCAACATATAATGGCATAGGATGTACATTATCATTTCAAAACATTGGAAGGGAGCATAATGAAATACTGGACGAAAGCAAGATTGAATACTAGTTGGGCAGACTCCAAACTCTGTATCTCCATGTCTGATATCAAAGCACTCTTCAGATCTCCAACTCCTCTCAGCTTTGTTGATTCCAACACACTTTGTTCTCTTGGGCTGTTTCCAGTTCCTGTTAGCAGCTCTACAGGTATTCCATGGTTCTGGCATCTCCAACATCTTGAGTCTCCAAGGCAATCCAAGCTCAACTTCACAGCTTCATAAAATGGCCTTTCTAGGCCTTCATTTGCAGACTTCCCTGACACATGCCTGGCCTCAGCAGCTTTCCTAGTTGCAGAGGCAAATTCTGTAGCCCCTTTCTTCTATCCATAACTCCAGAATGATGTGGTGGTCAAAGCTGCCAAGTTCTGCTGTTTACTGGGGCTGGAACATGGCCTCTTGGTGTTGGTGGTTTCCTTCACTGCTTAAGCTTGGCTGTCCTGAAACTGGATCTGTAGGCCAGACAAGCCTTGAACTCAGTGATCTTTCGATTATATCTTCATTACAGATAGAAACAGTTACTTTCTGTTTTGATAGTTACCTTCACTGCCTAAGCTTCGATATTCTGGAACTTGCTCTGTAGTCCAGACTGCCCTCAAACTCAAGAGATCCACCTGATTCTGCCTCCCAAGTGCTGGCATTAAAAGTATGCACCACCACACCCAGCTCTAAACTTTTCTTAACTCCTTTTCACAAATTGGAAGTTTAGCTGGGTGGGAACTTGCCCTGAGGTCACCACTTCCTTATTCCATTCCTTAATCTGTTTATCTCCTTGAACACAGGATTTAACTCCGTTCCACTTCCTAGTGCTACTTTCCCCTCAAATTTTACATTTTGTAATTTACCCAGCTCAGCTTGCTCCTTTACATTATAAATCTTTACATTAGAGTTACCACTAATAACCTCACAACAGCGTCTGTCCTAGGCTATTTTGAGATTTTTCTGTGCCAATGGTATTAATCCAAAACTATTCACTTTAGCCTCAGTCAGACTATTCGGGCAAGGGCAAAAGGCAGCCACATTCTTCACCAAAATATCGTAAGGATGATCTCTAGGCAACATATTAATATTCTTCTCTGAAACCTCTTGAGCCAGACCCCACAGTTCAAATAACTCTTAGCACCACACCACTCTCATGCTTCTACTTGTATGGCCCATTAAGCAGTGCCAAAAGCATTCTACTGCTTTCCTAACCCAAACTCCCAAAGTCCATATTATTCCCATCAAAAACAAAAACAAAAACAAAAAACCATGGTCTTGCCTATCACAACAATCCCCAGTCACTGGTACCAACTTCTGTCTTAGTGTTTTTATTGCTGTAAAGAAATGTCATGACCTCAGTAACTCTTGTAAAGGAAAACATTTAATTGTGGCGGCTTGCTTACAGTTCAGAGGTTTAGTTCATTATTGTCATGGCGGGAAGCAAGGCAGCATGCAGGCAGACATTGTGGTAGAGAAGGAGTTGAGGGTTTTCCCACCTTAACTCACAGACAACAGGAAGTGGTCTGTCTCACTGAGATTGCTTGAGCATAGGAGACTTCAAAGCCACTCTCATTAGTACCGTTTCAAACCACCTCACCAGTCTTGGGATGGCTACAGCTCTTGTACTCACACTGCTTTGGGGGACACAGCTGACTTTTTAGGGAATAACTCTATAATGAATACCTTACATTTTATAGAGGTCCCCCCTCCCTTGGATTTTTTTGTTTTGTTTTTTCTGAGACAAGGTTTCTCTGTGTAGCCCTGGCTGTCCTGGAACTCACTCTGTAGACCAGGCTGGCTTTGAACTCACAGAGATCCACCTGCCTCTGCCTCCTGAGTGCTGGGATTAGAGGTGTTTGCCACCACTGCCCTGCCGTGTGTGTGTGTGTGTGTGTGTGTGTGTGTGTGTGTGTGTGTGTGTGTGTGATACATATATATATATACATATGTATATATATGTGTGTGTGTATACATACATACATACATACATACATACATACATACATACATACAGTTTTGTTTTTTTGGAGACAGGGTTTCTTTGTGTGGAGCCCAGGCTGTCCTGGAACTAGCTCTTGTAGATCAGGCTGGCCTTGAACTCACAGAGATCTGTCTGCCTCTGCCTCCTAAGATGTTGGAATGGCCTGTGACTGATGAAGTGGGATGGTGGCTTAGGACTTTGGAATCAAGGAAAGATCTAGGTCCAATACCCTACTGTGCTCTTTCTGGCAGAGTCCTTCGACAAGATAATGTGTTTGTTTTACTGGTAGAAATCTGTATTGTACAGAGTTACATTTTCCTTATTAGTAAACTGTGCATCTTAGGGGAGTTAAGCGGAAGATTTATGGAAAGTGCCTTTCACACAGAGCCGGGGCACACAGTAGGTGCTCAATCACAATTAGTTCTTCTGGTGCCTGCAGGGAGTAATGGCAATCAGGGCACTAGGACTCAGAAGCCTGCCTTCCTGCTACTAATAAAAGAAATAATGTGATTTATTTTTTCAGTACTGTTTGGGGAAAGGCATGTGCTTCATAAATATGTATTGGGAAGTACTTAGCAAATGAGTAGAAATAATAAAAATATGTCAAAGTAAACAGCTCCTATAAATATGTCACTTGGTAGACAAATTAGTGTTTTATTACTACTAAATACTATTGCTCGCCGAAAAGGATTTCAGATTACTTGCACAATGGGTACATTATTGAATGCCTCTGTGGAAGGGCACGATAAAGATGAAAAATAGTGATGGTGATAACGCCGAAGGTGGAAAAAAGGAGGGGTGTGGGTAAATGCAGCTCCGAGGCCTCGCTCCAGTGATCTGCTCATTATTTAGTAGCACTCTGGTGATTTAGCCATAATATGGACCAGAGGGCCCCGAGAGAAGGATTTCTGTGGGATGCCATGAATCCAGCCCTTAATTATTGAGTCCAATTAAGGCAGTAAGTGCACTCCCTTTCAGAACTGGCACTCTGCTTGTGAGCTAAGTTAACAAATAATCCCAGGTCTGGGTCTCATCTCACCTGTGTTCTGGACTTATTGCATGTCTGTGCCTATAATTCACATCCAGAGAAGGGCAAAGTGGTGGGGTGTGTGAGCCCCTAACAAGGCTTACAGGCCTGTTTCAGAGACATGAGAGGATGAGCCATGATGGTACATCAAAGGAACAGGAAGTAGAGACAGAAGGAGACCGTAGACACCTTTGTGGAAGAAAAAGCTCCAAGAGAAACAGAACGGGGGGGGGGGGGGGCTTCCACAAAGTGAAGCTGCAGAAATAGGCAAGAGGAAGGTGTGGACATTCAGTTCAGTTTCAGGGGGCCCACAGAAGGGGGAGCTCCCGGTGCACTCCAGGTTGGAGAAAAAAAGAAAGGTTTCACATCCAGCTCTGCTTTTCTCTGTGTGGAAGTGGGAAAATTACTTAAAATGTAGAGCCTGGTTGATAACAAGCAAATAACAGTATGGAGCTTGCTGGGCTCTTTTGAGAAATGGAAATAGTAATGACATTTGTAAAGTGACAGCCTGATATAAATAATATTTTAGCTCCCATTCCATTCTGATAGTCGTGATTTTGCAATGCAAGGGGTAGAGAGCATTTCTGTGGTAGAGCACTTACTTACCTGGTATATACAAAAATCCCAAGCACCAAAATATTGACTGAGAAAAAAAAAAAAAAAAAAAAAGCCAAATTGCTCAGGAAAACCCTGACAAGTCTGTGATCTGAACCTGAAGCATAAGAAAATGATGTCAATGATGTCACTAGACACCGGGCAGTAGAATTAGCATTTATATGACTTCCATGACTAGGCATCTTCTTAGCTCACTGGCTAATGATTCCCTATGCCAACCTGGTGTTTCATGTTTTACTAAGGCCTTTGTGCATCAGCTCATTTAATCTGCAGGGCAGACCTGCTTTTCTGGGATGGGAAGAGTTCAGAAAGGTTAAGTACCTGCCAATGATGGGTGGTCGTTAGCAGTCATAGTCATTGTACTGCAACCTTTCTCAGCCTTCCTAACGTGAATGTAGCTAATCCTAGTAGGAACGCAAAGGTTATGCTGCTTCACAGACTTGCCTACTATCTCCAAGTGAGATAATACATTGGGTGAACTGGAAAACTGTCGGGTGCAATGAAACATGAAATCAAGGGTTCAACATTCAAACCCTAGTATAAAGCAAGTTGATAAGTCCCGAGTCACCATGCACGGGACTGACTCAGCCAAAACTCGAACTCTGGGACACCCCCTCCCCCTCCTCCCCCCCGCAGCCAGTCTTCGGTCCTCGGCCCTGCAGTCCGAGCCCGGATTCCGCCAGAGGGCGCTCGCGGAAGCTGCGCTCTAGATCGCCGCGCGCTCGATTCCTCTCTATGGTGGCGCGGGCGCGGCGGAGCGGGGCGCGCTCCCGCGGGGGCGGGGCCGCACGCGGGGAGGGCGGGGCCGCACGCAGACGGGCGGGGCCCACGCCGAGCCGCGGGAGACTGGGGCGGTGGGGGTGGACTTCCTGGGGCCGCCCGTGAGGATGTGGTGCGCGCACCCGGGTGCCCCTCAGCCCGGGAGTTGCGGCGGCGGTGACCGACCCCGCAGCTCCGCTTCCTAAGCGGCCGCGGTCGAGAGCCGGCCTCTGTCCTCCCAGGTGCGGCCGGGCAGCGTCCGCGGCAGGTGAGGAGGCGGTGGCCGCGGCGGATCGGGCCGGAGGACAGGGTGCTCCAGGCTGTGTGCTCTCGGGGGTGTGGGGCTCCAGCTGCGCTCCGGGAGTGGGACAGCCACTTGGCCTCAGGAAGTCTCCGCTGCCAGGTCACCCCACACCTGTCCCATTGAAAGTGCCGCAAAGCATTTCGCCTGTGTGCGCCGCAACCCCGGACGTGTGTCCTCAACTTGTGCCTAAGTGTCGTAAGAGCCCTGCGGGTCCTGCTGGCTCCCGGGGGGGAAGGATGCATTTCTGTAGGACAGAGAAAACTGAGGCAGAGGAGCTTCGGCGGCACTGGCTCCCCGCCTACGGGACGACCCTGGAAATTTGGAGTTTGGAGGTTAGATTGGAAGTTGGGGATTGCTGCTCTCCCCTCCTCTCTGCCAGGGGCTGCTGTCTGCCTCTTCGGAGTCGACCTCTGTTGCCGAGGTGTGTGAGGTCGCCACTGTGTGGCTCTGGCCAGACTCCGGGAAGTGGGGCCCCTCTCCAGCCGGCTGCCCAGGAGACATTTGACCCGGCATGGGGAAGTCTGGGTAGACCAGAGGAGCCGGCAGCTTTTCCTGGCATCTGTCTGCTCAGAGCTTGGTTGGAGACTGACAGAAACGACGAAACAACAGCTTGATTTCTCCTTTTTGTTAGGCTGTCATTTGGGAGGGGGGGGCGGAGTGAGGAGGTGCTGGTTGTGTAATCAAGGAAGAGTACCACTTTCCTCGCTGTCCACCACGGAGGAAGATTATTTTTAACTTGGAAATGGGACTTTACCCACAACTCTTACTCTGTACCCTGGTTAAAGGCCATGAACAAACACCCCGGGTGCATGTGGCCTCCTAAGAAAGCAGTAAATTCCTTATGCATGTTTTGGCTGGTGGTTTGGAGAACTAAGAGACTTCCTTGTCCCCCTTTTTGAGAGCCTTTTGGTTGCTCTCGCCGTAACAGTTCATGTACAGAAATGTGGCAAGGCTGTTCGAGTATTATGGCATTTTTCTAGGAATGGGAGGGGACTTGGTCCTGGGCCGAGTTTGTAGAGTTCTAGGACTGAAGTTGGCAATGATATTTCCTTTCTGGCAACTTATTTATCATCCCCTCCTTCCCTCCCCCACATTCTGTCACATTCAAAGAAATAGATGGTGACAAATGACTTCTGAAACTTTTTGCATATTTGCTAAGCCTGGATTCCAGAGTACATTTCAAAAGTGGTGGCTTATTTATTTACAGGGGTTTTTTTGTTGTTGTTGTTTTTATTTTTTTGTTTTATTGGGACATAGTTTCTTTGTTTCCTTGGCTGTCCTGGAACTCACAGAGATTCACTTGCCTCTGCCTTCCAAGGGCTGGGAGTTAACGGCATTAACACCCCCTGTACCCCACTTTCACCCCCCACCCTCCACCCCCGCCGCTGTTTACAGGTAGTCTTGCCTTTGAGAACCAGTGGGTATTGTAGAGGACAATAGCAGATATTAGACAGACCTGATATGGCAGGTCTAACTAATAACTTGATGGCGTTCAAAGATCACCATGTAATAGGGGACACACACTCACTTCCGTGTTTTTTAGTTGTAAGGTCCATTAAAACTTCTCATATTGATCAGCTGTTATCCTGACTGTTTACATTGGGATCTGGGGTTATAAATCCATCCACTAAATTGACCAATTTAACCAACTGCTAAGATAATAACAAAAATGAGAAAGCCGTTCTCAGAAAGCTTAACTGTTTTCAAACTCTATTCACCAAGCCAGTTTATCTAAGTATTTAGTACCATGCCTCTTATAAGGGATTTTCATTGACTAGTTTAACAGATTGCAACATTAACAAAAAGATGGCTTCTTCTCCAAGTATCTGAGCCGTGCGAAGTTTAATGCAGCCACACCTGCCTCGGTGGGTGTGTACCTGCTACTTACCCACACCATCCACATAAACGCCTGGAATGTTGGGGAGGGAGCTAAGTACACTGGTTTTTGTTCGTATTGTAGAGTCTTTAATATGGCAGCTGTCATTTTAATGACAGATGAGGGACTTTGACACCAAACTTGTGTTTCTAGTTCATTTATGTTTGGGAAGGAAAGAGAAAGATTAATTACTGCACCTTGGAGTCTCTACAATCTAGAGTTGGAGTCTTATTTAGAGTTGGCTGAGGACCCGGATGGTTCAGATTGCTGCTAGTGAAATCTCAAGGGAGGGACTGCTTAATTGTCTTTTGTTTTTGGAGTTGATGACTTATTTGGTGATGGTTGCTGGTTATTAGCACTGTGGGGGTGGGGTAGTGGTGTTAAGGTTAAGGGGTGGGACTGAGGGCCTTGCACATGGTAAACATGCTACACCAAGGAACTACACAACCCATGACTCCTTGGTTATCTTTGTTTGATTACTGATAATTACCTGGCATCTACTTAAGAAAGAATGAGTTTGATAATTATAAGGGTGATCTTTTCATATGCAGACTCCCATTCTATTTTTCTTTTTTCAAGACAGGGTTTCTCTGGCTTTGGAAGCTGTCCTGGAACTTGCTCTGTAGACCAGGCTGGCCTTGAACTCACAGAGATCCACCTACCACTGCCAGGCCTCAGACTCCCATTCTTTCATGGGGAAATGCTCAGGTTACTTTCTTGTTTTGTGATTTTATATTAGACATGGAATTTTAAAATCCTAAAACCAATTGAGCTCTCAGGCTCACATAAAGGTCATCTCAGATAAGGTAGTAATTGGCCTCTTGTGTTTATTTTCCTTAGCCAGCCCTGTCCCTAGGACTTGACAGTTGCTGGACTCCGGACAGTTTGTCACAACTAATTCTGTTAAGCTGATCTTACTCTAAACCCGTTATCTTTTCTCTTCCCTAAGATGGCTGTGACGTTCCTCCTTTGCTTTTACTCGGGCTGAATAGTCCACTTTTATGGGGTCTGTTTACATCTGAAGTGGAGCTAAGCAGCTGATGAAGAGTCCTACATGTTTTAGAAACATTTCCCCTTTACAAAGCAAGTATAAAATCTGCAATTCTTCTGGGAGAAACTCAGCTCTTGAATCCCATAGTAAAACAAAAGCTGGTTCTTCCAGCTTTCGGCCTTTAGGAAATCTGTGTCAAAGTTTCCTTACTCTGTGGTTTTGCCAGTGCCCTGACTAGTCAGTAGTGGTGAGTGTTGACCCAGTCAGTGGTACTGGGAAGCCCTGAAGTCTGCCGAGCCATCAAAGGAAGGTCAGATTATATTCAGTGTGCTTTCAGCCTTGTTTTATTGTATGAGTTTCCAGAAGTGAGCCACTCCTTGAGAGGTGGTTCAGTTTGTAACCCAGGCTTTCTTAAAAGATGCTGATCTCAGGGCCCCACCTTCTGGAGGTTTTGATTCGTTGGAAGATGACCTACATTTTGAAACCACATGATTGTCAAAAAGCTCTCCAACTGTGCAGCCTAGTTTGGGAACCATTGTTGTATGCACTGATAGGAATATGTGTGTGTGTGTGTGTGTGTGTGTGTGTGTGTGCGTAGAATAAAAACATAACACCGGTACATCAAGTTCTATGGGACTTTGAAAATTGGGGTTCACTTCTTTGCTTTTTTTTACTGCCACCCCTCCCCTCCCACGGTCTCTCTGTGTAGCCCTGGCTGTCCAGGAACTTGCTGTGTAGACCAGGCTGGCCTAAAACTCAGAGATCCGTCTGCCTTTGCCTCCTGGGATCAAAGGTGTTTGCCACCACACATCTGGCTTAACATTTTAAAAATTGAAGTGGGATGCACTGAGTTCTTTCTAAACTGGCAGTCTCTCTGATTACATGGTGATATTTTCCAGGATGTTTGGTTTGCTAGAATAGCCCATCTCCTAGTTGTGACAGATAAACAAAAAGCTTGTATGACTTTTATATTCATTGAATTACAGCAAGGCCCCTCTCCTGTATTATCTACTGGGAGTCATGAGGGAGGGTTTTTGGTGAAAGTACCTTTCTTTATCCCCTGAGTAGACAAATGAATGATAATGTGGAAACAGCTGGAGGTTTGAATAGGTAGTGGAATGTAGTTATGATCAGTGTGGGATGGGAGAGATGCCTGGGGATTTTTGGGTAAGATTTTAAAATAAAACCAACATGCTTGTTATTGTCTCTTGTGGCTGAAATTAATGGATGCTTAATAAAGTGTCAAAAAGTTTTAGTCACAGGTTCTTTGCTGAGTTCATGGAAAGAAAAGTTGCTCAAGTCTGGAAGGATCTGAGTTAAAACAGAATTGGGCACTAGATATATTAAGGAAGTAGATTCGGGTTTAAGAAATGGACTAACATGGTTTTGAAACACAGCTTTTCACTTCATGGCTGCATGAGTTTAGGTATATTCCTGAACCTCTGTGAGCTTTATTTTCTTAATCTACAAAATGAAAATATCTGGTAGGAGTGTTCTGTGGATTAAGACGTGGAAAATATGTATTTGCATATGAAGATTAAAAGATAGAGGCTTTTATTTTTTTTGCTGTTTGTATATTGAAGCAGCTCATTTAAGTCTCCCTTTAGTTATATCTCATCGGATTAGTCTACCTTTTTTTTTTCAAATTTATTTAACTTTATGTACATTGGTGTGAAGGTGTCAGTCAGGTCCCTTGGAACTAGAGTCATAGACAGTTATGAGCTTCCACATGGTTGCTGGGAATTGAACTCGGTACCTCTGAAAGAGCAATCAGTGCTGTTAACCTCTGAGCCATCTCTCCAGCCCCTAGTCTTCCTTTTTAAAATATATCTTTTTGTATATATTTTTTGTTTCTGTTTTTGCCACTACAGTAACTAGTTGGTAGTAGTGAGTGTTGACCCAGTGAGATTGGGTGACCCTGAAGTCTGCTGAGTCATCAAAGGAAAGTCACATTATATCCAGTGTCGATTTCCACCTTATAGTGTGTTTATTGTAAGAAGGTCCTAGAAAGCAGCCATTCCTTGAAAATACATTGTCTTCCATTTCAGTTTTTAAAATGTTAAGAAAACAGAGAAGTGAACCCCAAAGTTCCATAGGACTTGATGTATAGATGATAAAATTGTTTTATTGCACGTACTTATAGGTTTATGTCATAAATATGTATGTTTATATCAGTGTAATACAACAGTGTTTCCCATACTAGGCTGTGTGCCAGAAGCATTTGGAGAGCCTTTGGGTTTTAAACAGATGTTTTCAAAGTATGGGTCATAAAGTTTTGCTGCATAGACCAGGATGGCTTTTGTTGTTTTCTTTGAGAAAGTCACTGTAGCCCTTGGCCCGGCCTAGAATTTGCTGTGTCTCCTTGGTGCTGAGATTAAAGGTATGTACCACCACACCTTGCCTGGCCTCTGCTTTGGCTTTTCTCGGAAATGCTGGGATTATACCATGCTTGGCTTTACAATAACATATTTGTGTGTGTGTGTGTGTGTGTGTGTGTGTGTGTGTGTGTGTGTGTGTGTAGAGAGAGAGTGACAGAGACAGACACAGCTCATTGTATAACCCAGGCCGTCCTAGAATTAATTCAGTTCTTGTGCCTCTGCATCCTATGGAGTTCCTGGATTACCTGCAGCGTCAGCCTAAGGCCTCAAGCATGCTCGACAAGTGCTGTTCCACTGAGCTTCATCTCTAACCCTCTTGTTACTTATTTATAGATACATTTTAGATATTTTATTTATGTGATGAATGTTTTACCTGTATGGCGATGCCCATGGAGGTCAGAAGAAGGTGTGGGATCACCCGGAGCTGGAATTACAGATGGTTGTAAGTCACCTGTGGGTGCTGGGAACCAAACTTGGGTCCTCTATAAGAGTAACAAGGGCTTTTAACTGCTGAGCTGCCATCAGCATGTCATTGTGCTTGCTAGTCCTGTGTCAGCTTAACGTTAACTAAAGTCATCTGGGAGGAACCGAGCCTCAGTTGAGAAAATGTTTCTGTAAGATTGGAGCATAGGCAAACCTGTAGGGCATTTTCTTGACTAGTGGTTCATGGTGTGGAGCCCAGTCCTTTGTGAATAGGCTACTCCTGGCTTGGTGGTCCTGGGTTTTATAAAAAGCTGTCTGAGCAAGCCATGAGGTGCAAGGCAGTAAGCAGCACCCCTCCATGGCCTCTGCTTCAGTTCCTGCCTCCAGGTTCCTGCCATGCTTGAGTTCCTGTCCTCACTGCTTTTGATGATGAACTGTTAAGTGGAAATGTGAGAGAAACAAACCCTTCCCTCCCCAAGTTGCTTCTGGTTATGGCTTTCCTCACGGCAAAAGTAACCCTGAGACAGTAATCAACATCAGTTTGAGATAATTGTCCTGGCTGGCTTTGAACTTGACATCCTCTTGCCTCAGCCTCTCCGGGTGCATCATCATGCCTAGCTAAGATGTCTGTTGAAACCCAGCCTGCCTCTTAATGTCTTTCTAGGAATGAAACTGTACAGAGGAGCAGGGACTAAAGAACCAGAGAACAGCCGGGTGGTGGTGCACATCTTTAATCCCAGCACTTGGAGGCTGTCTGTGAGTTCAAGGCCAGCCTGGTCTATAGAGCTAGTTCTAGGACAGACAGCCAAGGCTACACAGAGAAACCCTGTCTTGAAAAACAAACAAACAACAACCCATAAAAACTGCAGCGTTTGGGTGGGAAAAGTGAAACCACAGTACAATTAGCAATGCTTTAATTTTTTTTTTTTTTTCTTTCGGAAATAGCCGAGTGTTGGCATGTGCCCAGAATTACTACCTGCAGTAATAAATTAATAACATTATCCAAATTCTGCTTGGTATATTTGGACAGTAGCCCAGAAACTCAAATTAGGCTAGCAGGCTTTGAGGGTGGCCCTGTTCAGTAGTGCCTGGCATTGGTTCATTCCCATGTTTCCCTTTCTCTGGGTCTTTGTCCTTTCCCTCTCTGGTCTTCCTTCTTCCATGCTGCCCTTCCTTTCAACTTTGCTATTCATGCAGTGATGATTACAGGCTGGGCTCCTGGCACTGGAGACAGAAAGAGGTTGCTGGTTTGCTAACACCTGTCTCCCAGCTAAATGAATAGGCTCTTTTGTGGGTAGGGTGTTAAAGAAGCTGATTAGTACAATGCTGGCTCCAAGGGCTTACTAATGACACAGCATATGGAAATCATGGGGTTATTTAGAACCATTGTAGACTCTTCTCCCCCTTTTACACTACATTTTTATTTTTTATATTGGATTATCAGCCGAATTTTTGCATGTGACCTATGAATCTGTTCACTGCCTGAACAGACTAATTTCTGTCATATTGACTGGGAATCATTTATATTCTGTAGAAGTCCCTACCCTTAAGGGCCTTTGTATTGTTCAGTAGATGTCTAGTGTGTAATACAATTAAAGTTTTGTTCATTGAGTGCTGACATAATTAGTTTAATTTCTGCTCCTTTATACATTCCTTTTGGCAACTGGAAAATTAAAATACTAGATGTTGCATAAAACTGCTATTTTTGAGGGTGATTTTACTGTCACTTGAATGGACTTAGGCCCCAGGGTACATTTTTTAAGATGTCTTATTCAACTTGCCTGTAATAGTCTCCTCTGTATAGAATTAATGTATTAAGACACATAATTGGCTATTTAAGCATTCAGCAGAGACAGTGTTTGGCCTTTTACCCCGTGATTATATTTCTTTCCTACATCTCTTTTGAGGAAATGTGTGTAATTTTTGGAAACTCTTAAGTATATCACAGTTACATGAGCACAGGACTGTCATACGGCCCGGAGACGGGACTGGTTCTCTCTGATAAGCCGTCGTATTTAATTCTCTCCCCGAAGGGTCTGTTCCTTTTAGATCATAGCACTTGTAAAGTTGATGGGGAAGTGGGAAGGCTGTGAAGCCCAGGAAATCCTTTCATAATTTTCCTGTATGTTTCACAGAAATGGCTTTGACTGTTCTGCAGCTGAACTTGTACTCAAGGAGGCTTTACATTTAATTATTCTAATCCTCACTTAATTTCCTACCGGGTTCATAGGGGGAGTCTCACCAGGCTGCTATCTTGGCTATGACTTACATGGGTTTTATCTTTGCTAAGGCGCTAACCTTCGCTAACCTTTATTTACTTATTTATTTGAAATGAAAAGTGACCTTGGTCTGGTAGTTTCTCCATTGTCCTCCTATATAAAGGTGACAGCACGATTTTCCTGCTGTCTCAGCACAGTGGGATTTTGGGAGGGGGTGGGGGTGGAGACTAGGCTTTATGATGCCGCCAGGCTGGTCTCCACCTTGTGGGTTCAGGTGACTCCCTCCCCGAAGCCTGAGTAGCTGTGAAGTTTGATCTTCACTGGATGAGTGTTACCTGACTTGGTCGAGCTGGCTTCTGACTTCTGTTGTCTTCTGGCCTAACTAACATTCACACCATGGCAAGGGAAGACGAGTCCTCCATTGCCTCTGGGATGTGGAGGTCTAGTTGCTCCTACCACTCAGAACCTGGTTTCCTCCAAGAGGAGGGGAGTCACCTCGTTTGCTTGAGCATTGTAACTGCCTGGCTCCTTCCTAACTAATGGCTGCCTAGCCATGCCTACAGGTGTCCAGGAGTCAGGCCAGCTGGAGGCTCTGAAGTCCCTGAGTGGTCAAGGATAGTTCTTTAGTAGTCTGCCTGACTTTGTCTGCTGGCTTATGTTAATAGATTTGAAAGAAAAGAAAGCCTTTCCTAAGTGGAGCACACCCTCCCCCACCCCACTTTCTTGTCTTACCTCATTTGTTTTGGAAACTTTCCATTTCAGGCTTGGGATGATCTCTTGAACACACTGACCCAGTGACAACGTGAATCAACATACTGTATCATAAAATGTGTCCTCCACCCCTATTTCCCTCTTTACTCAGCCATGACTAAGACCAAGATACCTGCTTTGGAAATAACCATAGCCTCATCCTCTCTCCACTGGTTTTTAGTCAGCTAGGTTAGGTTGTAGCCTCCCTTAGCCATGGGACTAGACCATAAGCTTTATTTGAAAATGCCTGGTTCAAAAAGAAAGAAAAGAAAAGAAAAGAAAAGAAAAGAAAAGAAAAGAAAAGAAAAGAAAAGAAAAGAAAAGAAAAGGAAGCTATCCATGGTGTGTCATGCCTTTTAATCCCAGCACTCGGGAGGCAGAGACAGTTGGATCTCTGTGAGTTCGAGGTCAGCCTGGTCTACAGCCCGAGTTCCAAGACAATTTGGAAACAGTGCTTTCTAGCCCTCTAACGGGTGGGCCAGTAGCAGTTCAGCTGTTTGGAGGAATGGCTAAGTTCTCTGGGTTTTGCAGATATGTAGCCATTTTTTTGAACAGTTTGGATTTTTGTTGGAATAGAGTTTAAGAGGCTAAAATTATATGCAAGGGTGTGAGAAAAAAATCTGTTTGTTTTTGGGACATGGTCACTAGGGCTGGCCTTCTAATTCTCCATTGTTCTGCCTTAGACTCTCACTCAAGCACTGAGATTACAGATGTGCATTTAACTTCCCTGACCAAGCATCATTTTTGAAAAGTGTGAAAAGGGATTGGAAATTGCTTCTACATGCTTTAAATATGAAAGTAGTAAAACTTAGTTTGTGTATGTTTTAATATGTATGCTGACTATAATATTATCTTTATTGGCGATAGCACAGACATGGTACCTTTTTGTTTGTTTGTTTGTTTGTTTTGAGACAGGGTTTCTCTGTGTAGGCTGACCTGGAATTGACTTTGTAGACAAGGCTGGCTTTGAGTTCACAGAGATCCACCTGCCTTTCCTCCCCAGTGCTGGGATTAAAGGTGACTGCCACTACGGCTTGTCTTGAAAAACCAAAAAAGAAAAACAAAACAAAACAAAAAAAAACCCCAAACCAAATAACAAACCCCTCCTCACATGTTCAAAACAAGCAAAAAGGTTGAGAAGTGCTGATGTCTTTATTTTATAGAGGAGATAGTGAAGGCACAGAGAAATGAAGGGGCTGGAGTCTATCTACTGTCTCCTGATGGGGGCGCTGTTTTCCCGGATACTACAGCAGCATGCTTCCTGCCTGCTTTCTGTACTCCGCATCAAAAGCCGTGAGGTTGTGAGAGCAAGGGCGCTTTGATTCCTTGGTAACAGCGAGGAGCAGCTGGCACTTAGTGGTGGGAAAGTTAGCACATGGGCTGGAGAGATGGCTCAGAGGTTAGCAACACTTGTTGCTCTTGCAGAGGGATCTGGGTTTGGTTCCCAGCACTCAGGGCAGCTCACAACCTGCTGTAACTCTAGTTCCGGAGCACCAGAGGCCCTCTTCTGGCCTCTTTGGGCATCAGCGTATATGTGGTGCACAAACATACACGCAGGCAAAACACCTAGACACTAAGTAGAAATGACAACAAACAAATTGGGAGTTTAAAGAAGAAAAGCTAGCATGTCCTGAACTGTGGTGCAGGACCGACCAGCTACCCCCCTATACCCTCATCGATTGCCAAATGATGTCTTTGTAGATTATAAGAGGAAAACACGAACAGGAAAACCACGGGCTTGAATGTCACAGTAGTGTCAACGTGCTGTGAAACTATCTTAAGTGTTTACATGATTTTCTGTCTCTGCTGGCAGCTCTGGTGCATACTTTGAATAGCATTGTTTAGGTGGTTCTGAGGATATCTGGAGAATTTGATGCTGTGGATCTAGCATCATTTTTCTCTCGTACCTTATAAATGGTAGCAAACAAGTGAGATGCCTGTTCCTTTCTGAGGAGAGATGTTCCATCACCTGGGGAGTTCCTGTGTCAGAAACATAAAATACAATGTGAGAATGAGATGAGGGACATTACCTCTGACGAATTTAAGAGTAAACTGGTAGAACTGTATCAGGAGGGATATGCAGCTCTTTTGACTAAGTACCATCATTTTCAACTTCTTGGCCTGTAAGGTGTGACTCGCTACCAACGGAGACCCTGGGAGACAGAGAATGGAAGATGAAATTTTGAGGCGTGTAGTTTGAGGCTTGCTTTCCAGCTGCCCTGCGTAAGAACAGTGGGCAGAAGCACCAGTCACTTGTGGGGCTTTGGCCCCTTAGGGTGCTGTCTATTTGGAGCTGGATAAGAAACCCTCTCCATGTGTGCTTTTCATTCCGGGTTGAGTGATTGTTTAGCTGTATATAAATTTGAACTTAAAAGACTATTGGAGCATCATTTGGGTAGTTAAACAATAATGAAGCTGTTTGGATGTTTGCAGGGAACACGGCTTCCTGTGTCTGGACTTTGCACAGAGATAGTTTCAATCGTTCCGAAGCAGAGCTGGTTAGAAAATGGGTTGCCTGTGGCTTCTGACACAGCTGTTCAGACTTCTGGTCGTGCTGGGGCTTTTGTACACATATTGCTTAATACTTTGGGAGAGAGTTTGTGTTTCTGATTCCAATGTCTATGACTTTTTTTTTTTTTTTCTGAATAGATGAGGAAGTTACAAAGAGGGAGCAGCATTGTGGGTGTCCAGGTAATTACCAGCGAGCAGCTTTCTCACGAACCTCCAGAACAGATCCTGCCCCAGACAACTAAGGGAGAGTGCTTTATGGGACCACTGTGACCTTGGGCCTTTCTTTCCTGTTAATGACTACTTGGTTGGATAGCCTGCTGCCAAATGTTACAAGCCATCTTACAGTGGGCCTTGGCTAGTCTAACTTCCATTAGAAAAGATGGGTGGGGCCCATGAGTAAGGGTACGATGGCTTTGAAAGTCTCTCTGTCTGCCCTGTGAAGTCTTGAATTTTGACTTTGAACATTTCCTTTGGAGATGGATGTAATAAAACTTTCTGCAAAAAGCCTCCTTCCTATTGGAATTATATGTTGGCCACAGGAGTTTGGGAAGCTGCCGGTGTTCGACAAGGTTTATTTTACTCGTTCCATTGTGGAGGATGATCTTTTTCTGAATGGAGTTGTATGCCTTCTAAAGTAGGCATTAGGAGAAGGCTTGTTTTGTTTTGCTTTGTTTTTCAAGACAGGGTTTCTTTGTGTAGCCCTGGCTGTTCTGGAACATGCTTTGTAGACCAGTCTGGCCTCGAACTCAGGCATTAGCCTGGAAGGATTATTCTTACATAAAAATACGAGAGAACTTTGTGTAAGACTGATCAGAAGACTGGCTTTATCCTTGTTGTGTGGAATGTTCCTCTTTGTTCTATATTTTACTTGACTGAGAAGCACCCACTCAATGCTCCGTGATAGAGTGCTTTTCTTCTCCAGCACATGCCAGGCACTGGGTTCCTTTCTGTACCACAGAAACCAAACAGAACAAAATGAAACATGTACCAGTAATTTTATCATATTGACCCATTTGGCCCTCCTGGTAAGAGTAGGTCTCAGACCACCACCACCAGCATTGAACCTGTATCAGCTGAATGTAGTAGTAGTTGAGTGTAGTTGGTTGTTTTACTCTTTTGGATCTTTGTTCTTTGGGGACCCCCACCCAGCTCCCAAATAAATCACATGGCATCTTTTTCATATTTATAATTAATTGCCTGACCTTAGCTGGGCTTGTTTCTTGCCAGCTGTTCTTAATTATCCCATCTACCTTTGACCTCTGGGCTTTTACCTTTTTCTATTTCTCTGTGTCTTTTCTTTCCTTCTTATTCCGTGTCTGGCTGTGTGGCTGGCCCCTTCTTTGCTTGCTCCTTGATCTTCTCTTTTCACATTTCTCCTATTTATTCTGTCTGCCAGCCCCGCTTATGCTTTCTCCTGCCTTGCTATTGGCCATTCAGCTCTTTATTAGACCTATCACACACTTTAGACAGGAAAGTAACACAGCTTCACAGAGTTAAATGCAACATAAAAGAATACAACACATCTTTACATCAGTAAAACAAATATTCCCCAGTATAAACAAATGCAACACATTTTAAAATAATATTCCACAACAGTTGAGTCCCCAGCAGTAGGTTGCCCACCCTTTCAGTGATCTAGTGTATGCAGTTTCCAGTACAGATAGATTCCCATTTCATATAATGCAGGCTTAAAACTTCTTTTGAGACATGGGCCTCCTTCTGTGAAGTGCTACTTAAAAATGATGTACTTGTTCCTTATTTTCCTAGCTTCCTTTTTGTTAGTACTAAAGAATTGTCTTATCATTTATTCCTAATCTTGAAATTTTACATGTATAAACCAGTCACCCTTAAAAGCATAGTTGGCTAAATATCTAAAGCTTTGGTTTAGGGAAGATTTCATCGGTGGGTTTTCAGATCATTTTTCTTTTCCTTTTTTTTTTTTTTTTTTTTTTTTGGAACATATCTTCCTGCTTGTGAGTAGCCTTCCTCTTCACAGATGGAATCCTACATGAGCTATGTAGATGGGCTTGCACGTTGGGAGTGATTTTAGTGAGAGAAGTGGTGTCGGCCCGTTTTCCTAAGAGGCACTGGTGACACAAAAAAGTAGAACTTGGCTCCAGGGGGGAGTGCATCACAGGAACTAGAAATACCGTCTTTATCTTTTCCTACCCTTCACCTCACATGTGAAAGCCCTGCTGGGTAGCAACTACCCACAGTGTGAAGGTCAGTCTCACATGGTAGACTTGCCATGAGCTCTTAACCAGAGTAAATAAACCTGTTTGCAGCCACTGATGCACTGCCCAGTGCAGGAGGCAGCCTGTCTGCTAACCACACCCAGTACAGTCAGCCTGTCTGACCGACCACTCTGGTTCTTTCCCACCAGGCATTCGACTGCCTGCTGAGCTGAAACAGCATGGAGAGTTCACTCTGTGTGGCTATTTCTGCCATTGCTCCTGGCTGTAGGCGGGAACAGGAAAATGCCAGGAAGGGATAGCACACAGGTCAAGCCTGGATGTGTTTCATTCGGGCCAGCAATCAATCTTTGCTTCAAGAGTCTTTTTAAATGTCAGCCTGCAGAATAGTCTGAGATGTGCTGTATGTGAACTTTTTACCATTCCTCCTCCTCCATAGTTGGTGGACAGTTCATCAATTGAAGTTTTATGTACCGCGCATACCCTCGCCAGCAAGGAAGACGCGACTCCAGGTAGATCTTCTTCATGCACTTTTAATCAGGATCCTTGAAACATGTTTCCTCTGACCCACGAGAGCCCGGGGAACCCCTGCACAGGCTTAAATACCCTTGAGCTAACCAACCCCAGTGAGCTACGTGGACCCTGCAGATAGGCTACTTTAATGTGGAAGCAGACAGGCTGAACAGACTTAACCAAATAAGGGCTTGTTTACGCCAGAAAGCACTTACCCTTGGGGAGGTGGAAGGCAGAAGCCAGCGCCATCTTTAAGGCGCAGCACTTCACAGCTCTCTACAGTTTTACTTTTTATTTTTTTGTTATTTTTGGAGACAGGGTCTCTCTGTGTAGCCCTAGCTGTCCTGGAAATCACTAGGTAGACCACGTTGGTCTCAGCTAATTGAGGTCCACCTGCCTCTGTGTCTGAGTACTGGGATTAAAGGTGGGCATTACTATGTCCAACCTTCACTAATTGCTCTTTTAAGAAATTGTTTTATTTTTTAAAGGGATATTTATTTAATTTTATGAATGTTTTGTTTGGGGTGCTGGTCACAGAGAAAGTAGAAGTTGGCCCGAGAGGAGAGCATCACATGAATGTGAGTGTGTACATGTCTCATGTTTGTACCTAGTCCCCAGGAGGTCAGAGAGAGTCAGGTCCCCTGGAGCTCTGGATCTGGTTGTGAGCTGCCATGTGGCGCTAGGAATCTAACTCAGGCCCTCCCTCTCCAGCCTCTGCAAACATTCTTTTTTGAGGTAATCACAGTTTCACAAAACATTGTAAAAACTGGGTCCATGAAATGGCCCAGTGGGTAAGGACTTCTGTTGGGAAGCCTGGTGACCCAGTCCTATCTATGGGGCCCACGTGGTGAAAGGAGAGAACCAAGTTCTGACGCTGTCCTCTCCCTGCACAAGCAAGCAGACAGCAGCATGCTCCACTTTCCCAGGTGAAGTGTAATTTTAAAAGTTGCAGAAATATCCGCGTTCTCATGTGCTACTCTTCTATCAACTTGACACACAAACTAGAGTTCTCTGAAAGGAGGGAACCTCAGTTGAGATCCAGCTGTTAAGGCATTTTCTTTATTAGTGATTGATGACGAGAGTCCAGCCCATGGTGGGCACTGCCATCCCTGGGCTGGAGGTCCTGGGTTCCATAAGAAAGCAAGCTGTGCAAGCCATGAGGAGTAAGCCAGTAAGCAGCGCTCCTCCCTGGCATCAGCTCCGACCCTGTCTGAGTTCCTGTCCCGACTTCCTTCAGTTATGAATACGGATATGGACGTGTAAACCAAATAAACTCTTTCCTCCCCAACTTGCTTTTTGTCATGGCGTTTCATCACATTCATAACTAAGATATTATGCATCCTTCATCCAGCCTTCACCAATGATTACATTTGTTTAACCACCATCTAACTGGTTCTATGCAGACATGCACACATGCACACGCGTGCGTATACACACACACACACACACACACACACACATTCTGTCTTCCTATCTCGCACACACACTCATTTTTGTGGTAACCTCTTTAGAGTCTCACACATCCTTCTGTCTTCACCAGTAATACTTGGCAACTGGTTATCTCTTTATTTCAGTCATTTTAGAAATGGTGTGGAGATGGACTTTTAAGAATGTGACTTTTTTGAGACTGGCATTTTTCCCTTAGCATAACATACTCTATCTCGGTTGCATGTAGTAATAATCTGTTCTTCCTTGTTGAGCAGTGCCAGCCATTCACCTGTTGAAGAGCACGTTGGTTGCCACCACTTGGGGGCTGTTACAGATAAAGCTATTTCGAACATTAGTGGGCTGTGGGTATGAATATGGACACAAGCTTTATCCTTTATTATGTTTATTTTCTTGTTTTCCTGTGTGGATAGGCATATGCCGTGTGTGGTGCAGGTGTGGCGGTAAGAGAACAGCTTGGCAGGTGTTGTCTCCTTCTACCTTATGGGTTCCAGGAATAAAACTCAAGTTGACAGGTTTATGAGTCCTGGTTACAAGTTGAATTTCACTAGGTTAAGTGCCCAGTAATGCAGTTGATGGGCCTTATGGTGAGTGTGTAGTCACATTTTTTCGAATATGGTTTTGTTGCATTGTCTAGGCTGGCCTCCAACTTGTTACGGTGGGTTTTTTTTCCTGTTCCAACTCCTAAAACCCGGGCAAGCTCCCTGCCATTTGTTATATTCTTAGCCCTGGGATATTTGGTTTTGAAATTTACCAGATTAGTCAGTAAATTGATTTGTCCAACAAAGACAGGTTTTGAGTTGTGTTTTTAGCTCTCTGTTGATTGTGTTTCTATGCACTGTGGCCAACCGGGGTCTGGTGACTCACTGTGGAAACTACTGCTGTGTGCTTCGAGTTGGAACCAGGACTTCACTCATCCTCTTGCTGCTGTTAGCACTGGGATGCCTATGAGCCTGCATCCCAGACAATGGCGTCTGGTGACTCCTTTATAAATCTTCCACTGTGGCTGTACCCTCTCAATTTGGCTACAAATAAAACTTGTTCAAATAGTTTTCTTTGTCAAGTAGTTTTAGAAACCTTAAGGTCAAGTAATTTAAACTGCTTATTTAGGAATACTGTAGTAGCACAAAATGCACGTAGACAGAAGGCAAACGTCCACTCCTGCCAGAAGTAACTAAATTAATTGTAGACTTGTTGATTATGTTTTTCTCTCCTCTCCCCCCCCCGCCCCCCGTGTGTGTGTGTGTGTGTGTGTGTGTGTGTGTGTGTGTGTGTGTGTGTGTGTGTCAGCATGCATTCCCCACCTGCCAGTCACAGTGCTCTCCCCCGATGGCTAGAATATTACAGTGATAATTTTCCTTGTAAAGTTTTTAAAAAGCACCACGTTAGAGGATAAGCTTCCTTCCTGTAATCATGTCCTGTTATACAAGTGATGGGAGGGGCACCTATTTAGAAAGAGTCCCATTTTAAATTTATCTTTTAAACTGAGACCTAACCATAAACTTGTCCATATTTATGGAATACCTCATACTGTTTCAAAAAGTTTACATTGTGTAATGTTTTCCATCATATCTATCTTCTTAAACATCATTTGTGTGTGTGTGTGTGTGTGTGTGTGTGTGTGTGTGTGTGTGTGTGTGTATAAAATAGGATCAAACTCTCTAGCTTTTGGAAATACATAGTATATTATGTCATCATCATGTCCAGTCACTACACCTCTTACTCCTATTCTAACTGTAGTTCAGCACCCATTTATCAGTGTCTCCCCATCTCTCCTTCCCTGCCTTTAAGGATCCAAAGAAAATAAGTTTTATTCCTTGTTACATGGACTTGGTTGAATTTAGGCTGCAGCTTTATTTGCCTATAAATCAAAAGAATCTGGATGTTAGACAGTGTTTTTCACTTTATTATAAATAATGCAAGTCTCGTTTGTGATAAGCTGTCTTGCTGAACCTCGGGGAGGTTGGGACTGTAAGCAGCAGCATCTTCAGAGAATGTGCAGTCCTTGGGGTGTTTGTCTTCTCAGCTTAGTCAGATGGAGCGTTTTCTTAATGCTCCAAAGATGTACAGCTCAGTCTTTGTTTTGCAATCATTCCTTCTGTCTTCTTTCCCTCTTCTGGTACTTCGATTACTTGGGAGACATTGAAGCTGTGCCGTTGTATCTTTTTATTTCCATAGCTCGCAGAAACCAGTTTGATGGTTAGATGTAGGAGAGCAGGTAACTGTATCTACTTGAGTCACCCTAAAGATGAAGTACATGTTGACATAGGCCCCCTGGACTTGGAGATGTGAACAAAGGTTCTTTGGATTTTTAGGGGAACCATGGTGAAATTTTAGAAAGTTTGACTTAATGAGACAGGGTGTGTGTATTGGGGATTGGGAAAGGGGTGCAGACATTGTGAATGTGTGCATGTGTGCCTCTGTGTGTGTGTGTGTGTGTGAGAGAGAGAGAGAGAGAGAGAGAGAGAGAGAGAGAGAGAGAGAGAGAGAGAGAGAGAGAGAGAGGGAGGGAGGGAGGGAGGGAGGGAGGGAGAGGGAGAGGGAGAGGGGCAGAGAGGCAGAGAGGCAGAGAGACAGAGAGAGTAAGGGGGGGGTCATTTTTTGAGGCAAAGCATCCAAAGGTGTATAGTAAGATATTACAAATTCAGATGGCCTCCAGCATTGAGTTACTTTACACTGAGAGGAAGCTTACTGGGACAAGACAAGTAATAGGATAAGAGCCTAATAGTCACTTCATTATGCAGCCATTATATTGTTTGGGTGATGGAGTTTGATGACAGGGGCTTCTTCCCTGCCCCTTTTCTGTATGAGCAGCTAAGGAAGAGAGCTAAGAAATAGCCCTGTGTAGAAAATTATACCCACAAATGGCTCCAAGATTTCCATTGCCAGCTTCTGAAATGAGTTTCCCAAGACAGCAATTTGCTCACATCATTGACGACCTTTCTCCCAGTCCCATCATCAGGACCTCAGGCTGTGTCCTGACAGCAGCCCGGACTTCTTCTGTTGCTGTATGCTTGCTACATTTTCAATTACCCATGCACAGGAATTTAGTGTTTTACTGTGGCTGAGGTAGGTGGTTGCTTGCCTCTTGATACTGGATACCTTTTCTGAGCTGTGAAGTATTAGACCATAGTGGATAATAAAGTGCCCACGGTTACATTGTGGAACAGATTCTGGTCGCTGTACTGGGGGTGGGGGCAGGCTGGGGTGGTGCACCCTCATTTTGCTTGAGGTCATTTGCCGGAAAGTGCTGTTGAACCGAAAAGCAGCTTGAGCCTCAGCTGTGCCAGTTCCTATATCTGAACACGAAGGTGGCTCGTTAAAGATTAAAGGACTGCCTGGTCCTTCTGGCCCCAAGATGGAATGATCTCTGTCATGGTGACAGCTTCCCTCTCCCAGGAGAGGCCATTTTATACAGCAGGTCTGTGCTTCCAAATGTTACAGTGAGCTGCCCTGGCTGATACTGTGGCGATAAGTTGACATTTGGGCACTCTTCAGACATATGAGCTCCATAGCATCCCATGGTTTGGATTTCTGGGAAAACTGCCTCATCAGGAAGTCAAAAGCCTCAACTTTCAACCCGTCCCCATGGGGAGGCGTTCTCCTTTGTTTCTAATAGACTGTTCTGTGGGGTCAAGTGAACTGCATTTCCTCAGCAATAAAAAGTCCATGGAGTCCCTTGTGCTGCATCCCAGGTGTGAGAGAGCAGCAGGGTAACCAGGCTGCAGGTTAAGAGTAGTTAGAATAATTGCCTTTCGGAAACTTGTGTGACTGCAGTTCAACTCGATGGTCTTTGAAGAGACACTTTGTTTTACTCTGCATGGCTTCAGAGAAATACCAGTCACCCCCCGGCACTGTCCAAGGCTGGTCGTGACTGAACCTCCTAGAGAGGGAGAGAAACTTATTTAAAATTCAGATTCTGGGATGTCCCTCTGCTTGCGTTCATCCAGAGCAGCAGAGGGACAGGGTAGAGATGATCATTTCCCCTAAGCACTCTTCTTGGTTCTTAAGCCGCACTAGAGTTGATTCTTAAGTGCCCTGAAGCTTACTTCATTTCTCCTGCTTAATTTCTGTGATTCATTAGATGATGGATGTTTGTGTGGCACTCATAGTATTTTTTATTAAATAGTAGTAGGTACTCTTGCTTATTTATAAAAGGGGGGGGGCAGGTGACGAGATGGCTCAGTGGTTTAGAGCGCTATTATACCAGATGGTGGCGGTGCACACCTCTAATCCCAGCACTTGGGAGGTAGAGGCAGGTGGATCTCTGGGTTCAAGGCCAGCCTGGTCTACATAATGAGTTCCAGGACAGCCAGGGCTACACAGAGAAACCCTGTTTTGAGGCCCACCCCCCAAAAGAGCATTATTATTTTTGTAGAAGGTCTGAGTTTGAGTTCCAGCACCCAAATCACCTGTAGCTATATTTCTTCTGACTTGCAAGGGCATTCTGTACACATACCTCCTCCCACACATACATGCTAAAAAATAAATCCTAAAAAAGGAATAAGGTATGTTGGGGCAATAAGAGCTCTTCACGCCAACAATTAGAATTTGGCAGTGTCTTGGACAGCCACTGGTTCTTGGAAATTTGGGTTTTATTGATTCACTTTCAATAGGATGTCGATGCAAGATTAATTTTACTAAAAAGAAGAAAGGTACTGAGTATGGTGGGCATGCTTTCAGTCTCAGCATTCAGGAGGTGGAGAGAGGAAGCCTGTGTGTGCTGCATACAGGACTCCCCCAAATTTTTACTAATAAAGTTAAAAATGGCTTCTCGGTCCTGTACCCATTGCAGCTCTCCCCCTGAACGTGTTGTCCTCTGACCTCTTTTTGCATAGCCTTGATAATTTTATATGGACTTAGGAGTCTAAAGAATCTTGGGGGATTAATATTTTAATTATTTTTCATAGTTGTTTGTACTACTAGGCTCTATTGCAGGGAAAAAGAGTCATTATATGCTTAGTTCAAGTAAAACAACATTTGAGATATATGCAAGTTTTATCATTTTAATTTTCAGTGTGTGGGGAGAGAGAGGGAGATCAGACATAACTTCTTGGGTGTTGGTTCTCGCTTGCCTCCTTTTGAGCAGTATCTATTGTTTGTACTGTTCCAGACTAGCTGGCCCACAGCTGATTGATGTGTCTCTGCTTCCTGCCTCCTTTCCTTCCGTTCCTGCCTTTGAGTGCTGAAGAGTGCATATACATACTGCTGCCTCAGGCTGGCCTCAAAACCGTGTCCTGTCTCAGCCTCCCGAGTGCTGGAATTACAGACATGAGCCACCACACCCAGCCCACTTGTTTTTTTTTTTTTTTTTTTTTTTAATGTACATATATACTTTGCAACTACCCATTTGAAAAAGCAGCAACCCTATTAATAGCTTTAGATGGTAGGTTGTTTAAAGAGTGAAAGAACTTAATGGCAGAACCAATGCTCTTTCCCTTGCTTCCACATAGTCTCATTATTTTTTTTATATAATCTCATAAAACCTTGAGTGCACGAAGCCACTACTTCAAATTTAGTATGTTTTATGATACCAAAAGGAAGTACCAGGATAGAGTGTGGCTATCAGAATCTCGGAGAGGGAAATGATAGCCCTGCCTGGCTCGGTATCTTAGCTGATTGGGTTCAGCTGTTTCTGATCCTGAGTAGTTCTTGGCGTGCTTCACGTGACTGCCAGCTCGGTCCACTACCTCAATTTTTCTTGCCCTAAAAGCTGACCAGTCTGTAGGAGGAGCCAGTAGCTTTTGTAACAACATCACAGCTTTTTCCAAAAGCTGTATGTAGACCTCAAGAGTTGTTTTATATTAGACTGCGGGGCTTATCATCAGCTACAGGAGGATTTTCTGAAGTGTGGTTCGTGAGATAATGGCTGTCAGCTGCTCCAGAGATGCAGTATTCTTTGAAAAGGACTAATTAACACACATTGCAGGGAAACTTGTCTTTAAATACTGCCATTTTCTGAATAGGCAACACTGACAGGGAGACAAACCCGGAGGATGTTTATACTACGTTCCTCCACTGTAACTGTGTAGTTATGAAGACTTGGGTGAGTGGGATGAAACAACTCCTTTGTTGGGAGGGAATGAAGTAGTATAGTTTTAAAATTCTGTCTGCATGTCCTCCCTGTTTCTTGTGTTTTTGTTTTGTTTTGAGACAGGGTCTCACTATGTAGCCTTGGCCGTCCTGGAACTCACTTTGTAGACCGCCTGCCTCTGCTTTCAGAGTGCTGGGATTAAAGTCATGCACCGTCAGCTCCAGGTTTGCTGGCACATTTTTTTTTATTTAGTTGTTTATTTTTTGAGACAGGGTTTCTCTATGTAACAGTCCTAGCTGTCCTGGCATTTGCATTGTAGACCAGGCTGCCCTCCAAAAGAGGTCCTCCTGCCTCTGCCTCCGGAGTGCTGGGATTAAAGGCGTTCGCTACCACCGCCCTGCTTGCCTGTACGCTTTAATTAACCTAGCATTTACTGACTGGCAGCCTGTGTTGGCAGCTCCATTCAGAATTCATGCCTTCAGAAAGCTACCTTGAAAGATGGAGGAGGCCAGGTGTGGTGGCCTTCAATGCCCTTGCCGAGAAGTAACTGGTGGATTTGAGGGGAGCATTCACATGTCTTCCCCAGAGAACAGAAGGATCTCATCACTTTCTCTCTAGTCAAATTAAAGCACCCAGAGGCTGGTGCGATGGCTCAGTGGTTAAGAGCCCTGGCTCCTTTTCCATAGGGTTCAGTTCCCAGTACCTACATGGCAGCTCACAGCCATCTGTAACTCCAGTCCCAGAGGCTCCGATGGCTTCTTCCAGCCTCCTCAGGCATCTTGTGCAAGACATACATGCAGGCAAACACCGCACACATATTATTAAAGCACGTAGACAGCAAGGACTTGATCTTTGTTTTCTTTGTATAACACCAATGCCAATTCCAGCCGGTCAGGGCTAATTCAATAATAATGACTAGCTCTTGATGAGGCGTCATTTCGCAAATTGATTTTTAAATAAACAGGCTAATAAGAAAGGATTGATATACATTTAGGGGCTTTGCTTTCTAAGGGCAGATATTAAGGCAGCCTCCTACGTTCCTTAGGCATCCAAAGATAGGATGGTAGACGATTTCTCTTTAGCATGGAGTGTGGCAACCAGGAGAGAAGAATCCTTCTACTTTTGTTTTAACGAGAGAAGTCTAGTTGTCTAAGGAAATAAGAGAGGTCAGAGGAGACTGAGTGGGAAACGAAGAGAGCCTGGTTAGACCTGATAAAAATTCACCAGCAGGATCCTACCAGCCCGAAGCTCCACCAGTTCTCCCAGTCCACTGACCCCAGTGTTACCCTTTATAATGGCAAAGCAACTTGTATATCACCCTCCTGGGGAAATCTTCAGAGCTGTGAGCCTGCTATCTACGCCAGCTGACTACAGGGAGCCTCAGGCTGTTCTGAGATGAAATTTCAGAAACTGGCCACCAGGGCTTTCCAGGTAAGGGCTCCAGCAGTGGGGGGGAAATGAGCTTTACCTGCCCCCCAGGTAGATCCACCCTTGATTGAGGACAATCAGTGGGTGTCTGGTTGATTGCTGCTGGCGCAGGATGGGTTGTTTGGGAAGGAGTTTCGCTGGCATGAGTCAGCACTGTCCTAGGTGAAGCCTAAGCGCTGTTGCAGCGTTGCTGCTTACCAAGGCTCCGTCCCCAGGCGGCACCATTCACTGTGCCTGAAAGCAGCTGCTCTTGGCCCCTGCGATGATCTCATCAGAACATGGCTCCAGCAACCTCAGGCGCAGCTACTTGGGGCTGCCTGCTATCTGCTGTGGCAGTGTTTTGAGACAGGCAAAAGCAGGTAACCCCAAATGGTTTCTGTTTTGTTTTGTTTTGTTTCCTAAAGCCAGACTAAGCTGGGGGTAAGGACTGGAAAATTCTTAGCCTTCAGATGTGAAACAAGGCTTCTCAATTTGGGAGTCTGAAGCCAGCTCTTCCCTTCTTTGAAGTGGTCCTTCAGAGGACAGATTTCCTTTCTTTGGGGAATTGGGTGTTTTAGACCCGAGCAGGCCAGTGGTTGTCTGAAAGGTACGCAGTTTTACTCACACTTTGTTTCCTTTTTTCCTGTATCTTGGGTCTTATGAGTAGCAGTTTGATCAAGCCAAGTCATGGTGAAATTAAGGCAGGCACACTTGCTTCCCTTCCTAGTCACCGGCTGCTAAACTGGTAACCAGTGGCTTCGTCCTTGCTCTGAGGGCTTACGAAGAACATCCTCTTATCCTCCCTGGTTTTGTTCTTATCCCTGCCCATCTCTTTCCTGTTTTTGGCCTCTAAGCTTGTTATCTGTTTAGCTGGAGAGACACTGTCATCTCTATAGACATCCTCCCCCCTCCCAGTTTTTGTGCACATGGGCTTTCTCTGAAACACCTGGCCAGCTGATGTAGTGTAGAAGTCACTGTACAGAGCCGATGCTTACTTTCCAAGGCTGGATAAGGCCTGTCAGAGAGTGTGCTGTTTATTCCAGCCGTAGAATGGGGATGTGAGAATCTCATTGTCTTGTTCTGTGTGTCTATAGCACTTGATTTTCAGTAAGGGCAGAATGTGGGGAAGCCTACACTAACCCTTCTCATCTCTGGTCTTGGTCTGCATGCAGCCTCTGTCATCCCACACCTACCAGCCTGCTCACACTGTTGAGCCTTTCTCCCAGCTGTCTTCATTTTCCCTCTCCCAGTGTCCTCTGTAATTTTTTTTTCTACATTTTTTCACTATCTCGTAAATGTTGAAATGTTCAGGGCTTGCCATTGTCCCTTTCCGCTAAGACCCTCAAAAATGCACTCATAAACTCAGCTGCCTTCATTATATCTTGCTAGCCTAGCAGTATTTCTCAGACCTGAGCCTTATTGGCAAGTGGACAAACCTTGACAAACTGTCCTTTGTGTACGTGAGACACAGCCAAGGCCCCGGTTGCCGGAACCCTTTAAACTCAACATGTACACAACTGGACTCATCATTCTCGCCTGCTGTCTTATGTGCTATCTATGTATGTTGCTGTAAGCTTGAACTGTTCATTATACATATATAAGTCTTCCTTTTCATTCATTTTTATGTCCACATTCTTTAAATGTGGTAGAGCTGTGGTTGCTAAGTCCTGCTGACTGTATTGGAGTACTGTTCATGTGGCTTTTCTTCATCCTTAGTCATTACTTTAAATTACAGATGAGTGAACATTTAGACAGTTTTTTCCTAGCCAAGCATACTAGCACAGAGATCCACCTGCCTCTGCCTCCCAGGTGCTGGGACTAAAGGGGTATGCCACCAATGCCCAGCTGTTCCTAGGTTTTAGAATCATTGCTGCTGCTGGACAGTGGTCCCAGCACTAGGAAGGCAGAGGCAGGTGGATCTTTGTGCAGTTCAGGGCCAGCCTGATCTACAGAGTGAGTTCCAGGACAGCCAGGGCTACACAGAGAAACCCTGTCTTGGAAAACAAAACAAAACAAAAAAGAATCCTTGCTGTTTACTGTGATTTGTAAAGCTTTCCAGACTTGATAGTGTCCTATGGGTACTGATAACTAGCCCATCTCTATCTCCCTCAGCTACCCTCACTGAATTGTTCACCTTCTCATTCCCTGGCCATGACATATCCCTTTAGGTCAGTGGGTGAAGACCCCTGGGGTCCAGTGTCCCTTTCACAGGAGTTGCCTTAGACCATTGGAAAACACAGGTATTTAAAGTATAACTCTTTCCTTTCTTTCTTTCTTTCTTTCTTTCTTTCTTTCTTTCTTTCTTTCTTTCTTTTCTTTCTTTCTTTCTTTTTTTTTTTTTTGGTTTTTTGAGACAAGGTTTCTCTATTGCTTTGGAGCCTGTCCTGGAACTTGCTCTGTAGACCAGGCTGGCCTCGAACCCAAAGAGATCCACCTTCCTCTGCCTCCCAAGTGCTGGGATTAAAGGCATTCACCACCAATGCCCAGCTTACATTATGATTCTTAACAGTAGCAAAATTATAGTTATGAAGTTGCAATGAAAATAATTTCATGGTTGGGGGTCACCACAACTCGAGGGACTGTTTGTAGAGTTGTAGCATTAGGAAGACTGAGAGCCTTCTCATCCCCAGAAGATTTGTTCATCTATCAAGTCCCTGACCTGAGTTTGATAATTCTTCCTTGTGTGTGTCCCTGTTTTCTCCCTCCTTTGTTCTCCCATTCTCTAGTTATCTTGTTCCTTGACTGAATTCGGCCCTTAGTCTGGAGCCTGGTACATCACGAAGAGTGGCTGAAATGGATCCCTGGGGTCAAACCACTGTTCTAAATGTCTTTATTATTCTTTTAACTGTTAGATGATCCATATGCTCTCTCAGTAGATGGATGCTTGGGTTCCTGTTGGATGAGCTCAGACTCGTGGCTGCTTGTTTATTTCACTGGAGTCTAGATGGTCACTCTGAGTTTATTTGAAGATTAAAGAGCTTGCTGAAATCTTGGCACACCATGTTGCCTAGTGTTTTTATTTTGTGCATATGGTTGACTGCCTGCATGTTTGTATGTGTACTACATGCATATCTGGTGCCCTCATGGGCTGCCTGATAAGGGAGCTGGGAACCAAACCTAGGTCCTCTACAAGAGGAGTAGAGCCATCTTAACCACTGAGCCATTTCTCCAGGCCTATTGCCTAACACTTTTTTAGTGTATTACAAAACTATTTCTGTATTTCATTTTATCTAATGTTTGCAGTACACCTCCCCCCTTAACCAGTGGTTATAGAGCTAGTTCTGTATTCACATGAAACTTGTGGGAGAAGTATTCTTTTATAGCATTAAGCAACTAACTGGTCTCTTTGTAATTAAATAAACCCTGTCCAGTTCTACATAAATGGCACCTTTGCACAGAAAGCAGGGGCTAAGGATCATTTCTTTGCAAGGCCACTTTATGTTCAAGATAGGAGGAGGCATAAAAAGAGATCTGGCTTTCTGACCTATGGAAAGACTGCTGTTATAGTTAAAGACTTCCACACTCCAACTTCTTGGGCTGTGAATATGTATTCTTGTGCCCATGCCCTGGGGATTGGGCCCAGTGCCTCACCCGTGCTAGCATGGGAGTGCCCTTTAAACTGAGCTACATACAGTCCATCCAGCTTTCTGTACTGTGAGCCCAGGTGAAGAGAGAAGCACGGAGTGGAGTGAACTGTGTTACAAGTAGAAAAGGTCTCAGACATCCTAGTGGGTGATTATGTTTGCAGAGTATGTCACACCCTTTGGGGTGCTCTCAGACTGTGAAATTATAGAAAAATCCATTGGGTGCTAGGAAATAAGGTCTGTTAGGTACAGATGACATTCAATTTTGGTTCTTTTATGCTAAAGAGATGAATAAAAGCTTGAAAACTAGGTCCTGTTACTTAAGTTGTTAGCCTAGAGAAACAAAAGCCAAGCGATACCATCTTCAAGTAGAATAGTTGCCAGAGGGAGTTATGCTGCAGACTGTAATTTTAAGGTGTGTTACTTTTGTTTATGCTCCAGAACATTTGTTTAATGATGCAAAGGTGTGTTTGATTAAATAATGTTCACCCGCAGTCTGGAGGTTGCTGACAGGAAGTGGTAGGGAGGAGCCAAGCGGAGAAGGGTTTTTATGGGGGGTGGAGAAGCGCGTGAGGACTTCTGGAGGGACTCCAGAATGATGAGAGGTAAGCTACTTGCTCTTCAGCCTCCCTGAGGAGCAGGATTCCATCAACCCCAACATCTGAATCTTGAGTTCTTTAGAGGGGCAGAGATTTAGATTAAGTTCCCTTCGGAGCTGTGAAAGAGCTGCTGATACCTTGGAGTTGCAGTTGCCGATCCGGACAACTGTGGCTTAAAAAGACCTAATTTAAAGAGAGAGTAACAGAACTAGATATTGTTCTTAATGAACGACAGAGATTTAAGAATTAATGGCCTTAAGTTAAAGGAGGAAGTTACTTTGACTGGGAGGAAGAGCTTCTCCTTTAGATCATCAAAATTAGGAAACACTCGAGTTAATTGCTGCAGAGAGTTTTGAGTTTGGTATTGTTCCATTTATTGATTACTCTGTAAACAATTAGCCCAAAGCTTTTGGTAGTGTAGGATGACAACTGTGGGCTCATGGTGCTTCATGCTATAATGTGAGGATCAATTTGGCTTTATTCACATGTTGGGATCTTGTTGCTAGTTGTCCTTTGGGACTTTCTGGTAGTCCTCCATGCAAGTCTGTCTCTCCCTTGGTTTCTTTCATTGTTAGCAATATTAGGCTCCTGGGCCATAAAGGAAGCTGCAGAGTCAAAATCTTCAAGCTGACCACTTTGCCCCATTGTTCTGGCCAAATCTAGCACAGAATCAACAGGGTAGATCATGGACTTCACTCCTTGGAGGGTAGAGTGTTGGAGTCACCCTGCAAAAGGATATGTGCCCTGGTTGGGATTATTGTTACTAATTTTGAGACAATTTACCATATCAACCATAGAGATTTTTTTTTTTATGAGAGAATAATCAGTGTGCAGTCATTGAATGGGTAAATAGGCATATGATTTACGAATTTGGCAGCATATCTGAGTCACCTGAGGGAATTTACAAGCTTGGACTCCTAGGTACCAGACGCATGACTCAGTGTCTCCTGGGGGGTGTTAGTTTGTAAGAGACACTGTCCTCTTAGGTAACTAACTACCAGCAACTCGAGAGTGGGGGTGGGGGACAGGTCCAGAAAGTTTAATATATAAGGTATCGTGTTCTGTGCGTTAGGACGCCACACCTGACCTCCTGCTGCTTCCTGCACTTGGCCAAAGCTGTGCCTAGTGTACTCCTCCATCCACGCTTCCTCCTGTAAGTTACATCTCATTCAGGCAGCACCTTCTCAGGGCTGCTTTCTCCTAGTGTCAAGCACGTTATAGTATGTTTCAGTCTCTTAAGTATTTGTGAGATGATTTGACTGTTTTCCCTTTCCTCTACCTAACACAGTACTCCCCCTCGTAAGAGAGGTGTTTGTTGAATGGGTAAATGGTGGACTGAATGCATTCAGGAATGAAGTGATACTTGAATGCAGTTTCAAAGGTGACTAGGATTTTGGACAGGTGGAGCAAATGAATGTGAAATGAATAGTTCTGAAGTCCCCAGTGTAGAGCCGATTGCTTTCAGAAGGTGGAGGAACTGGCTTGGAAGACTTAAAAGGTTTGCTTTTTACTATACTTAGTAGGCCATGTTTGAGCAATGGCTATCCAGCAGCCTTTTGACTGATGCCAGAAAGGACACCATGGGGTGTATTCCTTCAACCAGTACAGTGAGCCCCGCTATGTGTGTGCCAGACAACGAAAGACCAATAGAGCCTCCTTCTGAACTGTGCCAGTGAGAATATTCCAGCCAGGAAAGGGACCACAAGTGTAGGCCCCAGAGCAATAAATACTGTTTATTTTTGAGAAATTGAAAATAGAGTGATAGCAGGTTAGAGTGAGGTGAAGGAGGGAGAGGTATAAAGTAAGTGGGAAGGCAGGCAGAAGCACTGTCGCATGGGGCCTTGGTGGGCCATACAGGGAAGGGAGTCTGTGCTTTATTCAAAAGCATGATGGGAAACCATTGAAGGTTTGAAGCAGGAAGGGAATAAGTAGTGCAGGCTTATTTATTTTCTTTTAAAGAAATGTTCATTGTGACTACAGTGTGGCTGTATTAATTACTATCATGGCGGGGATGGCATGACAGAGTACATGGTGACTGGAGTATGTTGTAGGCACCTAATGTCTGTGAAGACCAGGGAGCAGACAGTAGGAGATTTTGCCCACATTCAGGTTTATGTGCATTGCCATTTGCCTGCATGCATGTCTGTGTGAGGGTGTCAGATCTCAGAGTTACAGACAGTTATGAGTTGCCATGTGGGTGCTGGGAATTGAACCCTGATCCTCTGGAAGAGCAGTCAGTGATCTTAACCGCTGAGCCATCTCTCCAACCCTGTTTGTTTGTTTTTCCAGCCAGTCTTGTGCTTTATTGCTGTGACCACTTGAGGTCTTGACCTCACACTTGGACATTTTACATCAGGTACAGCCTTTCCTTGCTCCGTTTGCTGGTGAGCCAGCGGCACATGGCCCCAGTCTTCTTTGGTAGCAGGCCCAGAGGCTTGTACCTCACCCTTGTAGAATTTCCTTAAGTTTTCCTTTTGGATCTGGTTAATGATGACAAGGACACTCATGATGGAATTTGGGGCTGACTTGTAACTTGGAGAGCTTAGGCAGCATTGCCTGTCACCTCAGCAGAAAGCTGGGACAGCTTCACCTTCAGATGTCCAGCTGTCTTAGCTCCTCTTTGCTTCCTTGATCCTTGCTATGGCTCTGCTGCTCACTGCTTTGGGCTGCCTGGCCCAAGAGTGGCACATTCCTTGTTTAACATAGACTTTTTAATACTATGCACACAGATTTTATGTTAATTTTATGGGCCAGGGTTTTGAGTTTCTTCAGGCTCCTAACTTGTCAACATCCTCTTCTTCCATGACATTTAAATTCAGATTCCAAGGTTGCTCTCTGAAGCCTCACTCTGGCCCCATCCAGCTTTCCAGTTTAGTCATGGCTCTAGGATTGATTGCTAGGATTATTATTATTAAGACTGCCCTGTCTTCCTGCCTGCCTGTGTCTCAGATCAAATCCAGGTACTTGTACCTATGCATCCTTGATTTCTTTCTCTCTCGAGCACCTTTGTTTCTGCCCTGCTTATGACTTTAGAGTGTCATCCTTTCTATGAAGCCTCTTTTGTCTGGTGTGTCACTGGGTGTCTCACATCCTCCCCTGAGTCTTCTAACAAAAGAGTCTCTTTTCTGTCACCTCTGTGTCACAGTGCATTTTCTGTTTTTATCTCACCGTGTGCCGTGAGTGGATGTGTGTACTGACTTTTGCCTTTCTCCTGGTGTCCAGTTCTGTTTCCTGCACATTGCAGGCATCCTGTCTGTCTGTCACCGACGTTTGTCCCCTGTCCTTTCTTTCTGAGAAGCTTGTGATCCGCTCTTGCACTGACTAACATACTTGTCTCCCTACTAACATACTTGCCACTCCCTACTCTCAGCCAGATTCTGCCTTTCTTTTCCCCCTTTAACAGTCACTGTGTGGGTGTGCCTCCTGCTACTGGTTCCATCTCCCCCACCCTCTTGTGTCTCTCTTCTTCCACAAATCACATGACCCGTGTGGGAACAAAGTGTGATTACGTTAAACTCATAATAATAAAAAAGATCCTATATGAAGAACAGTCCTTAAGGTTTATCAGTAGTTTGCTTTCACGTGGGAAATTTTCTATCCCACATTTGAAAGGGAAGAGAGGGGAGATTGTTTGGATGCCAGATTGAGGTATGCAATATTCTCACAATGGGATGTGGTGCGTTAGAGACATCTTTTTAAACCAAAGAAACCATCCAGGAAGCCACAGGCACTTCCACCAACTGCTAATTTTAAACCTGAGGGTTTTTTTTTTTTTTTTCAACAGCTGGAGGAACCATTAGAAATTAGTGGAGTCCCACCCTCCTGTTTTCCAGATGAGGAGACAGACTGAATGATTTGTCCTTAAAAGCCAGGCTGTTGTGCTCAGTGTTTATTTCTAACACTGAGTGTGGTTTGGGGAACCTCCAGCCCTGCTGTGAGGGGTCCGGGCCTCTCAGATGGCTGAGGCCACTGAAGTGCTCAACAGTAGCTGCCTGAGAGGGTGGCAGCCTGGGTTCACAGCAGTGTGTACCGTAAGGACCCTTTGAACTATCTCAGACACTGGGTTAAGGGGGAAATCTGCTTTGTGGGGACCAGCTGACAGAAATCTGTTTCTTCTGCATTTGAAAGAGGGCCAAGGTTTAATCATGAAAACATTTCCAACTTCTTTGGCCCGCTTTTTCAACCTTCATATTCCAAGTTTTGTTTTAGATTTAATTTCCTTATCTAAGCACCGTTTGTGGTATTTTTATTGCTTATTGCAGACCAGATGTTAAGATGAAGCATGGGAAATCCAGAAAATGTCTTAGAGGTTTGTGCTTGCTAGGCAAATCTTAGACTTTAAATAGTAATGTATTTTACTGTCCAGTGAGTCGGTTGTCAGAAGCCAAGAAAGGTTACCTGTTTGTCAAAGGTGTAATGTTGAGCTGTGGAGCAGCAGACACCGGCAAACAGGAAGTCCACTGCAGCTTGCATTTAGGAACTTGCTTGGATAAAAGGTCAAAACTTTAACCAGGTGTGGTGCACACCTGTAATTATCCCAGCATCTGGGAGGCCGAGGGAGGAGTATCTTGGAGGCCAAAACTTTCAATTGAAGCTTGCCTGGAGAAGTCTGCTCCTTGTGTGAAAAGGAACTAATAGCCATTCACTCACCGCACACACGGGTTACTTTTCTCAGTGCTGGGACCCCAACCTGACTAGCAGCAGCTTAGGGGCAGAAAGGGTGGTTGGGTTTTATTGTTGTTGTTATTGTTTACTTTTTTATCTTTGGCTTACAGTTCCTGGAGATATGGCATGGCAGGAAACATATGGTACCAGGAATATGCCTGGTTGATCACATTTGCAGTAATAGGAAAGCAAAGAGTAGACAGTGGGTTATAAAACTTCAAGGCACATCAATGGTGCTAACTTCTCCTTGTGAGACTCCATCTCCTTTAAATTTCACAGTCTTCCAAAACAGAGCCATCACCTGGGGACCAAGTGTTCAAACACAGGGGCCTATGGGGACATCTTCTGTTCAACCACTACACGGCTCTGGCCTCTCAGCATAGCCGCTTTTCTTCTGGGGCCCATGTCTGTCTCTCTTTGGAGTCTCAGACATGTTGTTTTCCGTGGTTTACACCATATGGTTCATAAAATGAGATAGCACTGGATTGACAGCTGCTGGTCTGCTACTTTTGGTAGGTGTGGGATTCAAGTGTGTGCTAGCTCTCTCTCTTTTTTTTTTTTTAGTAACAATAGGAAATTTTAGCACATAATTTGCCCGATTTTTGAGTAACAGGTTCCTTTTGTGGAGCATACAGGATTCCTAGCACCTTCTTTGTGTGTTCTGACCAAGGTAGCTACAAAGTACTGTGGGCCTTTCAGAAGACTTTTTTTTTATTTTTGAATTAAGTTTCCTTGCATACTGGAGGTGGGGATCTAATAGTAGCTGCTCAATTGTTTCCCCCTTTGGCAAGTCTCTGGAGAAGCCATTAAATAAGTAATTTGCCTTGGGGTCACTCAGCTGGTAAACAATCTCAACCGCCCCTATTTTCTAAGCTCTACCCCCCCCATTCATTGTTTCCTACTGTGAAATCTGTTTTATCGCCTTGATTAAGGGATGGGATTGGCCATGGGATAGCCACCTGCAGGGAGTCACCTTGGAGTCTTTGTGGATTATTAAAATTGCTTGAGCTATTTCAAAACTGGTCCATTCTGCCATCTCAGGATATAATTAGGTGCAGGTAAAGGTCTTCTTTTAAATTGTCATTTGACTAAGGAATGTATTTTTACTGTCCTAAGCATATCTTAGACCAGGTTCCATTAACATACTCTGAAAGCCCACCTTTCCTTTTGTTTCACAGAGGATTGTTTGGGGATGCTTAAGAACCAGCCAAGGTCACTGAGCCATTGTATGTCCCTCTTCCAGGTGCTGAGAGTAAACTTGGTTTATTATACTGAACTGAGCATGCTCACAAGCACCCAGGCTTCCAGGTAAAGACCTTAGTTACCTTTTCCCCACTGCATTTCATATCCAGCCACATTGCAAAAAACTTCTGCTTTGTAACTCAAGGGGCAAAAAATAAGAAGAAAATAAGTTTTTAAAAAAGGGGGTGAGGGTGGGGTGAGGCTGGGCTGGTGGCCTTGCAAGCTCAGGTAGCGAGGACTGCACTTGGCTGAAGTCAGCACTGGGGTCTTGACATTGGGGATGTCGAATAGGAGCCATTTTATATAACTTGTGGAATAGAAGCTAAGTAGTGTCTGAGGGTCAGATTAAGCACAGGTGTTCTTTGGTAGGAGAGAATATAGTGAAATTACAAAGGTAGGGTGTTTTGTTTTGGTTTTTTTTTTTTTTTTTTTTTTTTGAGACAGGGTTTTTCTGTGTAGCTTTGGAGCCTGTCCTGGAACTAGCTCTGTACACCAGGCTGGACTCGAACTCACAGAGATCTGTCTGCCTGCCTCTGCCTCCCGAATGCTGGGATTAAAGGCGTGCACCTGGCTTACAAAGGTAGTCTTTATTTTTTGATACTAGTGATACTGGCAGGCTACAGCTAGACCGCTCCATTTCCTTCTGCTTTTTTGAATGGATGCTGGGCACAACACACAGCAGGAGCAGAATATGGTTCAGGAAGTCAGCATAATTTTCAAATTGAGACCAAACATCAGAGCCAGCAAAGAGTTTGGGAGGAAGAAAGAAGGTGCTTGGTCTGGCTTCCTCTTCCATCACTGACCGTGTACAGGGGCCACATGGCCCATGCCACTGCAGCTCTAGGTCTGGGTGGAGGTGTGGATGGTGGTTCTACCCTGAATCTGGCAGGGAAGCACCAGATTGTGAGTTGGCTGGCCTGCAGGAGAGGAAGACAAACGGACACTTCCTGTAGAAGGGTAGAAAAGGGAAGGAATGTCTCAGTTTGGCCTGCAATTGGAGGACAGGCCACTTATAAATGGCTCCATTAGGTTCTTCAAGGGTTCCACACTCATTTAGAGCCTCTTGCCAAGAACTAGGCTGAAGTGGAGTAAGGTTTTGGCAAGTGTAAAGGAGGTAGGAAAGCCGAGAGAAGGGGTCTTTGTCTTCTCAAAGCCTTGAAAAGTCAGGTATATTGGCATGTACCTATTGAGGTGGCAGGGTGACTTGAGTCCATGATGTTTGAGACCAGTCTGGAAAACAAAAGTCAAAAACTTTGAAAGCAATTAGTTTAGACCAGCAAAGCTGGCTCAGGTCCCTGAAACCTGTATTTATAAAAGCCTTGTCACCCCAGCCCCAGCACCCCTCCAGTGATGGGAGGTGATGCAGAAGGATCATCTGGCTTATGCAACACCTGTGCAGCAGAGCTGCAGAAATAATGAGAGTCTGCCTTCTAAACAAGATGGAGGGCAGGCCAGCAAGCAGCAGCCTTAGTAAGTAGAGGTGCTTGCTGCCAAGCCTGGTGGCTCCAATTTGGTTCCCAGGATCCTTGTGGTAGGAGAGAACTGATACCTGGAAGTTAATCTCTTATTGTACACGGCCTCTGGCGCATGCCCATCTCTAATGTAGTAATAATTACATTTTAATGTAATCAAAGTTTTAAAACAAAGCATCTTTATAGCCATCTTTCCCTGAGTGCACAGGTAAATCCATAACACACTATTTTAACCCTTTCAGTGATTCTTGTAATCGATTCTATTATTTGGAGGAAATTTACTTGTGGCACATTTTGTGCAGGGTACTTTGGAAGAAAAGCAAGTTGCATCGTTTGATCCTAATCAGAATTAGGATTAGTGCATTGCTTCCGCCTGCTTGGGGCACCAGGAGCCCTCTCCCCCTGACTCCTGGCTGCTTTATTTTAATCTGGCTCACCTGTAGTCTGGCATCTAGATAGTGTTTTGTGAAGGCAGCTTCTTGAGACAGAAGGTTTATCGGATGAGTCCTGTTTCCTGCACAGGAGGATTAGAGGGAGCCGAGTCTCTCCAGGCCTCATGAGCTGTGTCATCAGTTTTGATGGAAGTAGGATCCTCCAGTAATTAAACTGTGGGTCCGTTTATTCTATGTTCAGCCTCATTTAGAAGACTTCACTCCAAACTGCTTCCTTTTCTGATTGACTCCTCCTCTGGGGCAGTGTGCTTGGGCTGAAATGAATGTGTGGGTTTACTCCGCAGTGTTCAATCTGTCATCTCTCCTAAACGCCACACTAAGAAGCAGCCATTTAATTGGTCCGACCCCGGGGGTGATATTTTGGCACCGCTCCATCGGTAGGAATTACTTTTCCTTGAACTTCGGAGCAGATGCTGAGGTCCCTCTGCAGATATTTGTCATAGACTAGTTGGAACCAGGGAGTTCCCAGAGAACATTTATAACTTGTGATTATTATGTATGTTTTTCAGTTGTTTACAATGGTTCCCACTTCAGGAAGAGAGCTCATTTGCTGCTGGTGGGAAGTGTGGTCTCCCTGCTGTCCTCACTAGCTGTGTTGTTTTAACCCTTTATGTTCTGGGGCCCTCTAGTGTCCTATTGCCATATCTTTGCTGATGTTGCTTCTTCCAGCCTGTGTGTGGCCTGTTGGGTGGAACAGGTGAAGCTCTGCCCAGACCTGGGTGTATTGACTAGAGTGGTGTGCTCTGATTTCTAGGGTTTCTGTGTTGTTATTCTGCTTCTGTGTATTTTGATTTTGTGTTTCTTTGTATTCTTTGTAGTTCCCATCACAGCTCTTTTTGCTCCTCAAAACAGCATCACAGGAGATATTGCATTGCCAAAGGTTTTGATCCTTTGTCAAAAGTTTATTTTATTATTATTATTAATTTTATTTATTTATTTGTTTGTTTGTTTGTTTATTTTTTTTTTTTTTTTGGAGAAAGGGTTTTCCTGTAGCTTTGGAGCCTGTCCTAGAACTTGCTCTGTAGACCAGGCTGGCCTCGAACTCGGAAGATCCTCCTGCCTCTGCCTCCCAGTTCTGGTGGCTCTGATCCTTTGTAACCAAGTATCTAGCTTGGTAGTAGAAAGGAACCACCAAGCTTAACTGTCCTAAAGACACTGGCGTGTGCTTGCATGGAAGCTAGTTTGGAGAGAGGCAGGCATTTAATCCTTTACTGACTCCTTGTAGTAATGTTTATGCCTAGCACTGCTCTCTGCTGTAGTGTGGGGGTGGGGGGTGGGGGTGCAGTTGTATGTATGTTGGGAGTGTGTATGTGTGTGTGTGTGTGTGTGTGTGTGTGTGTGTGTGTGTTAAGAGAGAAATGGTCTCATGTAGCTAAGTCCTTACACTCCTCTTGATTTACCTACCTACCTCCTACCCTGCAAGTTAGGGCTCCCACACCTGATTGCCCCTGCTCTTTATGGAAAGCTGGAAATTTAGTAGAAGTAAGTTTTCTCCACAGAAAGCACCACCTCTGTAGCCCATCCTGTGAGTGTAGAGCTGTTTAGTCTGAAGCCCAGAGACCACATTCGATCGAAATCACTCACTATAATAGCCAGAATTTAAGGAACAGTCTGATTGATGCTAAAACCAAATTAAAACATATTATATTTGGGAACAACTCCCTTCCCCCCAAAACTTGTGTCTTCTCTAATTTTATCCCTCGGATAAAATTCTCATCTGGAAAACTGTGTTATCCATTACCTGCACCCAAAGGACTGCCTTGGAGGGTGAGGTACATCTCTCAGGAGCTAAAGGAACTGGAAATGAGTTCCCACCTTGTGAAGTCTTTGTTTATGTCTGGCTCGCACACCACTTCAGTGGGAGTTTTCATTCAGCTGTGGGTTCTAAAGTTCCCACCGTATTCTTGTTTCCTCTGTGACGTAGGGTTCTGAGTTCTTCATTCTGAAATGAATATCTCAGAAATAACCCCAGAATCAGAGAGATCATGGTCCATTGCTGCACACCCCTCATGTGAGTCCAGTTGGTAATATGGTTCACTCTGCAGATAGCTTGCTCATGACTGCAACAGTCACTTAGTTGATGTCCCTTGTGTCACCAGCATCTTAAATCTTCCCACATCAGGGTTAGATGTCCCAGGCAGGTGTATTGGAGAGTTCCAGTTGCGGCCCCAAGATTCTAACAGCTTCAGGGAATTCAAGTTTCTTGCCCAATCAACTTCTTTTTAAAAGCAAGCCGTCTTCCAAGTTGAGAGATGATTTTAAATTTCAGGTGAGTTCCTTTTTTTTTTTCTTATTTTACATATCGATCCCAGTTACCTCTCCTTCCCTCTCTCCCTCCCTCTCTTCCTCCCTGCCTCCCTCTCTCCTATACCCCCCTCCCATCCTATCCCCCCACACACACACACACTTCACAGGGAGGGTGATTCCTTCCAGGAGGGATCATTAAAATCTGTCATTTGGAGTAGGGTCTAGGCCCTCCCCCTTGCCTCTAGGCTAAGGGATTATCTCTCTCTATAGAATTGCTCCCAAAGTCCTTTCGAGCACCAGGGATACATCCTGGTTCTATTCTCAGAGGTCCCTTAGACTGCTCAGGACTTCTAACTAAGACCCACGTTCAGGAGTCCTGAGTTGGTATAATGCTGGTCTCCCAGCTATCAGTCTGGGGGACCATGAGCTCCCCCTTGTTCAGGTCACCTGTCTGTGTTCAGGTGAGTTCTTAAGAAACAGGGATTCTCTAATATGTGGGCAAGGTAATTAGCCAGCTGTTCACCAACCCTGCCCCACATAGTACCTTGGTGACCAGGGAGAAAAAAGGAGTCACTGAAATACAGAGGTCATTGCCATTTTAGAATTGTAACAAGGTTTAATAACGTCTCTAATGTGCTGTCTGTCAAATGTTTCACCACTGACTAGGTATGTTATGGATGTTACTTTCCATCCCTGCTGTTACCTACTTCTGGGAAGTATACAGACTTAAAGATTAAGTAAAGGCTGAGGAGACAGCTTAGTTGGCAAGTGCTTACTTCACATCACGAGGTCCGAAGCCTTTGTCCTCAGCGTCCACATAAACACCACGTGCAGATGTGTGCATCTATAGTCCCAGCACTGGAGAGGCGGATGCAGGCAGAGCTCTAGAGTCCACTTGCCAGCCAGTGTCAGTCAGTCAAATTGATGAGACCTTGTCTCAAAAAATAAGGTGGAGAGTGATCAAGGATGACACATGGTGTTGACCTCTGGCGGCCTTTACACACATTGGTCCCCGTGTGCATATTCATCCACACACAAGTGTACACACACCCATATACCTTGTACAGACAACACATACATAAGCTTAAATTTGCTCACGAAGGATTTTCCTTTCTCAGTCACGTGGTCCCTATAAATAATTAAGAATGAGCTTTTTGGTCCTAAGGAGAAATGAGAACTTGCCTTATCAGCCATGCTGGTAAAACATGAGCAGTGTTTGACCACAGTCTCTTCCTTCACCCGACAGTTTGAGTGTCTATGTATTATAAATGCTGTCAAGGAAAGCAGGGGAGGGACATCTGGGCAGTGTGTTTAAATGGGGGAGGATTCCAGAGACAGTGAAGGTCAGACTTGAGACCTGGGGGGGTGGTCCAGGCAGAAGACATGCTGGAAACCTGAAGAACCCAAGGAGGGGAGGGAAGTACGGGATAAGCAGACTGGTGCTGGGATGGAGGAGATGCTGATGGGAATCTTCAGCTTGAGAGTGTTGTTGACATCCCTCTGAGGTGCGCTTGAGTGTGCCTGGCCTCTGAAAGCCAGCAGCGAGCTCTGGAGGTAAGAGGAGATTCGATGGAGTGGAGCTCTGGAGTGGGGAGGGTCACTGTGCGTAGGAATGCTGAGAGACTGGGGAGAGAAGTGTCAGTAAGAGCTGGCATTTGGCTTTGGCTTTGATGACTTAGAGATTATGTGGAGCACCCGGGTCAAGGAGTTTGGAGAAGCTTGATGAGTAAATAAGAGATTAAGGAACTGCGACAAAATATTGAGAAGTATTTTGATGTAGAGAAAATGAACTTTACAGGGGTGGGAGCCAAAGTGATTTCTTTTTTTGTTATTACTAATCGTATACATTTTACTAGGTGCTTAAAAAAATTCCCATGTAAGGTGGTGTGGTGACACATGTTTAATCCCAGCACTCAGGAGGCAGAGGCAGGTGTATCTCTGTGGGTTCCCAGGCCAGCCTGGTCTACAGAGCTAGTTCCAGGACAGGCCCCAAAGCAATACAGAGAAACCCTGTCACAACTCACAAGAGAAATACACAAATAATATGCGCAATTTAATCAATTCTTACAGATAATATTTATGTAATCACTTAGGAAACATTGAGGTGGAGAGACGGTCCAGTGGTTAAGAACTCTTTCTGCTCTTATGGAAAGCCACGGTCCCATTTCCCAGTGCCTGTGTGTGTGACAGCTCTTAAACTGCCTGCAGTTCCTGTTGCCAGGAATTTAATGCCCTCTTCTGGCCCCATGTGGCCATTGCACTCATGTACACATAAAGACAAGCAAGCACATATACTACACATACATAAGAAATTTAAAAAGAAACAGTATTAGCAGAAGTCCTGTGCCTCCTTCCACCTGTCATTCCCAAAGCACAGCCACTATTCCTGATTTTGTTCTGATTGATTGGTTATTTCCTTCTGTGTTACCCAGGGTTGCCTTACATTCATGGGCTCAAGTGGTTTAACTGCCTCAATCTCCCAAGTAGGCAGGACTATGGCATGTGCTATCATGCCAGGATACATTATCCTGATTTTCACACTAGATTGGTTTTCCTCCTTTTGAGTGTAACCATTTAGTGTGCACACATTGGTGCCCGTTTCTTTCAGTCAGCATTAGGTCTATATAAGATTTGTCTCTACTGCTGTGTGTATATCTCACAGTTGCATAAACATAATTTATCCATTTTGCTGTTGATGAGCATTTGGGCTGTTTCTAGCTTGGGGCTATTATAGTAGTGCTTTCATGGATATTCTTGTGTGCTTTCTTTTGGTGTGTGGATTTCTGTTGGCGAGTGTATTATACCTGGAAGCAGAATTGCAAAGCCATGGAAATAAACATGTGTATTTTTATATATCACACAATACTCTCACATGTATGTACACATGGTCCCTCTCCTATCATTTCTGATACACACTTGGTACCAAGCAGGTTCCCCCAGCAATGTTAAAATCCTAGTTGATCTCCGACCTTCCAACACTTGTTAGAATCTCTTGTTTTAGTTGTGTCAGTAGGTGTTTGATGGCAACACACTGGCCTGTAATTTGTATTTGCTTTGTGACAAGGAAAAGTTTTTAAAATCTGGGGGATCTTGGAGTATGCCTGTACATTGAAAAAAAAAAAAGTTTCTGATAGAGTCAGAACCCACAGTGGGGTAGGCTGCAGGGTAAGTGGACTTCTGAGTCTAGGTTCTATGTTTAGGGCCTGGCTTTGCTACCCACTTTCTGTGACTTTGAGCAACTTATTTATCTTGGTGTTTTGTTTTGTTTTGTTTTGTTTTGTTTTGCTCTGTTTTTTTCCTGAAAATGCTCAGCTCATACTAAAGTGCTAGGATTGCTTGCACTGATAACGGTAGGTGAAGCACATAATTTGGTGTCTGGCAGAACAGGAGCATTCTTTTAGCCAATGACTATTCTGTCCTTCTCAAATACATAATTACTTCTCAGTTGCTTCAGAGAACCTTGGCTAAACCATGTTGATAGGTCTTCCACAGCATTCCCCTCCAAAGCCTTTGCAATTGTACTTTAATTGCTTTTTAAGGGTAATATACAAGATGAAACTCAGCCCATTCTGTATTAACGATTCATAACACCGGATACTTTGCTTTATGCACTCAGAGCATAGATGCTGTCGACCATTCCAGGAATACATTAGTGGCCATAGGTGTGCCACCTCTGGATAAATGAGATGATTCAGCCATTTGATGATTTGCTGTGTCAAAAGGTACTTCTCATGAGACTTGAGGGCATTTTAACTGGGTATCTAGGGGATCTTTGTGAGGTCGTTGTGTGTTCAGTGGGTTCACTCTAAATGTGTTCCCGGATGCAGCTGTTTGCATCTGTGGAGCTCTTGTTGCAGAGTTGCTTTAGTGCACAGAACTGTTAATTAAAATCAGGACAGATTGCATTCAAACCTTGGGGACATTGCTGCCTTTGTTTTTGTGGCTAGTGAGGTGGTTTTAGACTGTCATTTTAAATCAGTGCTCCTTTTCTATCCCCACTCCTTTTTAGGCCAAACCCACTACAGCCAGTGAGCCACTTTAAATTATCTGCCTTGGGCAGGTGTACAAAATAGAGGAATGTTTTAAAATTACTTTAGGAATCTAGATTTTTTTTGGGGGGGGAGGGGAAGCCATATTACCTGCTCTCTTGCCTCTAGGACCGTGCTAAACCCACCTGAAATAGGCAATTTGTTTTCACCTCAGTATTAACACCATTGGTTTGCCTGTTCAGCATCAGAAATACCAGCACATCCTACAAAGTCACAAAACCCACATGCTCACTAACCACACTCGCCTCTCCCTCAGGGTTCTTCAAGGAATAGTACAGTTTTCTTGTTCACGCCCCACCTTACGTCCCTCACCTCTATCCTTTATGTGTGCTGGAAGGCTTCAGTCAAGCACGGTAAATAGGCAGTTGGTGTTTGAGGATTAAACCCCAGAAGAATCCATCTTCTCAGAATAGCTGAGGGAGCCAAGGTTGAATTTTTGAACACTCAAGAAAGGTGTGGTACTTGTCATCTTTTTTAAGGTCTAGGAAGGGGTTTGTAGGACAGAAGCTAGCTTTCCAAAGTGTCCTGTTTACCCATTCCTCATAGCTGGTTCCCAATTTGTCCTTTATCAAGGTAATCAGATGTTTGTGAGTTGATGGCTGAGGGATCAGATGAGCCTTCCCAAGAGAAGAGAGTTTAGCTTGCTTGGTGGCCTTGTTAGTTAACCTGACAACTTCCTGTCTGGGAACTAACTGTGAATATAGTTGCTAGTTAGAGCTTGCAAGCTTGATAGGCAAGTACTTTGAACAGACCACAGCTGCAGATGTCTTTTCTGAGATTTGAATACCTCGGTGAACAAAAGCCTAGTCCACCAATTGTCTAGACTTGTTCTGTTAGACTGAGGTCTGAGGTATTCTGACACTGCTACTCTTGTCGCTTGCTACCTCTGTTCCATAGGTTACCTTCCCTGAATGTACATTCCCAGATGAACACAGGCCTGTGGGGTCACGACGTGTAAGAGTCCAGTCTTCTCACAGGGCCATCTGTTTCTTTTCAAAGCAGCCAAGCCTTGAATAGGCTATTCTTACAAGATGTTTAAAAGAGGCCCTTGAGGTTGGGGAGAATGAGACAGTGTGGAGGAAGCGAGGCTGCCCTGACTCCCTAGCTGAGAAGTGGCCTGATCTTGTATCACAGTGGCGGAGGGGGAGCTATGGTGTCCTTCTAGGCCCTAAGCTCTTCTGGATGAGGGCCTAGCTTGTGCAGTCCCAGTGCCTCAGCGTAGTGGCTGCTTCGTGAGTGTTCATTAAGCTGGTGGAGTACAGTAGCAGGCTTTCTGTTGGGTCACCAACCAGCTCCCAAATAAAGACACGGAGACTTACTATAGTTATGGATGCTCAGCCTTATCTTATGCTTGTCCCTCTGTCTCTTATAACTTAATGTAACCTGTTTCTCTTCATCCATGTTTTGCCTCGTGGCTTTTTGCTTTTCATTCTGTGTGTCCTACTTTTCCTGGTTCTTTGGTATATGTCTGTCTGTCTGGTGGCTGACTGGCTGGCCCCAGGTGTCTTCCTCTTTTTCTCTCTTGTTCTCTCTTTCTCTTGAGCCTAGATTTTTCCTTCTATCTATTCTCTCTGCCCATGAGCCCTGCCTATCTCTCCTCTGCCTAGCTATGGGCTATTTAGCTGTTTATTAGACCAGTCGGGTAGGCAGACAAGGTAAAACAGCAACACATCTTTATATAGTTAAGCAAATGTAACACATCTTTGCCTGGTTAAAGTAATATGCTGCAACATAAACAAATGTAACACATCTCACATAGTTAATGTTCCATAACAGAATACAGCACATAGCCTTCCTTTACCTGCTGTGGTTGTACCTTACAATGTAGGTCTACTGCTTACATGACAGCACTTATTACCTCCATTTGTTTTTAGAAATGCTTACCTCTTTGTCTTGATGAGGATGAGCCTATGTCCTTGTGTACACTAATAATACTGTACCTCAGTGAATCCCAAGAAAAAAACTTTAGTAGCTAAATCTGTCACCTTCTTTTTATTTATTTATTATTTATTTATTTATTTATTTATTTATTTATTTATTTATTTATTTAATCGGGACAGGGTTTTTCTGTATAGTTTTGGAGCCTGTCCTGGAATTCCCTCTGTAGACCAGACTGGCCTTGAACTCAGGGATCTGCCTGCCTCTGCCTCCTGAGTTCTGGGATTAAAGGCGTGTGCCACCACCGCCCAGCCACCCTCTTTTCGTTTTATTCTTTCACTTTTCTGTTGTTAATGCTGCCCACTTCTCTTTGGCTCCAGAGTTTCCCCTGCTCAGGAGTTTTTTAGCTCCTTAAATGATTGAAATCCCTCGTCTTCCTGGTGCTTGCTCCCTCACGGATGGCTTTCTTTCCTCTGCAGCCCGTTGCCTGCACTTACCCTGGTGACCCTGGCTCCTCTTCATCTGCTGCCGTCTCTCTTCCTCCCAGTCAAGTTTGTTGAAAAGACAGCTTTCAGGGTTGTGGGTTCTTACTTTTCATTCTCTTTCCTGTGGTTACCCGTCAGCTGCTTCCTTCCCTCTAAACTGCCAGGCAGAGCACTGCACGTACTTTGGACGTTTTGAAGTCCCTCTCACCATGTTCCAGTCCCTGGGTTGGACTGTTCACGCCTTTGAAGCAATGCTCTTCCCGTTCTCCCACTGTGAGCATCCTTCTGCCTTCTTGGGAGCCCCAGAGCATCCCTTGCCCCACTCTGGCCCTATGTATTCCCAGTAGATAAGCATTCCTAACTAAACCCTCATCTTCAGCCTAGACATGCACACATGGACAAGAGTGTCCCACAGGTGTGAAACTCAGTCTTTATCATCTTAACTCACCCACATGTTCTGTCTCCTGAGGATGTCGTCTTAGTGAGTAATCCCCACTAGTTATCCTGGTGTATAAATAAATAGGCCCTTAGCTTTGCCTTGCACCCTCCTCCTCTCCTCTTTCAGTTAATTGACACATCTTGCTCATTGTGTCAGAGCTCTGCCAGCCCCCTCTCTCATTCCCATGCCCTCTACTCTGCCGCAGTGTCCTGTCCTAATTAACCTGCCCCTTGCTGGTCTGTCCCACAGAGTGCTTGCTGCCACACGTGCACTCAAATATTCCAGTAAGGTTGTCACAATAGAGTCCTGTTCCTTCCCCTGGAGTACAAGGTTTTTCCAAGGCTCCTGGTTAATATGCGTCCTTTTATTTATTTACCTCATCTACCCGCCCCACCCCTTCTAAGCATTTTGTAGTTTTTCTTCTATGGTGCATATCATTTTTGTTTTTTCTAGAAAATGCCTCTGTTCCTGACTTTGGGGTAAAGTCTTCCTGCTGTCATAACAAGACATGGTAGCTTATTAGTGTTTTGTTTGTTTGTTTGTTTGTTTTTGTCATTCGTCTGCCATTGGCATTATGGGATTGGCATTATTAGTAAAGGTTACATGCGTATGTGAATGAGAAGATTTTTGTTGTTTTATTTTTTAACGGAGTCTTACTAGTTAGCCCTGGCTAACCTGATGATGCTATGTAGACCAGCCTGGCTTTGAACTCACAGATATCTGCTTTCCTCTGTCTCGTAGTGCATGCCTGGCTAAGGAGAGGTTTTAACAGAAGTTACTGAATCATCCATGGCTTTGTCACCTGTGCACAGGCCCAGAAAGCTGCATGGTAGCTGGTGAAATCTTTGGGTTTCACAGTCTCTGTACCCTTGCCTTCCCCGGGGGACATAATAGGTTAAAGGCATTTTTACAGTGCTGGTAGAAGCAACTCATACTTGTCGAGTGCTTTGTTTTCCTGTCATTGTCAGAGGACAAATAGGAAGTACAGAAAGGGTGTGGCCTGTTAGAGGTGGACAGCATAGCCCACAGGCAGCAGAGCAGGGCGGGATGTGTGCCCTGTCTGTACACACTCAGACGTTATCAACATGTGATTTAAAGAATTGTGGGACTCCCTTTTCAGAGAAATGCTGCTCATGGCCTTGTCAACATAGAATTCCTCTGAGGCTGGGCATTCACGCTGGGGGTGGTGGTGTCCTTGAGAAGTGGATGGCAGAAGGTCAGGAGTTACATAGCTGGAGCTGTAGGTATATGCCACTGCATCCATGGGCAGTGTGTGTGACATAGAAAGTTCTGACTGAGCCTCAGGACAGAGCAATGTTCTTGAACAAAGTGGATATTAATTGTAAGGTAATTGTAATTGTAATTGTAAGGTAAGAATGAATTTTAATGAAGTGAGATTTCAGATTAAACTAATCAGGACCAGGCAACCTTACAAAGGCTTTGTATCAGCCTGGCGTGCTCTGGTGGAGCACTAACTGGTGGTGGTAGAAGAGGTGACTAGCCTTCCATCACCTCTGATGTCAGGGCCTCATGCTCAGCACATGTGGAGATGTGTATCCTGCCTTACCTGTGCCCACAGGGATAAAACTACAGCAATGATACATCCTAACTCTTACCTCTTCCTCTCCTGTACCAGATTTTATCATGTGGGCATCCTGCTGCAACTGGTTCTGCTTGGATGCACAGCCTGAGGAGGCCCCACCACCACAGGGAGCCAGGACGCAAGCCTATTCCAACCCCGGGTACAGCTCCTTCCCTTCCCCCACAGGCTCAGAACCAAGCTGCAAATCCTGTGGGGTCCACTTCGCAAGCACAACCCGAAAGGTAAGTATCATTGCACTATGACCGAAGAAACTCAGGCCAGCCACCTGGCTTCTGCCTGTGTGATGCTGGACACCCAGGGCCTGTCCTAGTTGTCACAAGAATGTTCAAGAATAACTGTTCAAGTGACGGCAAAGCATCTCAGCGTAGACTTGGAGCAGCTGCTCCTGCACAGCCACCAGCTTCTCTGCTTACTGGCTGTGCCAGTGCCCCAGCTGTGAATGAAGTGCCCTGTTCTAGTGCTGGTGATGAAAGTGAGGCTAGGTGTGCCCAGCACTGTATTGGAACCATGGCAGGCATTGGCTCTGTTAGCTGTCACATAGAAGTCCTGACTGCAGATTAACCTTGCCCTCATTATCAAAAGCCTGTCAGCGTTTACCTAGAGACGAGGATACCCTAGCAGAGGAGCTGGAGCCCACTCACGAGCATAGATGCCATCTGCAGTGGGCTGCAGTAGGGACGGCTATCCCTTTGCTAGTGCCCTCAGGCAGCGCATGTCCAGCAGAACAAGAGGTTCATAGCCCAGAATGGCTGGTAGGGTTCGGGGATGAAATGGTGACAATGGGAAACCAGGGGGAAGGAATTCTTTTTAAGGCTTCTACTGTGTGAGAGGAACTGTTAAAGGTTTTAGCCAGGTGTGGTGAAATTCATTTGATACGGTGAGCTTGATTTCACCCCGAGCTATGTAGTGAAACCCTGTTTCAAGCAACAACAAAAAACTTAGACTTTTAATTTTACTAAGACTTTTTAGATTATTTTGTTGTTGTTGTTTGAGAAAGGGTCTCACTCTATAACCTAAATTAGCCTTGACCTCACGGTTGAAACCTATTTGGTTTCAAACTGAAGGCAGCCTCCTACCTCAGCCTCCCAAGTGGTGAGATTATAGGTTTGCCACTATTCCTCGCTTAGATTTTGTGGTGGTTGTTGTTGTTTTGTTTTTGTCTTTCCAGATAGGGTTTCTCTGTGTAGCCCTGGCTGTCCTGGAACGTGCTTTTGTAGACCAGGCTGGCCTTGAACTCACAGAAATTCTTCTCCCTAGTGCTGGGATTAAAGACGTGCCAGCAGACTTTTTAAATTTTTGATCTTTGTTTCATTTAATTCTCACAGAAACTATTTTCAGTCTTAGAACCCGCCAAATCCTGTTTTACATATGACAACATTTTAGAGTTTAAAATTTAAAAAGAAAATGGGGCGGTTGGTGGTGGCACACGAAGAGGCAGGTGAATCTCTGCGTTTGAGGCCAGCCTGGTCTACAGAGCAAGTTCCAGGACAACCAAAGAGAACGTTCCTGTCTCGAAAAACTGAAGGAAAAGAAAAAAAAAGTTTTAAAAGTAAACAACATGTCATGTTCTTGGTAAACAGTATGAGACATGGACATATCCATTCTTTTTCTCACAAACAACACTTCACTATTGAATGGTTAAGTACTAGAACCGGGCTTCAAACTCAGACCGTAGACTTGAAACAGCCTACAAGTAGACATGTGGTGTGTTGAGGATGGCAGGTAACAGGCCCAGGTTCTTGGAGGGAGCATGGGCATGCTCAACATTGCCCCCTTCCCCACTGGAAATATGTGCTGAAATCTAGCTGGTGTCAGACGTTGCCTGGCTAACAGACAGGGATGAAGGAGGTTGTCCTTCCCTGATTAGGGAGCTTGCAGTGTGACAGAGAGGTCAAGGCAGAGTACACTGTGTAGTCACATAAGGGAACAGTGACTGTGGCCTGAAGTGCTCCATCGGGGAGGCAGATCCTAATTCGGATGATGGAAGATGATATTGGTGTAATCATTTTCTTGCTCTAAATGATGAATTAATTTTGTGTGGTTTGCAGTTTGAATTTTGTGAATATTAAGGCTGTTTTTTCATTTGTCATTTCATGTTTAAGTGGACCGGCCTTCTTACAAGTTTGGCATTTCCCAGCCAGAGACTTAAAAAGTAGCTCTTCTAGAAGTAGTTGAATTGTCTTTGATTACATGGGTCCTTTTTTATTTTATTTTTTTTCAGTTGTGGTCAGTATTTTTTACATGCTCACTGGGTTTAAAGCATACACAACAGCAAAGACTTGTAGAAAGAATACAGGCCAGAAATGTCCCCTTCATCCTCTGGGTCCCAATCCTGGAGAGAAGGGGCAGGCAGGCTGCAGTTTTGCCACAAGCTAACTCACGTATGTACTGGTCATGGCCACCTGTAGTGTTGCAGAGGCCTAATGGTTTCAGGGTGAGTTCTGGTGCCTAGCCTCTTCAGCTGGACCAGTATGAGGTGGTGGAGGCTGCTGTACTAGGTTGGCATTTGGGCATAGTGTGCAGATGCAGAGCAGAAGTGGGCTTTATTTTTTGGTGTTGAGAAGGTCTGAGATGGACTAGAAGGGAAAGAGTAATAATGCCTCCTTGTGAGTGTCTGCCTTACGGCGATTTATATAAATGATCTCTGGTGTTCCAGTGGTTCAGAAGTCAGCAGGATGGGCCTGGGGGCCTACGAAGTGTCAGTTTGGTTGAGGTTGCACCGAGGAAAGTAAGGACAGCCTGGTGAAGAGGAAAAAACCAGGCTGGCTGCTTGCTAGCTCTTGTTTCAGTGCAGGCCCAGAACCTCTTCTGATTCCTCTTCCTTGCTGTTTTGTTACTCTGGTTTGATCAGTTTGTTAGAATGGACACATGCCTGTCCTTTGCTCCTCCTCCTTTTGTTTGCTGAGGAAGATTCTTCTGTTCTCTCTGTTGTTTTCCACCATTGTACTCAAATGCCCCCCTCCTCCTTTAGAGCTATTTCCAGGGCAGGCTTACTTCACAGTCCCCGGTGGGCAGGGGTAGCTGAGACTGGGTTGTCATCCTTGACTTCTGCTCTTGTATCCAGAAGGTACACACATTTGAAGAGAGCTATTTGGGTCTGGCTGATTGAGCAACACAAGCTTCATAATTGCGTCAGTCTGGGTCTTGTCAAACTGCACTGACTTAAGTAACACTCCATGTGGGGACCAGAGTTCCACGATTCTGCAGCCTCTTCATTTTCAGCCAGGCATCAGGAATGAACCCCAAATACTCAACTCCCATTTTCCACGTACGTGACTGCTGGTCACAACTGCTCTTTGCAGGTATAGGCTCATGTCCTTTCCCATCTCTGCACAGCTTCCTGTGTGGTTATAGCTGAGTAGAAAAGAGGATTGGCGTGTATTCCCTTGTAGCGCCCAGGTTTCTTTGCTTTGCCTGGACTGCATGGATGGCATGTAGACAAACACCAATTATATGGACTCTTCAGGCCCTGTACAAAAATTACCCTGATCCTGCCTCTGAGAATGTGTCTCAGGTGTTTCTTTTGCAGCTGAACAGATTTCCACATTGAGAAAAAGGAAGCAGAAACGTATACGCTAATGTAATATTTAGGGGACTGTGAAATGAAAAGTTCCCAGCCTCTTGAGAAGGTGCCCTTGAATAGACCCCAAGGTGTTGAGGAATCACCTCTTGGGAGAGTGACTTGTCATTGGCTGGAGCAGAGCTCAGTCAGATGTCACCACTGTACTTGGCAGCCTTTGGATTGAGTAGTCTTGGAGTGCTGTCTGTGACTGTGGGAGGAGCTGCACCAGGCAGTGCCAGCTTGTGGGTCAGTCACACTTGTCTCTAAACCGAGACACTGTGTGCTTTCATAAAGGAGAGAAACTAGCATCCCGGCCCCTTGACCTGTCCAGTTATTTATCTTGAAGTGACCTCGTGTACCACCTTTTTCCAGCACCCTGAATGGCCCTGCTAGAGCGGGGAAATCTGTGAGCAGTCCCTGTGGACAGGGCACTGACTAGGAAGTTGGGAAGTGGAAAGCCAGGCTCCCGATTTTGTCCTGATGGCTGTTTGGGTGGGACTCAGCATGGAACAAGCACGGTTGGGGGCGTTGGCTGATCCCAGCTGTACCTTTAGTGTCCGACCTTGAATATAATACTTGATCTCCCTGCTTCTTGGTTTCTCCTCTTTGTAAATCAGGGAAGAATACTAACACTTTTTAAGGGGCTTTGAGAATGAAAGGATAAGCCAGGCCTTACTGTAAGTAGCATCACAGCACATTCTATTGATTACCAGTATTAACAATAGTTGCTAGGTGGGCATGGTGACACATACCTGCAGTGGAGGTCAATTTGAGCTACACAGTGAGACCCTATCTCAAAAACCAAAAGGCTGGCTGGGTGGTGGGGCACACCTTTAATCCCAGTACTAGGGAGGCAGAGGCAGTTGGATCTCTGTGTGTTCAAGGCCACCCTGGGCTACATGAGAGTGAATCCATCTAAAAGAGAAACTTAGCCCATACCTTTGATACCAGCACTTGAGAGTGCTACAGCTTCAGGTTTTGTGTGTGTGTGTGTGTGTGTGTGTGTGTGTGTGTGTGTGTGTGGAGTGTGTGAGTGAGAGAGAGAGAGAGAGAGAGAGAGAGAGAGAGAGAGAGAGAGAGAGAGAGAGAGAGAGAAAATGAAATAAGAATTATATAAGCTGCTAGATGGTGGTGGCTGGAACCTTTAGTTCTAGCACTCCAAGACAGGCAGGCAGATCTCTGAGTTCAAGGCCAGCCTGATCTGCATAGTGAGTTCCAGTACTTCAAGGCTACACAGAGAAACCTTGGCTGGAAAAAACCCAAACAAACAAAAGTTACATAAGCCTTAAATGAAATTACAAATGTAAATTGTGTTGTGTATATGCATAGTATATAAATGTCAGGTGTCCTGTTGGTGGATACAGCCACGTGTGGTCTGCCACCTCCAAGTGGCCTTCAATCTGAAAGCTGCAGTGTGGTTCAACGGTGGATCTAGGGAACGGTTTAGTAGAGCAGGAGCTACTGGAGAAGGTTCTGCTGGCCCCAGTGGCCTTGTAGCTCCCATCTTACTTTCTGACTCGTTCTTCCGAGCTGACATGTTTTCCCCCGTTTCTCGCTCTAAGCAGCAGACATGCTTGGACTGTAAGAAACACTTCTGCATGACTTGTTCAAGCCAAGAGGGGAATGGGCCACGCCTCTGCCTCCTCTGCCTACGGTTCCGGGCCACAGCCTTTCAGCGGGAGGAACTCATGAAGATGAAGGTGAAGGACCTGAGGGACTATCTCAGCCTGCATGACATCTCTACTGAAATGTGCCGGGAGAAAGAAGAGCTGGTGTTTTTGGTGCTTGGCCAGCAGCCTGTAATCTCTGCTGCTGCGGACAGGACTCATGCTCCTCCCACCTTGTCCCAGGACTTCCCTGAGCAGCAGGCCTTCCTGACCCAGCCTCACATCCGCACAGTATCTCCTACCTCACCTGCACAAGCCACCTCTGTTCCCCTAGCCCAGGCTCAGGAAAACCAGGTAGGGGCCAGCGCGAAGTCTCTTCATCTCTGTGTCTGCTCCAGAGCTCATTTCTCTTTCCCGTTGCTTTGTGGGAATGGGGAGTGAGGTCGTGTCTCAATGGTGTGAAACGTTTGTGCCTGTTGATTCTTCTGGAAATGATGTTTCCTGATCACTGTTAGGCTCACAGTTTGGCTTTGAAGGTGGTAAGCCTGGTACCATGTTTTTGTGGGTTTTGTTTGAAATACCTTCATTCCCTTGTTAAACTGGTCTGTCCTGACTGGGCAGGTAGGGGAGAGTTGGGAAGTACTGATGGGCCTGGCTACTGTCCTGGTCGCTGTATGCTGTGAGGGAGCTGTCTAATTGGGTAAGCCAAGAGAGGCAGGCTGAGGCATGGAGAGTCCATAGTAAACAGACACTTTCTCCTCTCAGGAAACCCTGGGAGAGAGAAGCAGAGCTCCATACCCACCCTCAGGTTCGTCAGCAGTGGTGGTGTTGCACAGACATGTAGAAGTCCCTCCCTGATGCCACGAGTTACAGTGCTTGTGCCCTGTAAAATTAGGACCTGGGTCAGGACTCTGAGGCCACTGGTTCTTTCTTTCTTTCTTTCTTTCTTTCTTTCTTTCTTTCTTTCTTTCTTCCTTCCTTCCTTCCTTCCTTCCTTCCTTCCTTTCTTTCTTTCTTTCTTTCTTTCTTTCTTTCTTTCTTCCGTTCTTTCGTCCTTCCTTCCTTCCTTCCTTCCTTCCTTCCTTCCTTCCTTCCTTCCTTCCTTTCTTTCTCCCTCCCTCCCTCTCTTCCTTTCTAAGACAGGGTTTCTCTGTGTAACTGCCCTGGCTGTCCTGGAATATACTTTGTAGACCAGGCTGACTTCAAACTCACCTGCCTCTGTCTCCCAAGTGCCTGGGTTAAAAGCACCACCACAGCCTGGCTGATTTTTGTTTTAATTTGGTGCTAGATATTCAGCTCAGGACCTCAAGCATGCTGGGCAAAGGGCTCTGTTATGGAGCTACACCACCAACCCCATAATTAATTTCTTCTGACTCCTTGGTCATCTGGGGCATACTGTGAGCCTAGAACAATGGAAGGAGACTCCTTTGGCCTTGATACGTGGCAGAGAGGCTCATCTACCATAGTGTATCTTTGGAGCATGGAGCTGCCAGTTCTTGGCAGCTCCTTTCCCACACATGGCATGGATGGCTGGGCCTCATGGCTATGGTTACCTCTTTTACCAGGACTGGCACTCATTTAGCTCTTAGCACATTTGAAGGCCATCGTGATAGCAGCTGGTCATTAATGCTCTCCTAAGCTCCAACTCTTGGTCTGTTGGACAGGTTTTATTGCTATACTTACTTTCTTGCTTGGATGTTTAGAACACTCTAGTCTGCATGTAGTGAGCAAGGAGAGGAACCAGAGTAATTTTTTTCCCCCCCATGAAGAACCTTTAACCAGGTCAGGTGTGGCACTATGGAGATGGAGGCACAGGGATCAAGAGTTTAGGCTAGTCTCTTCTACATAGTGAGTTCAAGGCGTGAGATTGCTGTCTCAAAAGAGGAAGCAGGGTTGGGGGGTTGGAGAATGAACAAACTGTCAGGAGTTTTTCCATGTAAGATTATAAACTTGCCATTCTGTCACTAACCAACAGGCCATACTGTGTACTGTGTGTTATGGGGTACCTTTCTTCTTGACATTGTAGAAGACGTTAAGTGTCAATTTCCTTCTGTTTGGTGATACCTGAACCTTGCAAACAGGAAAAACAGGCATGGGAAAGTTAAATAACTTGAACAAGGCTATGTATTATATCACAGCAAGCAGGGAAACAAATCTAACTGTTCTAGCCCTTTGATGTCCTAGAAGTATTTGCTAGGGAAGGAAATGTGTGTGCAGTAAACAGAATAGTAGGCAGATAGATACTAGTTGTAGATTTTTACTTACCCAGTAGGCAAACTGGGAAGATAAAAGTATTTGCAGCATGAATTCCAGTTGTTCTTTCTAGGGAACAACAGACATTAAAAAAACGCCGTCTACTCAGGAACAGATTAGCCTATGGAAGACCCCAAGGTTAATACCAAGGGGACAGTACCCAAGGAGAACAGTAGGTACTACATCTACATAAAACTAGTCGGAAACCAGAGTTGTTGATACAGAGACTGTTGGCTGCATCCCATATGTATGAGTCCCTTCCATCACTTAGGGTGCTTTAAGCTCTGCTTTTCATTTCCAATGTAACTGCTTTTCTTGATGAAAGGCTAGAGTTGTCTCTCTCTCTCTCTCTCTCTCTCTCTCTCTCTCTCTCTCTCTCTCTCTCCTCTCCTTTCTCTCCCCTCTCCTCTGGTTTTTCCAGACAGGGTTTCTCTGTGTAGGACTGGCTGTTCTGGAATTAGCTGTGTAGTCCAGGCTGTTCTCAAACTCAGAAATCTTCCTGCCTCCAATGCCTGGCCCAAATTGTGTCTTTACTGTTCATCCAGGTTCTGGGGAAAGGCCTGTGAACTCACACATGTCTTTTGCTCTGAGTTTGCTCTTTGCCTGGAAGCAGCTGGGAGTAAAGAGAAGGAGCTAGGTAGGGGTTTGTGGCAGAAGTGGTTAATAAGAGTTAGGAGGTCACAATTCTGACCATTCTGACAAAAGTGAACCCTTTTGAGAAGTTAGATTGCTGAATAAAATGGAACCCAAGCTGAGGCATTTGTGTCCTGTAGTCTAAGGGTGTTAGGTTTCTAAATTCATTTATAAACACATTTAAGCAGCTACAGGTATGCAATACCATGTCCTACTGGTTAGAACACATTTCCAGAATGTGAGAGACTGCAGAGTGTGATTTGGGGTGGGTCAGTTGAGGCCATGAGTTTTTTGTTGTTGTTGTTGTTGTTCTTTGTTTTGGTTTTTCAAGACAGGGTTTTTCTCTTGTGTAGTTTTGGAGCCTGTCCTGGAACTTGACCTTGAACTCACAGAGATCCTCCAGCCTCTGCCTCCTCAGTGCTGGGATTAGAGGCCTGTGCCACCACTGCCAGGCTAGGCCAAGGAGATTTATGTTAAGGATGTGAATGAGGTGTTTGGAAAAACTAGTGGACATTGGTCCAGAGGCAGAACTGTGGTGGCTAATACCACCCTTACTGATGGACAGAATTAGAACATTCTTGGTTATTTATTTATTTATTTATTTATTTATTTATTTATTTATTTATTTATTTTTGAGGTAGGGTTTCTATGTGTAGTCCTGGCCGTCCTGGAACTAGCTCTGTAGACCACCAGGTTGGCTTTGAATTCACAGAGATCCACCTGCCTCTGCCTCCTGAGCTCTGGGATTAAGGATATGCGCCACCACCGCCTGGCGACAAACTCGCTTGTTCTTGATGCAGTTTTCCATCCATAGAAACCTGTTCACATCGTTTCTCTGCCTGAGAGAGTTGCTGTTAGAAAGCAGGCATTTGTGGTATTGGTTTGGGAGGGAGCCTTGGTTTCTGGGGGGAGATGGGAATACATTTTGGACATTTGTATAAATTGAAAGAGGCCCATGCTATCTACGTCGCTGGGACGTCTCTGTGGATGTGATGGCACCTTTCTCTTCCCACAGGCCACTGGCCATGTGCCTCAGGACCACGAGGAGCCCGTCTTCCTGGAGAGCACAGCCAGAGTACCTAGCGAGGATGAGACCCAGGTGGGCCTCTGCTCGGTCCGTGCCTTTGCCTTTGTTCTTTCCCTGGTCTTCTAGGGATAGTCCTAGGAGCCTCAGCAGATTCAGTGGGACAAGAAGGATCAGTCTCTGAGGATTAGCATTCCAGATTAACGTTTATTGTTGTCAGTGTGAGCAAGCGGATGTGAGGCCACAGTGGAAGATGGGGAGCCCCCTGGCCCACAGTCTTTCTGAGAGCTGCCAGAGGGCATGCTCTTGTTCTTGTCCTGTGTGCCTAGGGGTGCAGTAGCCATTGCTGGGAAAGGAAGTAAGATTAGGCTTTCAGGCCTCATGCACATAAGGGACCAGTATAGAACATGGTTCTGAGGGTCCATAGAACTTAGGTGAGGGCATGTGTGGAGGTCCCTCCAGGGAGGTCTGTACCGAGACAGGCCAGCACCATACCTGGGGTTTTCCTATACAGCCACATTTACTTTCCACAGGAACCCTGTGCGTCAGGATAGCAGTCTGTTCTTTGGGGAGGGGTAACAGGCTCAAGATGGTAAACAACTTGAAAAATAATGTCTAATATTTAGTGGCGGCATCAGCATTGAGAATCAGGGCCCTCCAGCCAACTAACTAGTGCACCCTGTATGCCTAGTACTGATAAGCCAGTGTGTGGCTGTCTGCACAAAACAGCATGATGGAATAGGCAAAGATGAGTCTGTTTTGCTGTGCCAAACATTGTGCCAGGAACCGTCTTTTCCACGTTCCTTGAGGTTGGTCAACAAAGTGCATGTTGATGGGTGCTCTGGGTCCCTCGAAGAGAGCCTAAAGGACACAACTGAACCAGCTGATCATCATGTCTTTGCTGTTGCAGTCCATTGGCTCAGAGGACAGCTTCGTCCCCGGCCGGAGGGCCTCACTGTCTGATCTGACCCACCTGGAGGACATTGAAAGCCTGACGGTGCGGCAGCTGAAGGAGATTCTGGCTCGCAACTTTGTCAACTATAAGGGCTGCTGTGAGAAGTGGGAACTGATGGAGAGGGTGACTCGACTGTACAAGGATCAGAAAGGACTCCAGCACCTGGGTGAGCAGAGAGGTCTTTGCTGCCATCCCACATGTGATGGTATCACACTGACTTGATGTGATCCACATGTGTTTAGCCTCAGAGGAAGCCAGCCTACTCATCTGTATGTCTCAAGCACCGAGACTAGGGACAGGCATTGAATATACAATTTAACTCTCAGAGCAGCCTAGGCAATAGGCTCTATTAAGTGTCAGTTAGACAGTCAGGATTTGAACTAAGGATTTCTAAGGCTAATGTCTTCCTGCCCCACGACACACACTCCATACTCATTCCTCTGCTACCAGCAGTACTTACTTTGAGTCAGTTTTGGGTTAGAAAGCAAATTCTAGCATATAGTGAGCTTGGATTTTTTTTTTTTTTTTTTTTTTTTGTGTTCACTTCCCAAAGCATTTTACATGGTGTCATTTTAGATGTTTTACACTGTCCTCACACTAATTCATTGAAGATGTTTTTCTACTAAATGCCGAAAAGTCCTGCAGAAGAGAAATGTATTTGGCTGTTTTGCTAGGCAAGCGCTTACCATTAAACAGCATCCCTAGCACAATAGCCACAGCGAGGGTTTTCTTCCCAGAGTCTTTGTGCTAAGCAAGCATTCCATCACTGAACTTACTGCCCCCCTCCCTTTGGCCAGGTTGGACTGGACAGTCTCATCACCAGTAGATTTAGTTCTTTGAGCATTTTGATTCCTTGTATGATAAATGGTTGTGAAAGCCAAGCTTCAGGCCTTCCTCTGATTTACCAAGTTAGGGGAAGGCATAACTGCATTGGTGGTAGACCTGGGGACTGACAAGGAGTCTGCCTTCTCTTTCTCTTTGGGATTATTTTGAGTCTTCTTAGAGTCCCAAAGACTTTAGGAGTAGTTTTTGCTGTTTGTTTGTTAATACTGGATCTTACTCTGTATCCCTGGCTGGGCAGGAACTGGCTATGGAGATTGGGTTGGCTTCAAACTCACAGAGACTCCACTTGCCTGTCCATCCTCAAGTGCCTGGGATTAAAAATATGTACTACCCTGTTCTATGCTGCTGCTGGTGGGTTTTGTTTTTGTTTTTTGTTTGTTTGTTTGTTTTGTTTGTTTTTTGTTTATCTTTTTCTGAGATGGGGCTTCCCAGTGTAACAGCCCTGACTGTCCTGGAACTAGCTCTGTAGACCAGGCTGGCCTCAAACTCTCACAGAGATCTTCTTGCCTCTACTTGCCTAGTGATAGAACAAAGGATGTGTGCACAACATAACCACCACCACCCGTAGTTTTTAAAAACAGGCTCTTAATAGTTCAGGCTGGCCTGGAACTCTTGATCCTTCGTCTGCCTCTTGTGCTGGGATTATGGGCATGTACCACCATGCCTGGCAATAATATGACTGCACGTGATAGCTTTGGCAGGCTCCTTGGCTCATGAAATAGTCAAACTTTCATTCCTTTTACCTCAGTGATGGCCTCGGGGGCAATATTAAAGGATATTATGTATGTGCAGTGTCCTTTCAGCTGACACAGTGGTCATTGTAGACCAGTGGAACCTGCTTTTCTCTGAACAAAGCAGATAGAACAGCTGGGCTCCATGTGAGTTCTTAGCACAGAGTGAGTGGGGAGGGTGAGCTAACACATATCCAGATTCCAGCCAGGCCTTGTTCTCAGCCTAGAGCTGATTGGAGTTCAGAAATGATGGCAGGGTGGTGGGAGACTACCTTATACCGTCACACTCATATTCACACACGCTTTCCTCTTCTTTTTAGTGTCTGGTGATGAGGACCAAAATGGTATGTAATTGTTTCTGTTATACATTGACTTAGGCTCTTAGCAGTTTTGTTTTCCTGTCTGCAATCCTGATGGCTGTCCACAGTCTAAGAATTGTAGGCATATGTGTTTACAAAGAGACTGTGGGAAAATATAGAGTCAGGCATTCTTCTTGCTCCTACCCTATGAAGGAAGGCCACAGCAGCCTAGGGGCTTGGCTGGTTTGGAGCCGATAACCCTGTATGGGGAGTACCATGCTCAGTCTCTCCATGTGGTGTGTCTGGGGAGTTTATACTTGAAGAGATGTCATTTGAGTTTTGTTTTTTTTTTTTTTTTTTTTTTTTTTTTTTTAAGATGGTGTCTGTCTGTGTAGCCCTGGCTGCCCTGGAACTCAACTATATGGATCAAGCTGGTCTCGAGCTCACAGAGACCAGCTGCCTCTGCTTCCCAAGTGCTGGGATTAAAGGCATGCACCACGGCACCTGGCTCACTTAAGTGTCTGCCAGCCAAACCAAAAAGCAAGGGTGGTGACCGAGAGTCCTGGTAGATGGTAGTCAGAGATGCTCAGGGGACAGCAGAGATGTTGTGTGGTTGTCTTCTGAGCTCCAAATGCATATCCCGCCAGGCTTAACACCCACCTAAGGGTATTAAAGGCCACCACTGGGGCATCCTCAGAGCACATCAAAGAACTCCAATAGCCTGTGGGATGTCACACTTTTGAAAGCCTCGAGGAATGTGGGCACAGATGTCCTACAGCTATTCTCAGTAGTGTTATAGCACTTTAAACCTTTTTCAGAAGGCTTTTTGAATTTATCCTAAGTAAAATGGTCTTCTGTGCTGAATGGGCAGTATTGAGCATTTTTCTTAGGCCCTGTAATCATCTGGGTTACCCCTCTCTCCATTACCCCAGATAATACCAAGATCAGATTGATCTACATGGTACCATCCTTCTTCTCATTGGTTGGAGAGTGCTGAGCGTTGAGTTGATGAATTTATGGAGTGACTGGCATTCTGTAAATGACCCAAGCTCGGCTTAGGCATGCCTGTCATGCCTGTACCTTTCTAACCTCTGTATTAAGACCACAAGAGGCTTTAACTAGGTTGAACAATCCCAGCCAGCTGCCTCCTGTGGGAAGTGTTCTTTGACTTGATGTATATTCCATACACAGTTGTATTTTAAATAGCTACACGAAAATACTCCAGAATCATCAAACTAGCAATAAACAAATGTATATGAGAGTACTTGTGTGTTCAGTGACCTACCTGACTTTTTAGACTAGCACAGAATAGAAAAGAAAAACTAGAAGCAACGGATAAAGAATTCCCCTGGAGAAGTACAGGTGGGAGACGTGGCTGGTATGAGAACAATTCTGCTTTATGGCTGCTTAGTTTAGGCTAATTTGGCATGCTAGAAATAGGTGAGCTTCTGAATGTAAAGGGTTTTCTCAGCTGTGTCCACCACTAGCATAAGCCAGTTAGTATTCACTGAGAACTCCTATTCTCATTTACCTATAGGGCAGTCAATGCTGTCTTGATAGTCTCTGCCCTAGATCCCTTGTCCAGAAGGCCATATGAGCTTTTCTGATTTGAATGTGAGTTACCTCAGCAGCCCTGTGTTCTTGAGCAAGCCACTTAACTCTAGCTCAAGTTGTCTCTTCTATAGAACCTCCTTCAACACCTCTGGGTTAATTCAGAAAGCTCTTAGGACCCTGCCTGACACACGGTAGGCAGCTAGTCAGTGTGAGCAGTTATCATTCCCTGGGCAGATCATTCTTTATCAGATGTTTAAAGAATACCTACCATGTGACTCATGTTTTGGGAATGCAAAGATAAGCATCTGACCTCAGAGCACAAAGGAAATTGTAAGCTTATGATTGAACAAGTTGAATTAAGAAGCTCTTAGTCGGCTGTGGGAGATAAGTGAATTATCATGAAGTATGATGAGCAGTCAGGGGTAGGAATAAAATCAATAGTTGTAGCACAGAAAAGGGAGCAGTGTGTCTGCCCATGCCCCTCTATCAGGAAGTCTTTTCAGAAGCCCATAGGTAGATTGTGGGATAGCACATGGGGCCCCACATGATTCTCTGCTTTAATTAAATTGGGAATTTGTTTATAGATAAGGCTGTGGATTCTTAATGAGCCATTCATTACAGTTCTGTTTATATCCAAAATTTTCTGAACCAGTTTTATCATTTCTGTACATTCTGCCTCATGGGACATGGTACCTAAACGCTGCTCACTCCTTGTCCTAAGTTCTTTCTTTATAGTTCTGAGTCCGGGGTGTTTTTGATCTGAAAATACCACCCTCTCTCTCAGGAGTGGATGTGCAACAAGCAGCTGGAGGTGGTTTGGTTACTGAGTTTGGTGTGTGTGTGTGTGTGTGTGTGTGTGTGTGTGTGTGTGTTTTGGGGGGGAGGCACTCTATTTGAGGGAAGTATGGATTTGAGGGTTTGCTCAATGCAGCCCCTCATACACTCAGACGTAATCTTTCTTCCTTTCTGCCTTGTTTCTCCAGGGGGAGCAGTGCCTTCTGGCCTGGAGGAGAACCTGTGTAAGATTTGCATGGACTCACCCATTGACTGTGTTCTGCTGGAGTGTGGCCACATGGTTACCTGTACCAAGTGTGGCAAACGAATGAATGAATGTCCTATCTGCCGACAGTATGTCATCCGAGCAGTGCACGTCTTCCGGTCCTGAGGGCTAGAATTGGCTTCTTCAGTGCCTTACAGGACATAGCTCAAAGCATCTGGGCTCAGGGTTGGTCTGATGCACAAAGGTGGTTTATTGAGAGAAACTGGCAGTGTTCTCAAGACTAGGACAAGCAGAGGTGCCTGGCATACCTGCCTTGCCATGGTGTGTACCTTTTAGGTGGCAGAACCCAAAGCCAGTGAGAACTGATTCAGATCACATGGGTGAGTGCCTGCTTCTCTGATCATGGGGTGGTGATGGTAATCAATGAAGAGGACTTTCTAGAACTTGGACCATGTCTTCCCTTCCTGAAAACCTAAGACACATTTCACACTTCCCATATACCACTCCTGTTTCATCAATCAGAAGTCCTGCTGGAAATGGTTCCCTTACCCCCAGCAGTTGGATTTAAAAAACACAGAAACCAGAAATTTAAGTCTGCTACAATGCCTAAAATTCATTTATTTCTATGGACATATATATATATATACACACACACACACACACACATATAAATCAGACCAATAGTATTCCCTAGGTCAGAATTTGGATCAGTAGACTCATCTCTGGTGAGAAATTAAGTCTAAATGCTGTAGAAGAATTTCTAAGTTGAGCCACATCTGTTAGTGTTGGGGTTGGAAATGATCAGTCCTCTGACTGACCTTACCCCCAAACTGCTGGGGAGTCCCTAAGAGATGGTGCATGGCTCATCTCTGCTGCACCATCCCGAGGAAAGATAAATGGAGGCAGTGGCTTTCTGTTGATCTGTGGCTTCGATCCTCATTTTCAGCAGGCTAAAGTCTTTTTTAAAACCACTTTAATAGTTTCTCTTCTTTGGGATTTAAATTTGCTTACCAAAGGCATAGGAACCTTCAGCTCTTCAGCAAAGAGCTCGGCTCTTGTTTAGCTTGGCTGCTCATGGAGAGAACCAGAGAACAGACATATAGGACAGTGAGTGTATGAGGCCCTGGAAGGTGCTGAGTGAGAATGGACAATGTCCATGGCTGCTTCTCAGCCTTTTGGGCAGGTCAGAATGAAGCATTCTCTAAATCATGATTCCAGCCTCTCTGGGGTCTTGAAACCACTGACACAGCTGTAGGGTCTGAGTGGTGGTTGCTGGAACAGCTCAACGAAGAACCAAATGAGCTGTGTGCTCTTCTGTAGGATGCACCCCCAGCACTACAGCACCTGGGTAAAATCGCTACCTTTCACCGTGCAGTGTAGACTGGAAGAACAAGTCACGACCCTGGAAAGCAGAGGGGCACCTCAAAGGGGCTACTAGAAATACCTAGGCTTTCTTCCCATCTTTAACCACTAAATCCTTCAGGGGGCCCATGGAGTAGTTGTCAGAGGCACCCAGGCCACGTGTGCATTCTAGATCCAGATGGTCAGGTTGTGGGTCAGTGCCTTTGTAGGTGTCAAGAATCCAGAGACCCCTCTAAAAAGACTATACCTTCCCTCCTTCTTTGGATAGTAAGTACTGTAGTTTACAATGTCTTCAGTTTAGCACAGCCCATCAGTTTTGCTGCTCCTGGACTCCACTGTGAAACAGGTCTGATTATGCAGCTCAGTTAAGACCTAACAATACTTCAATACTCCCTTCTTATAACCGCTTTCTCTTCTGAGGCCTTACCTCCCTACCTCCTAGACAGGAACAGAAATAATATACGGATGGCCTGTTAGTAACCCAAGAAACAGTCAGAGCTAAGGTTACTTATTTTGAAGAACTTTTATCTTTTGGTGTTTTCTTTTGGGGGGTTAAAAAAAAAAAACAAAAAAACCCAAAACAGATGTCAAACACTTTTTTTTATTGTTACACCAAATGAAAGTTGGAATTCTAAGATTCCATTCCTGTTAACATCTAACCCAGGTAGAAAACCTGATTTTTTTTTTTTTAATAGTACTTGAGCCCCTTTCTGTTCTTCACGGATCCTTGGTCTTAATTAACATGGAAACACCTAATCCTTTCAACTAGTCTGTGGATTTTGATATGATTACGCCAAGATTTCAGTTGATACTTAGTTTTAAAAGACAGACAGCTGACTGGTTTGTCCGTTGGAATAGTTGGTTTAAACTAATAAGCTGTTAAGGAATTAAGTCTATATTGTATAAATTTGTTAAAATCTCTGGATGTGAATGTGTTGCTCCAAGTGGCTTATATTAAGATTTTCTCACCTGGGTGTTAAAAAGCAAACCCAATGTGTATTTTTTGTTACAGAGCTCTGCTTTATAATTTTGTAATAAAGTTTAAATACAGACACCTGTCCCATCTGGGGTGGGGTTGATGCCAGAGGCCTCAAAGTACTAGTGAATGTAGGCCAGCATCAGGCCACATACACAGAGCTACTGCTCTTCACGGATTGCATTCCACTTTTGGAGATGTTTGGCCCGCCTGGTCTCAGTCAAGGCACGCCTGCTGCATGCTGTGACTGCCTACAATCATTACAAGAGTGTATGGGAGAAATTGTGGATTGACTAGAAGTGGAGCTAGTAAGGATTCTCAAGAGCAAATGGGAAGCACCACGTGACTTATTTACACTGTCCCACAAGAAAAGGGCCTTCAAGAGCTAAGTGGAAAGGAATCTCAGGACATCGAGGTAGCCAGTTAAGTTACCTGGCTACTCCTGAAAGACATGAATGGCTCAAAGGTTCACTCAGCCTATAGAGCAAACCTACCTGACCAACCTACCTGACCAGGTGCCTGAGGGCAGGGGAGTGTGTGACCTTCTGGAGAACTGGATGGGACAGAATTCTACCATCTCTTAAAAGTCTCAATAATGGCTGACTTGTTCAGCATCCAGTGATGATTACTCATCACTGGCACTATGTAAACAAAAGGCTGAAGAGAGCAGGGGAGGTTTAGGGTGATATTGCTTAGGGTTGGTGGAAAGACAGGAAAAGATACAAAGATGTACCTACAGTCTAATCTCCCTGCAGAGAGAAGTATGTCAGAAAGATTGGAAGAAACATACAAACATGGGTTAGTGAATTGGAGTGGATACATAGTAAGGCATTCAAGGGACAAGGGGCTAACTTTTGGCCCTGTGTGGTGGGGAAGTATTGTCTTTGACACTCTACCCAGCTGCTTAGTCCAAGAAGTTGGGGATCTATGCAGGCAAATAGATGGATTAAAAAATCTTATTCACCATACTGAGTGATACTCACTCTGCCCTAGTTATCACAGCATCTACACTCAACTGTGTCTTCCCTCTGCATATTTTCAACAGGTGAAAGGCAGAGTCAGATTAGTAAGCAACCTCCCAGTAGGGTTTTAGGAGTACATGGGGTGGTAGGCTTGCATCTTAGAGATACACACAAGTGTTGGTCATGGTGACCTAGCTTATAGATTATAGAGTACCCTGTTGAGTTGGTAATAAGAATAGAGAACTGGTATTTCAGAGGTGGTACAGCATAGACTTGGAAGCCAGTCTACCACAGTACCTGGAGAAGCTCATGCCCAGAGCCAAGTGTGAACTTCGCCATGTAAGGTGGTAAGCCAGACCTCCCAGATAACATGCGTTACATAAGGCATCTGAGGTTACTGACAGTTGTTCAGTGACTCAGCAGCGCCTCTGTCCCTTCCTCTTGGGGAACTGATGCTCAGATGGTGTGATGGTCACTGGTGACTTGAGACCATTTGAAGTTGTCTTAAAAATGAGAGCTTTAGTGCCACATTTCAAGGGCTTTAGAACCAGATGAGGCTAGTTTAGAACACTTCCACTGTATGCATTTGTACAAAGAAATCCATCTTTTTGCCTTTCAAGTTCATCTGCCACAGGTGACACGGGTGCCAGCCTTGTTAAGCAGGGTGTGTAGAGTTTCCTGGCTATGGATCTGTACTCCTGAGTTGTCCCAGATTTTGAGGAGGCAAATCTTCCTTCACAGAACCTCTGTCTCCAAGGAGGCCACTTTTCCTATAGATGACAGCCTCTCCCTCCACGCTGGGACCTGGAAACTAGAGTCATTGGAGTCTACACATGAGGGTTCCTAGCAAAAGGGGTCAGGCATAATAAGGGTTTTGCACACACAAGAAGTGTCTGAGGACAGTTTAAATACAGCTTTTAAAATGCACACAGAAGTGAAAAGGAGCAAACAAGGAAAGCAGATTCTGCTCAGCCTCCATTCCTTAGTCACTGAGGGAAAAGCTGGAGGTGGAACTCGGGCAAAAGAATGTGTTTTGATCCTGACTTCTTGCTCCTCATGCACTACCATGCCTGGCTTAAGATTTCTTATAAAATTGTAGTTCAATGGCAAAACACTGTTCCTAGCATGTGTAAAGGGTATAGGTTGGTTATCAGCACCTCAAATAACTAAGGTTGGCTTCTTTTTCAACAAGGCAAAGCTAGCACCCAGATCTGAAAGATCTAGTTAAACTAGCAGAGAATTGCTTGTGCCCGCAGCAACTATTCCCAATCTAGAAGGGACCGTGGAGAGTTTGGAGGGTGTAAGAAGGTACATTGCTTAGTGAAGGGCCCTACCATCCACGCTGAGCCTCATGTAGTAGAGTGGGCAGGTGAGGACAGCCCAAAGAGGAAGATCGAAGTCCTAGCAGGGAGCTATCAGCCTCCGTTTCCGGATACATGCCCAAATCCACTCTGAAGAGACCAGCTGGGCCTCTGTGTTCTTGTCCCTGTCACCCAGCACATGTGTGGCTGAGGCCATGTCAAATTCTTGTACCAGGTCCCCGTCGAATGCCACAAAGTAGCGTTTGAGCCGTTTGAAGTCTGGTGTGGAAGGTGGCAAGTAGAGCCGCACCCCAGTGAAGACATCCAACAGCACCTGCAAACAGTAGTCCATACCGAGTGAGTCCTACACTGGGTCAAGTGGGACATCACCGACCAGAATACAGGACAGCAAGGGATGCAGAGTCTAGGATTTAGGACACAGATGGTGGCAGAGGTGTTGCTAACCCATCCTTCAGTCACTCTGGCTGACCCAGGTCTGACAATTCCTCCTGTCCCTGACTAGGAGAAAAGGGAAAAGCAATAGGCTCCAACATCTCCAGGATATGGAAAAAGGGTGTCTCTCCAAGAGCTACCCAATGTAAAATACCTCCTTAAAGATGTAGTCTGCTAGCCGGGTGTTGGTGGCCCATGCCTTTAATCCCAGCACTTGGGAGGCAGAGGCAGGTGAATCTCTGTGAGTTCAAGGCCAGCCTGGTCTACGGAGCTAGGTCAAGGACAGGCTCCAAAGCAGTACAGAGAAACCCTGTCTCCAAAAACAAAGATGTAGTCTGCTCTGCAGTTACCTAGATAGAGGGCCTGGGAATCTTGCTTTTCAGTATGGATGAGTTCAAGGGCTTGGGGTGGGGGTGGGGGGTAGGAGAGAGGTGGAAATGATTTCTACTGAAGTGGGTTCAGGCCCTGGGATCTCAAGTTCTGTACTAATGCTTGGGCAGGGGTACAATCTCTGCTGATCATGTTTATTTGCCCTCTGGGCCAGAAGCCACCCAGGAAGCCACAGACTAGCTAGTTGTGGATCTCAGTAGTACTCAACAGATGTTGCCAGACCAGGGACTAAAAAAAGGGGAAAGACCCCTTAGCTGGAAGTTATCTATGCCAGGGCAGTCTCCCTCTCCTTGCTGGGTGGACCTGCTCCAAGAGACACAAACGCACTGTTGCACCCACAGCCAGACTGGGCTTCGTTTTTTAATGTGAACTGTAACTTGACACTGGCGGCTGGTTGGGCCCCGGCAGCCTCTCTTGCTAGGCCGGTGGCTCTATCTCCTGCCTGTTGGCACAGCTCTCCCTTCCTCTTTGCTGTCTGGCCCGCAGCCTCTGCAAGGCAACAAGATGGCACAGGGTGGAGCAGCAGGACTGCTTGCCTGCCCAGAACAGGAAGGGAAAGACTCCAGTGGCCTTCCCCCAGACCAATACAGACAGCTTTTCAACTTCACACACAGGAGCTTGGAACTCAAGGTTGAGCCAATCCGGCCTGTCTCAAGGACTATTGTTACCCTCACCTTTGTCGGGCACTGGGTCTCTGGGGTCTCAGCAGCTTTCCTCTTCACCCCCGCTTTCACTGGAGAAGACGGCACAGCCAGCTTGTCTCCTGGTTTCATGGGGAAAGGCTTTGGAATCACCTTGTTGCCTGTAGGACAGTAGAGGTCAGGGTATAAAGTTAGTAAGTACTTGCCGAGCATGCATGAAGCACTAGGTCCAATCCCTAGCACTGCACAAACTGGGACGTGCCTATAATCCCAGCACTAAGGAGGTAGAGGCAAAGGCTCAGAAGTTAAGGGTCATGATGGGCTACATAGTGAGGCCAGCCTAGTGTAGGAACTTGGCTATTAAAAACCACAAAACTGAAACTCAAACCAAACCAAGAATAAGAAGAGGGCAAAAGCAATTGCTGATAGCCCTGGGAGTTGGGGAGTCAAGAGATGGGTCCTGCACTTGTGCTATGCTCAAGGGGAGCAAGGCTATCAACTAGACCCTTTAGCTGCAAGGTCAGACTGGCTCACCCTGGGTACTCTCACTCAGGTTTGCTGAGCAGATAAGGGGTGCCTGCCTGGTAAAAGTTTCTGGTCCATGGGGTCCATGGCTGGTCACATACCAGAAATGCACTGAATGTCTATTGAGTGGACATCTACTCACAGGACCAGTCAAAAATGTATGCTTGCTCTGCCATCCCTTCCTTCCTTCCCCCATCCCTCTCCATCACCCAGGCCCTCTTACTTACCACCTCTGCCATTGGGATTATTCAGCTTCTGTTGGGCCTTCTTGCCATTGGCAGAGGACTTACTAGGAGGTGTCTTGGGGGCCTTGTGGGGTGCAGCAGACCCAGAAGTGCCCTCGTTCTTGCCATTGCTACCTCCAGTAGTGGAACTCCCCTCATCTCCAGCCACTACAGCGAAGTCTGCCTTTTCTTTGGATAGCTGGTACAGTTCCTAAGAAAGGGGGGGAGGGGGTGGGGGGAGGGAGTTCAGGTGCCACCACTCCCTTCCCTACCCTGACCTGGGTCTGGGAGAGTGGTGCCTGGCACAGGTAGCTAGTGAACAAAGTAGGGGCATGTAATCTAAGTAACTGTAGTGCTCCCAAGCCTTTTGTTTGGGGGGAGGCTGGCTTTAAACTTAAGACGCTGATTCCTATTTAACCCCTTTAGTGCTGAGATTACAAGCTCAGATGAACCACAGTTTTGTTTCTGAGACAGGGTCTCATTGTGTAGCTTTGCCTAGCCTGGAATTCACCATAGAGACAAGTGTGGCTTTGAACTCAGAGAAACTTTCTCTGCCTGAGTGCTAGAATTTTAAAGGTGTACACAATACTACATTCTTACATTCTGCCTAAATCCTGGTTCTTTTTATTAAAAAAAAAAAAAAAAAAAAAAAATGTATGGGTGTTTGCCTGAATATGTGCCTATGCACTATGTAAATTGTAAATGTCTTGTGCCCGCAGAGCCCAGAAGAGGTACTGAATTCCCTAGAACTGAAGTTATAGACAGTTGTAAGCTGCAGTGGGAATGCTGGGAATCAACCCTGTGTTCTTTGTAGGAGCAGCCAGTGCTCTTAATCATTGAGCCATCTATCCTGTGAACTTCAGTTCTTAATTAGTAGAGTAGGACTATGGCCTAGGGCAATTCCTAAGTAGATTGTGGGAAGCTAAAGGGGCCTTCAGGGGACCTGAGGAGGGTGAATGGGGGGAAGAGTTTCAATTCTAATTTCTCTCCTTGTTTTGTCTTTGTGGAACAGAGCTAATAAGCCAAATGACATGTGTACAGGCCAGATGTCCAAGACTAAGGGCAAGACAGTGGGGTAGACGACATTTAGAAAGCCTAGGAACCGGCACCTTGAGTTGGGGGAGGTTAGTGGCAGATTTCCAGTCCTTGTCGTCCCGGATTCGAGTGCATCGAGGAAATCGGATGGAGATCCCATCAGCGGTGTGAGCCTCTGCTTTGGAGAATTCTGCCCCAGTGATCTCCCACACAGCAGCTTTCTGTCAGAAATAAAACAGATTATCTAAGGCCAAGAAGGAAGTCTTCAGCAGCCAGAAACAGTGTCAAACAGGTCAAAGCACAGGCTCTCTCGCTGGCACCCAGGAAGCATGTCAGTTCTGCCTCCTCTTGAAACCTGCCTGGGCTGGGTCCTACAAGCGGCCCTTGGACAGGTGGTTGGGAATTTGCTTCCCCTCTACTAAGGAGAGTCCTTGGTGAAGGCTGCTTAGCTCTGTGCCTATCATTTGGCTGAATATCAAGTCCCACTCTGGGTGGACCTTAAGCAAGGCTGGCCTAACTTCTGTAGCACTGGAGAACTACATACTACTTCCCGGGTGGGGACCACAAACCATCAAGTTGATACCTTTGGGTCTGGAACAATGAAGTCAGGGTAGTAGATCTTATTGATCTTCAGCCAACTAGGTATCTTGCTGGGATCCTGACGGAGAAAAGACACTGTTTGGGGATGCTGTCATGCTGGAGCAGGATTTAAACCCCATCTTTGCAACGAGACTGTGAAATATGGCTAAGCTAAAAAGGATGAACCCTCACACCAAGTAATCCTTCCTCTCCAGAGAGGTCATGGCTCACAGGACACAACCATCATCCACAAGACAGGACCTCTGAGATTTTAAAGCCTAATCCTGCTCCTATGGCCAAGAAGCAAGCTCCTTACTGAATTACAAACAAGATCTGCAGACCTCAGTCCTCAAAGCATAGCCTGTGCCTCAGGAGTGATGCCTGTCAGGGCCAGGGTCAATCAGGCACCTTTCTCACCTTGCTGATCTTCACCATATCTAGCTCCTTCTGCAGTCGGGCAAGTGTGGCATCATCGTGGCCTCCAGCACATTTGGTGACAGTGCACCACTTCTGGCTGTCAGGGTCATAGCAGCCCATGAGGAAGATGGACATCATGCCACCTGGGAAGGGAACATGAATTGAGTGTGGGCTAGAATAGGCAAGGTCCACGATAGGCTGGCTGGGGAACGGCCAAGACCTAGTAGCATCAAGAGTTAAGTTAGAGTAGCTGGCAGTGGTGGTACACACCTTTAGTTCCATCACCCAGGAGGCGGAGGCAGGGAGATCTCTGAGTTTGAGGCCAGCCTGGTCTATAGAGTGAGTTCCAGGACAGCCAAGGCTATACAGAGGAAACTCTGTTGGTTTGTTTGTTTGTTCAAAGCTAATCACACTCAATTTGCTGTGCAGTGGGGAATTGAATAGTGCCTGACACACTGCCTTAAGTGTTCTTCAGCCCTCTTCTTTCTCCCCAATCAGGAAACAGTTTTCTCAGAAGGAGGCTGTTAGGCCTTGAAACAGCTGGTGTTGAGCTTCTTGTGTCAGGACAGCAGAAGCCATTCTTGACCAGCTTTTTATTATTTGTCCTTTTTTATTAAGACATTTTCATTTGTGTGTGTGTGTGAGTGGGTGTCTACTTGTGTGCAGGCAATCACACTCTAGTATTCAAACATGCCACAGTGTAGTGCGTGTGTGGAGGTCAAAGGACAACTTGTGGGAGTCAGTCCTTTTCTTTCACCATATGGGTGTTAGTGAGCAATTTAGGCTAAAAGGCTTGGGAGCACTCTGTGTGTAAGCCTGAGGCTCCCAGATGTCCCTGCCTTATGTGACCAGGGCCCCAGATCTCTGGACCAAGCAATCCCATGACCAGCAAATCAAGGAAGCAAGAAAGCCAGTATGTGTCTTCTGCTAGAATACCACAGGGACCAGACACCACTGACCTTTGCTCCCTTGTCCATAGAAGGCCCCAAGAACTACCAGGTCAGCTGTATCTGCCATGGCCCCCTCGTTCAAATAGTCTTTCTTAACTTTCAGCCAGTGCCGCTTCCCAGGCTCATATGTACCCTGAGGGAACACAATAAACAGATCATAGAGAATGGAAACTATAGGAGGGTAGAGTCTGTCTTTTCACCACTATGGCCCAGCCAGATTTAATGTCCAGGCACTATAGGACACACAAAGTCATCTTCAGATCCAGAACCAGCCTGCCCCAGTTAAGTAGGAAAGACTCCCATATAGGTTTCACTCTCCCACCTACAGTGCCTCTATCTCCAGCAGAAGACAAGGGTGTAGACATCTTACCTTCACATCCTTTAGCACCAGCCCTTCTAAGCCCTCTCGGATTACCCGGTTTATCATGTCAGCCAGGTCTGAGGCTTTCTGAGGGACAGTAAGAGAGATGTGCAGATAATGTGAGAATAGACAACAGTGTTCATTTCTATACACTATGTAAAAACATACTTCGATATAAGGAAAAAAATCCTAAAGAGCTGCTGTGGCTTTGAGATTTAGGCTGCTTACCTAGAAAAAGACTTTCATGTCTCACCCTTCAGAGTGAGGACAATTAGGCAATATATGTGCCCCACAAGAATACTCAAGGCTCATCCTCTCACACCCCATGGGGTTCTCTGCTGTTTTAAAACCATCAGATCCCCACCTAGGATTGAAACTCAACTTACCGTGACTTGCTTCATTTCTGAGAACATGATCCGGTTCTGGATTTCAACCATGTTGTCATGAAGAAACTTCCTTCGCTCACAGAGAGGCCTGAAAGGAAATAGCAGAGCGGAGGGAAAGAGACTCCTTCCTACTCTTAGCAGGAATTCTAACACAAGACAGTGCCCAATGATATAAAACTTATCCTCTGATCCTCCATCCAACACTGGAGAAGGACCACTGAGCTGTGGCTCACAGCCAGTTTATAGCTATGCTTTCTCTAATGAGCCAACCTGAATAATGTTACAGGATAATGCCCTAACCACCAGGCTGTCTCTAAGTGAACAGTCTGACAGGTTATGGCCCATACCCTGCCTAATCCTAACCCAAGACTGGGACAGGCCTTGGGGACCTAACTCAATCCTTTCTACTTAGTTTTTAAAAAAGCACTTAATTTTTTTTTAAAACCTATTTTATGTGTATATGTGTGTGCTGGGAGTACAACTTTTTAAATATATTATGTTTTAATTTTATATGCAGTGGCGTTTTGCCTATGTGTCACTTTGTGTGAGGGTGACAGATCCTCTGAAACTGGAGTTATAGACAGTTGTGAGCTGTCATGTGGGTCCTGAGAATTGAATCCAGGTCCTTTGGAAGAACAACCAGTGCTCTTGACCTCTGAACCATTTCTCCAGCCCCCTACTTTCTTCCTTAATCATGGATGTAGCAGCTATAGAAACAGGATCAAGGAGAAATCTTAAGTGTGTAAAGGACAAGTATCAGCTATGTAGGTTCACTCCTGTGGATGCAGCTGACTCCAGACTGCTAGTTCTCTCCTGGATGCTTTACCCATGGCATCATGTACAAGCTACAAATAAATGTTAGCCATACCCCTATCTCTTTTCTAACTGAAGCCTCTAGTGGCCCAATCCAGATAAATCCCCAGGACAGAATCTGGGTTTAAAGATGTAAAATCCAATGGTAGATCATATGCTTAATACATGTAATGTCCTGGATTTCATCCCTAGTACTGTAAAACATGAAAAAACAAACCAAAACAACAACAATAAAAAACTTACACGGAAACAAAAGAAAACATACCAAAACACTAGCTAACTTACCTGTCCATCAAGCTGACATCATTAAAGTAGATACAATCAAAAACAAACAGGCAGACATTAGCATCCTGGAAGGCAGCTTTCTGTAGAGAAATGAGGCAGTCAGTACATGTGGACACAGAATCAGGAGAGTAGCAGTTCACTTCTGTACCCCCAGTCCCATTGGTGCTCTGCAGGACCCGGGCCATAGAATATGCCAAAGATGGTGCCCGCTGAACTTCAGATCTCTAACATTTCCCAAAGGGCCCAGGTGTTAAAGGGTGTCCCCAGGGTGGTGAGGTAGGAGAAGGTTTTAAGTCAATAGTGGTGTGCTCTTAAAAGGATTGTGGGATTTCCCTTTTCGGTGCTCCTCAGTCTATGACTTAAATGATTCTGCTCTGCTGCCTGTTCTTGCCAGGATGTGCTGCATTAGTAGTGATCTAAAGGTATGGACCTCTACAGTCCCTGATTGTATGTAACCTGTTAACTATTCTTCTTTACAGAATATTTACCTACAGTATTTTGTTACAATGTTAGAAGAACATGTGCTGAACTAAGACCTACTCAATTCTAATTTGGCAACTCCTTTTTATGGAAGAGCAAAAAGAGGAACAGGTCCTTTCCTAAGTGATTTATCCCTCCTTTTATCCCCTTTTTAAATTAACAGCACATTTTGCACATAGGACTCTGAGCTGTACCTTGTGCACTCCCAGAGTCCCAAAGGGCAGTGGTTTGCCAGTGTTATTGTCAATTAGGAGCACCTCGGAGTCCAAGATCATGCTCTGACCCCCAGGAAAGGCTCTGGGGATGTAGTCCTTAAAGTGGGCCACCTGGAAATAGAAAGGTAGCTTTGGCAAGGATGGTTTGGTAGTCAAGACCTAAGACCAAGCCACAGTGATCAAAGCCTAGGCAAAATAGTACAGAAAATACATGGAAGCCCAAGTAATGGGTGAAATGCACTGCTAGGCTGTCAGTCCACCCAGAAAAAGGACCAGGCTATCTGCTTTATTCCCACTGTCTAGACCCAGAAAATGGTCAGCCTTCTCTGAGTCATGTTCTGTGGGCTGTACAGACATTTTGGAGGAAAAAGGAAGAAACAGTGAATATGTTAGGAAGACATGGAGGTAGACAACTGGGAGGAAAGGAGAGAGGAACGATAGGCAGGTGGAGATTAGCATCCATTACAGAAGATTGGTATTATTAGACTGAGGACTGGGATGGGGAAAAATAGATGGGTTGCAGAGCTGACAGCAACAAAGTCCTGGAAACAGTGAGAAATGAGAACATGGTCTTCTCTAAGTGGGAGCTTTGAAGTCTGCTGTCTTCAGAGTATGAGCCCTGGGGCTGGATTTTTCCTAATTTAGGGAGAGCCCTAATTTCTGATCACTCAATGGAAGAGGTCCCACTGCAACCCCACCTTTTCCTTGACAAAAGATACCAAGGAGCCTGATGACAGTCTAATTCCTCAGCTGAGGGCAGCACTGCCTAGGGTATGGAGTGGGATGAGGAAAGACCTGATCATATACCCTTACTCCCCCTCTTATCCCAACCTAGCCCTTCTAGAACCAAAGGGCCATGGAGTGGGGACAGAGCTTAGTGTACAGCCCTTGCCTAGCTTGTGTAAGCCTACGTTCAATCTGCAGTATTGTCCAGAAAGCATATTCTGGACAGCTGTGTTCAAATGTCCCAGGGTCACAAGGTCTGTCTAACACCATCCTTCTTTCTCATAGCAGTTCATGATCAGTTTCTAGCGCCCTGGAACCCAGGAACCTCATTTAAAGCTCCATGAAACACTACTTCTCAGCTTCTTGCTGGACACATAAAACAAATGGCCCAGCTACCAAGTCTCTATTGAACCACACAACACATTCCCCAATCCACAGGCTCTGAAACCAAGCAGAACTGGGAAAGAAGGGGGCAGCAAAGCTAGGAAATCCATTTCCTTACAAGCTACTGGGGCCGTATAACCCAGCTGCTTCTCCCACACACCTCAAAAGACTGGCCCTGGGAATTGAGGGCTGGCTGAGAAATGAAGTTCTCAATTTCCATCAATCCTGATTGGAGCAGGGGTCAATATTGTCCCCACAATGTTGTCCACTTAAACGATAAGCTCCATGAAGGTCAGAACTTTGACCTATTGTTTGCACTTTTATATGTCCACTAGTTACAACAATGCATAGCATTTGAGAAATATTTGTTGAGCAAACTAATGAACAACAGCTCAATAGTTCCTTGTACCTAAACCTTAATTTAGCCTGGGAGCACAGGGAACACACAAACACCAAAGATTTACACTGAGCTTACTGTCACACCGCACCATCCAGGGAGCTCTTTCCTGCCTGACTAACCCCAGTCTGGGCTCTGGCTGTCCCAGCTGAGCAGGCTTTCATTACTAGCAAAGTCCAGGAATGAATTCCCTCCATTCATTTACAGATAAAAACAAATTCCCTTCTGCAAAGCATAGCTGAGAAGGCCCTGCAGTTTTGGCCCAGTGATTCTTACAGGTAGGAAGGAGAAAATCCTGGCCAAAAGGCTATTACCTTGTGAGGCAGGACAGGCTTGAGACTGCGGCTGAAGTAGCTAAAGTGGTCCCCCTTCTTATGCACCTGGACTCGCTCACCATCGTACTTGATCTCAGAGAACATGCCATTGGGACACTTCTTCATTGCATATTCGATGGACTTGCAGGCCTCGGCCTTGAGATGGAGAAAACAAATGTTGGATCTCTTCAACTGGGGCTCCTTAGCAGAGCCTGGGGCTGGGGTTGTCAGGACAGAACTGGGTACAGGAACTAATTCAGGACAGACTGCTGCTCAAGGGGTGATGGCAATGCTATATTCTGATTATAAAATTATCAGTTGATACATAGCAAGACTGTCTCAAAAGAAAAAAAAAAATCTAATCCATCACCAGAATTGGCATAACAGTTTGCATTCTGAAAAAGATAAATAAACGCCTAACCCAAGGATTTAATATCACAAGATGGTTTCAAAAAAGAAAGAGAAAGAGAGAGAGAGAGAGAGAGAGAGAGAGAGAGAGAGAGAGAGAGAGAAGAAGAAGAAGAAGAAGAAGAAGAAGAAGAAGGAAAGAGAAGAAGAATTCCTTGCATACCCTGGGAAGCCCAAGGGACTCATAGCAAATGGCAGAGCAACAGATACTGACTCTGCTGCAAATAAAAATCAGAAGGGAGGGACAGCCCATCCCCCACTAAAGGTGCAGAAACCAGAGTTATGTACTGGAGTGAGGCTTTATTCCTTGAGCTTCTTCTGCTTGTCACAAGAGGCCTACTCTGTTGCCAGCTCTGAGCTATCCTGCAGGAGGTCACAGCCTTGGGGGCTACTGAGCTCAAGTGTCTTCAAGTGTGATGCTAAACTACTTGGTCTCACATGCCACTCCCACAGAGAAAGTAAAGTGCCAAGGAGGCTGGGTGGCCCATTCCAGACTGTGGGCTTGCTGGTGGCAGTGCTGGAGATGAGGCTAAGGATGTATTAGATGGCCACCACCGCCTTCTTCTGCACCTTTACTTCCCAGCCTAGCACTGCTCTGCTCGTCTCCACTCTTCCTTCCTCACACTTCTCTAGGCAACCTGCAAGAAAGAGTCCTTGCCTTCATCCCCCTTCAGATACCAGCAACTTGAAGAGATGTGGACAGTAGGGACAAGGCATTGTTCCTCACCAGCATGGGCTGCACAGGAGTCATCAGTGAGGCCTGAACACTCAAAGCCCGTCGCCGGCCTGGGTCCTTCTCCACCTCCTGCTCATTGCGGAGGACCCGCTCCACCACATCCTGCAGGTTGCGTGAGGCTTTGAAGGCTTCATAAGCATTGGGGTCAAGGGCATCTAACCTGCCAAGGGGAACAGGAGAAAGGAAACAAACTCCTGACATTATGGATGGCATAGGGTAGCAGTCTGTCACAGACAGGAGAGACACTGGGGAAGTAGCCTTGTTCCAGCCTTAAGTAACTTGAAGATGTGTTCAACCTACAGCAGTAGGCACATGGAGCCAAAAATAGTTATGAATGTGCCCTAACACAAAGTGGTCAAATTTATTTAAAACACTACATTTTTTTTCCTAATTTCTTTCTTTTTTCTTTTTAAACTTGAATTTTAAGGATGTTACAAAGGCAAAAGGTTGGAAGTCAAAGCTGGTACAGGAAAAGACAGAATACTCAGGGTATGGAGACTCTGTGCCTTACTTGGTGCAGCCTTGCCAGAGGATGGGGCTGGGATGGACAAGAAGCCTGTTATGGACTTTCAGTTATAGCAGCTTAGTGTTAAAGACAGCTACCTCCACTTTACATGTGAGAAAATGGGTGTGGAGCTGAGTTACAGTCCCAGAGGAAATAACAATAAGGGTTTGAACCTGTAACATGTCTCCCAAGTTCTGAGAGCAGTGGAGAAAGAGGAAGTTGGCAGTTCAGGCTGTCAGAGGAGCTATGGTACTTACACATGCTTTGCACCCGAGTTCATCTTCAGATCATGTTTGATCAGCCGGATGATGCACTTAAGGTCATTGGCTGTACACCTAAAGAGACAAGGCATATTCAGCTTGATCTCTGAAGAACTCTGATCCCCAAACCTTCCTTCCCAGAGCAGCCTACCTCCCTAGCTCATCCCCATTGGGTCTGGTTTGAATAGGGCAGCTCCCCTACCTGGAGGCAATATCCTGCAGGGCCTGCTGCTGCTCATCCTCTTTGGTGAGCTTGGAGAGGTGCATGAGGAAGGCATCCACTTCCTGGATGGTGAGGAGGCTCTTGGCAGCTGGGGGAAAAGACTTGCTCTGCTCAAAGAAGACTCTGATCGTCTCTGACACGTCACCCTGTCTCCAAAAACCAAAATGCCACTGCTGCAACCCCAGGGAGCTTGGGACTAATGATAAATCAAGAATTCAACCACAGCTCCTGGCCCAAAGTAGTTCTCGAGAACTCTCTCCCAGCTAGATCCTACAAGGGACCTGTCTAGTCACATGAGGGTGTCCACTTGCTGAGTAGATACACAGCACTAATCTCAAAACCAAGCCAATCTGATTCCTATTTAGAACCTGAACTGAGACACAGTCCTCCAACCTGTAGACATTTGGATAGAAACTTTCCATGGCACCAAGGCTGGAGTCACGAACAAGCCAAAGATGAACGGAAATCCACGGAAAGAAGGAAAACAAGCAAGCAAATAAAGCCCACAACAGCCAAAAGGAAGTCTCAAGTCCCAACTTTTCAGATAAGGCCTCTTGTGGCTTGGCAGTGGTACGTTTTCAGTTATCAAACTTTTGAAAGAGCAGCTGTGTCGTCATACTCAGCTTCCCCCGTCTAACAGAATCTTGTCTAGTAAGTTTCAGTTCCTTACCCCAGTAGGTTCTCAGTTATTTTTAAAGCTGGCTATGGGAAGGCTATCCTGGCAAGAGTGTGGCCTCCCAACACCTGCCTCTGACCTGTTCTAGGTCCCGGGTCATCTCATCTGGATTGCAGTTAAAAATTCGGCTAAAAAGTTTCACAATCTGCTTATCGTTCAAGTTGTAAACACTCTTAATGACTCCTGGCAGCAGCAGCTTCACTGTTAGGTACACATCACCGTGGAAGCCATCTGAGGACAAAAGAAAGAAAACTCCATTAAGAAATGGAGCTGCCAGGTGTGCTGGTACACAGCTTTAATCCTAGCACTCTGGAGGCTGAACCCTGCAGATGTCTATGAGTTCAGGACCAACCTGATCTACAGTAAGATCCCAGACAGTGAAGGATGCACAGTAAGGCCCTATCTGAATTATCATTAGAAAAAAAAAAAAAGGCAGGGACTGCTTCCCACAGCTCCCTGAATGTATTACTACAGTAGCAGTAGTCAGTGCCTGTGGTTTTTGTCTGCCTCACCTTTATCCCATGATCTCCCACTGGACGAAGCCCTGACTTTCACTTTGTGATGATGTAACAGATACTGACTGACGATTTGCTAATCTATGAAAGAAACAGAACCAGGTGATTCTACTCCACACTTGACATGTGATTCACCTAATTACATATGCAAGCAGACTATTTTTCTACAGAAATGGGTTCTTCTGCCTCCTTAGGACAAAATAAGGGCAGAGAAAGAAAATGGCCTGAGCAGAACTGGCTATATGATATGCAGGGTCTGGTGACAGTTACAACTATAGGATTCCATTTCAAGATTATCAAAATGTCAAGACTCCAGTGTGTTATGACCATCCATAAAGCTGGTCATGGCTCTGAGCTTTTCAGAGGGAACACATACTCAGGGTGCTCACAGCCCTACCTCCTGCAGAGCCCTTCTGCAAGAAGTCCTGGATGATCTGGGTCTTTGTATTGTAGCTAGGATTTTCAGCCACCATGGCGCACAGCTTCCGGAACTCTCGTAGTAGACAGTCTTTGTGCTTAGGGTCACATTTACTTGAGGACAGACTTGTCTTAGGGGCAGGGCTTGAGGGGCCTTGCTCAGTGTTGTTGGTTTTGACTGCTGGAGAGAGAAACAACACAGATGATTAATTTTTTCTTTTTGGGACGCACAAAGAGGAATGAAAAAAAATAAAATTTTGCTAGAGCTTTATAAGTAGTCTTATTTAATCACCCAAAAGGGTCACTGGAGGTAGATGTACTGGATCCATGTCACAAGTACAGATATGAAGGGTAAGTAATTGGCCCAAATACCACTGCTTGACGACTGGACTGAGCATCATCTGTTCATGTGAGCATCTCACATAGCAACAAAGGTGCTTTCATGCCACAGCCATCAGATGGATCTCAGAGCAATTGTAATTCTGACTCCAGAAAGGCTGGGATGAGAAAGGGAGAAGAAATCAAAGGACATACTAATTTGAAATATTGCCATCATGGGTTGTCAGAGCTGTTGCAAGCCTGTCAGATTATGGAGTTCACTGTCCTCTTACTGATAAGACCAAAGCCCAAGAATAGATAGCTTTCAAGACCATCTACTTCCTTGGTAAAAGAGCGAAGACAGGGATGCTAGCAAGAAAGTCAGGACTACCAGTACACCCTAATTTGACTTTTCTCGCTGTCAAAATAAAAGGCAGTTTTATTTTGAGAGAGAGAATTCTTGGTGATTATTCCTCACTTCTTTGTGACCATTTACAAGGCCAAGGCAGAGTTGTTATAGCAAGGAGCTGTTTAACCAAGTGTTCTTGTTTGGGTTTTGTACACTGTAAATCTGTCATCATCTCTGACCTGGAATCTAAAACTGATGTGGGGCAGGGATCTTTCCAGAGCACAGTATTTAGTTAGGTCCAAGAAGGAGCGCACGTGCACCCTATTCCTTTCAATCCCTCTAAATTCCATGCACAAGACCAGAGCCTTTCCAGAATCATGTTATCTTTATTGTCACCTGAACTCTTCTGCATCCCTGTCTCTGGCCTACTACCAACAACAAACAAACTTGAGTTTTCAAATAATAAAAACTGCCAGAGACGGCAGTTCATTCCTGTACTTCTAACACCTGGGAGGCTGAGGCAGGAGGATCTTAATTTTAGAACAGACTGGACAGAAGACCCTCTTTCTTATATAGCCTTTGACAGGTGAGCCATCTCTCCAGGCCAAGGCTCTCTCTCTTAAACAGAACAAAAACTTTTGTGTGTGTGTGTAAAACTTCTACAGATTGGGGGCTGGAAAGATGGTTCAGAGGTTAAGAGCACTGGCTGCTTTTCCAGAGGTCCTGAGTTAAATTCCCAGCAACTACATGGTGGCTCACAACCACCTGTAATGAGATCTGGTGCCCTCTTATGATGTGTAGGCATATATGCAGGAAGAACACCATATACATAATAAAAAAAAAGTTAAAACAAACAAACAACTCCTATAGATTCAGGCATCATTTTTATAATGTTATATCCCACAGTCCCCAGACAAAGCCACAGAGGCTCACACAGGTGAAGACTTGCCCAAAGCACCAAGTTATCTGTCATCATGGACCAAACCTCAATTCTCCTGACTTCACATCTAGGCTTCTTTGAACCTTCAAACTTCTGAAGTCCAAAGGGTTTCATTTTATTTTCTTCAACTGAGCCGGTCAAAGGAATTGTTTATCTCAAATAATACACAGACTAGAGGGTATATAGGATAAATAACATACTACTGGGACAGACATCAGCGCAATACAAGCTCAATTGTGAGCCTGAACTTCAGTTCACTCATAAAATGTGCATAATGAGCATAACAGAAAAGCACTTCTTCAGGTTAAGTGAAGAACAAAAGCCAGTGTTTTCTCTTACCTATAGCCAATAAATGACCAATTCCCATCTGCAGCATAGGTTCTAGCAAAGTTTTACTGACTCCAGTCCAGGAATAGTAGTTTGTTACACAACAGAAACAACTTACATATGTGTGTGTATGATTACAATGTACTGTTTATCTTGCCAAGACATAAATGAGATAGGAGATGGAATCTAAATCGAGAGCCTGTTAATTCCCAAGTCTACTTGCTTAATCACTGGGCTCTATTGTTGTCTCCCAACAAAACATGACACCTGTCGTTCAGATCTTCCTTCTGGCTCCTCACTTATATATCTCAACTATGGGAATATAGGGAAAACAACTATCAAGGGAAAAAAGGGAAAATGTTCTGTATGTGACCTGTCCTTCCACACTTCCATCTCCAGTTCAGGCAAGTTTGGGAACACTTCTCAGAATTCTGCCATTAAAACAAAACAAAACAAAAAAACCCCAAGAAGTAGCCAAATAGTGGTGGTGCATGCCTTTAACCCCAGCAGGCAGGCAGGCAGGCAGGCAGGCAGGCAGGCAGGCAGGCAGGCAGATCTCCGAATTTGGGGCCAGCATGATCTACACAGTGAGTTGCAGGACAGCCAGAGCTACACAAAGAAACCCTGTCTTGGGAAAAGCCAAACCAAACCAAACCAACCCAACCCAACTAACCAGACAACCAAGAAGCAAAGAGCAGGTTAGAAAAATCTTTCTGACCCAGGTAATAACTTCAAGTAGAAGTCTTGACAAAACCAACAAGTTCCTGCTACAACAGAGAAATGCAGTGACAGTGGAGCGCTGAGAACCAGCTACGGTTAGACTGCCCAGACAGAAGCCAGTTACCGACACTCGGTAATGCAGTATTTTCACTTAGTCAGAGACCCAAAGAAGACACCAAACAAAGGAGAGCCTTAACAGGGAAAGTAGCCTGAACACATCTTACCTGAAAATCCAGAAAATTTCCGGGGATTGGTACTAGTAGCAAGTGAAGCACCTTTCACGGGGGATGTCACCTGGCCAGTGGTTGTCAGCTTAGCCTGGACAGCTGTTTTCTTCTTTGGTGTCCCAGTTGCTTTAGAAGACAGGTCTACAGGACCCACAAAGAACAGAAATGTCCTTCAGAGAGGGACTGCTGAGGAAGCTTCTGAAGATTTTACCAACACTTCTCAAGTCCTTGCTTGGTAAGTTACTACTTCACTGTAACCCCAGGCTGGCTGGTCTTTTTGAGTGTTGGGAAGAGATAAAAGAGTATTGGGCAGAGAACAAAAAAGTATTTGGGGGATCATTTACCTCTGTTGGAAACTTGAATTTTCATCAAAATTCCCCCACCTCTTATTTAATATATAATAATTTCTTAAAGAAAATAGTAATAATTTTTTATTTTTAGAGATTTTTATTTTTATGTGAATGGACGTTTTGCCTGCACATATGTGTGTACCATGTGTGAGCCTGGTACCCAGGGAAGCCAGAAAAGGGCACTGGATCCCTTAGGTTTGGAGTTACAGATGGAAGAGCCACCTTTGCTCTTTCTTAACTGCTGAGCCCTCTCCAGCCCCAGTAATCACATTTTGATAGATAAAACTTGGGCCTAGCCCTGTGAAATAGCCTCAGTATATAGATAGAAACAACAAAGTAAAAAAGAAACAAACAAAAACAAAAATCAAAGAAAACAGAGCATGCCTGCTTGGCCCAGGTAGTAAAATTCCTGTTAACTACACTTCCTCTCCCCACACCCCATCCCCTGTCCCAAATGAAACAGAATCAGTTAACAGAGGTCAAGAATAAGAACAGAAGCCCATCATTAGAGTCACAGCCTTTAGATCTATTATTCTAGAGACTCTAAGAGTCCTCAGATATGCATATAGGAAGCGTGTGCATCTAGATCTATGTAAGTGATTTTTTATATATGCATACATATATCTTTCTAGTTGTCTGTTCTAAGGACTTAAATGCAAAGATATCCTATGATGATGAAACATACAGCATCCAGATTTTGGTTTCCAAAACTATTTTCCATTAATGGGAATTCAGATCTCTTAGAGATATGGCTACTGCCAGAGCTATGGGAGGACATATAGAAGAAAGTCAAGAGCATCCTCTTATGCCTAATGCATAAGTACTCAAAACATTGCACGGCAGGCCATAAACTCACTCCTGAGTCTCTAAGACTACAGGCTTGTGCCACTCCACCTAGCTAACATTCAGTGAAAAGGATCTGCCAGGCAAGGTTGGCAGATGTGTGCAACTTCAGAACTTGAGATGCAAAAAAGATTGAGAATTTAAAGTCAATTACTGCTACACAGCAAGACTGTGTAGTGGGGGTGGGGATGGGGTGGAGGGTGGGGGGGGTGTAGACACACGATGACAACAACAACAGAGACTAGAGTATGCAGGCTATAGAAGCCACCCTAAAGGGACTACTAGCTGGACAAATAGGGAACAAGTAAGTACCATAATGAACTGTTAAGTCTCTGATGAAAAGTAGTAATCTACCAAGTTCGTAAAGATAGCAAGTTGACAGCTAAAATGGTGGTCTGGGTTTTTTTTTTTTTTTCTTTAAAAATATGAACATCTAAAATAAAGACCATAGAGTACCAGACTTGGTGGCTCAAGGCTATAATCTTAGTCCTAGGGAGAGAAAGCAGGAAGATTGCTCCAAGTGTGAAGCCAGCCCAAGCTACATGGCATGGCAAGAACACATCCAAAACTGAAAACTAAAACCAAAAAGACCTGGAGATGTTACAGAGAAAAGGAAGCCAAAGAGACATGACAATTAAATACAGTACCTAATCTGATTGTAGACCTGCATCCTGCAATGGAAGAAAATGTACTACTAAATTACAGCATTCAGTCAACAGACAAAACAGTATACAGATAAAGTATTACATCAAGGGAGAGTTTACTGAGGTTGAGAGAAGATCCTATTTTTAAGATACATGCTGGAGTACCTACAGGGCCTGATGACACACTTTCTCTGAATGGCTCAACAAAAAACAAGCCTGATATGTAGAGATTGAGCACATAAACAGAAAAGATAAAGTAAAATGACTAGCATCAAGAGGGAAATATGTCTAAAGAGAATGAGTGTTCTTGGCACTAATTTTATCCTTATAACTATTCTGTGAATTTGAACTTGTGTCCAAGCAAGATGCACAAAGAAAGAAATATCCTAGACTCTAGTCTCCTTGTGCCCTAGTCTATCAGCACCAATAAGTCGAGAAAGCAGGTTCTAAACCTCACCTGCAATGTACTGGCTGATCTGTTCCTTTTCGTTATCTTCCAGCTCTTCCCAGCCTTCCAGCTCTGTGAGGTCTTCGATTTTTTTGGTGGTAGCCCGAGCCCGCTCCAGTTTCTCAAACATGCACTTAATATGGTACCACTCTTTCATATCACCCCCAGACTCTGAGAAGGGATTGGGCACCACTTTGCCAATGCGGCATACGCCCTTTACAATCTTCTCCTTGCATTTCTTGCAGCCAGCCGTGCCCCGCTTGGCATAGTCCACACAGAACCGCTGCTCCGCCATCTTACTGGGGTCAGTACAGAGTCCCACATGCGACCCTGGGAAGAAAACAAGGTGGGTGGCACGTGGTCTTAGATGACCTCCCAGGAAAGATAGGGCAGGCTTTCTTCTCTGCAGGAGGCAGCACCCACGAAGGAGATCTGTTTCCAACCACTGACTGAACTGTCTTATGACAGGCCAGTGATTCTGTTCTGGGAAGAACAGGCACAGTTCTTTTCTGCCAAGGGCACAAAGGTTTCTTGGGAAGAGGATCTTGAAAGCCAAAGTCATATAGCTGAATGAAAGGGTAGGAAATAAACACAAAGATATGAAGAAGTCAGGCTTCCAATTTCTTTTTCAAAAGATATTTATGAGTTTTTTTTTTTTTTTTTTTTTTTTTTTTGGTATATGACTGCTCATTTGCATGTATGCCTGAATGACAGAATAGGGCATCAATCAGAAGAGGCCATTAGATCCCGTTACAGATGGTTGTGAGCCACCATAAAGTTGCTGGGAATTGAACTCAGATCCTCCAGAAGAACAACCAGTCCTCTTAACTACTGAGCCATTTCTCTGGCCCCCAGGCTTCCAATTTCTTAATGGCCAGAATCTTATATGTGATTATTAAGTACTTCCCAATGCATTCACTTAGGCTGAAGTTGAGTTCCAATACAGGAAAAACAAGTTTTCATAGAGGCATGCAACACCAACAACATGAGATACTAATAATGGACAGTGCCCTTTAAATATTATCAAGATTCTGGAGCTCTGTCTTAAAAACTAAGAAAACGTATGTCATGTTTATGAAGTTTCCCTGTGAAATATAACACATGAGCCACCTATAGAAAACAATTAATGCACTATAACAGATTTGGGATTTCAGAAGAAGCTCCCCTTTGAGAGGCAACTCATTAGAGCCTATAATTACATTGACTGCCTGGGTTCAAAACCTTGCTCAGCCATTTATCAGTTGTGTGACCCTCAGCAAGTTACTTTACCTTTCTGGCCCTACTCCATCTGTAAAATGTAGCTCAAGTAGTACCTAATTCAAGTAATAGAGTTCTAAGAGTAAAATCCTTAGAAAAAGAATAAGCAATTCCCTTGCTTAATTCAGCATTTTGAATCAGGGAAAACTGAAAAAAACTGGACTGTAAGAGTGAGATCCAAGTGGAAACAGTGATTATACTTACCCCTTCTTACATTTATAACTACCTAAGTGGCTTTATAGTTTTAATTTCCAGTCTACTAGAAACTATTTTCAGTCTGCACACTGCTGTGAAGTAAAATTGCTATTGTGTCAACAAAAAGCCTGCTTTACTCACTGTAGTGCTACACAGAGCAGAGCGCAGCAGGTACACTATGGAAGAAAGGATGGAGGCCAAACCTACCCATGAGATGGGGCCAGGCAGCCTGGTTTCCTCCAACTTGCTATGTAAATAAGGTCGACCCTAAACAGCCAATCCTCCTGCCTCCAGTTCTCTAGTGCTGGCACTACAAGTGTGAACCACCAAGCCTAACTTCAATTTATCTATTTAATTTTTGTTTTTTGAGACAGGGTTTCTCTGTGTTAACAGTCATTGCTTTCCTAGATCTCTCTGTAGACCATGCTGCCTCTTGCCTCCCAAGTACTGGTATTAAAGGCATGCATCACCACGCCCGGCTTCAATGTATTTTAGGTTTTTTGAGACATGATCCTTCTATATAGCCCCGGCTGTCCTATCCTGGAAGCCACTATGTTGAGCAAGCTGGCTGGCGTTCTGAGTGCAGGGATTAAAGGTGTCGTGCCACCACAACTGGCCTCAGTTTTATTTTCAAAACAGGATTAAGAGCTAATTATGGTGTTTCTCGACTATAATCTCATCTCATCACTCAGAAGGCAAAGGCAGAAGGACTGCTGTGCGTATTCGAAGCTAGATAGTCCGGTTTACTTAGTAAATTCCAGTCTCGCCGGGCTACATAGAAAGCTGGTCCGCCTCCAAAGGAAAACCACCTCTAGGATTGGAACCAACTCATGGGGGGTGGTTAGGAAATGACGAGTTCGAGGGCGAGCTGGTGGTGGTGGAGTTCTGAATTCTCAGAGAATGTATACCAAACTCGTGTATTTGACAATGTACGACTTGGTGGGGGGAGGAGGACGGCCCGTGAACTGGGAGACTCACAGTGGGTCACACAAGCCCCACGTTTAAGAATCGGAGAGGCGAGTGCAGGACTGCGGGGCCGGGGAGGAGCTAGGGGCGAGTAGGCGTTCAACTTTCCGCAGATCATGGTGGGTGGAGGCAGCCCCGAGCCCGGGACAGAACAATTAACCACCCGGGGCCGAGCGGCGCGGAGAGGCTCGGGAGCCCCGGGGCCGCGGAGAGCAGCACACCGCTCTGCCTACAAGCTCTCCTGGGGAGCCGCGCGGCGAGCGGCGGCGAGAGACCCCGAACCGCTGGGGACGCCCACTCGGGCGCGGGTGCCCTCCCCGGTGCCCGCCTGGGGTCTCGGGGGCCGCGGGCCTCCCGTGGGCTCCCGGGGGGCCGCCACGTCACGGAGGGTGTGCCCCCAGGCTGAGCGGCGGGCGGAGGGAGGAGCCACGAGCTCTCCAGCCACGCCGCGCTCGGCCCGGCCCCGGCCCTATCCCTCCCCACACCGCGCCCCGCGCCGAGCCGCGCCGCCCCTCACCTTCCTTCCCGGCTGTCCAGGCTCCGACACTCCACACGGGCCTCCCGACTAGGAGCCCACAAGGCCGCCGGCCTCGCACGATGACTAGACCGCCTGTCTCTTTAAATACGGGTCCTTGAAGGAGAGGCAGCGCGCAGGCGCAGGCGCAGTAGCCGGGTCGGGCCTGCCCCTTCGGACCCCGCCCCCTCCGGCCGCCACCTGTGCCGCTGTTCGGTTCCGGCTTGGAGGGTTTGAACTGAGGAGTTGTGGGTTTCAGTGGCGGCTTGGGGCGCTGCGGACCTGAACTTCCTAGAATGTCTCAGATTCTTAGATAGTGAAGATAGTAATTGGAGAAATGATTACAGTGAGCCCAGGGACGAAAGGTCGAGACGTTCCGCCTTTGTTTTCTCTTCCTGCCCGCCTGAGTTTTGCTGAATTACAAAGGTGCTTTAACTGAATAGGCAATTGGGAACTGTGAAGGAGCTACGGGGACAGTGGCCCCGATTGTATGTCATTTAATGTACGACTGCTTCAAAACCTTAAGTCGGCTTTGTGATTGTGAGGTGGTTAACTTTACAAAAATAAAAAAGTATCCAGGCCAGAAGGTAAGTGACCTTGTTCGGTCTGGGAAGAGCAAACAATTGGGCTTTGTTAGGTAAATAAAGGGCAAACCTTGAAGCAAAGTTCTACTTTGTGTTATAGAATTTAGCCTTTACTCCGTAGGGAAAGAACGCTATGAAGGGCCTCGGGGATAGTCGCTACAGTTGAAACTGGTCAGGCACGGGAGATGCTAAAGCAAGAGAACCCACTATATCAAAGTGGCCTTGAGGTGGAGAGGAAGGCGCATGTCTGAAATAATTTACACGTTAACATTACCTCTGTGAGATGCTCAGTTATCAGTTGATAAAGATGACCAGAGTGAGCCGATAGACAATAAGGTCATTTACAGAACTGGAGAATGAGAGCTGAGGCTCTTTGGAGTGAGTGGTGTTTGGTGTGCTGAGGCCAGGTAGATCCGTGTTTGAGGTGAAGGCTCTCGTCTTCTCTTCACTTGTGGCAGGATAAACCTGGGTTTGAGAATCGAAAGGGCTTAGGAAGTTCAAGACCTCCAATGAGGAAGAACAAACATTTTGACTGGAGAATCTTAACTGTGCTCGACTTTCCCCTTTGCCCTGTGCTATCCAACTTGTCATCACTAGCCATGTGTGTGGTCACTTGGAATGTGACCAGTCTGAACCGAGCCAGAGATGCTGTAAGTGAAAGTGCACACTGACAAGTTTGCAAACCTTCCCCGAAGAGTGTAAAATAGCTCATTAGTAGTAATAGTGCATATACTCCAATTACTTGCTGAAATGAGTTTTGATATGTTGGGTTAAATAAAATATATTTTTATGTCACTTGCTTGTTTGATTTTACGTTTTGAAAATGTGGCATCAGAAAATAGGCTGCAATACTAGACTCCCACTGGACTCCACAGATTTAAAGCTTATGGTTCGGCTGGTGGATGTCTCCACCTCTGCGTCCTGAACCTTGAAAGGTTCTCACTATAGAACTCAGGCTTGTTTGAAACTTGGTCTGAAGCCAATGTTAGTCTGAAACACCCAAATCTACCTGCTTCCCCCTGCCTCCAGATTGCTTTGTGCATCTTTTTATCCTCAGTGCCTAGAAAAGTTGCTTGAACATAATAGGCACCCAGCATGTACCCTTTTTATTTGTTTTTGAGACAGGGTTTCTCTGGCTGTTCTGGAATTCACTCTGTAGCCCAGGCTGGCCTTGAACTCACAGAAACCCACCTGCCTCTGCCTCCCGAATACTGGGATTAAAGTATATACTTTAATATACTTTAGCATATACTTCTAAAAGAATAAAATTCATGGGCTGGAGAGAGGGCTCAGCGATTAAGAGCACTGGCTGTTCTTCCAAAGGACCCATCAATTCCCTGCACCCACATGGCTGCTCACAACTGTAACTCCAGTTCCAGGGACACCCTCACGCAGACATACATGCAAGCAAAACACCAGTGCAATGAAATTCGTGAGCTAATGAAATGAATGGCAAATACTCTAAGAGTGCTCAAAACCCTTAGAAGGAAGTTCATTATGTCTTTGACAAGGATGTAGATATAAGTTTACAAAAAGACTCAGGCCCCAAGTGTTTGGTTTGATTAGAAGTACATGATCTCTGATTTTGGTTCCCCAGCTGTGAAACATAACTAGAATGAAAACTGGCAATTGGTTTTGTTTTTTGTCTTTTTGGTTTGGTAAGAGCACTGAAGTTCATTTAGCATGAATCCAAATTCAGTGATCTTTATTTTTCCATTTTTTGGGGGGGAGTGGGTGGGCAGTCTCACTGTGTGTCTGTAGATTTGTCTCCAATGCACCATCCCCTTACCTCAGCCTATAGTACTGGTGATTCAGGTGCAGACCCCCATTCCAAGCTTGCGTTTTTGTTTTTGTTTTTGTTTTTGTTTTGTTTTTTTGTTTTTTGTTTTTTTTTTTAAATAAAGAGGACCAGTCTGTCAAGTAGAGGTAAAGTTTGGTGAGGAAATAGGGCTTTGGAATAGCACAGTCAGGTTTGAATTGTGTTCTATCCTGAGCTGTGTAAGGCCTTCATTTCTTCTCTGGATCTTAGTTTCCCTGGTGGAATGGGAGAGTTCTGCATACGTGATAGATAGTGATCCATTGAATTGCTTTTTTCGAAGAGTATAAGGGCTGTTATTCATGTCCTTCCCACCTCTGTCTCCCTTTGCATATGGATGTCTAGGTTATTCAAGCACCAATTCTTGAAGGATTGTCTTGTCTCCCTTTAATTGCTTTTGCTCCTTAAAAAAAAAAAAAAAAAAAAAAAAAAAAAAATCAGTCTGTAAGCACATGCCTTTCATTGAGAGGTGGAGGCAAGTGGATCTCTGAGTTGGGGGTCAGTCTGGTTTTCATATTGAGTTCCTGGCCAGGCAGGACTTCATAGTGAGAGACCTTGTTTCAAAGAAAAGGAAAGGGGAAAAAAAGGATTATCTTTGAGGTTGGTATACAAAGGGATTTCATCATGGTGCAGATTATACTTTGTTCTCTTGTTACCCTCCCCCACTGCTGTTCTCCTGCCCTCTCCACCTCCAGCTGGATCCCTTCCCCCATCAGTTTCCCCTTCTGCTTTCCTATTACAGGTATTCCATTTCTCTGTTTCCCACCACCATTAAGATCTCCCCCTCCTCCTCCTGACCCCCTTCTAGTTCCATGACCTACAAACACACATATATGAATAAGTTTAAAAATTTAGGTTTAACATATGGGAGAAAAGTGCAGTATTTGTCTTTGGCTTTTGCTCTTTTTCAGAGAACATTTGACTATGTGAAGGTCTACTGGGCTCTGTATTCCTGTTGTCAGTGTAGTTGTTCTCATTAATAGCACCATGTTGGTATTAATATCGGTACACCAATATTAATTAGGTATTAACATTAATACCTCAGCTTTAGAGTGAGCCTTGGCATCAGCTAGCGTAGGTCCTCTAGCTGTGTTCTTTTCCATCAGCAGTTACGCTCGCTATTGTGAGTCTTTCGCTTTTTTATGTAAACATTAGAATCACTAAAATCTAACAGCCACAAAGTGACTTGCTGGATTTTGACTAAGATTAAATGAATTCGAGTTCAAGTTGAAAAAAGACTGATATTTTCTTAGGTTTGAATCTTCCTCTTCGTGAACATAAAAGTTTTCTCCCATTAATTGATTGTTTGTGTGACTATATGGGTTTGTGGATGCTCACTCATGAATGTGCATGTGGAGGCCAGAGGTTGACATTAGCACATTTTCCTTAAGTGATTCTCTACCTAAAATATATATAGGGCTGAGAGATGCTCAGTGGTTGAGAACGAACAATGGCTGCTCTTCTGGAGAACCCGGAGGACCCGAGGTTCGGTTCCCAGCTCCCACATGGCAGCGCCCCACTCTTAGTAACTCCAGTAATGGAGTCACACAGACACACATGCAGGCAAAACACCAATGCATATAAAATAAAAATAAATTATAGAAAGATAAAAATAAAAAAATATCTTTTATTTATCCTTTGACAATTTTATACATGTAAACAATCCGACTTGATCATATGCACCCCTAGGTCTCCCCTTTCATTCCTCCTAGGAACCCCCAACACATCCCTGTTTACCTTCATGTCCTCCCCTATTTTGTTAATAACCCACCTAGTCCAGTTAGTGCTGCCTTTTGGAGTGGATCTTGTTGAGATCACCATAGCGCCTGTGAGTGCCTGGTTTCAGTAGCCATGTAATGTCCAGAAAACATCACTTCACAGCTCTCATCTCCAACCCGCAGTTCTTACATTCTATTTTCTCCAATGCTCCATGAGCCTTCGTGGGAGGGGTGGGGGGTTGATATTGATGCTCCATTTAGGTCTGAACACTCACTAGATATTTATTCTCAGCATTGAGACCTGTTATTAACTGCTGACCACCACAGAGAGAAGCTTCCCTGGCTAAGATTGAGGGCAGCACTATCTGTGGGGCTAAGCACTAATATTTAGAAGGCATCTGAACAACATGTCATTTAGCAAATAACAGTGGTAGATTTTTCTGTAGAGCCTGTGACCTTTGGAGTTTTGGACTTTTGACCAGTTTGATGCTACCTGGCCTGAATTCTTTATCAAAAGCAGGTCTCAAATCCAATCCAAAAGCAGTTGGTTACCCCCATAACCTTTATGCCACGATTGCTGTAATGAGCACATCTTTCCTGGAAGGTCAGTTGTTGTGCTATGTGAGTTTGGCTGCAGGGATACCATTGATTCTTTTCTCACTCAGCATCCTGCATAGCACCTTCCAGTACTATGAGAGGTAGTCAGTCATAAGGGAGGACAGCTCTAGCTTGGTTTCTCTGTCCTACAACCTGAAAGTGGTGTGTCTTTAGTAATAGGGTCTACCACTTAGTTCTTTGTTCTGTTGGAGAACCAAGAACAATGGTAATAGTGGGGGAGCTCTGGGGTCTCCCTGACCAGTAACTCAGGGAGGTATCCCTCACTAGGTTCTGAGATTTTCATAACTTAACCCATGTCTTCTAGGGTAATGTTCACCATGCAAGGTATCTGTGTTCAAGTTCCCTCCCCCTTTGGCAGGGTGGGGATTGGGGGCCAGGGTCTTATTTTGTAGTCCTGGCTGATCTGGAACTTACTATGTATCCTAGGCTAGCTTTGAACTCACATTGATTTGCCTGCCTCTACCTCCCAAGTCATGGAATTAAATGTGTATACCATGATACCCAGTTTCTATTTTTTTTTAATTAGCTTATAGAGTCATGGGTTTCCATAGGGACTTTTCATACATTCTTAGTTTTTTTGTTTTTTGTTTTTGGTTAATCCACTCAATCCCCTCCTCTCTGCTACCACTTCATCATGGTTTAGGTTGAGGGCAGAAATATTGGGAGTTAAAGGTTTACCTTAATTTTTATGACAAAGTTTCTCAACTCACTGTTTCTTTTAGACTGGTAGATCAGTGAACCCTTAGCATCCACTTGTCTCTGCCCCTCTGCCACTCCCCACGAGATGACAGATGCATGTGCCACTGTGACCAGCTTTTATAAAGGCGCTGGGGCTTTGAACTCAGGTCCTTGTGCTTGCACAGTGAGCTCTTGGCCCACAGAGCCATCTCTTCAGCTCTACTTTAGAATTTTGAGACAGGACCCCACTATGTAGCCTAAGCTGGCCTGGAACTTGTCCTCTCCCTACCTTGACCTCCCAAGAATTAAGATTTTAGGAACATACCAAAATAAAGTCCCAGCATTCCACTCTGTGTGTTCATGCACAGGTGCGTTTGTGTGTACTTGCTGTTGTACGTGTGTATCTGGCATATGGAAGCCAGAGGACAATCTCAGGTGTTCTTGCTTCCTCAGGTGCTCTCCCTCACTGTCTTTTGTTATATTTGTTTTTTGTTTTTGTTTGTTTAGGCTTAGCCTGTTACTGTTTTTTTGTTTTGCTTTGTTTAGGCTTAGCCTTTCACTGACCTAGAACTCAACAAGGAGGTTAGGCTACTGGCTGTCAAGGTCAACTCTAGGATTACTTGGCTTGCTTGCATGTATGTATGTGTGTGTGTGGGGGGGGAGGGCTCTGGGGACTTCAGGTCTTCATACTTGCAAGGCAAACATTTTACTGACTGAGCTATTTCCCAAGCTCTCTTCTTTAACGTGTTCCTTGATTTTTCATCAGTTTAGTGATAGATTTAATTCATATTTTTTGTTAAATTTGTACCTGAAATTTTAATTCAATGGGATGACGAAATAAGAATAAAAATACCTTCCAGGATTGTGGCAGATATGGCAAATAAAACGTCTAGTTAATTTGTAAACTGCTCATTGCAGCTTACATTTACATTTACATTTCAGTAAATGTTCATTTTCTTCCATCCCCAAACCTGGATACATTTATGTCACTGCAGTGTCTCTAATCATCCCGTCAGGCACCAAGTGTTTATTGAATGCCTACTGTATGGCAGACAAAATTCTAGGACCTGGAATCCAGCAAGTCTTTGCCCTCATGGAGTTAGCAGGTTGGTGTGGGCAACAAAAAATAAGTAAAATATGTAGACTGTAAGATATGAATGGGTGTCATGGAGAGAAAGAGGCAGGATCAGAGATGTGGGGCAGTGGAAGTAGGGTTGCAGTTTTTAATAGATGTCAAGAAGGTCTCATCCATCTACCAAGTGACAGCTAAAATAAGACTTAAAGGAATGAAAGTGTCACTTGCAGATCTAAGACAGAGCATCAAAGATCTACTGGGAGAGCAGCAAGGAGAGCTCCATGGCTAGAGTAGCCCAAGATTGATAAGAGCAAACAGAGATGAAGTCTGCTGGCAGATACATCCTGTGGGGCCTTGTATGCCATTGTAAAGAGACTGTTTTTTATTCCGGCCAAGATGGGGAGCTAATGGATTGTACTGTGGAGGGACCAGACATAATCAGACTCAGGTTTTAACAAGATCCCTGTCACTCAGGCTGCCCTGTAGAGAAGGTGGTCAACAGTAATTACCTATGTGAAAAAGGAGGGCAGTTTCAGTAGCAAAAGTGAAAGAGGAAGAAGTAACAGGGGCTCATGGTCCCCTAGAGGATCTGTGGGTGGCCTCGGGCATCCTTGAGTCTCCTGATCTTTTAATATGAACATTTTCGTGTGAACACATTTTGGAGAGGAGGACTTTGGTCAAAGTCTTAAAGCAGTGCTCTGAGCCAAATCAGGAGATACTAAGACCTTTAGTAACGAATAATCAGGATATCCCAGCTTGCTCTGCCTATCCAGAAGCCCACAGTTGACTACATTCCTCAGATCCTAGTCACAAATCCTCCAGGGTATTAATCTTACTTGTCTCAGAGCTAACAGCACCATGACCCCCTTTAATATGACCATCCCTAACTTCCAGAAGAGGCTTATCAAGAGTATTAATGAAAGAGAAACAGGGGTAGAAAGACAGCTCGGCAGTTAAGAGCTCTTACTGCCCTTGCATAGGACTTGAGTTCAATTCCTAGCACCCACAGAGCAGCCCACAAGTACCAGTATTCCCACCTGCAGGGGGCCACACTCTCTTCTTCCCTCTGCAGACACTTGCACTCATGTACACACACACACACACACACACACACACACACACACACACACACACACACACACACACACACACACACAGAGGCTGGAGAGATGGCTTAGTGGTTAAGAGCATTCTGCTCTTCCAAAGATTCTGAGTTCAATTCCCAGCAACCACATGGTGGCTCACAACCATCTATAATGAGATCTGGCGCCCTCTTCTGGCAAGCAGGCAGAACACTATACATAATAAATCTTGGCTGGGCTGTGGTGGCATATGCCTTTGATCCCAGCACTCAGGAGGCAGAGGCAGGAGGATCTTTGTGAGTTCAAGGCCCACCTGGGCTACAGAGTGAGTGCCAGGACAGGCTCCAAAGCTACACAGAGAAACCCTGTCTCGAAAAACCAAAAATAAATAGATAAAATTAAAATGTTTAAAAAAATAATATGTTTTGGTTTTTGAGACAGGGTTTCTCTGCGTAGCCCCCGACTGTCCTATTTGTAGACCATGATGTCCTCAAATTAGTAGAAATCCATGTAGGTCTGCTTCCAAGATTAAAGGCATGTGCCACCACTGCCTGGCTAAAAACAAGATATTAAAAGAAAAGAGACTCAAAGGACCCACAGGAAGGTGTATAGACTCTGTTCTATGCTGCTCACTTAGAATGTGGACACTCTACATTGTCCTGGAGAGGGCAGACACTTGGGAAGTTGGTTTGATCTCAGTGAATTTCCTTTTTAATAAGTTCTGCTCTATGAATCACATAAATTTCAGCAGCAAGATCTGATCTTACAGTGTGACTGATCTTAGTGTGGCTTGCTTCATGTCACACAATTAAAGGAAGTTTTAAAGAAATAGGGCAGAGGTGTTTGCCAGGAAAAGTATTTGAAAGTGAGCAGCAGCATGCAGGAATATATGGTAACTCAGCTCAGCCTTGTCCTTCACTCTGAGCAGGTTGCAGTTTGCTTCTTAACTAGAGGGATTTCATGGTCTCTTCTCTGAATGTCTTGTGCCACAGCTGCCAAGTTGAACCAGACCTGAGTTGAAGAGTAGAATCTGAGTGTCCAGTGCATGTCAGAGGGGTGGGAGTTCTGAGATGCAGCCAAGGAGCCTGGGTCTCACTGGCACAGAATACTCAATGTGCTTTTTGTTTTCCCTTAAGTCCTTGTTGGGTTTTGTATTACGAGGTTCTGGTAGATGTATCTTTGGGAATTAAGTGAATACTTTTCAAAGCAGTATTTACTTTACTAAGGGGTCAATCTGTTTAGGAATGTATATATTAGTCACTTGCTGTGACCAAATATGGAAGGGACTTAAGGGGAGAAGGATTTATTTGACTCACAGTATAAGAGGACACAGTCCAGTATGTTGTGGAAGGTGTGGCACAATTCAGGAGCATGCCCTGGACTCTTCACATCTGGGCAGACCAGGAGGCAGACAGCAGGAATGCTGGTGCTCAGCTGGCTTCCTTTTTGGTTCTTTTATTATTCCATGGGATGGTACTACCCTCATTCAGAATGGGCCTTCCCTTCTCAGCTAAACCTCTCTGGAAATACCCTCAAAGACACATGCAGAGGAACAGCAAGATGGTTAGTGGGTAAAAATCACTTGATGCATTTGCCTGACAACCTGAGTTGAATCAGCAGAACCTATAGAGGAAGGAAAGGAAGTACTCCCACAGGTTTTCCTCTGACCTCCACACATGCATGTATCTGTACTCACATATACAGCGTACACACAAAATAATAAGAATTAAAATTAATAAGAAATACACATGGGCTCAATGGTTAAGAGCATTGGCTGCTCTTCAGAGGTCCTGAGTTCAATTCCCAGCAACTACATGGTGGCTCAGAACGATTTATAATGGCATCTGATGCCCTCTTCTGGCCTTTAAGTGTACCTGCAGATAAAGCACTTGTTTATATAAAATACATAAATCTTTAAAAAAGTATAAAAGGGACACTCTTTGCTGGTTGAGTAAGAATGTCCCCATAGACTCATAGATTTGAATGTGTGAAAGGATTAGAAGTGTGGTCTTATGGGAGGAAGTGGGCCTTCAGATTTCAAAAGCCCATGCCAAGCCCAGCGTGGCTTTCTTCCTGCTGCCTGTGGATTCTGATGTAGACCTCTCATCCACTTCTCCAGTACCACGTCTGCCTGCATGCTACCTTGGTAGCATCCCCATCATGATAATAATGGACTTAGCCTCTGAAACTGTAAGCAAGCCTCAATTAAAATTTTCTTTTTGAGAGTTGCTGTGTCATGGTGGTTCTTCACGGCATCAAAACAGTGACTAAAACACAATCAGAGGTTTTTCTCCTAGGTGATTCCAAGCTCAGCCAGACTAACAATGAAGACTAATCATTGCAGGAAGAAAACTTTGATTCCGCACCCTCCACTGGACTCAGTGCTAGTTTATGGCTGGTGCTGGTGAATTGGTGATAGTTTTCCAGCTTTGGTCTGGTAGCCAGAAGAGATTAAAGCTAGAAACTTTCTGCCATTCCCTTTTTGGTTTTTGTGTTTCCAGAAAGAGTTTCTCTGTAGCTTTGGAGCCTGTCCCAGCACTTGCTCTGTAGACCAGGCTGACCTCAAACTCAAGATATCCACTTGCCTCTGCCTCCCAAGTGCTGGGGTCAAAGGCATGTATCACCATCACCCAGCCAAGATCATATCTGTTTTAGGAGTGTTTTGTTTCGCTTTATTTTAGACAGGGTTTCACTTCCTGGCCTGTAGACCAGTCTAGTCTCAAATTCAGAGATCTGCCTGCCTCTGCCTCGAGTACTGGGATTAAAGGCATGCACCACTGTGCCTGGCCACTTATAGTTTTCTTGAAGAGTTACTTTTTAATTTTAATTTTGAGACAGGATTTTGCTTTGTAGCCCTGGCTGCCCTAGAACTCTCTCTGTAGACCAGGCTGGCCTCAAATTCAGAGATTCTCCTGCCTCTGTCCCCCAAGTGCTAGGAGCCAACTTTTAGTTAGCTTTGTGAACAGGTGTTATGTGTCAGCTCTGTCAACAAGGCATTGGCTGGGTACTAGATGGATGCTGTCCAACACGGTCCCTACCATCACAATGTGTTGACACCTGTCTTTGAATTTCCTATAAATGCTTATGTGATAAGCTTAGGTGACAGGAAAGGAACACTCAGTGATGTTTATTGTATTACCAAGTGCCTCTCATATACTGGACAATATCAAGCAGTGAGTGCAAGTTGGTGTTGATTTCATCTTTACAGTGATGATAAGGCAGGTTCCATTATCATTCTTCAGATCATGGTTTGGGAGGTTTCTCTATCCTGTTAATCACTGGTTTGTGCCACTGCTGAACTGAAGTTCTTTACAGTGCTGTTCCCACATCCCCAGTGGGATGACCAGCAATCTCCTGGGCCAGGCTAGGCAGTGGAAGTAGTTGGAGAACCAGTGCTGTAAGGATAGGCCTGTTTGTGTCAAGTGAGACAGCCCTTTGTCCATTGCTTAACATTGCTGTCTGATGTTGTAGATGCCACCTAGGTGTCCCCTAGCAAAACATCCTCCTTAACTCTCTTCAGAGTTCTCACTGAGTCTGGAGGCTCCAGTCCAGCTGACTGTGGGCCTGCAGTGTTAGGCAAGTAGGTAAGCTAGAAGAAACAGCAGAAAACCACCATTTTGTTAGGACACCAACCTACAGATGGAAACCTAATTCTCAAGAACTTAACCAACAGTGGCACTTACTGGCCGTGTGGTAAGGTGCCATCGGGGCTCTTAGCTCTGCCCTGGCTGTAGGCTGAAGTTCTAGCTTTTTTTTTTTTTTTTTTAAATAAAGGTCAAGTTTGGTATAACTTGGAGTCTTTAGTAAGTACAAAGGTGATATTCAAACCCACGTGAATGGATGAGCTGGGCTGATGGGAGTACAAGAAGAAAACAGAAGGTAGCATAGTAAGATCTACAAGAAAAGGCATTCAGTGCATCATGGCTTTTGTTCCTGTTGAAACCTAAACTTACTCCTCACACCACACAGGCATTTAGTCTGAAAAAGACTAATGTCCATCCAACCTTATCATGCCCACTAATAAATTCACTTTTCTGCACATCTACCAAGTTGCTAGCCAATTGGTACTTCTGACAGAAAATGTATTTTTTTTTTTTTTAAAGACAGGGTTTTTGTGTGTCCTGGCAAGAAAATGTATTTTTCATTAAGATTTTCTATTCTGTATTTAGAATGAGCCCACAGATTCTCAATGCCACCCCTGTGAAGACTATGTGTTTTCATTTGATACTTAAGCAAACTGAAGTTTAGAGGGATGACTTAGCTGAGATCATTAACCACTTAAAGGTGGAGCAGGCTGGAGATAGAGCTCAGTGATGGAATTCCTGCCTAGCATGCCTAAGGCCCTAGGTTTAAACCCCCAGTACTGCAAAACAAAGTGGGGCAGGAGCTTGAACTGGGCTTTCTGCTGCCAATTGCTTGGCTTTTCTTAGTCCATACGAATCTGGTGTTTGTTGTTATTAAAGGTTTTAGGTCTAAATTTGATAGTTTTTTTTTTCCATGCAAGTACCAGAAAAGCAGCCATTCCATTAAAAGTGAAACACAGGTGAAGCATTTCATAACAGCAAAGCACTAGACAAATGTTTATTTGAGGGCCAGTAGGATTAGCATTCATTTTCTTTCAAATTAGGGAGGACTGGACTGTTAAATGGAGATACCTTTTTATTCTTTACCATAATTCTTATTGTGATGGTGGCTGAGTTAGGGACCTCTCTCAAAAGAGGTATGACTAGAAGGAATCCTTGGGATTAGTTCTATCAGGGAACAGCACAGTTGACCACCAGACTTCTAACTCAGCTCAGGCATGTAAGGACCTGTGCAGTTAGTGGAGCAGCTCACGTGCCCACCGCTGTTCCATTGGTCTCAAATTCAACAAGGACTCACTGAGCACTGGTTATGATCCAGGGTCCTTCCCTCCTGTTCTTAATAAGGACCACTGAGATCAGAGTTTGATGTTCTTGGCCCTCTTAAAAGTTAGTGGTAGTTCATGTGCATCACTACACTACATTCCTTGCGCCTTTTAAAAGAATCAAACATTCAAGAATAAAATATTAACTGAGAGGGCTGGATGGCTGAGTGGTTAAGATCACTTACTGTTCTTCCAAAGGACACTGGCTACTCTCTTAAAGGATTTATGTTGGGTGGCCTACAGTTGTTTCTCTGATCTCTGTGGACATGGACATGCACACATATGAATGGACACACACACACACACCCCCCTAAAAGCCAATCTTATTCTTTACATCTTGATATTCAATGATAAACCACTTTATCATACCTAACCCCCACTGATGCCAAGAATGAACCTTTTGCTCCTACCTCATTTCTTTTCATCTATGTAACTTTCTGATCTGTGCTGTCTTTTAAGGAAGCCATTAGTTGCCAATGGCTATTGGGCACTTAAAACGTATATACTGTTAGATACACTCAAGATTTCAAAAATGTATGTAAAAATATTAAGTAGTCTTTAAATATCACTTACTGAAATTTAACATTTTGGACACAGCAGAGTAAATAAAAACACTGAAACTAACCACCTGTTTCTTTTTAAAATGGCTACTAAAGTTTGTATTTTATTTTTGTGCTTTAGTTTTTTGAGATAGTGTCCACCTGTCAAATATATGGCCTCAAAATGACAGCAATCCTCCTGCCTCAGCCTTCCCTAGTGTCAGGACTACAGATAGACCCACAACCCTGCTTTGTATTTCTAATGAAGGTATCTTGCAGGTCATGACTTACCTTTCCACCCACCTTTGTACTTTCTTGCAAGCAACTGAAACTTCTCATTGTGGGGAGAACACACCTGAGGCAGGCCCACACTTGGTCATTATCAGACTGAAATGGCTATCACTAATCAGTAGGCAGTCAAAAGAATTCAGACTTTGTGTCACAGGCAGGATTATTAATAACATGTGGCATATACCATATCAGACAGTGTCTTCTTGGTACCCACACTTAAAAGAAAATTCTTTGACATTCCATCGTTATTCCCTCTACATTTTTTTCCTTTACTTCTAGTCATTAAAATGTTAGCTCTTCCTGAAAAATTCTGTTATTTTTCCCTTCACTTAGTCCATAACTAATCTGTCTTCCTCACTTTACTTTTGAAGTAGTTTCTACATAATTTCCCAGTTCCTTGTCCTGTGCTCCTTCTATATCATATACTACAACTAGGGTAACACCTAATCATCACAGAATTCTGTTTAAAAACAACAAAGAAAAAATCTTCCATTTATTTCCACATTGCTCCTGGGAACAATTCTTTAGAATGAAAGGCTTTTTTAAAAAGACATGGCATCACTACATAGTCCAGGCTGTTCCCATACTTTAGCCATCTCCCACAACTTCCCAAAAGATGAGGGTGGTAGGTGTTTCGTCACCACATCCAGTTTTCAAGATTCTTCAGACCTTTTTTGTTGGTGCTTTCCCTATAAAGTCTAAACTAGAATGGGTTAATATATGTAAAGTACTTAGAATCCTGTTTGGCTTATGCTTAGGATGTCTTAGCTATTATTAAATTTGAACATACTGTATGTTAAACATTGCTATTTATTTTCCTTTTTGAACACCTCATTCTCCAAAGAGAGTATTTTAAACTATCAACAGCTAGTACAAGGCAATTGCCATTGCTTTCCTAGCAACATAAACATCTTCCTGCAATTGAAAGAACCTGTAAACACAAGCCTAATTTACCACAAAAAAAAAAAAGAAAGAAAAAATCAAATTTCAGACTCAGTGGGATAGAAATAAAAGGTAGTTATTTCCTTCACTCAAAAACCAGTTCAGTCCTGGAAGTTGTGCCTAGCATTCCCACAGTCCTGGATAGGGTGCAATACAAATAGGTTGGGACTTAGGGCACCTGCTCTCCAACTTGGGCATATATTAGAATAACCTGGGAACATTCAAGAATAATGTCATGTGAACCCCATTTAGATTTATGAAATCTAAGGCTAGGATTCAGCACTAATCTTCATAGGGGATTTGACATTCCATGGACAATCAAAAGTTTCACAGGTGAGACTGACCTACACTTGACAATCACTGGTTTTGTCAAAAGAAATGTTGACTTAAGGAGGCTTGGCATTTGTGTCATGTTTTTCTCAGTGATCTCATGAAGTATGTTTTTGAAACAGAGTACTCATTCACTGCTTTATGAAAATATATGTGTTTATGAATAGCCTTTTAAAAACAACCTCCCCAAAGCCCCAACCCCTGGAGTTTAAGGCTTGAAAGTATATAATGTACATCGAGATCATATAAACGTGTCTTTTTGGTCTGACTTCTATTTGTAAGTTTCAAAAGAGTGGATTATCTAAATATATATTTAGCTATGTACAATGTTTACAATTTAAGTTTTACAACTGAAAATCAACATTAAGTCTGTAAACACGAAAAAGTTGGCAATTTGCGGTTATAATTTCAAAAATATCAAAAAGAGTTTTACCTCAAACATTTTCTAATAAATAGCACCTCAGTACTTTCCCCGAAGCATCACTTCTCAGTGGCTTATTTTATCTCAACAACTCAGGGTACCCAAGGACACGGTACCCGAGTACTAGGACACAGGAAGGGGCAGCAGAGACCGATGGAAAGCTTGGGTCTTCAAAACCTTACAGCAAAGCCCCTTTCACTCGCCAATCCTGAGACAGCAAATCCTGTAATTCTCCCTCATCATCACTGTCCACATTCTCTTCTTCCTTTTTCTGCAATTCTTTGATGGTCAGAACCTCTTTAAGTTTGTTTTTTATTTCATCCTGGCGATTCCGCAGCTTTTCCACCCGACGGTAACACTCTATCTGCTCATCAATCTCTCCAATCTGCCGGTCCAATCGTCCCTCTTCATCCTCTTCCGCAACTATAGCTTCGGAAATCGTGTTGACTTGCCTCATGGCCTTTTGAAACTCGTCCCACTCTTTGTCCATCTGATCTTTCGGGGCATCAACCTTCCGGACCTTTGCGTCTACCTCGGGGTCGTCGAAGAACCCTTCTGGCAATGCTTCGGCGGTGTTCTCTCTCCTTTCCACCACCTTTTCGTGTATTTCTGCTTTCTCAATTGACCCTGAATGAGGAACTAAGGGGGCCTTGGGAGGATTTGTATTAAAGGGGTCATTTGGCAGCACATTGCTTGTGGTCTCCCTCGGAGAGGCAAGCGAGTGTTCGTTGTCTTTGCCCTGTGCATCTGGAAGATGCTTGCTGCTGTCCCTCCTCCCGTCTGCACCACCCTCTTCCTCCTCCTCTTCTTCCTCGTCTTCATAATCAGGGAGTAAACCGAGTGCAGAAGGTTTACTGGAGGTTGCCCTAGCGGCCTCCTTTCCCGACTTCTCAAAGTTGGCGGACGAGGTGGAGGGCTGTACCTGAGGCCCCACGGAGGCCTTGGCTTTCTTGGCGTCTTGGCTCTCCGCATCCGCCGCTTTCCTCTTGATGGGCTGAGGCGCTGCGCTGGCCGACGGGCCCTGGGTTGCTCCCTTGGTGCCTTTCAGCTCGGCTACTCTCTCCCGGTGCTGCTTTCCCAGGACATGGGTCTGCCACAGGAGCTCGCTCTTGACCGGAGTGTTACAAAGTACGCAGCTCAACTGCCCCAGGCGGTTGTACTTGGCGAACGGAGATTCTATCCTCTTCCGGTTGGTGCTCAGGCGCTGCTTCTCCCTCATCAGCCGCCTCAGTTCTTCCTGATTCACCACCCGCTTCCCCGCCGGAGCCCCGGCAGAGGCGGAGGACGCCATGTTTACGCCAGGGGTTCAGGCGACTCTGGCTTCCGTCCGGGCGAGGCGTGATAGCGTCACTTCCTGTCATGGGGCCGATTGGCCGAAGCTCAGGAGTGTGGGCGTGGCGCCAGGGTTCCGAGTCCGCAGGTTGGGGGCTGGACGGTTGAACCATGGCAGCGATCAAGCTCGCCAACCCCGCGGCCGAGGTGACGCGCAGCCAGGCGGCCTTGGCTGTGAACATATGCGCCGCCCGAGGGCTGCAGGATGTGCTGCGGCCCAGCCTGGGTCCTAAGGGCGCGCTAAAAATGTGAGAGGCCGCTAGGGTGTGTGGGCTGTCGCGGCGCCCTCGGAGACTGGTGATGTTCAGTGGAGAGCTGCGAGCAAAGCTGCAGCATCTAGACGCTGGTTTCCCTCCCTCTCACATTCCGCTCCCACACACCTCTAGCCTGTTTGCCGAGGAGAAAAGGCCCCACCAGTAGAAGCAGTGACACCCCCTTTTCACTAGGGTTCATAAACAGCCTATTCATACCGTGGGTCATTTGGAAACGCTGTATCTTGAACGCTGCTGCAGCTCCCTCCACCCTTCTGTTGAGGATGAACTTAACCTTGTGCGCGCGCTCAGCAGACGTTGCGCTGCAGCCCCACCTTGGACAGGATTGTTTTGACTTAGCAGTAAGTTGTGCTGGCTTTGGAGCTGGGCAGGCATAGGTTCAAATTCAAGGTCCATCATCTTCCATCTGTTAGTGCAACTCTCTGTACCTGAAGTTATTTATATTTATTCATCTATTTGGACATACGTTTATTTAGCACCATTGCTTTACACAGGAAGAAAATAATATGGAGATCAAAAGTCTCTTAGCAAAGTGACATTCCGAGAGAAATGAACAAACTAACATTAATAGTAAACGAGGCCATTTAACACAAGGAAAACAGATGAGATTGTTTCTATTCTTTTCTTTAAAAGATTGGTTTAATTTATGTTTATGCACCCGTTTTTATGTGCATTAGGTGTATGCAGATATCCCCAGAGGTCACAGGGTGTCAGATTCCCGGAACTTGAGTTACAGGCAGTTGTGAGCCATCTAATATGGGTGCTGGAAACCTATGCAAGAGCAATAAATGCTTTTAACTGCTGAGCCATCTCTCCAGTTCTTGAGATAGCATCAGTTCCTAAGGTGACATGGTAGTGACAGGTGTGTCAATTGAATATAGATACAAACGATTTTTACAAAGGAAAGGGTCCAATTACTGATGACTGAAGTAAAAGGCTCTCAAATAACAGGTGCTGGTTGATCAGAGTTGTAGAAGAATGAATTGAGCAGCTGGTTAGGGTAATAAAGACCAACCAGTGGTGTAAATCCATCAGAAACAAACATTATAATGCATTAAGGGGACTGAAAGACCTTCTGTGGGAATGATGGTCCATGGAACAGGAGAGTTTGGGAAAGGCTAAGTATGCTACTGTTAAATTACTTTGGCTTTTACCTTGAAGATGGCACAGAACATAAAGTCATTGAAGGATTATTGATCAGGAAACTGAGTCATATTTCCTTTTAGAAAAATATAGTCCAGAGAATTGATTAAAATTTGGAGACAAGATGGCTAAACAGTTTAGAAATGATAATAATAAAATCGGAGAGAAGAGGCAAAGATTCAATGGTATTTTAAATTGTGGAATTGACAGAACTTGGTGCATTTAATAAATGCAAGGGTTGAGGCAACTAAATTCAGTGACTGAATTATGACATTTACCAAAATAAAAACCTACAGGAAATTTGCAGATTTGTACTTTGTTTTATACTTGTCATTAGCCAATGTTTATAACCCATCAACCACTCTCTAAGTTCACAAATGCTCCATTTGAAATGAAATCACTCCAAGGTCATCTGGGAGAAATAATTCTGTCAGACGCAAGTGGCATTCATCACCACAGTGTCACCCCATTCAACACAGAGTTTCCAAGCCCAATCATCTGTGTTTACAATGGTGGATGACAAGAATTGACAATGAGTGGGTTTTTTTTTGTTTTTGTTTTTGTTTTTTTTTGTTTTGTTTTGTTTTTGTAGTTTTTTGGTTTTTCTTCTTGACTTGTGGAGTTAAATAAGTACCATTGTTCTTTGAACAGGCTTGTTTCTGGGGCAGGTGACATCAAACTCACAAAAGATGGCAATGTTCTTCTTCATGAAATGGTGAGCTAATGCTTTTCTTCATTTTCTTTTCTGAGACAGGATCTGCCTGTGTAACCTTGGCTGGCCACACACTCCTGCCTCAGCCCCTGAGTGCTGGATCTGTCGTTTGATACAATGCCCAGCTGCTGCTGACTTTAATAAACCTTGTAAGCCTCAATTAAAAACGTGGCACATATGTTGGGAATGCAGTGGTAGAGCACTTCCCTAACACGTGCAAGATCTAGATTCAACATTGTGGGGCAGAGGGATAAAGTATGCTTTGTATATCATATGCAAGTTTATTTATTTAAAGATATTTTTGCAGGCTGGAGCTAAGAGCACAGGCTGTTCTTCAAGAGGACCCAGCTTCAATTCTCAGAATCCACATGGCACCTCACAACTGTCTGTACCTCCAGTTCTAGGTCCCCCAACATTCTCACACACGCATACATGCAGGCAAAACACAAATGCACATAAAATGAAAGAAAAACTTATTTGAGCCACGGTTGGTGGCACATGCCTTTAATCCCAGCACTTGGGAGGCAGAGGTAGGTCTGAGGCCAACCTGGTCTATAGAGTGAATTCCAGGACAGCCAGGGACACATGGAGAAACCTTGTCTGGAAAAAACAATTTTAAAACATGTTTGCGGTGCTAGAGATTGAGCATTGGGCTCTCATTTGCTAGGTGGGTGCTCTTTACCACTAAGGGATGGCTTCAATGTGTATTTTTAAAACCTTATTGATTTTTAAGTTTTGCATGTATGAGTGTCTGTCTGTATAAGTGTATGCCACATGCATGCTGGTGCCTGCAGAGGCCGTATAAAGGTGTCAGATGCCCTGGAACTGGACTTAAGACAATTATAAGTCACCCACTATGGGTAGTGGGTGCCAAACTCTACTTCCCTGGAAGAATAGAACATACATACTCTCAGTGGCTGAGGTAACTCTCTAGCCCCACAATGTTTGCTGCTGTTTTTTGTTTTTGTTTTTGTTGTTTTGTTTTGTTTTGAGGTGGGATTTTTGAGGTGGCTGTTCTGGAACTCAATTTGCAGAACAGACTGGCTTCAAACTCACAGAGATCCACCTGGCTCTGCCTCCCGAGTCCTGGGACTAAAGGCATGCACCACTACTGTCTAGCACCACAATTTGTATTTTTAAGATAAGGATATCAGCTAAAAACTACACTCTTGAGATAGGGTTGTTAGATTAAATATCAACAAAATGAATTTTGGCTATTTTCAAATGTTTATAGATTCTAATATCTTGGGGACACTTACAAATTAATAATATCTTTTTGGAGCACTTCATTATACTCTTTGGTAATCATGGAAAAAGAAAAAGTCCTTTGCCATTTTCATAAATGTATTTATCTTTGAGATTGAGGGCTTAATCTTTTCTTGGAAATGTCATTGCATTTTGAGACAAAGATTTTCAAAAAATGTTCAAACCTCATTAATTCTCAACTTTAAAATTTTGGATTTGACATTTACTAAATATTGATAATATAAAACTTGTAAATGTGCAGAATGAAGTTTGTTTCTTAATTTTAATATTGACCCTTGGGTTATCTTGGGTTTAGTGACCCTCTTTATCACAGCCCTTGCCTTTTTAAATCTGGTGTTTACCTTTTCCAGCAAATTCAACACCCAACAGCTTCCGTTATAGCGAAAGTGGCGGCAGCACAGGACCACATCACAGGAGATGGCACCACCTCAAATGTCCTGATCATTGGGGAGTTGCTCAAGCAAGCTGATCTTTACATTTCTGAGGTATTAACTTTTCACACTATTTCAAATAAAATTCTGTTTTTAAGTTTAATTTCATAGGGTAATAACTAATTGCAGCCAGGTGGTGGTGGTGCATGCCTTTAATCCTAGCATTTGGGAGACAGAGGAAGGTGGATCTCTGTGAGTTCAAGACCAGCCTGGTCTACAGAGGAAGTTCCAGGACAGGCTCCAAAGCTATAGAGAAACCCTGTCTGAAACAAACTAATTGCAATTAAGATAATCTTAATCAGTTGTAAGTGGAAAATGATTTTTATCTTTTGCCAAAATAATGGCTCTTATTGCCTACAAAAGCCATTTAATATGAAATATTAAAAAATATATAGAAAGGTTAAAAAAGAAAATCTCTATGTATCAATGAATCATGTTTTCAAAAGAAAACAAAACTAATGAACATGGAAACAAAATTATGTTCCTTTAAAATTCACTGGGGGAAAAATTACTGAAGGCTTTTTACCTTGTGACTGTGCTTTTCTAGTCCTTGCATCCTTTATAAACTATCTAGCTAGACTCATCTATTCATTAGCCTATGAAATCATCATTCATGTTTCTGTCTGTGCCTTTGTTCATATTCTTTTCTCAACATTGCGTATGTCCTTTCTGTAAGTATCTGAGTGTTCCCTCATAGTCAAAGACTATCTTAGCAAAGCATACTCTGGTCACCGTGGAAACTCTGATTTCTTTGTGTTCCATTTGGTATTGGGAATTATCCGCTCAGTGTCTGTAACTTAGCTCAGTTAGAATGGTTTGTGTCTAAACAGTGGAAACTTGACTAAAACCCTCAAAACTATGTAGAAATCATCATCTCACTCAAGAGACAGTGAGGGATAAGGTAGGGTCTGTGACTAGTAAACTTAATTATGTTCAGTCAGCCGTTAAGTATCCAGGTCATTTTGGTCTCTAAGCTCTTGGACATATAATAAAGCTTCATTCTGCGCTGAATCTTGAAGGTCAGAGCATCAGAGGAAGCCAGCGCTACTTACTTCCCTTGGTGAGACTCAGTAGGAGAGGTCAAGATAAAGACATTCCTCTAGCTAGAGCCTATGAATCCTTCCTTGGGCCAACCTCTCAGTCTTATGTCCATCTTAAACTGATAACCATTGTCAGGGGAGTTGATAGGTTAATCTAGACCCCACTGCTTGAGCTAGTGTTAATGTTACCCGGAAGCACGGGTGACAGATGGACACCTCCCAAAAAATAATGTTGGGTGAGGAAGGAAGGAGAGTGTCAATGGTGTTGGCAGATCCATAGTGTATATCCATAGTGTATTCCGGGGCATGGAATGTGATAGAAATACCAGGGATGCACAAGACGCTAAATCAGCCTGCAGTCATCAGAAAACATCCAGGTGAGGAGCTTGAACACAAAGCCTTCATGATGGAATTGTAAGGCTTACAGTGTTCCAGGCTGAAGCTCCACCCTCACATTGGTACAGAACTGTAAGTACTTGGTGCTACTGGAGTTTAAGAGAATGTGTGTGAGAGTGAAGAGGTTGTGAAAGAAAAGTGGGAGACAATCTCAGAGGGTGAGTAGCACTAGCTGGTCAAGAAGTGTATGCTTTACTGCTGTAGTCAACAGGCCAAACAGTAGCATATTAATGACTTCTGTGCATAGATTGATATTCTAAATATTTGGGGACAATTTTAAGGAATCCATAATTGGAGTCTCCCTGGTTGTCCAGATGAGTGATTATGAGGACCTAGATTGAGGACATTTTTACAAATGATAATAGCACAGGTTGGATTAGAGTATCTATCTGGTCTTACAGATTTAAATCTTGGCTCCATTTCTGAACTAGCTTGCTGATGTAAGACAAATTATCTGCGTAGAGCAGTAATAGTACCCACTTTATACTGTTGTTGAGAGAATCAAATTAGATAATTCACATAGAGCCCTTAGAATTATACCCAGCATAAATGCTCAGTGTCACCATTTAAGTATCATAAGAGTAACGCAAAGAAATGAAGTGAATGACTCATGGTTTATGCCTTTCATGTGGTTCATGCATTCACAATGTTAGTGTATCATTTTGAAAAATAAACAATACAGGGGAGTGGAAAGATGGCTTAGTGGGTAAAGTGCTTGCTGTTTCAGTGTGAGCTTGACTCATGTCAAACTGGGCATGGCAGCACATGGCTGTAACCCCAGTGCTCCTATGGAAGAAGGGGCAAAGACAGGAGAATACCCTGAAGCTCTTGGGCCAGCAAGCCTGAAAAGTGTGGTACTGAAGAGACCCTGCCTCAAGCAAGGTGGAAGGCAGGGACCGTTACCTAAGGTTCCAAAGTTGCCCTCCGACCCTTGACACTCATGCTGTGGCATGTACATTCACCGACATCCATGCCCCGTGCATAAAAGATAGAAAATACACATAAACACACCAAAGAAATAATGCTACTATTTCTTTTGATGACTATTTCAAAGACCTAGCACTTTTCTCGTCCCAGGCAATTGCTCTACCCCTGCACTGTATCCTCGGTCTCAACAGTGTTTGAAAACTTGTTAATTTTGTGAGCCAGGCATGGTGGTACATGCCTCTGATTCTAGGACCAAGAGGCTGAGGCAGGGAGATTGCAAGCCAGAGGGCAGCCTGGGCTCAGGATGAGACAGTGTCTCAGAAAAATTGATTTTGATCAGAATTTCAGACTCACAGAAAAGTTGCAAGAATTTTGCAAAGGTCGGGCGTTGGTGGTGCATGCCTTTAGTTCCAGCACTAGGGAGGCAGAGGCAGGCAGATTTCTGGTCTAAAGTTCCAGGACAGGTTCCAAAGTAAAACAGAGAAATCCAGTCTCAAAAAAACCAAAAACCAAAAAAAGTATTGCAAAGACTCACCATATAGATTTTATCCAGGTTTCTACAGGCTATGTTCTCTGTGAGACGGTGAGACATGTTATTAATATTAGGTTTCTAAATGTTTTCTGAATCAGTGAGAATATGTTGCAAAGGTGTCTTAATTTCAGTGTGACTTTTTTCTTTTATTTGTTTTTTGTTGTTGTTTTGTTTGTTTTTGTTTTGAGACTATGTAGCTTAGTCTGGTCTCAAACTTGTGTAGATGTGACTGACTTCTAACTCATCACCATTTTGTCCCAGCTTCCCAATCCCAAGTGTTGGGATTACAGCCATGAATTCCCACCACTTAGTGTATAAGTTTTAGAATCACTGAATTCTCATATATAGTCACAATATATGTATATAAAACAGGAAATTAATCTTAACATCAACAGCTCACAGAGAGCACTATTATCCAGTCTGCAGATTTCTTTCAAATCATGATGAGTCATAAGAATATCTTTTACAGAAAAAGGAAACTCTAGGATAATGCAATTATTTAGTTGTCATGCTCCTTTAGTCTCCGTTAAGCTGAAATAATTCCTGAAGTGCCTTTTATAGTTCATGGCATTGCTACTTAAAAAAATTATCCTTTCCAAGGAGCAGATGGAAGGTGGGGGAGTGAGGGGAGTGGAAAGAGTGAGGGGAGTGGGAGGAGAGGAGGGAGGGGGAACTGGGATTGGAATGTAAAAAATAAATTATTAAAAAAGAAAAAAATGAAAAAATAAAAAAGAATGAGGACCCCAGAGGGTTTAGTAGAACACTCAAGAAAGTAGGGAAGAGGACTAGGAGTTAGGTCAACCTGGGCTATGCAGTGATTCAAGGCCAATGAACCTATACAGGGAAACCCTGTCTGAAATAAAATAGAGGAAGAATCAAGAATGGAAAAATATTACTCTTATAAGTTATATGTTGAGGTTAGAGGTCAACCTGTGAGAGTCTTTCGTTTACTGTGTGGGTTCTGGGAGCAAGCTCAGGTTGTCTGTCTTGGTGTCAAGCACCTTTACCCTCTGAGCCATCTTGCTGGCCTGGGATTGTTACTTAAAACTATTTTAGATTTATTTTATTTTATGTATGTGCATGTTTTGCCTGCATGTATGTATGCCAAGCACATGTATGCCTGGTGCCCTTGGAAATCAGGAGAGAATGTTATATCCCTTGGAACTGGCATTAGGAATGATTGTGGGCCACCATGTGGGTTCTGGGAACTGAATCCAGGTTGTCTGTAAGAGCAACAAGTGCTCTTAACTCCAGAGATCTCTCTCCAATAATATCCATTGCTATTTTTTTTGAGACAGTGTCTCTCTACATAGCTCTGGCTATCCCAGAACTCACTATGTAGACCAAGCTGGCCTTGCACTCACAGAGATCTGCCTGTCTTTGCCTCCCAAATTCTGGGACTAAAGACATGGGCCATCACATCTGGCTGACATTGCTACTTTTAAGTTGCATAGGCCAGTTATTTTGTAGAAAGTTCCTTACTAGGTATTGCCCATTTCCTCATGATTTGGCTCAGGTTATTAAGTTTTGGTAATACCACAACAGAAGTTCCGTGGTGTTCTGAATGTATTCTATTGGGAGCATGAGATGACTATTGGATCTATTACTGTGACACACTTTTCCCAAAGTCAGTGCAGCCTCTTTCCCTCTGCATTGAAAGGAATATTTTGTGCCTAGATGTAGTTGCAACTTTTGAAAAAACACTTTGACAGTTATGCTAAGCATTGTGCCACACACCTTTTATCTCCACATTGGGAAAGCTGAGTCAGGAAGATTGTGAATTTGAAGCCACGTATCAAGACCCTATCTCCAAATGAGTGAATTAATTTATAGATTTTTTTGTGCTTGCAACTATTCTGTAGGTTTAAGGTTGTTTTAGGGGCTAGAGTGATGGCTCAGTGGTTAAGAGCATTTGTTGTTCTTGCAGAGGACCTGGATTTGGTTCCCAGCACCCTCGTGGTAACTCAAAACCATCTGTGACTCTAGTTTCAGGGGGCCCAATTCTCTCTTCTGACCTCTGTGGGTACTAGCATGCACATGGTACATATTAATACATGCAGATGACTCATATAAATTTTGAAAGATTGTTTCAGATATGAAGCCTGAGAAAGAATTTATGAATGATGCATACTTACATTAGTACCATCACTGTAGGTCACATTATTATTATTATTATTATTATTATTATTATTATTATTATTATCATCATCATCATAATTATTATTTTGTTGTTCGAGACAGGATTTCTCTGTGTAGCTTTGGAGCCTGTCCTGGAACTAGCTCTGTAGACCAGGTTGGCCTTGAACTCACAGAGATCTGCCTGCCTCTGCCTCCTGAGTGCTGGAACTAAAGGCACATTACCAATGCCTGACTAATTTTAACATATTTATTATTACTAAGAGACCATAGCTAACTTTTACTTTGTATGTTTGCTGTGTAATTTGTGTATTTATGTTACTACACCAGGGCCTGCACCCTAGAATCATAGCTGAAGGATTTGATGCTGCAAAGACGAAAGCGCTTGAAATTTTGGATGAAATTAAAGTAGAAAAAGAGATGAAAAGAGAAATCCTCTTAGATGTGGCTAGAACGTCCCTGCGAACGAAAGTTCATGCTGAACTGGCTGATGTGTTAACAGAGGTATATGACCCAATTGTTGTCTAGCAAGGATAGCCAGACACGTGGTGATAGTTTTCTTTTTTCTATAAGACAACCAATGTACATTGCACATGACTTTTCAGAAATATAAAAGCAGACATTTAAAATTCAATCGATCACAACAGTTTTTAAAATTTTCCCAAGGTGTTACCTTAGTGCTTAGATGACTTGAAAGTTGGGAGGGCTTGACTTGTGGAAGCTCTTGAACACTATATCCAGCTAAACCTGGATTCCATATTTAATGATATCAGGTGACACATGAGCAGGCTGTTTTGGCAATTGCCTTCTAGTTAGAGCTGCTGCTTTAATGAGGCAAGATTGACCTGATGTATACAATTCTTACGTTTATTTGATTTACATCTAAAGATAAATGATATGCAATGTAAAGACCAAACTGCCTGGGCAGTTCTGGAAGACTTTGATTATATTGATGGTGGTTAACATTTGATTATATTGTTTTTTCTCAGCTTTGCTTTTTCTTGAAATCAGAAACAAGGAATTCACAATAACCAAATTCATGAGACATTGCCTTGTGAAACAGAATGCTTTGCTATTAATATGCTTTAAGAAACACAAGTGTGACAAGTGTGGCACTTGGTGGCTATGCCTTTGGCTTTGAAGCTTGAAGCCCTTTCCCTGCTTAGTCTGGTGATAGATGACGACTTGGAGCAGGAGTTTCTTTTTAGGTCTGGGTGATATCCCCCATATGCTTCTCTTTCAGGCTGTGGTGGACTCTGTCCTGGCTGTTAGAAGACCAGGTCTCCCTATTGATCTCTTCATGGTGGAAATCGTGGAGATGAGACACAAGTCAGAAACAGACACACAGTAAATTGCATAAAATTTATAATATCCGCCCCCCTCCAATGGTGTGTGTGTGTGTGTGTGTGTGTGTGTGTGTGTGTGTGTGTGTGTGTGTGCGCATGCACATGCTTATGTTTGTTAAGGTTAAATGGTGACTTGAAGACTGTCTCCCTCAGCACTTTGTGAACTCCAGGGACCAAACTCAGGCTGGTCAGGTTTGTTATCTGCTGAGCCATCTCACCAACCACACTTGACCATACATAAGTTGTTTCATTGATTTCATTAGTTGTTGCTGGATTTTCTTGTCTCACCAGGTCCTGCTGCTGCTTCAGCCCCAAATAAACATACAGACACTATATTAAACTGTTAGCTGATGGCTAGGTCTTCTTACTGTCTACCTCTCTCTTAGTTAATACCCCATTTTTATTAATCTAAGTATTTCCAAATGGTCTTATCTTACTGGAGAAGGGCCTAGACCTGTTACTCCTTCCTCTGCTACATGGTATCTCCCCTGGTATCTTCTTTGCTTACCTATCCCAGAATTCTCCTTGTCTCCTAGTCCCACCTATCTTCCCGCCTCTACTGGCTATTGGTCAAACAGTGTTTTATTCATCAACCAATAAGATAAACATATATACAGAAGGACATTCCCCCATCCCATCAATTAGTTTTACTCAGTGTCAATGTATTCATTTCACACGAGTTAGCTACAGTGAGCCCATCACTTTCAGGTGCTGCAATGAGGAGTATGCCAAACATACTCAAGAAGCTCACATTTCTAATCAAACTAGAGGGTAAAACATAATCATGTGCAATCTTTTAGCATTCAGAGAAAACCATTCTGAAAAGAAACTGAACTACAAGGCTAAGAGGCCTCTAATGAAACAGGAGAGCTAGCCATGTCAAAAAAGAGCATTCTAAGCAGAGAAAATAATTGAAAATATCCAGAAGTAGAAATGGGCTTGGAGTGACCCAGGGTGCCTGCAGCACAGGCAAGAGGGGGCAGCAGTAAGGGATGAGGCAAGGGCTAAGAGGAGCCATGATGATATGGATTTAGTGTTTTAGAATATTCAACCTATATATTCTCTATATATAATTCTCTCTATATAATTATATATAATTCTCATGCACCTCTGACTTTCATCTTTATCTGTTTTCAATCTAATTTCAGCTATATACTTCCCTTCTTCATAGTCCTATTCTTCCTCTTTTTTCTTTTATCTATTTGCATATCTGCAGAAGTTATTTGTTGTTAGGAAAAATAGGCTTAAAAAATGAGGTTTGTTGTTTTGGGTTTTTTTATTTTTTTCTTGCATGGTTTCCTATGGCTATGTAGTTGGTCCCACTGGCAGACAGACTGGCTAAGGCTTGCTGGAAAATGTAATCCATTTAAAATATTTTCTAATTGCCATTTTCAACATGCAATTTCAAAATATATAGAAAAATTTAGTTATTGACTCTAGTTTAATTACATAATGGTAGAGGACATTTCACTACTTTGAAACTGGTTGAGATTTGCTTTAAGGATTAAGTATAGAGTCAATTATGTTTTTTTGTTTTGTTTTTTAAGGGGCAGGGTTTTACACTTACTGCCCAGGCTGGCCTTGAGCTCACAATAATCCTCTTGTCTCAGTCTCATGAGTCCTAGGATTATAGATGTCAGCTACCTTGCTTGACTTGAGAGAACTTATTTTTAATGCTTTATGTACTTGAAAAGAAGGTATGCTGTAGTTATGAGGTACAGTTTTATATCAAGGGATCAATTTTGTTAATGCTGTTGTTCAGACCTTCAGTATCCATATTGATAGTCTGACTGTTTATTTTGTCAATTACTGAGACTTGTTGATATATATATATATATATATATATATATATATCATATATACATACACACATATATAACACACACACACATATATATATAATTTATTTTGAGACAAAGTCTCTCTGTAGCCTTGGCTGGCCTGGAACTCACTGTGTAGCCCAGGCTGGACTCAAATGCACAGAGATCTATCTGCTTCCTGAATGCAAGGATTAAAGGCCTATACCACCATGCCTACTAGCTATTTTATATATTTTGAGACTGCATTGGCCTGGAGGTGTATATGAGCATAGAGCCCTTAACTAATATCTTCAAGGCTCTGAGTTCTATCCCCAGCAAAGAAAAACAAACAAACAAAACTGTCTTACTAGGTGCATACAGTATTTTGTTGTTTCTGTTCTTTGACAAGGTCTTGCTAAGTACCCTAAACTAGCCTTTAACTTAGGATCCTCCTGTCTAAGCCTCCTAAGTGCTGAGATTACAGGTTTATGATACCATGCCCAACTTTAGATGTGACCAGCTTTTAATATAGTATATGTTCCTCACACAATGAACTTTTTGTATCAATATAAGAAAGAGGCCATCTTTTCTCTAATAATGTCTTTTTATTCCAGTATTGAGGATTGAACCAGTTTTACACATGCTGGGTATATACTCTACTACTGAGTTATAACTCCATCCCTCTTCTCTTATATTTTTTATTTTGAGATAGGCTGTTACTAATTTATGAAGGCTGGCCTTGAATCACTCTGTAGCTAAAGTATGTCTTGATTTCTGATCCCCTGTCTCAGCCTCTCAAGCGTCTGAGATTATAGACATGCTTAGAAATGTCTTAAAAGTAGGATTCATTCCACATTGATATGGTGGTTATACCAGTTTTCTCTTTTTAAGTTTTTTTTTTTTTTTTTTTTTTTTTTAGGGGGGTGGAGGGTTCAAGACAGGGTTTCTCTGTGTAGCCCTAGCTGTCCTGGAACTCTATAGACCAGGCTGACCTTGAACTCAAAGATCCTCCTGTCTCTGCCTCCCCAGTGCTGGGATTAGAGGCATGAGCCACCATTGCTCAACTTCGAATATGTTTCATTTAAGGTTTTTAAAAAGATTATATTTTATGAGTGTTTTGTCTGCATATATGTATGTGCAACATGTGTATAACTGGGGCCTGTGGTGTCAAATCCTATGGAACTAGAGTTAGCAGGTTGTTATCCACCATGTGGGTTCCAGGAAGAGCAGTGCATGCTCTTAACCACTGAACCATCCATCTTTCCAGTTCCCACCAGATTTCTCTTAATTAGTATAAGCCTGTCATTTTGGGTTTTTTTGGTTTTGTTTTACTTTCAATCTTCTTGTCTTTATAATTTAGAAGATTGTTTTTTATAAGTGACATGTTGGGACAAGTAGAATTTCTAAATCAGATAGTCTTTATATTTTAATTAAAATAACTAATCTATTACATTTAATATTGTTATGAGTATATTTATTTCAAATCTTCTATCTTTCTACTTTCTGTTTATTTCCCATTGTCCTATGTTTCTTTTAATCAACTTTTCATTTTATTGGTTTCATCATTATATTTTCCCCTCTACTAAATTTCAAATTTCATACTCCTACCATTTTTCAATTAATAGAAATTATATAATTATAGTAACATATAAGAGTCTAATATTAATATCTTTTCTGGATAGTATCCTTATTTACTTCTTTACTTCTGCCTGAAGTATGATATTGTTACTTACTACTATTATTATTATTATTATTATTTAATGACAGGGTTTCTTTATGGCTTTGGAGCTTGTCCTGGAACTAGCTCTTGTATATCAGGCTGGCCTCGAACTCACAGAGATCTGACTGCCTCTGCCTTCGGAGTGCTGGGATTAAAGGCATGTGCCACCACCACCTGGCTTTGTTACTGTTTTTTAAAATCCTCCTTGATACTACTGCTATTTCATACTGTGTTTGTAAAGATTTATCTTCATAATTCCAGCTTGCTTTGATGTTTATGGCTTTTTACATCTCAGCTTCCACTTGAGACTGCAGCTCTCTCCCACTTATTTGCTGGAAATATTTTCCAGGGTTCCCTGTGGATGTCTAATAGTACAGCTAGTGTTCAACCCTCTTTCTCCCTGGCCCTTCCCAGAATACTTGTCACTCACACAGTCAGCTCACTTTCTTCTTTTTCACCTTCTTTTTCTCTGTGGATGACTCTGAAAGTTCAGGAATTTCCTTAGTTAACATAGCTTTGATGTGGCAGTGGGTAACAGAGACCAGGGAGGAAACCAAGGAACCCCCTTCAGTCAAGGAGGCATTGTATTTTCCTCTGTGTACTCTTCATCCTATAGATTTCCTCCCCTCAAAGTTTGCTGGAGGCATACTGTCAAATGCTGATTTGCTTTCATTTTCACTTTTTGGTATTTTTATTGTGTATAAAACTAGGCTTACAATTATAGATGGTTCTGACTTACAGTCCTTCAGCTTTACTGTGGTGTGAAGATGACACACATTCAGGAGAACCTGTGCTTTGGATTTTACATTTTGGTTTCCCCACAGCAATATATTGTATGATAATTTCTTGTGATTCTGAGCAATGGGAGTGAGTCATACCTTACAGGTAGCCGTGAAATCACAAAACTTTACAGCCAATACTTTGCAACATACAGCATTGCTAAACGGTAATTTTAGGAAGGTTAGGTGGGTTAAATGTATTTGACATGATAGTTTCAACTTATGATGGATATTTTGGAATGTAACCATGTGATGGTTAATTTTGATGGCCAGTTTGGTGGGATTTAGAACAGTTCAGGGCACAAACCTCTGGATTTACCTGTGAGATTATTTCAAGAGATTTAACTGAGGAGAGAAAATCCATTCTATGTGTGGATGACAAGAGCTGAGATCCTGGACTGAGTCTAGAATAGAGGTCAGGATGATAAACACATATTTGAGAAATATTGATATATGACATTTGTAGCCATGGGTTTTAAAGATAGCAGAAAGCAGCCAGGTGGTGGTGGCAAATGCCTTTAATCCTAGCACTTGAGAGGCAGAGGAGGGTGAATCTCTGAGTTTGAACCAGCCTGATCTACAAAAATAGGTAGCAGAAAGGGGGCTGTAGAGATGGCTCAGTGGCTAAGAACACTGGCTACTCTTCCAGAAGACCTGGGTTCAAGTCTCAGCATCCACTTTAAATCTTACAACTGTTTGTTTTTAACTCGAGTTTTAGGAGACCTAACGCCCTCTTCTGGTTTCTGCTGTTATTGCATGTACATGATATACAGACCCACATGCGGGCAAAATCCATACACATTAAAAAACAAACAAACAAACAAACAAAAAACACAAACCCCCTCCCCCAAAGATACCCATAGAACTGGATCCACCAAATTCAAATCCCCCTCCCCAGCCATGATGTGAAGTTTACGACTTGGTCAGAGATGCAAAGAATCTGAAAGTGAAAGGACTAGTTCACACCCAGAACAACAGTAATCAGGCTCTGAGACACGGGATCATTTCCAGATGAGAATCTATGGTGACTGAATGGCTTACAAAGTCCAGAGAGCGTTAAGTGTTTACTTCCATCAGTATTGAGTGGGGAGTGGAGGTTGAAGTTACCATTGCAGCTGCCTATGTCAACTATTTTAATATATTGACTTACTCAGTTAAAACAAACCCTGAACTTTGGAAACTTCAATGCTTAGAATTTGAGGACAGATTAGAAATCTACCAATGGAGAATGGGAATGGGTGAGCATGGAGGTGGGGAGTCAGAGGAGTGTTGTCTCATTACCCAAGCAGAAAGAGGTGTTAAGTACAGTGTTGGGAACTGAAAATTGATCACTATATTGATTCAGTAAAGAGGCAGAGATGGGTGTCAGACTGAAGGGAAGCTCAGGAGAGAATGGTGAGGGAAGAGGTGTACTGTGGTTGGTTCTGATGCCAACTTGTGACACATTAAAATCACCTGAGCAGGTAGCTCCTCCTAAAGAGCCATCCTGATCACCTTGACTGATGTGGGAAGCCTCGCCCTGGCTGTGGGCTGTACCTTCCTTCCGTAGCAATGCAGATGAAAGGGTTTGTCAGGAGGAAGATCAGCCTTTTAAGGCCTGGCTTCCCTCTCCCCCAGACTCAATTTGCCCTGTTGTTGCAGTTGCTAATTCTTTGTCAATATCAGAAATTGTTTTTCCATGCTTTTATCCTGGACTGGGGCCAGAGCCTTCCCAGGACCCTTATGAGCTTCCGGTACCAGATTGGGACTGCTGAGGTTCCCACTGTTGCTCTCTTGCCTTCAGTGAGAGACAGCATTGTGGGACCATTCTGACTACTGAGACACCCAGTTGTTCAGCCTTCCTTCCTTCCTCCCTTCCTTCCTTCCTTCCTCCCTCCCTTCCTTCCTTCCTTCCTTCCTTCCTTCCTTCCTCCCTCCCTCCCTCCCTCCCTTCCTCCCTCCCTCCCTCCCTTCCTTCCTTCCTCCCTTCCTTCCTTCCTCCCTCCCTTCCTCCCTCCCTCCCTTCCTTCCTTCCTTCCTTCCTTCCTTCCTTCCTTCCTCCCTCCCTCCCTCCCTCCCTCCCTCCCTCCCTTCCTTCCTCCCTCCCTCCCTCCCTCCCTTCCTTCTTTCCTCCCTCCCTTCCTTCCTTCCTTCCTTCCTTCCTTCCTTCCTTCCTTCCTTCCTTCTCCCTCCCCCTCCCTCTCTTCCATTCTCCTCCCCCCTCATCCCTCCCCCTTCTCTCTTTTTGGTTTTTCCAGACAGGGTTTCTCTGTGTAACCCTGGCAGTCCTGGTACTCACTCTGTAAACCAGGCTGGCCTCAAACTCAAAGAGGTCCGCCTGCCTCTGCCTCCCGAGTCCTGGAACTAAAGGTGTGTGGCACTCATTGAGGCACCCAGTCTTAAGGACCAAGAACTGCCTGGTTCCCCGCTCTCAGTTGTGATTCTGCTGTTGTTCCTATTTTAACGCTGACTTCATAAATTCTTTAAATAATATATTCATCCCATTGGTTCGGTTTCTCTAGAGAACCTTTACTAATACAAGGTAGAATTGCAAATGTAGACAATTCAGAGTGCAGCTGTAAACAAGAGCAGTTAAATAGGGACAGTGTTCTGTGCTGGAAGGGAATTTGGGAATGGAGTGAGAATTCTTTGCTTTGAAGAATTGGAGACTGGTGGTGACTTGTGGAGGTGGTGATGGGGTAGTTTCTATTTTCTTAAAGCAGCAAATTCATTTACTGAGGATGAAGAGAGAGTAAGCATGAAGGATAAAGAATATTGAATCTATAGGTTCCCCCCCCTGAATAGTCTTTATCTTCATTTCAGACTTAGAATATCTAGCTAGATTAAAAACTTGAAAACTCCTTTACATCTATATTTTAAAAATGTCCTTCCTTCATCCTTCCTCTTTCCCTCCTCCCTTCCTCTCTTTCTCCCTTCCTCCCTTCTTCCAACAAGATTTTGCTCTTTAGCTCAGGCTGGCCTGGAACTCACTGTGTAGGCTAGGCTTACTTCAAACTTGTGGCAATCCTCTTGTTTATGCCTCCCAAGTACTTCAGTTATAGGTGTGTGCTACTATGACTGGCTAAAAATGTATTTCTTTAGTAAATAGCAGATGTTGGGTATAGACAATTCTAAGGGGGCTGGGAGTATAGCTCAATGATAGAGTACTAGCCTAAAATGTACAAGGCTTTGGTTCAGTTTCTAGCACCATACATACTTAAGCAAAGATTCTTACAGGCCAAGGAGAGGGCTCAGCAGGTAAAGTGTTAGCTGATGACCTGTGTTTGATGCCTGGAATCCATGTAAAAAGCTGAATGCATGGGCCAGCTAGCCCAGAGAAAGTTGCTCAGTGGCAGAAGGAACAGGAGAGACCATGCATCAAGGTGGAAGGTGAGAGCTGACTCCACAAAGTTGTCCTCTGACCTCCACATGCGTGCTATGACATGTACATGCCCACACTCACGCACACAATGAATAATTCTTTTGAAAATTTCAAAGAGAGTCCAATGTTGATGGCTCATGCCTTTAATCCCAGCACTCGAAAGACAGAGGCAGGTGGATCTCTGTGAGTTTGAGGCCAGGCTGGTCTACAAAGCTGCACAGAGAAACCCTGACTTGAAAAAACAAACAAACAAACAAACAATTTTAATTTATTTATATTTTATATATGAGTGATCTGCATGTATACTTGCATGCCAGAAGAGGGCATCAGGTTCTATTTTAGATGGTTGTGTGTTATGAGTTTGCTTTCCCACCAGCTTGGTCCTACAGCCATGCCAGCCCCAAATAACACAAAGAGATGCTGTATTAGATATAATGTTGTTGGCCTTTTACTAGCATTTTTTATTGACTAGCTCTGTCTTAAATATTAACCCATTTCTATCAAAGTATTTCCACGTGGTATTATCTTACTGGAGAGAGAGTCTGGGATTCTGCTGTCTTGGTCCTACATTTTGAATCTCTCCTCTATTTCTGCTGAATTCTCTTTGTTTCCTAATCCCACCTATCTTGCTTTCCTATTGGTCAACAGTGCTTTATTCATTAACCGATAAGAGAAATATATTTACAGAATAACATCTCCCATCAGTTGTGAGCTACCACGTGGTTGTGGGGAATTGAACTCAGGACCTCTGGGAGAGCAGACAGTGCTCTTAACCACTGAGCCATCTCTGCAGCCCAAGTGACTTTTGTAAAGTTATAAAAAGATTTACTCTTGAAAAATATATTTGGAAAACTTAAAAAAGTTCCATAGTTTCTATTCTTACCATTCAAATCTAATCATACCTCAAGGGTCATCTATCTGTCTGTCTGTCTATCTATCTATCTAGTTAGGTTTTTAGATTTTTTTTTATGTTTACTGGTGTTTTGCTTACAGGTATGTATATGTATCTAGTATGTATGAATGTATGTATGTATGTAGGCTTATTTAATGCCCTCAGAAGCCAAATGAGGGCATGAGATCCCTTGGTTGTAGGGTGCCACATCAGTGCTGGGAACCAAAAGGTCCCCTGCAAAGTGCAGCAAGTGTGTTTAACTGCTGAGCCATTTCTCCAGCTCTTTTATATATTTATTTTTATGTTTCTGGGAATCAAAGAATATAGAATCTCAAGCATGTCAGACACACACTCTACCAACCAATCTACATTCCCTTTTAATTGTCAACATTTAAAAAAAGAATGGTTGCAATTATGTTTTACATATGGTATACACTGGGTTATTCTGTACTTATTGGCTATCCTTGTAAATATTTTTCATGTTACTAGATAGTTTTCATAACCATTGAATTGCTGGGCCATTATTTGCTGAACAATATCCTATTGTGCTGGACATTTAGGTTAACAATTTTAGTTACTCTATATAATTATTTTGAACAAATGACCCTAAGAAATTCATTGTGTACCTATCTTTTATGATTTGATCAGCTATTCCTATTTTGAGCTGTATAACTTAGAGAATAATTCTAGACTGGCTTTTCATTTTGACTTACAGTCACACTGTTAAAACAGATTCTTTCCCTAATTCTACTAATTATATGTTAGGTTTGAAGTTATACAAGGAAACAATGTGTGTCCTGGCTGTTCCAAGCTTTGAATAGCTTTTGAAATTCTAATTTTAGTATGTGTATTCCATGAAACACTATGTATTTTAATAGGTTGATTCGAGGATTGGTTTTGGACCATGGTGCCCGTCATCCAAGCATGAAGAAGCAAGTGCAAGATGCGTTCATCCTCATTTGCAATGTATCACTAGAGTATGAAAAAACGTGCGTGTCAGTTTGTCTTTATAACACTTGAAACTCTCTTAACATTTCTTTTTCTTTTTTGTAAATTTATTTTTACTTTAATTAAGTGTATGTATCTGTGTGTGGGTATGTGCCAGAAGAGGGCATCTATTCCCTGGAGCTGATGTTATAGGCAATTGTGAGCCACCTGACATAGGTGCTAGGAATTGAACTCAGGTCCCCTTAGCCTTTTGCCATCTCTCCAATCCCAATTTTTAAATTATTTTTTTTACTCCCTCCACCTTTCACCCACTTCTGTCTGTCTGTCTGTCTGTCTGTCTGTCTGTCTGTCTGTCTGTCTGTCTAGTATGGTCTCTAACATGCAGCACTCCTGTCTCAGTGCCCTGAGTTTTGGGATAGCAAGCATGAGCCTCCATGTCCAGCCCTTTTTCTATGAAGGTGTCATGCAATCTTTTTCTTTTCTACCCACACCTTACTAGCTTTTTCCATTTATTTGTTTTTGTTTTCTTCATAAAGGGAATTCCATTGCGCCAGGTGACTTCAAACATACAAACCCCTTGCTTTAGCCTCCATACCTGGTTTACTAACTTGTTCTTATTAAATTTTTAGAGAAGTGAGCTCTGGTTTCTTTTATAAGACTGTAGAAGAGAAAGAGAAATTGGTAAAAGCTGAAAGAAAATTTATTGAAGATAGAGTGCAGAAAATAATAGACCTAAAACAGAAAGTTTGTGCTGAGTCCAATAAAGGATTTGTTGTCATTAATCAAAAGGTGAGAAAGAAGTTTTCAGCTTAAGTGCTTGTCATTATTTTATAGCATTTCTCAAAGTGTGGCCTGTGGACCCTAGAGGATCCCTATGACATTTTCAGGGAGTTTGGGGGAGGAAACTCTTTTCATAATAATGATGCCTTTTCTACTGTGTGGACAGTTGTAAGGAAGGGTAAAGCTGTTGGCTTCTTCTTGTGCATCAGGAGAGCAGCACCAAACTGTGTTCACCATCACACTCTTTACTACCACACGGCCAGGGGAAAAGGCACTTCCTTCCAGAGTGTCCTGATGACGGGTCTGGAAAGATGACTCAGCAGTGAAGAGCATCATGCTCTCGTGGATCTGAGTTCAGCTCTCAGCACCCACATGGTCAGGTGGCTCACAGCTGCCTGGGACTGCAGCTCTGCAGATCTCTTGGCTTCAGGCCTCCACATACCCCCACTCAGGGGCACACACCCACATACAGCATACCATACACACAACACACAATTGTTCTTTTTGTTTTTTTTTTTTTTTTTAGAAAAGAATGTCTTGAAATGTTAACTATATTGGTTTTTATTAAATATTGATTCTTAAGTATTCATCTTTTTATAATCTTGTGTGATAAAATATGAAATATGCATAGAATGTTTCTTTGTAGCAAAATATGAAGGTTGTTTTGAAGAAAGCCTATGTGTAATTGGATTTTGTGTTAAGCTAGCTACTTTTTCATGGAAAGCCATTTTAGTTGAAAGAAAGTCCAACAGATTGACTATGGTTATCTAGATTTGGATGTTCAGTGAATTTTTCTCCTGAGAAATAAATGCAACAATCACCACTACTCCAAGGAAGATACGTCACAGAGTGGGCTGCCAGTAGCAACACTTGAGCCGGACTCAATGATCCAGTACTTTCTAAATGACTAAAATCACATGATTTTACAAAGTCATGCATGAATAAATAACCCACTTAAATGTAAGATTAATGCTTTTTAAAACTTTTAAAAATGTTTTTCTTTTTTTTAACTTATGTTTAGGAGTGTGTGTCTGAAATTGGAGTTGCAGGCTGTTGTGAGCCACATCACATGGGTGCTAGGAACTGAACTGAGGACTTCTGAAAGAGCAGCCTGTGTTCTTAACCACTGACCCTTCTCACTGGTGCCTATTTTTATAATTTGATACAGATACAACTTACTATATAGCTTAGGCTGATAAGGAACTTGCTATGTGGTTTGTATTGGCCTGGAGCTTTAGATCTTCCTGAGTACTGGGATTACAGGTGTGTGCCATCCTTCCCAGCCTTGATTCTTCTTGATTTTTAAGAATGTAAAGTGGTGCTGAGACAAAAAAAAAAAAAAAAAAAAAGCTTGAGAAATACTGGCTTAATTTTTTCTAAGGTTTAGAGTAGAGCTCAGTGGTAGAACACTTCTCTAGTAGAGCTCAGTGGTAGAACACTTCTCTAGTGTGGAACAGAAAACACTTACCTTTTGTGTTAACTTGATTACAGGGCATTGATCCATTTTCCTTAGAAATGCTTGCAAAACATGACATCGTAGCTCTTCGAAGGGCAAAAAGAAGAAATCTTGAAAGGTAGGTGTAAAATAAGTATCTGAAGTGTTTTCTGTTGCTCTTGGTGCTGCTATCCTTTGTTTGTAGTGCTAGGAATTGAATCCAAAGCTTTCTAAGTTTTCCTTTTTCTTTTAAATACTTTTTGAGTGTGGTAGTGCATGCCTTTAATTCCAGCATTGGGGAGGCAGAGGAAGGGGGATGGATCTCTGAGTTTGAGGACAGCCAGGGCTACACTGAGAAACCCTTGGAAAAACCAAACAACAACAAACACACAAGATTTTGGGCCAGGAAGTTGGCTCAGTGTGTACAGTACTTTCTGTGTGGACATGAGAACTTGAGTTCTGCTTCCCAGAACCCATATGAAGGCCAGGAACAGCAGTATTATATGCCTGCACCCCCAGCTCTAGAGGCTTGTTGTCAGCCAATCTAGCTGACACTTCCAGCTTCGTGTTCAGCGAGAGACTGCCTCAAAAACAAGCAAACAAACAAACAAAACCAAAACCACAAAAAACAAAAACAAACAAACAAAAACCTGAGAACAGAAGAAAGACAACCTGGTGTCTCCCTCTGCCCACCCCCACTTGCATGGGTGAGTGCACCTCACCCTCAGGTGCATGGGCACACATATACTTCCTTCCCCACACAAAGTAGGTATCTTAGAAATACCATAACATAACACTGTATGACCTCACTTATATGTGGAATATGTAGGTTAGAGAATGACAGTTAAGGGAGTCTGGAGTGCTAGAGAAGATGATGAGTTTGGGAGCTGTTGATCAAAGGATACACAATTTCTATCAGAGAGGAGAGATATATTTAAGGATTTATTATTCAGCTGGTGATTGTAGTTAATAAGTATATGCCTGTTTGTTTGTGAAAGGGTTTCAGATACAGACCTGGTTGGCTTAGAAGTCATCATATAGACCAGGCTGGCCTTGAATTTACAGGAATCCACATGCTTCTGCTTTCTTAGTGCTCAGATTAAAGTGAGATCATGCTCCCCCCACCCCCTCCCCCCAAAAAAAGAAAAGAGAAATTAGCCTTTGTAATTTTTGTAACCAAAGTGAAGGTGACATACATGTGATTTCAGGCTTACCCTTGCTTGTGGAGGAATAGCTGTAAACTCATTTGAAGACCTTAATGAAGATTGCTTGGGTCATGCTGGCCTTGTATTTGAGTATTCGTTAGTGAGTATTTCCTTATTTTTATTTTTTAGTCAAGGTTTCTCTGTGTGTAGTCCTGTCTGCCCTGGAACTCACTCTGCAGACCAGGCTGGCCTCAAACTCAGAGATCCGCCTGCCTCTGCCTCCTGAGTGCTTGGATTAAAAGTGTGTGCCATCACCAGATCATTAGTATTTCTGTGAATAGCAGTTTATAAAATGATTCCTAAGTCATTTTTGGCATTTTATACCTTTTAATTAATATTTTATTTACATTTTGAGGTCTTCCAGGACAGAGTTTACAATTTATTAACCTAAGTGTCAAAAATTTTGCTATGTAGTCCTAGCTGGTCTTGAACTATCTTCCTAACCCAACCTTCCCAAATGGTGGGATAATTAAACAACTTTAAAAATACATCTTTATTTAGTTATGTTTGATAAGAAAAATTTACATGAAGACTTGATTATAATAGAAAATAGATTTGAATTTCATGATGACATTATTTATATGTCAAATGTTATACTTGTGTGTGTGTGTGTGTGTGTGTGTGTGTGTGTGTGTGTGTGTGTGTGTGTGGGTGTGGGTGCGTGCATTTTACTGGGGATTCAAGTCAGAATCTCATGCATGCTGGGCAAAGTGCTCTAGCACTTGTACCCCTCAGTTATACCCTAAGCCTTACAGCTTTATCTTCTCTTGTCCCCTGTTAGGGTGAGGAAAAGTTCACTTTTATTGAGGACTGTGTGAATCCTCTCTCTGTCACCTTGTTGGTCAAAGGACCAAACAAGCATACTCTCATACAGATCAAGGATGCTTTAAGAGATGGACTTCGTGCGGTCAAAAATGCCATTGAAGATGGTAAGCAAGATGTTTGTGGTGGATATGAGCCTCGTGCTTTTTAAGTAGTAATAAATCTGTCATGGTATATGTTGTAATTTAAGAAAAGCAGCACTTGAGAAAAAGACATCATAAGACAGGGTTCATGCAGAAGGGGTTTTTTTAATTAGGGAAAGGGATCATAAAAAGGGGAAGGGGAGGGAAGATGGGCCTCCAGGGAAAGGAGCAGCAGGAGAGAGAGGAGAGGAACAGACAGTGAGAGGGAGATAGAGAGAGGAGGAGGATGGGAGGAAGGCAGGGTCCTTTTAAAAGGGAACACAGTGAATATACATAGGTGGTGCTCTTAGTGGCTGCAGCTGAGGGTGTATCCTGTTAGAATACCCCAAGGACAGGCCAATACAGATGCCTGAATGCTGACAGTATGTATAGTATTTTAAGGTACAAATATTAGTCCTTTCATTTCACTTTAGACAATTTTCTAATTTTCCTTTGGGATATTTGTTAAGAATAAAGATAAGGTATATCACCTTACTAATTAGCCCTTCTCTCAGAGATGAAAACCACTTAACTTAATACTATACTGTTACTTTTTATATTTAGAAATTTATTTTGCAAACCACAAGAGAGCTTTTATAGCTTGGAACTTATTCCTTTATCTCAGGTGTAGTGTAATTTTAAAAAAGGTTAGAAAGGGATGGTAACATTTTAAATTTATTGATAATTTAGAACTAGCTTGTATCTAAAAGGAGTTAAGGGAGGTAATTCAATAAAAGTACCCCTTCAAAATAGAGTAATAGACATATGGAAAGATGTTCAAAACTCAGTCATTAATAAGTAGAAATCAAAAGCACAAGTAGATGTCATTTTACATCCTCTAGGATGGCTGTAATACAAAAGCTGAATAACAATTATGTATCCTCCTTTGGCAAAGATGTAAAGAAACTGGAACCCTGATGGAAACTGTTGGGTGACAGGTGTTCCTGGCTGGACCATATAGTAGTTCCGTCTTTTAGTTTTTCGATGAATCTCAATACTGATTTCTGTAGTGGCTATACTAGCTCATACTATTACCAGAGTGTAAGGGTTCATCCCCCTACAGCTTCAGTGGGATTTGTTGTTACTTGATGATGTCCATTCTGACTGGAGTGAGGGGAATGTTGGTGTAGTTTGAATTTGCATTACAGTAATGAATAAGGATGGTGAACATGCTCATGTACTTACTGGCCATTTGTACTTACTTGGAAATGGTGTATTTACCTCTTTAGGGATTGAATTGTTTATTGGTTCGGAACCCTTTATATGTTCTGGATATTAATTCCCCAGCAGAAGAATAACTTGGAAAGTCTCCCATTCTTAGCATTCTTTACCATCTTCTACGCTGTGCAGAAGCTTTTTAATTTCATGCAGTGATATTTATCAGCCCTTGATATTTGTTTGGGCTTTGAGGAACATATTCAGAAAGGTTTGCCTTTGTCTGTACCATTTATTTATTTATTTATTTATTTATTTATTTATTTATTTATTTATTTATTTATTATGACATAGAGTTTCTCTACATAGCCAGGCTGGACTTGAAATCACAGAGCTCTACCTGCTTCTGCCTCCTGAAATTGTAGGATTATAGACATGAGCCAGTATGCCTGACATAATGCTTGTATGTTGAAGAGTGTTTTCTTTCCCCTGATAGTTACAAAGTTTGAGGTCTTTATGTTGATGTCTTTGATCTGTTTTGAATTAATCTATGTACATGGTGAGTGATGAGATCTAGTTTTAGTTTTCTACATATGAATACACACATCTTTAATCTGAGCACTCCGGAGGCAGAGGCAGGTGGATCTCTCTGAGTTCAAGACCAGCCTGATCTACAGCTTGAGTTCCGGGACAGCTAGTACTGTTACACAGAGAAATCCTGTCTCGAAAAACAACAAAAAGCCAGTGGCCATATCAGTGTTGGTCTATTACAGGACCTTCTGTTCCATTCCGTTAGCCCATGTGCCAGGTTTTGTGGCTAGTCAAAAAAAAAAAAAAAAAAATTCCACTTATCTAAGTTGGGACTACCAAACTTTTGCTTGTACATGAAGTATGCTTTGCTTCATGTTTTTAGTAAATAGGTTTTTATTGTAATTCAGTCATACCCCCTTGCGTGTATTGACTGTAGCTGTTTTGTGCTGTAATAGTGGGATGGGATAATCATAAAGGGAGTGGTAGAACCAATAGAACCTAAATTGTTAGCTGGCTTAAATTGTTTTTACAGTACTAGGGATATGAACATTCTAGCAAGCCCCTAGATAAGTAAAAATCATATTAGTGTGTGTGTGTGTGTGTGTGTGTGTGTGTGTGTGTGTGTGTGTGTATACGCACGTGTGTGAGCATGTGCTTATGCTGTGGTGCATGTATAGAGGCCAAAGTATAACTTTGAGATGTTGGTTATCTCCTTCCACTTGGGTTCTGGGGATCAAAACTCAGTCTTGCATGATTGGTACTTTTACTTCCTGAGTCATCCTTCTATCCTGATCTAAGTTGGCAACTTTAATGATATAAACTTGTTTATAACATTCCTTTCTTCTTCTTTATCTGTAAGGATGCACTTTTCCTCTTTTTCCTTTTTTTCTCCTTCCTTCCTTTTTTATTTTATTTTAATTTTTTTGAGACAAGGGTTCACTCTAATCCAGGCTGGCCTGGAACTTACAGTGCAGCCCAGTCTGGCCTTGAAGTCATACTAATGTCCCCATCTGAGCTTCCTTAGTGTGGGGCTACAGGTATGAGCTCTGTCTGTCATTTCTTATTTCCCAGTCTTCCACTCTGATCTCTCCTATTTCCATTCCCCCACTTACACTGGGTGTTGTTTGCCCCTTTCTAGTTTCTTAAGGAGGAAGCTCAGCTAGCTGGTTAAGGACTTAGTTCTTTTCTAATGTAAGCAGTTCTATAAATTTCTCTTCTGCAGCATCCCACAACTTTATGTTATTCTTTCATGAGGGAAGCTCTCAGAGGTACTGTAACATCTTTCTTAAGATGGATGGGGTGGGAGGTACATGGGTACACGTGTTTATTTGCATATTAAGTTTTTTACCTCTCACATACAGATATTATCTTGAGTGTATCCCTTCTGAGGAAGGAGCTTTTCAAAATGTGAGGTGATATAAGAATATACCCAGATTATAGATGAATAACTCCTTTATCATTTAACATTATGAAATGAATCAGAGAAGGGAGATGGTAATAAAAATGCTGAGCTGAGAAGTAATTGATTTTGTATTGTTTTGCTATAATGATAGGCAATTCCAAAGCAGGTTTGTTGATCTAAACAAGTCCAGAGCCTTATGACACTATACAAGCAGGCCTGGGGTCTTTTGTTGAATGGTAGAGTCTGGGCCTATCATGAGCAAGGCCCAGTTTAATCTCCAGCACCACAACACAGCTACCCAAGCTATATGAGCAGTTGCGAAACTCTTATTCAGGTGTGAGAATTGATGTACTTTAACACCAGGCCCTTGGCATAGAATAAAAAGACACCTAACTTTTTCCTTGGGTAGCAGTTTAGATTCTGCTCCAATATAGAAAGAAAGTCCCAAGAATTCCATACCAAACTCTTTGGTCTCATTACTTTCCCTAAACCCCACCCCCTTCATTTTAATATATTTTCACATCCACAGAACCCTGGGAAAGGTCCTAAAAGTCACACTTTCAAATTGATTTTTAACTAAAAAGAAACAAACAAACATAATTTTGCATGCTTTTAATTCCTTTTTAAAAAATCTATTCAGGACTAGTTTCTAGGTGTATGTAACAGTATAATTACTCTCCAAAGCATAATGAAGACATAATACACTGTCAGTAATCATTGTTCCCACCAATGACATTTACATGCTGAGATTAGCTAGGATCAGGTACAGTCCAGGTGGCATGGCTCTATGCATTACTTCAATTAAATGGCACATTGTGGATGTCACTATTGAACTGTTGTGAAACAGGAACAGTGAGCCAGAATTGTTACATCTTGCATTGGCTCCAGAAAACACCGGAGAGTTCCTTTTTAATTAAAAAGTGTATTATGTATATTCACTGTACATGGCATTATGTTACATAAGGGCATCTCACACAACTATATAATATATATTGAACATGATTCCCTCCATCTCGCTTCTTGCCTCCCCCTTCCCATTAGTCCTCTTTATTCCCCTAGCCAATGTCACTTACACTTTTATGTTACATGTGGGACAGGATGAAAGTCGGGGAAAATTATATGGGCATGGGAAGGGAAAGGAGCCTCTTCCTCCTTTCTGCTTGAAGCTTCTCACCAGCTGAGAGCTGAGATAGTTAACATTCTCCATGAAGGTTACCTACATAGAGAAAATCTTCCTTTTATATAGTGGTAATTCAAATAAGAATGTTTAAATAGCAATGAACTATGCCTGAGGCCCAAGTGTAAGTGACCTTTTCCCATTCTCATCTGTAAACCTGCAATTTTCTAGAACTCTTATGAGACTCTCCACTTACAATAAAAGACATGTCTTAACCCCCTTGAGCAACCCTTATGGCTCAGGGTTTCACCTTCGTTAGATTTTAATCCCATCTAGGGCACCCTTGGAGCTACCCTATAATCTCACTTATAAAGAGTGGGATTGGACTGGCAAGCTTGCTTAGTAATAAAGACAGTGGTCGCCAAGCCTGACAATATGAGTTCAATATGGGGATCCTCATGGTGAGAGGAGAGGACTGACTTCCTAACATTGTCATCTGACCTCCAGGGAACCCTGGGATGTAAACCCCCACCCCCAATAAGTGAATGTAATAAAGATAAAGAAGGAAAAGGCTTTTTCTTGTTTCATTTTGTTTTTCGAGTCAGGGTTTCTCTGTGCAGCTTTGTAGACCAGCCTGGCCTCAAACTCACAGAGATCCACCTGCCTCTGTCTTTCAAGTGCTGGGATTAAAGGCATGAGCCATCAACATTGGACTCTCTTTGAAATTTTCAAAAGAATTATTCATTGTGTGTGAGTGTGGGCATGTACGTGTCACAGCACACATGTGGAGGTCAGAGGACAACTTTGTGGAGTCAGCTCTCACCTTCCACCTTGATGCATGGTCTCTCCTGTTCCTTCTGCCACTGAGCAACTTTCTCTGGGCTAGCTAGCCCATGCATTCAGCTTTTTACATGGATTCCAGGGATCAAACACAGGTCATCAGCTAACACTTTACCTGCTGAGCCCTCTCCTTGGCCTGTAAGAATCTTTTTTGGATATGCATGGTGCTAGGAATTGAACCAAGGTCTTGAATCCAAATGTTTTCCTGTTTATGATTCATTTTGATGACCTGTCTATTGATGAGAGTGTGGTACTGAGGTCACTCAGTATTCTTGTATTGGTTATCTGGGTCTTGACCTCTAGTAGTGTTGGGTGCACTCATGTCCAGTGTATATATGTTCATAACACCAGTATTGTCTTATTATAGTGCTCCTTTAGTCAGAATGAAGTAACTTTATCTTTTTTGACTAATTTTGATTTGGAGTTTACTTTGTCAAATATGAGAATTCTGTTATAAATCCAGCCTTTTAAATTTTTTCTGTTTACTTTATTTTACACCCTGACCACAGTTTCCTTTCTCTTCTCCTCCCAGCTCCTTCCCCGTGCCTCCCTGTATCCACTCCTCCTTCCATTTCTAGTCAGAAAAGGGCAGGCCTTTCAACGGATGTGAACAAATCATAGCATATCAAGTTGTAGTAAGACTAAACACCTTGTCTTGTATTAAGGCTGGGCAAGGCAACCCGGTATGAGGTATAGGATCCCAAAAGCCACCAAAACAGTCAGAGACAGCCCCTGCTTCCACTTTGGGAGTCCCATAAGAAGATTAAGCTACACAATTGTCAGATATATGCAGAAGGCCTAGGTGAGTCCCATGCAGGCTCTCTGGTTGTCAGTTCAGTCTCTGAGAGCCCCTATGAGCCCAGGTTCGTTGTAAATCCAGCCTTTCAGTCTGTCTTCTCTGTGGGGAGTTGAGACCATTGGTGTTTGGAGTCATTATTGAAGGGTGTGCATTGGTCCCCGTTCACTTGTTGATCTTATGGCGATTGATGAGTCCTGTTTTTCATTTGTTCTGCTTCCCTTCTAGTGTCACCTGTTCTCCTGTAGTCTCGTAGTGTGCCTTTTTTTTTTTTTTTCTTCAGACCTCAGGGTTCCTTTGAATATTAGTGTCCATGAACTCCTGGTCCACTTATGGAAAGTTTTTCTTTGCCCTTCAATTACGAGAGATAGTTTTGCAGACAGAGTAGTCTGGATTAGCAGTTATTGCCTACCAAAGGTTGAACTGCATCGTTCTAAGGCCTTGTATCCAGCGACTTGCTTCTAGAAATCATAAATAACAACTTTTGAATGTAGTCATATAACTATAAGATACAAGTAAATGAAATGTCTACCTAAAAAAAGATTTATTTTTTTTATTTGTGCATCCCTGTGTAAGTTTATATATATTATGTTAATGTAGGTTAATGCAAGACAGGCAGTGTTAGGACTTGAGTTACAAGTGCTTGTAAGCTACCTGATGTGAGGTCTGGGAACCATCTCTCTGGCCCCAGAGATCCCACTTTTATGTTCCAGAGGATAAACATGAAACAAACTATTTGTGACCAGTGTTTGCACTGTGCTTAATTATTTGATTTTAGAATGCTTTATGGAGAAACCTAGTAATTTCTGAACTGTGGAATTTATTCTAAACATATTCAAAACATTCCAGAGGTAGTCAACTAATTAAACAGGTTTGCCTTTGTAGCTAGTTGCTTTTCTTTGTCCCTTTCCTTGCTTGACATCTTTCTGTAATTTCCCTCTGGCAGGCTGTGTGGTTCCAGGGGCTGGAGCAGTTGAAGTTGCGATAGCAGAGGCTCTTGTTAACTATAAGCACCGTGTGCAGGGAAGAGCTCGCCTTGGAATCCAAGCCTTTGCTGATGCCTTACTTATTATCCCGAAGGTACAACTGTCTCCTGGCCAGATAACAACCCACTACACTGAAAGATCTTTGATTACAAATTGCCCATCTTGCCCAGCAGTTGCAGAGCTGGAAATGGGCTTATTTGCATTTCCTGTTGTGTTAAATATTTTACAAACCCAGCAGAGAAACTGTGGGGACGGAAGCTTACAGTGCTCTGGGGAACTCCAGGAAGCAGTCAGGTTTTCCCTGGTTCAAAAGCTCCTTCAGAAAGTTCATTACTAACCAATCCTCATGCATAGTTTGGAACTTAAGTTTTGTTAGATATTTTTAGTATAGATTCTTGTTTTGTTGGTGGCATCCAACATGGTATTACTTTAAATTGTGGAAAGAGAAGGACTTCAAAATGTTTAGAGTCCCCAAATATTACTAGTCTGAATTTGTTGTAATTTCTAGACAAGGAGAGAGGTAGCACAAGGACAGAGAGCTGTCCTTCCTTCCTCTTTTCCCTCTGTTGGTTGTCAGCCACATAGAAATATAGAGAGCTGTTTCAAGCATGCTATTCCCATGAATTAAATCATTATCAACAACTCAAGCAAAGACTTAAATAATTTATATCAGAATTATTCATAATTTGTGGGTTGTTTGCGAATCAGATATCTATTTTTTTCTTTCTTCCAAGCAGCAAAGTCATTAAGTAATGATGTTGTTGACTCGAATTGGTGGCCCTGGCACACCAGAGGCCTCTTTCTCCATAAGCTGAGCTGGTATGGAGTACAGGCATCTCCATCCAGTGCTGCAGCTCATGGCTCTCCTTTGAAGCCGAGGGACACACAGTGCTGCGGATGCCTTGCATCTCTCCAGCAAGTGCTGGAAAGAACAGGAGGGCATGCGGCTCAAGAGGCCAGGGGAAGCAAGACTGATCTTAAATCTTTCATAAGGAAAGAAATAAGCTGGATGTGTCTAATGCCAGCACTTGGGAGGCGAAGCAGGAGGATTGGGAGCGTAAGGTGTTTCCTGCTACATAAGGGGAGAAGGGGTTTGAGGCTAACCTGAACTACATGAGACCTTGCCTAAAAAATGTGTGGGAATGGGGAAGTCTGGTCCTTAGAACTTAGGGTTCTGTTCACAAGGGGGACTGTTCAAACATAAAATGTGCTAGGTAGAGAAAGCAATAACGTGGTTTAGGATAGGAATGGGATTCTTCTAAAGGAGATGAGCACTGTGTTGTGGTTGGATTTTTACAAGACTAAAGAGCAGGACCTAACTTTTGTAGTTGATTTTCAAATGCATATGTGAAGGCATTCCACTCGTCTTTATTGTTTTTTTTCATGAAGGTTCTTGCTCAGAATTCTGGTTATGACCTGCAGGAAACACTGATAAAAATTCAGACTGAACATGCAGAATCAAAAGAGCTCGTGGGCATTGACCTGAATACAGGTAAGAAGCTGAAGGAAAACCAGCGTCACCCACATCTTACACCAGAGAGTGGTAGGGTGGGACATTTTGTTAACATCAATCTTGATTGCATCTAGCTTACTCCAAAAAACACTGAATTTGTTTAGGTGTTTTGCACAGTGTGCATGCAATACCTATGGAGGTCAGAAGAGAGCATCAGATCCTCTGGAACTGGCCCTGAACCTGGGTCCTTTGCAAGAGTAACAAGTGCTCTTAACCGGTGAAAGATCTCACCAGCTCTGAAACGGAAGAATTTTTAAGTGTGGGTTCTGGGTACCAAGCTCAGATTCAGTCCTTGGGTTTGTATAATACTCTATGACTGAACTATCCACATCTTTGGTCCTCTCTGCCCTGCTGATGTTTAAAAAGATACACTTACTGAGTGCTTATTATTTGAATTCACACTGGCAAAACAGAGCTTCCCTTATAGTGAGTGAAAACAGGCAGTAAATAACAACTTTAGCCAATAAATTATTTAGCATCTAAGAGCAATAAAATTGATAAAAAAATAAAAGATCAAAGTAAGGATGATCATGAATGCTAATTAAGGAGGAGAGGGAAGGGATGCAAATTAGAACATTTGCACAGTATAAACCAGGAGAATGTCTACTGAAGAAGTTAGCCTCGGGGGAGGGCAGCATGACATGCTCTCTCAGGAGAGGGAGCAGCCAGTGGGGAAGGAAGGAGGTAAGAGAGGTGATAGGGCAGATTATACAGTGGCATGCGTGCTAGTCCAAGGACTTCGACTTCTGCTTTTTAAGTCCTTGCAGTGGAATAGGGAACAATTCTGAGCAGAGATTTGACATAGTCTATTATCGTGGAAAAAATAAGGATCAGGGAAAACAGTTAGGCGGAATAGATGTTTATTCAGGGAGAAATAACTTACAACAGAGATAGATGACCACCAGTCCCAAGGATGCCTCTGGATGCCCTGTCCCCATCCCCAGTGGGTGTGGTCAGTGCAACAGGTAGGGACAGAATGAATATATCACTACAGTCTTATGTTTAAAAGGGTCTCCCCGAGCACTCTCCACTCTGGAGAGGAGTTAGGCGAACAATTAGTAGGTTAGAATTACACTAACTGTTGGAGAAGACTAGATAAAGCTGGTTGTGGACTGAGGAACTGTTCAGTTTTGGCAAAGACTGGTTTGAAGTACTTATTTTGGGGGAAAGTAGTTCAATATATTGAGCTCAAGAAAAAGATATGTGTTGTGGGTTAGAGGGTTACCAGGATGTAGATAGTTTAAACACAGAAAACTGGACGAGACCATCTGGGAAATATGTTGTGCTAGACAGTTTTATGTCAATGTGATATGAGCTAGTCATCTGAGAGGAAGGAACCTCCATAAGATCAGGTTGCAGGCAAGCCCGTAGGGCATTTTCTTAGTGATTGATTGGGGGGTGTGAGGTGTGGGGGAGACCAGCCCATAGTGGGTGTGCCATCTCTGGGCTGGAGGTCCTGGGTTTTATAAGAAAACAGGCTGGGATGGGAGGATGGGAGAGAGGGAAAGATGGAGGGAGGGAGGAAGAGAGGGAGGGAGGGAGGGGGAACTGGGATCGATATGTAAAGTTAAAAAAAAAAATCAGGCTGGGTAAGCCTGTAAGCAGCGCCCCTCTGTGGCCTCTAGCTCCTGCCTCCAGAATCCTGCCCTATTTGAGTTCCTATCCTGACTTCTTTTTTTCTTTCTTTTCTTTTCTTTTCTTTTCTTTTCTTTTCTTTTCTTTTCTCTTTTTAATGACAAACAATGTGGAAGCATAAGCCTAATAAACCCTTTTCCTCTTCAAGTTTCTTGGTCATGGTGTTTATCATAGCAATAGTAACCCTGACTGAGACATATGTATAGTGAGAGAATATAAGAGTCATAGATTGGATGTGGTTTCCACCAGAGAAAAAGAAAGGGCAGTGTGGTGCCTGAAAGCTGAGAAGGAGTTGTTAGAAGGTGTGATGAGCTGTCAAGCAGGAAATAAGGCTGGCCATAGCTCACAGGACTTAGCATAGAGGTCATTGGTGACCTTGACAAAAGTGGTTCTGTAAGAGATTAACTATTGTTAGAACCCTCCGGTCAACATTGATAGGGTATGTCCGGATTGCTGTATTAAGTGGTTTGTTTTTATTTTGCAGGGGAGCCGATGGTAGCGGCAGAAGCAGGAGTTTGGGATAATTATTGTGTGAAAAAACATCTTCTTCACTCATGGTAAATTGGCAATGAAGAGAAAGCCCTTTAGGGATAAAATAGATAACTTTGAACACTTGCTGTAATTTTTGTTTTGAAAACATTGTGTGAAGTATATGACACTGTAGTTCCCTGCTACTGAGACTAGCCTTTGTCCTCTCATAGTCAGTCCCCTAAGCACTGATTGTGTTTGCAGCAGGAAAAACAGGAAAAGCTCACCTAACCCTCACTGCTTGAGCAGGAAGGGGAGGCAGGAAGTACTGTAACAGGGCTGTCTGTAGCAGGGAGGAGCAGCGACATAAGAAAATTAGGCGCAGCTTTGCTGGGGTATAAATTAGCCTTCCACCGAGTCAACAAAGCAGTCGAAATTACCATGTGAGGAGGGGTGCTTCGTTCATAACATCTTTGTTTCATAATCAAAGGAAAAAGCGCCCCATGCTGCTGAAGATTGCTGGGGAGACACAGGCATGCCTTAAGAGGCTCGACTCACTCTCATCTTTTCATCCTTAGCACAGTGATTGCCACCAACATTCTCCTGGTTGATGAAATTATGCGAGCTGGGATGTCTTCTCTCAGAGACTGATTGAATTCAAAATCAATTCATCTGGAAGACAAGATATCATGCGTGTCATATCCAACACCGTCTTGTGGCCTTAACAGTTACAAAATAAATGTGGTGTGTATCTTTTGGTCTCAGCTGTTTCAAAAACACTTAATCAGAGTATAAAGAACACACAAATTTTCCCAGTAAAAGAATAGTAATGGTAATATTTTCTGAGTCTTAACTCCCCACCCTATAATATATGTTATTTCAGTTTTCATAAAATAAAATGTGTCATGATGCCTCTACCTTCCGGGCATAGGTTTAAAGTATACAAGTCAATTTCCAGTTTATCAGAGATCATAAACATAGTAAGGTAAATGCCCTCTTTTCTTTCCAAAGTCCTTTGGTAATTTCCTGCTGCCACTCTCATACGAATGTGGCATCATTTGTAATATAGGGTTCTCATGCACAATCCCTAACCCAACCTACTTAGTGTATAGTTTGTTACAGTTTGCTTAGCCTTTAAAAATATGGGCAGGGTACGGCCATGTAACTTGGGCTGCAATTTAGAATCCTCCTGCCTCAGTTTCTGAGTGCTGGTGTTTTAACAGCAGAAACTCTGCCCTGGCTCTGACAGCCCTGAGTAGACAGACATCAAGGCAGTCAGTCCACCTGGAAAGGCAGTGCTCATTAGCATGGCTCTAGGAGAACATTGCTTTTGGTTCAAACATAGCTGGTCTGTAGATATACAGTACTGATATCCAAAGCTCTACAGCTGATTTGTCATACTTACCATTGGCACCTTCCTTGTCTATTATGCTTTTTTGCATGGATTCAAGTTGAGAAGATAGTGAAATGTCTCAGGTGCATTCTCGGAACTTGTTTATAGCATTAGGATAAGGTTCCTTTGGCCATTTCATGCCTTGGCTGGAAAATCTACAATTTTATAGGCAGTTTTATTTCACTTAATTGTGTTTGTTGACATCTCTTTAAGTCAGTAAGCAATGCTTCTAAACATTCTTGCGTGATGGTTCTTTGCAAGACACACTTCTATTTAGTTTACTTCTTATATTTTAAGTTTCCATTGTTACCATACCATGTGCATCAAGACGTTATTTATTTATTTTTTTCAAGATTTTCAGGAAAGAGACTTACACTGTTGTTCAAAGTTGAACTTGAACTCTCAGTATTTCTCCTGCTTATCCTCCCAAATTTTGGGATTATAGACATGAGCCAACATGCTTTGAAGTTTCTTTTAAAAAGCAACATGTAGATGTTAAGGGGCTGTGAAGACAGTATACCCAGGAAAGTTCTTTCCTCACAAGCATGAAGCTCTGAGTTCAGTCCCCATGAGAAATGCCTGTTGTGGCCTACGCTGGTTATCCCAGCACCAGTGAGATGAGGATGATTCTAGGGCTTGCTGCTTCCAGGCCAATGAGACAGCCTGTCTCAAAGGGAAGTGGGCAGTATTCTGAAAAGTGACAAATTGGCTTCCACATGTATGTGCAAACACATGTGCCCTTGTACACATACGTGGACACACCATGCTCTCCTATCTAGCCTCCATAGATGTAGTCTTTTGACTTTAATACACTGTCTTTTTAAGCTTTTAATATATATGCACATACCTGTGATGATATAAAACATTCTCCCTAAGGCTTTAATCCATAAATAGGTTGTTCTGCATATATATTTTTTACTGCCTTTATTTCCCACTAAATGGTTTTGAGATTTATTAATTTATTTTAACAACTTTGGAATTCCCTAGTACATGTTAATGGACTTTTTGGATATTTCTAATTCTATATAACTTTAATCACCACATGGTGAAGTTCTTTGTATATCTCTTCTGGAAACAAAGTGTCAGAGTTTAGTCTCCATCTTATATTTACTAAGTAGCTTCATAAGTTTCTTAATCTCTGCAGCACATAATATATAAATTCCCTGTCTCTACAGTTTCAAAGTCCTAATCTTAGTTTTTTCCCCATGTAAAGGGTAATGGTTTTATCAAGGCAATGGAAACTGCCTTGGTCACTAGTGCAACTGAACATGTTTTTCATGAACTCTTGGCCATTTTTTAAAAAAAAACATCATTAATGGTGTGGGAAGGTGTGTGTGTGTGTGTGTGTGTGTGTGTGTGTGTGTGTGTGTGTAAAATCTGATGTTCTACCTCAAGAAATTCCTCTCTACTTTAATAATAAAGATGTTACAAATATTTTACCATTTGTTTTTTTTTTTTCACATTTGCTTTTGTGTATGACATGGTGTGGCTCTAAATACTTGACATGCTGCCAAGTGCTTTCATGCTCACTTAAGTGTGATAACACCTCCGAGGTAAACCAAGGTTCATTGTGTCCCACTAGGCTGGTTACATTTTCTTTTGCAATTTATTTATTAGGTGTGCACGCTACAGCATGCATGTGGAGAAGTACAACTTGTGGAGTCAGATCTCTCCTCCCACTGTGTGGGTTCTGAGGATCCAACTCAGGTTATCAGGCCTGGCAGAGGTGTCCTTACCCACTGAGACATCTCCTTGACCTTGATCAAGTTTTCATGATTTGAGAGAGTACCACATCCTAAGCATTAGACTACTGAGGAATCTAAGTTTGTTTTTATTTAAATCTCTTGTTTCATTATTCTGTCAGATTGTTACCATGTCATTACCACACTGTTTTAATCTTTAAAACTTCATAAAAAGTCTTAAAACCTATTAATGTGACCAAGCCCTCCTACTTTCACTTTTTCTTTGTTTTCTTCAAAATCGTTTGGGCTGATCTTGGATCTGATCTTCTCTCTCACATTTAGTTTTACCATGAGCTTACTGAGAGACTTATATTTATTAGGACTGCAACAATTTTTTTTTTCAGGTAGAATGGACAGTTGTAAATAGCTTGCATAACTTCATTTATATCTTCCTCATGCTCCAAGTTTTTATTAATTAGTCAATGTTTTGCTTTTAACTTTTAAATGTTTCTTATAAAATGCATTACTTTTGGCTAGATTTGTTCCTGTGTATTTTGTCTAAAAAATTTTATGAATAAGACCTTTTATGAGAGTTATATTTTTAAATTGTTTGTTGCTTCCCTGTAAATCCTCTATAGTTTTTTCTTTTTCTTTTTCTTTTTTTTTTTTTTTGAGGGGGTGTAAAGGGCTAGAGAGGTAGGTTGTTTTTTGTTTTTGTCTTTTAAATAAAGGATTCTGGGAACCACTGTTTATCTTTAGTGCATGAAAGGGCTTTTGGAGTACACTCCCTATGGAGTGATACTCTCTCAGCCTAGATACAGGGGGAGGGCCTTGGTCCTGCCCCAAATTATATGACAGACTTTGATGATCCCCCATGGGAGACCTCACCCTCTCCCTCACTCTCATCCTTTCCCTCACCCTCACCCATGGGATGGGGAGATGGTGGGGGGAATGGAAGGATTGGAGGGAGAGGGAACTGAGATTGATATGTAAAATAAGATTGTTTTAATTTAAAGGAAAAATTAATAAAAATAATGGTTTCTGTATTTTGCAACTTTACTGGGTCTCTCGTTAGTACAATCATATTTAGCCCTCCACCCCATTCTGATTCTTATATTAGTGCCAACTGTTTCTGTGTCTTGTTGATCTGGTTAACCCCTTTCATGTATTGTTGTATAGAGGTAACTACAACAGTCATCTTTATCTTATTCTTGCCTTCAGAGAATGCTTCTGCTTCCTTCTCTCCTGTGCTGGCTAGTTTATGTCAACTTGACACAGGCTGAAGTCATCAGGGAGGAGGAGCCTCAATTGGGAAGGTGCCCCCATAAGATCAGGCTTCAGGCAAGCCTGTAAGGAATTTTCCTAATTGGTGATTGATGGGGGAGGGCCCAGCCCATTGTAGGTGGTGCCCTCCCTAGGCTGGTAGTCCCAGGTTCTATAAGAAAACAGGCAGAGCCAGCTATGAGAAGCATGTCAGTAAGCAGCCTCTGCTTCAGCTCCTGCCTCCAGGTTCCTGCCCTGCTTGAGTTCCTGTCCTGACTTCCTTCAATGATGGACTACAATGTGGAAGTGTAAGCCTAATAAACCATTTTCTCCCCAGCTTGCTTTTTGTTTCTATTGCTTCAGCACAGCAATAGAAACATTCATTAAGGCATCTTCCTCCCTCTACTTTTTATGTGAGATATTGGTAGGTAGCTATAGAAGGTTAAATCTGTTCCATCCTGGGTTTTGTTGAGAGATGAACTTTTTGTTGTTGTTTATTTTTAGTTTAAGTGATTTTCTTCATACGTTGAGATGTTTTTGCTTTAATGTGGTAATGTGGTCACCTATTTTAATAGATTTTTTTTTTTTTAAAGACAGGTTTTACTATATAGCCCTGGCTGGTCTGAAACTGGCTATGTAGACCAGGCTGGCCTTGAACTCAGATCTGCCTGCCTCTACCTCTGAAATGCTAAGATTAAGGGCATATGTCATCACATCTGGTCTTGTTTGGTTGTTTGATGGTTTTTTCAAGACAGGGTTTCTCTGTACAATAGCCTTGGCTGTCATAGAACTCACTTTGTAGAACAGGCTGGCCTTGAACTCACTGAGATCCACCTGCCTCTGCCTCCCGAGAGTGGGAAGGCACTCCCTGCTATCTGGCCTATTTTAATGCATTTATAAACTATTTTTTCCATTCCTGAGATGATCCATATTTGTTATGATATACCATATTCATCAGTGTGACATGCATATTTTTCATACTTCAACATTTCTGTAATTAGGATATGTTTTACTGACAATAGAATCTACTAAATTCTTTGGCTTAAACTCAGTCACTTGTAATTCCTGATAGATGTCTTATAGACCATTTGAGGAAGGAACATGAATCTTGGTTGGCCAGTGCCTTATTGTTGTCGTTTTGTAGCAAGTCAAAGAAATCAAAGAATATGTGTGGGCTTAGTGGGGAACACTCTGGAGACATAGTAGGTGTTAGTATTCAGGCATCTGTACTGATCTGTCTTTGGGGTTCTGACAGGATACACCCTCAGCTGCAGCCACTAACAGCACCACCTGTGCACATTCATTATTTGCCTTTTTAAAACAGCCCTGCTCTCTCTCTCTCTCTCTCTCTCTCTCTCTCTCTCTCTCTCTCTCTCTCTCTCTCTCTCTCTCTCTCTCTCTCTCTCTCCCTCTCTCCCTCTCTCCCTCTCTCCCTCTCCCTCCCCCTCTCTCCCTCTCTCCCTCTCTCCCTCTCCCTCCCCCTCTCTCCTTCTCTCCCTCTTTCCCCTCTTCTGCTGCTCTTGTCCCCAGAGACAAGTCTCCCTTCTCTCCTCCATTTCCCATTCACTTTCCTCCAATTAAAAAACCCCTCCACACAAGCTCTCTGCTGCTTGGTGCTTTTCTCTCAAAGGCCACTTTTTAAAATTACAACCGTGGGACTCCTAGGAAGTCTCTAGTTACCACCTTTTGACCCCAGGAATGATACCAACTGTGCTGAATGACTTAGAAGAGTTGGACTCTATATATATGAAGTTTGAAGAGTACTGTCTTTATCTTGCCTATGTTTTATTTATCATGAATTTCTTGACAGTGATCTATTGCAAAATCTGTATAAACAAGTCTAAAACAAGTTCCTCTGGTAAGTATAAATAAAATGTATGAGTGTCACGAAAGCATTGTCATAGTTGAAGTGACAATATATTTTGCTCTTAGTATATAAGGAGATGGTTCACCTCATAGGCAGTGATGAACAGTTACATTTTATGCATTTCTGGACTCAATTCTGGTATTTATTTAGAAAGGTTTTTGGGGAGTGCATATTTATTGGGTTGACAACACAAACAGCAGCAGACTTCCCATTGCCACAGGCAAATACATCTAGGTTTCAAATATGCTCAGTGCAGCACTGGCTTACACTTGGCTTGTTTTTTTCCATTTGAAGTTTGGTGTCAGTGGCTCGTCAGGCTTCCGGCCTGAGCCTCTGTCTTCGCTGTGGCACAATTTGAGTCATAATGATGAAGGGTTATCTATCTATTTCTTGAAAGCTTGAACTGGTCTAGTAGTTTCTTAAATGGCAAATAGAGATTTGACTCAATTTTCTTTATTGCTTGAGGTCTCAGATTTTCTATCATTTTGAGTCTGTTTTTGGTAATTTACATTTTTACAGAAATCCTTGATATTTTTTTCCCTTAAAGTTTGTTTTGTGTTATTCTAGATGTGCCACCTCTTTTGATGAGGGGATCGAGAAAAGAACCTCTTTATTTTTATCTGTTACATGCTTAAGATTGAATCCAGAACCTGGCACATGCTCAGCAAATACTCTGCCACTGAGCTACATCCCTATCCCCAGATGATGTCTTTCTTTTAAGTAAACTTATGGTTAAGTTTTCTGTTATTACTGGCATGTTGAATTTATTTCTAATATATGTTTTTTTAAAATTTTTTACTTACATTTATAAACTTTCCCCCTTTCATTATTTTTTTTAAATTATAATTGCATTGGGGGACACATAGTGAGTATGTGGAAGTCAGAGGATAATTTGGTGGCCTTGGGTCTCTGCTGCCACATCTGTATGACAAGTTCCCTTAATCAGTTGAGCCATCTTTCTGCCCTACCCCACTCCTTTCACTGTTTTTCATTGTGTTCAGTTTTGTCCAGTGCCCCTCTTTTCTCCTCTGCTGGCTTGAAAATGATACATCCAGACACCGAACTCCTCCTGTCCGGCTCTTTCTGACTCACTTTTATCCCTTTTTATTAAATATCCAGTGCCAGTTAGGAAGACCATCTCTGTCCTCCTTTCTTCCCATTTCTACTTTCTTCTTTCATTCTCTATTCTTTTTTCATTTTCCTTTTGATCGATCTTCCCAGAGAATGTGAGACTATTTTGGGGGAGGTCTCTGTACCTCAGCCTCTAGAGAGGCTGACTGTTTAGTTTACTTAACTGATTTATTTGCCTCTTTTAATTTGTAATTCTCCCTTTAGCCAAGGACATCCCCTCTTCCCCTGACCCCACTCCCATCCATATAAATCACACGGAACACATGAGATCTATGAGGGCACCATGAAAAGATGGAATTTATGAACCATGCTCATTGATGTATAATTTCACACTAAAGGAACAGAAAAAGTTCAATAAGATCATAGGAAAAAAAATTGACCAAATTTATGGGTAGAAATGCCCATCCATGTATAGAAGACACATAGAACACCCAACATGCAAGACTAGAAAAGAGCCCCATGTCATATTGTACTTAAAAACACTAAATTTAAAGATCAAAGAAACCATACTGAAAGCAGCAAAAGAGAAATAAATCTGTGTAAAGATAGGCCCATCAAAATAACAGCAGAATTCTCAACACAATCCCTAGAAGTCAGGAGGGTTTGGAATAATGTTTTTCAAGATCTGAAAGACAACTGCCACCTAGACTGCTATACTTAGCAAAACTATCATAACTGAAAAAGAAAGAAAAACTTTAAACAAAAACAGACTACAAGAACTGATGACCAGTAGGCTAACTCTACAGAAGATACTTGGAAGAATTACACAGATGAGGTGACAGGATAGAATAAATCACCCTATACTGGTAGTTAACTAAATGAATAGTGAAAAACAGTACTGAGCTGGGGAGGTGGTTGTTATTGCAAAGGACCCAGTTTTAATTCCCAGCACCCACATGGTGACTCACAATCGTATGTACCTCACTGATCTCCATGGGCACCAGTAGAATTTGTTGCTCTGGCAGAGGACCTTAGTTTGGTTCCAAGAAGCAATATTGGGTGACTGATGAATAGTCAAAAACTCTTAACTCTGAAGCTGTCTCCTTGCCCCAACAAGCATTATAGTTATGTACACAAATCCATTGCATGCACACACAATTTAAAGTCTTAAGCAGCCAAAACTCAGCAAAACAATAAGAATTAATACATAGCTTTCAATCCCTGACTATAAGTGGTCTCGTCTCAATTCTTCAATCAAAAGACATGTACTAAAAGACTGAATTAAAAAAGGAGGATTTGGGGCTGGCAAAATGGCTCAGTGATTAAAGATGACCTGAGTTGATTCCTCAGGACACACGTGATCCAGGACACACGTGATGGAAGGAGAGAACCGATTCCCTCAGATTGTTCTTTAACCTCCATATGCTTAATATGGCACACACAAAATAGGAAAACACTTAAATGTGAAGGTGACTCAGAAGAGTACTGGTTGCTTTTCCAGAAAACTGGAGTTCAATCCCCAGCATCTACTTGGTGACTCATAACTGTTTTAAGGGGATCCAATGCTCTCTTTGGGCCTCTGGGCACCAGGTATGCATATGGTGCAAAGCCATACATGATGGCTATCTTAGTTATTAGTTTTCAATTGCTGTGAAGAGACACCAGAACCAGAGCAACTTATAAAGGAAAGCATTTAATTGGGAGCTTGCTCACAGTTTCAGAGGGTGAGTCTGTGATCGTCATGGCAGGAAGCACAGCCGCAGGCAGGCAGGCATGGCGCTGGAGCAGTAGCTGTGTTCTTATATCCAGAGGAAGAGAGAGCCACTGTGCCTGGATTGGGCTTTTGAAATCTCAAAGCCCACCGCTACTGACACATCTCCAACAAAGCCACATTTCCTAATCCTTCCCCAAACTGCTCCACAAAGCCTTCAAATATATGAACCTATGGGAGCCATTCCCATTCAAACCACCACCCAGGCAAAATACCCTTGTACATAAAAAAAAGATTTTAAAATGTGGAACAAACCAGGATTCACCCATTTGCTGCCTTCAAGTTATGTACTTCACTGTCAAAGTCAGCTAGATGGAACCTAGGGGTGAAATGATGGAAGAAGGCATTCCAAGCAAACTGAACCAGAAGACAACAGGTGCCACTGTCCTAATATTTAATAAGATAGACTCCAAACCAAAGTTAGAGATGAAGAAGGTCCTTTCATATTTACCAATGGAATAGCCCATCAAAAGGACATTAAAATCTAAGCACACTCAACAAACATGGGTGCATCCAGTTTTATAAAACAAACATGGCTAGAGGTAAGGACACAGATACCAACCCCAGCATAACCATATGGATGATGTCACCCATTTTCACCAACAGTCGGGCCATCTTAAGAGTGAACAGTGATACCCTGAGGAAATGACAGATCAAATGGACTTCATAAACAGTTATGTAGAATTCTACCATAAAAATACAAAATACATTCTCAGCAGCCCATTGAAGTTTCTCTAAAATAGAGCATACAATAAGATACAAATCAAGTCAATAAGTACAGGAAAATTGAAATAATTTCTTGTAATTTATCTGACCACAATGGGCTAAAACTAAAAATCCACTTCAAGAGAAATTATAGAATGCACACAAACTCATGGGTATTGAGCAATACTCCATCGAGTAACATGTCACTGGAGGAATCAAGAAGGAAATAGAAATTTCTAGAATTGAATGAAAACACAACATACAAAAACCCATGTTACAAGGAAAGCAGCTCTAAGAGGGAAGTTTACAGCTACACATGCTTATATTAAAATCCCAAGGGGATTTTAAACAACAATGCACCTTAGGGTCCTGAGAAACAAGAATAATCCAATTCCCAAAGCAATAGAAAAAAAAATAGCATAGGAGGTATGTGTGGCAGGGAATACGTTCAGTGCACTAGATACACACACACACACACACACACACACATATGCATACACATTTATGTAAAAGTGTCATGTGGCACAGCACTTTGTATAATGAATATTCACAACTGCAATAATTGAAACTTGCACACTTGACAGTTGTATCTATAATTTTCTGTTCTTCCCAAGAGCTCTTTAAATTTTTAAAAATAAAAAAGTTTTCTTTTTGTGATGAATGCATACTTATTAGAGGCAGTGCATATGTGTGCTTGCCTGTGTGCCTGGTGTGTGTGTGTGTGTGTGTGTGTGTGTGTGTGTGTGTGTGTGTGTTGCTGGAACTCAGACCCAGGGCCTATGTGCATGCTGGGCATATATTCTGCTTCTGACAAAACTCTCCATTGAGACAAACTCCTAACCCTTCTTTTAAGTGTGTTATTTAAAACTTTCTAATTAGTGGTCTGGAGAGATGGCTCAGCAGTTAAAAGCACTAGCTATTCTTTCAGAGGTCCTGAGTTCAATTCTCAGCAACCACATGGTGGCTCACAACCACCTGTACTGAGATCTGGTGCTCTCTTCTGGCCTTCAGGGACACATGCAGGCAGAACATTGTATATACATAATAAATAAATAAATATTTAAAAGATTAAATTAGGTGTGAGTATTTTCTCTGCATGTGTACATGTGTATCATTTAAATGCTTGGTGCCCATGGAGGACAGAAGAGGGTGCTAGATCCCCTGAAACTGGAGTTATGGATGATTGTGAACCTCATGTGGCTGCTGGGAATTGAACCAGGGTCCTTTGCAAGAACAAGTAGTTCTTAACTGCTGAGCCATCTCTGCAGTCCCCTGAAATGTGTTCTTAATCAGTGTTTAGCTCTCTAACTCTGTTTACTCTTGCATTCACGGCTATTGGCCTTCCTGCTGTCCTGCTGCTGTCTTCTTCCTGTTGGGGTCCCTTTGATACCGCAGCTTCCTTCCTCAGCCCCGCAGTGCAGCTGTGGTAGGAGTGCCCTGTGTGTCCCTCAGAATTTCGCCATTGCCCTTTCTTGTCTGCCGGTAATTTACCTGAATAGCGAACTCTCACTTTGTTGTTTTCCTCAGCATTTTGAACACGTGGTCCCATTGTTCTCTGCTACCACTTCCTTTGTTCTTTGATACACGTTTCCAAATCCCCACCTACAGGAACCTGTTCCAACGCAGTCAAGCATGGCGTAGCCCTCACGTGAGCTTCAGTTTCTTGCCACAGGCTGAGCAGAGCTTTCAGTCCTTTTGTTTAGAAACGAGAAGTGGAATGGTGGATCACGTGGTCATTTAGTTTTCTTTCTTTCTTTCTTTCTTTTTTTTTTTTTTTGGCATTGTCATACATTTTATAGGTCCAGCTGTGATGGGCAAGGAGCCCAGGTCCCTGTAAGTCCTCACCAACAGTTACTTCTGGCCACAGCCATCTTAATAGATGGGAAATGGCATTTCATTGTGAGCTGTCTGTCTCCCGTAGCATTTTTATGTCTGTAAATTGGGGTGAGGTGGCGAGTTCTCCACGTCAGGAAGAGTTGCTGTGCACTGGGACTGCCAGACCTCTGTATTTTTAATGCAATTTGTCTAACTCATTTTTCTATCTTTTGGAGAGTATCCAACTTATAAGTACATAAAAAATTCATGACAGTTCTCTTAAAAATAAAAAAGCCTTTACCCTAAGATTGTTTTATAAATCTCCTGGTTTCTGTTAAAGTATCATGGAGCCGAGAATCGTTATCCCCCTAACTGCCATTCCCCTGCTTGTTTCTCACCTCTCTCTTTTTCTTTTTTCTTTTACAATCTTTTCTGTAACAATAACTATTTCTCTGCAGTCGCTTTATTGGTGCCATCACTATGAGTTTACATTTTGACCCTGTCTCCTAGTCATATATAACTATTCTCCCAGTCTCCCACAGTACCACTACCATCTCAGGAGTTTGGCTCATGAATGTAATTCAGCTCAGTATCTCTAGGTATTAAAGCCTCGTAACAATCCATTCACTCTTCTTTTACAGCTGCCTATATAATTGTCAAAGAGATCTAGGGGAACAAGGATGCAGTCATTAAGGGCATTCGTGGCAACTCTGTAAATAGCCTTCCTTTTCTTATTCTGTTCTAGATTGGGGTCTTTGAGATAACCAACAAGGAAACCAGGTGCTCTGTGAATTAGATTTAATCTCAATCATATATTTTTTTTTTCCTGGCCAGATGTTAAGTCTGTACAGCTGGTCCCTGATTTACGGTTCAATGTATGATTCTTCAACTTTAAGGTGGTGGGAAAGCATACCCATTTAGTAGAAATGGCACTTCAGATTCTGAGTCTTGATCTCTTTTCAAGGCCTAAGATGTGCATTACAGCACTCTCTAGTGAAGCTGAGCAGCTATGGAGGCCCAGTCTCCAGTTAGTCACCCAACCATGAGGGCAAAAGACAGATAGTGAATGGGTTGTAGGTTAGGGATAGTAAATGCTTTTAAAACATCCAACAACTTAATTTTTAAATGAAAGCTTTTATTTGTATGTGTGTGGGTATTTTGCCTGCGTATATGCCTGTGCACCACTGTGTGCCTGGTACCTTCAGAGGCCAGAAGAGGGAGCCTCATCCCCTGGCACTGGAGTTACAGGTGGCTCTGAGATGCCATGTGAGTGCTATGAGTCAAACTTGGCCTCTAAAGAGCATCAGTGCTTTTAACTGTTGAGCCATCTCTCCAGCCCTCTGAACACATTTTGGCTTAGGATGGTTTCCACTTATGATGGATTTATCAGAATATAACCATAATATGTTGACGAATCTCAGTGTAGGAAAAGAGCAGAAGCCGGAGATTGGGGGTTTAGGTGGCTTTAGTGAAAGCCTCACCCTGCTAAGTGACCCCTATGTGAGGTTAACTGTGAATTCCTGAGAACTCTGCTCTTTAGCTATAAATTTTGACTTTCTGTATTAATGTTCTTGTTACGAGGACAAGGTGTCTGACAGGAGCACCCAGAGAAAGGAGGGAAGGGTTATTCTGCTTCACAAAGGTACAGTCCAGCACGGCAGGAAGGCAAGGTGGCAGAAGCACGAATTGTTCACAAGGCAATTCCTCCTTTTTATCCAGTCCAAGCCCCAGGCCATGGAATACTGTCCACATTTAGGGTGAGTCTTGCTATCTCAATTAATGTAGTCTAGAAACCCCTACTGAGACATTCCCAAAGGCCTGTCTCCTGGGTAAGTCTGGATCTTGCCCCAGTATTAACCATCAGATCTGGAGACCTGAACTAGGCCTTTGCAGGAGCATATTATATGTGAGGACACAGAGAAAGGAAGAGGCAGGGTGCTGGCATTTCCCCAGAGCCCCTGGATGGTAAGAGTACTTTCCCCATGGGCATGGCCTGCCATCTTCTCCATGCTCAGCAGAGTCCCTGACAGTACAGAACTGAGATGATGATACTCACAGTGAGAAATGATGGCAGTGCCCTCTTGCCTGGAACTTTGTCAACATTTTCTAAGTGCTGGGCCCAGGAATCAGATGGCATCACCTCCTTATCTGCCCACTGCCCAGGCCAGCATAGAGCTGAGTGTCTTGTTGGACAAATAGCCTGTGCACTCGAATCTGGCTCTCATCCATGCATTGGAGACAGATTTAGTTACAGTGGTTGAGGAGAAGGGTTGAACCATATGTTCACCTGGCAGGTGCTACATAAAACCCTCATGGTGTGTAACAGAAGGCTTTGAAAGCAGAGAGCCTAAAAGGGTCTTTCCTGTGCCTTTTCTTCAGTGGCTCTGGGGCTGTTACAGGCCAGTTTGACTATAGGGTGGTGTTTGTGAGCTGAAGTGCTATGGGTATGGACAGCAGTATTCATTGAGTTTGTTCTGTCTTCTCTAGGGTGCTCCCTGCTTCTAGGATGGAGGCACTGAAGGCTCGTGCCATGCTGCATTCCTCATAAAAGAAAAAAGATGTCCTCCTGCCCCCATATATTCAGATACCTTCTGGAAGATGCTACCACTGGAGAAAACTGCTCACTGTTGCTTGTGCATCATTTAGCTTGGTTTAGCTTGGTGCATCATTTAGCTTGGTTCTTTTCTTTCACTAAACTTCAGTCTCCAAAGCTCTTCTTTTCTACGTGACACCCTATACAACGGGGGAATATGACCGGCTAACCTGTGAAGAGAATGATGGGAATCCCTCCCTCATGGAGTTGTCTCTATGGAGAACAGTGACGTTGGCAGGCAGCCGAGAATGCTGACTCAGGAACCACAGTGGGATGCAGGGGGTTCTTACTTCATCCCTGCTCCTGCAGTCCCTGTCTTAGCTCGTCTCTTCATCTCTTTTCTCTAAAAGAGAGATGACTGTTGTCAGAAATTGCACCTGGAAATTGCTTCTCAGAGTGCTCAGCCCATTCCTTATTCTTAACAACTGGTTATTTTTTATTATCTATTGTGTGCATAAGAGACAGGTCAGATATACAGTTTTTAATGTGAACAGAGTAAAATCAAGTGACAATTTCCCTGAAGATTTGGGCTCCAGTGGTGGGAAGATGTTAATACTGCTTTGGCTTCGGTTGTGCTCATGGAGGCAGGTTGGAGGCCCTCAAGATTCAAGTTTGAATCCCGTGCCATGAGACACATGGATAACAGCCACAGTTTGCAAATGGGACTGGTGGAGAAGCCCAGCAGTAGAGGGGTTGCCAACAGTGCTACAGCAAGCACCGTGAGGAGTCTAGCCCCAGTAGGTACCTACACTCTGGGCAGGCTGGATCCTTGACTCCACCACAGAAAAGGGTTTCAGGACAAGTCAGAGCAAAACAAAAAGTTATTATTTAGACAGACATACAGGAAAGGACAGAACATGTCTAAAACACAGTGTGGGCTTCTCCAGACACAGTAGCATTTAGGTGCCTTTGCAATGGTTATGTATGATTTTGTGTCTTTTTTCAATTTATTATGAATACCACATTCTGCCACCATGTATGTCTGCACACCAGAAGAGGGCACCAGATCTCATTACTGATGGCTGTGAGCTACCATGTGGTTGCTAGGAATTGAACCCAGGACCTCTGAAGAGCAGCCAGTGCTCAACCTCTGAGCCAATTTTGTGTCTTTCTAAGGTACATTCCTCAAAGGTGTGGTAATCTCTTGCTTGTACAAATAAAGTTTGTCTGACTATCAGAGGATGGAGCTTTCCACTAGTTAACCACAGAGGTCTGGAGGTCTGTACAGACAGACAGGAAGTTAGATGGCTGGGTGGAGAGAGGATATCAGCAAGAAGAAACAGGAACTCGCTCTCTTTTCCACTGGGAAACTAATGAGGTAAAGTTGGCTTTGGTTTGCTCATTCTTCTCATTGGTCTCTCAGCATTTTCCTCTACATCTGACTTCAGGTTTTCATTATTTAGAACAATTAGAACTCAACAAGCCTTAATGACTATAAAACATTTTAAAAATAAAGAAAAAACAAGGATGGTGAGATGACTTGGTGATGTTTGCCACCAGGCCTGAGGATCTGAGTTTGATTCCTGGGACCCTCATGGTAGGAGGAAAGAACTCATTCTTTGGCTTTTGTGCATGTGCTATGGCACACTCCACAAAAACAATAAGTAAACATATATGAGTGTATTTCTTTTTGTAAACGGAATGTAAAGTAGTTTCACAGGGTACATTGTTTAGGGCTAGTGATGAGTGAGGATCATTAACACAGTTAAACTCAAGATCACAACCACTCTGGCCCCAAGGAAGCACTGCTTGCTTTTCTCTACACCCTTGTTGGAAGTATCTTGGAAGACAAACAGTTTTGATTTCTCTGTTGTGATGTTTTCGATTCCCAGTCAGACTCTGGTGTGAATGGCTTCTTCCCTTTCTTACGTCCCCTTAATGTTCCCCATCTTTCTGTCTATCCTTCCTCAAGTCTGCTGCATCAGGTGAAGAACTGTTTGATGCTTGCAACCTGACTGAGGCCAGCAACTGAGATCAGGAATAGTACCCACTTGTAAGTGATGTAGAAATTTGCTTCTCTTTCAAGTCCAGAAGCACAGAGATCAGGACTTGGGTATTCTCACATCACCTAGAGTCCTGCTCCTAACTATTCCGACCATATCATTTTTGTTTTTTGGTGGGGGTTGTTTTTGAGGCAGGGTTTCACTATGTAGCTCAAACTCTCCTAGAACTCTCAAGTTTTCTGCATCAGCTTCCCTGGTGTTGGGATTCCAGGCATGCTCCACCACATCCAGTTGAGCATATGAATTTCATCCTCAAGTTCCTTATGACCCATGATGCCCTCTGAAGCATCAGCCACCATCACTGACAGACAGGAGGCAGGAGATGCAGAGAAAGGACCCACTTCAGTTGTCTCACTCCCCCATTTTAGGGAACTGTCCCAGAAGTCCATTTGAGTGATTTCCACTAACATTTCTTCAGGCAGAATCTAGCCCTATGGTACACTTAATTGCAGCAGAGGCTTTAAAATGTGGTCTTTAGTTAGGTGCACAGGCAATAAACGGGGTTCTTGGGCTGTAGCACAGATTCACTGGATAGGTCCCCGCCACACATTCCCTGCTGAGCTGATGGAAGCCTTGGGTGATATAGTATATGAGAAAACAGCAAGCACGGAGCAGGAGCCAGTGGCTGCTCCCACACCTTCCTCCCCTGCTGAAGTGCTTTAGCCAGGAGTTATGGGGCTGAATAGAGGATGTGGCTGACAGAGGCACTAACCAAGGGATCCTTTCAAGGTCAGTGCATCTTGTTTAAATACCTAGTCAGCACCTGGATGCCTAGATTAGCACAGGTTTGAAGTTAGGCAGACCTTGTATCTGAATCTCCTTGTATCTGAATCTCCCTGTCTCCCAGTAAACCCTATGTTGGCACTTCAGGTTTGTGCCATCAGGCTCTCCTAGCTGGGCATATATGATTTTTTTTTTCAAGACAGGGTTTCTTTGTATAGTCTTGGCTGTCCGAGAACTAGCTCTGTAGACCAGGCTGGCCTCGAACTCACGGAGATCCTCCTCTGCCTCCCACTGCCTGCCTGGGCATATGGCTTTTGACCTCTTCAGTTGTAGCATCTTCATATGTAGACTTAGGGCAACAGCTGCTCCAGAGTTGTTGAAAACATCAGCTTGGCAGAACTGCGTAAACTTCCTAAGCATGGAATGAATAGTACCACTGTGGACTATGGGGAGAAGACAGTATGACCCACAAATTAGTTTTCCAAATTTTGCCCTCCCTCTCCGCTCAGACTGCTTTGAGTTGCCTTTGACCAGGTTCTGGTCCTGGACATCCTACCAGGCTAGAAGCATAGAGCTTCCCGCCTGCCTGTTTGCCTGGTTTGAATCCCAGCTCTGCCACTTTACTGGTTGCTCTGAAGTTATTCGACTGCTCTGTCTTGATGCTCCATCTGTGCTATGAGCACACATTCCATAGGGCTGTTGGGAGGATGAGGGGACCACACAAGCTTCAGAACGGTCACAGGGACAGTGTTAGCTGCTGTTATCATTTGGCATCTTCCCCGTGTCTGCCTGACTTCTCCACCCTTTTATGTTCCTTTTTGTTCCCTTCCCTGTGTGTGAAAACTCATGGCCTCTTCCCACCACTGGTTAGCTTCAACAGCAAGGCCCAGGATGCAAATGGCATGTTGCCTATCTTCTCTTCTCCTGGCTCCATGTTTCAGGCTCCACAAGTTCTAAGTTCTATGCTCAGCTTTCAAAGCAACTTTACACCATCTTCTCTGACATTCACTTCACGTTTGTAGCTAAGGATGGCCTCGAACTCCTGATCCTTTGGCCTCTGGCTCCCAGGATTATAGGCACGCAGCAGCACACCTGGCACAATTATCACAATTTTACTTGGGGAGGCAGACTTTATTCTAGTGACAGTTTTCTAACAGTGTTGACTAGATTGATAAATGCACTTTTGGTGTGACTCTGAGTGGTCATGAGGACCCTGGCTTGGAGATCAGACCTGCTCTTTGTGGGAGAATTTGGTAGATATGCAAGCCCTGGTGATTCATATGGACTTTATGATCCATTCAAGCCTGTAGTTTATGATTCTTCTACCGTTATCTTCCTCGTGAGGACACTAAGGCTTAGCGACATTATATGACTTGCTCAATATAGAGGTCTGGGGAAGGAGAGGCTCATCTGATTTGAACAGAGCAGCATGCCCTTCTAAACCTCCTCCTCCTCTTATGTGCTGGCATAGAGCCAAGAATCTCAGGTATGTGACTTTCTCATGCTCAGAACCAGCCATGGATGACCCAAGTGCTATATACTATGTCCACCATGAAAGAGACAAGAGTATGGTTCCTCCTGCTTTTTGCTCAAACATCACTCCTGGTTCAGAACCCATTTAGTGCCAGCTTCACCTACCCTTCCCTAGCCTCTATATTTTGCTGCAGGCTATTAAGCCCCCTGCATCTGCCCCATCTCTCGTTAATTGAAAGTGCTACAAACCATCTGCTTGAGGAAGCCTCTGAGAGGGGTCTGCCTGCTCGGGGCGGTGTTCTCCCACACTTCCTAACTTTTACTGAAAACTTTTCTTTAAGAATAAAATCTAGGCACCTAAGCCCTTCTTGTAGCTGTTGGCAATAATGGTGACAGCAGAGGCCTTGAGTCTGGTGGGCTGTAATGACGGAGGCTCTGGTTAGAGTCAAGGACGGATAGGATTTAGGAGGCTTGGTTTAGCCAGTTTGTTCAGGCTTTGGTGAATGGGGGATAAGAGAACAAAGAAGTAGAAATAGGTAGCTAGATGACAAGGGCAGTCACACAAATGGCTCAGTTCAGGCGTTGGAGAGACCAGGAGGCCTAATCCTAATTCTGCCCTACATCATGTGGGACCAGTGATATTTGCTTATGTCTCTGAGATACTAGAGTCAGCATTGGCTCTTGTCTGTCTGCAATTGGTGGCCTGGTGATGGGGATTCAGGGTCTGGGCTCTCTACTGAGGATTCTCTTAGGGAGCAGGACAGACCTGATCTTTATTCTGGCTCTGAATTACTTTCTCACTCAGGGTCATTTTCCATTGTCTGACTCAAGTCTGGTTTTTTGGAAGCAGGTAGGAGAAGGTAGTAGCTCTCTCCCATTTGAAGATAATAGTCCCTAGCTTGATAATCATGGTCTTGTGATCGAGGTATCATACAATAAGGTGGAACAAGATTCTCATTGGTGGTTCCCCCATTTTTTTTTTTTTTTTTTTTTTGTGGAGAAGGCAATTGATGGCTAGAAATAGAAAGTAGCATGTTCAGTCACGCAGCAATTGGATCTGGTGCCAGTTAGAACACTGGGGCCTCTGGTATCAAGGCCAATTCTTTTTCCTCCACATTGCAGCATGCGTCTGATCCTCTCCTTCCTCTAGAGCTTCCTGCAACAAACCTATGATGCCAAGTTGGCCCAGGTCACAAGGGCACTGCTGACCGTTGGCTTTATGAGCCAGAAGTAGCTGATTCATACCTATCGCTAGCACCTACTATAGAACTTCATAGAAGTTTGATCTCAGTCCTATACTGGGGGGACAGATGGATGAGGGGGAAGGAAAGAGAGGGAGGGCAGTAAGTTCTGAGGGGGGAGAGTCCTTCTGCCAGCCTCTCAGCTTCAGAGGGCAGAACTAGGGAAGCCAGGAGAGATTCTAGTTTATTGAGACTCATCCAAACCTCTTGTTTTGACAAAGATGCCTAGCAAGAAAGTGACAGGTCCAAGGTCACAAGCCACACCAAGAGATGGAACCCTCATCTTCTGATTCGTGCTCTTTGCTCTTGCTCCAGCAGAGATCAAGGTCAGGAGGCTCTGAGCCACTTAGAATGGGCTCCACGTCAAGTCACGCTAGCCTCGCATCACCTAATCTCTCCAAATCAATTTGCAAAACTTCCATTAATACTGTCAGGAAATCTGCAAGCTGTTTCAAGCCTGGGCACTGTAATAACTACAGGTGTAACGACTACCTGGGGGAGACAGATATTAACGGGATAATTAAAGATGAGCATGGCCTTGGGCAGTTCAGCAAAATTTACCTTTCTCAGCAGCTGGTTTCAGAAGAACCTTGAATCACAGAAAAGCCTCGTTCACTAAGCTCTGGGCTGGGTGCCTGCCAGGCTGCCTCTTTTATTAATACCCTGTTCTCACAGAAGGCTATCTTCTGGGGCAGAGCACACAGGATTGTTTGGCTAGCTGTGGCCAGTCTGGCCCAAACAAATGTCATTGAGCAGGGCTTCTTGAGCTCTAAGGGGCAGCATGCCACTTGGGCACCCATCACTACAGATTCTGATACAGAAATGCTGAGTGGCCGAGACCATGAATTACCTAGCGTATTCCCTCCCAGGTGGTGCCTGTGCTTGGAGGTATTGAACTACACAGAGGAGTAAAGCTACAGGAGGAAGTCAAGAGAGGAAGACAGGAGTCCTGGCCTGGATGTTGATGAGCAGTTTGATTTCATTTAGTTTTATTTGAAGGAAAGAGCAGGGGAGTCCCAACAGGCTGTTGGTAACAGTACTTTAAATTGGGCCCTGTGATGGATGCCTTCTCACAAGGATCAAGACAGACATGCTCTGAAATTCTGACTGTTTTGGTCAGAATTCCAGCTCTAGGATCCAGGCTCCAGACAATGAAGAAAATAATACTTTACAGGATTGTTGTAAAGACTAAACAAGATTCATTTAAAGCATTAGTTCTGAGCTTATGAGATGCAATCTACACTAGGGGCAGTTATGTTCAGTACATGCACACACACACTTAATTCTAAAGAATTGATCAAGGTCATGTACTTTATAAAATCTTTATTTTTTGTTTTGTTTTAGCACCATTTTTTTTTTTTACTTGTAATTCTACCAGAGGTTAGCTATTACTTTCACGTTTAAGGAACTTGGTTGCTGTTCATTCCATGCACAAAGTTAAAGAAACATTTTTAAATATTTAAAATAGCACTTCACAAATTCATCATGTTTGAGCTCTATATTCACTGCTTGAGTGATAAACCTTCCCATATGATTAAGTAAATCTTATAATCTAAGGAAACCTTAAGTGTGTGCAAGGCTAAATGCTTTTATCTTTTCAATAGAAACTCAAAAACCTAAGTTAATTACTAAGTTATATTTTAGGTTAGATTTATGGGGCTGAAGAGAGATTTAAGGGTAGATCTGTCCCTCAAATAAGTCAAATTCTTAAGCATCCCAAATACTTAGAGTACCAAAAACAACCAGACTCTTTTTTTGTTTGTTTGTTTTGTTTTGCTTTTTCAAGATAGTGTTTCTCTGTATTGCTTTGGAGCCTGTCCTGAAACTAGCTCTGTAGACCAGGTGCTGGCCTCAAACTCATAGAGATCCCCCTGCCTCTGCCTCCTGAGTGCTGGGACTAAAGGCATGCACCACCAATGTCCAGCCCAGACTCTTTAACATCTAGAAACACTCACTCTGTATGTTTGTGTATTTCAGCCATTTCTAGATCGAGGGCTAAAAACAATTCTTACCCACTAAGAAGACAATTATAACTTCCAAGTAGTTTGGGGGTCACCTTTCCAGATGGTTGAAGCTGCTGTTCTGTAAGAACTGTCAGAGCTCAGACTGGATTCTTATCAGTGGCATTGATAGAACCCACTGAGATTGATTTTCTTGCTATTTTGTTGGGGACTCCATAAATTAAAGGAGTGAGGGGCTCACAACCTGTGTCCCTGGAATGGAGGCTTTTCATTACTCAGTTCTCAAGCATTTCCTGGGCCCCTACAACACGCTGCTGGGCTTGCCATCCTCTTCTCAAGAGATGAGGCAGAGGAGAGTCTATAGTCTGTCTGTTAATTCCTGCTGTTTCTCAGTCACCCTTTCCAAGGCATGAAAACAGCATCCTTTGAATTCTGATACACTCTCGCTATTTGGTTGAGCTTTGTAGTCAAATGGTCGCAGGCATGTTTCCATAAATAAATGCTAGCATTGATCACTGTTGTTCCTAATCCCCCATGTTCTTTAGAATGGCGAAGCGATGGTTGGAAGCCTTTGAGACAACTAGAAGGACACCACGTGCTGGCTCTTGGGCTCCTTGGGTCCTGTAGAGCTCTGGTTACTTTTTCCCGACATTGATACGGTAACAATGGAACATCTGAGCTCAGGTTCAGATCTGAGACCTGTCAAGTGGTCTCATCTCCTTGGGAGTCCATTTCCTGATTTGTACATTTGGAGATTGTGGCAGTTTAAATGTTTCCCTGGACAGGGAGGGTATCAGGAAGAGCCGATGATGAGATGGATATCACAGCTTAGTAGACAGTACAACTTATGTTCCTATTTCTTCAATCAAATTTCAAAATAGCATTTGATTACAGACCCTCCCACAACGCACAGACACAACTCCATAACTACAGGGTAAATGCAAATCCAAGACTGCAGAACAGATGTCTTTTCTTCAAAATCTTTTTATTTTGAGATAGAGTTTCTGGCTGGCCTGGAACTTGTGATGTAGATCAGGCTGGCCTTGAACTCACAGAGATATCCTTGCCTCAGTCTCCTGGGTGCTGGGACTAAGGATGAGCACCAACTAAGACACTCCACTTCTTCAAAATCTTACTGAATGATAAGGTATCATTGTAGGTATGGTGGAAGAGAAGGTTTATTGTAGATATGAGAGAGAGCATAGGCAGAGAAAGAGGCATATGGGAGAGTCCAGAGTGAACATGACCTTGAGCTGGGCCATGTGGGGAGAGTGGGGCAGGGAGAGGGGCTGCTGACCAAGAGGGATGGCCTAGGCCAAGAGAGAAGCATAGCCAAAATGGTTGAGTTACATAGGTACCAGAGGAGCTGGCGGGAGGGAAACCTAGCCCAATAACTGGGCTGGAGAGTTCAGGGTAGTAGGTAGGGTATGCTAGCCAGGAGGGCCCTGAAACAGGTGGGGGCTGAGGGATGTTGGGAGAACTTGGCAGCTAGCCTTTGCTTTGATATGTTAATGGGCACCTCAGCCATTTGTCCCAGATTTGAGACCTAACACTTAGCAAGATGCATTGTCCACTGTGGTTGGCTGGTTAAGAGAGAGCCAGGGTTTTCTCAATTCAGACCTAGCCATGCATGTAGACAGAAGAGGTTCATAGGGAGTCCCAGCCACCTGTCCACTTGTCCTGGACTCCACTTTGGGTCCACTTCACTCTCAATGATTCCCCTGAAGAATACTCCTAAGGGACACACAGACATCTCCAGGAGTAGAGGAAGAATACAGGTTTTAATCCCCAGACAGTCATGAATTTGAACTCCAGCTCTGCCATTCACAGGCCATGAACACCCAGGCCAGCCTCTCTTTCCAGGACCCCTACTTCCTCATTTTCAGAATAGCGACAATCATGAGATGGTATATGACAGTACTGTGCTGACTGCAGAGCCCTGCACATACTAGATCATTGTCATATAAATGTCATAATTATCATGAAATGTTTCTGCCCCATCATCTGGCTGGCAATTAAGTTGGGGGGAGCAGTACAAATGTACCCCCCTCCCACTTCAAAGCCTTCTCATCTCCTTGCTACCCTGGGACCCAGCACAACCTCTATCAGAGTTGTATAATGATGAAATCTAGGTAATGGTGTGTATGTAGGTCATGATGACCTGAACTTATATGTCTTTCTCCCCAGCACACAACACAATGATCTTACTACCAACAGACAGAGGGAAGCAAGCTGTGCCCTGTGTCTTACATGGAGAGCCCACTGTCCCCCTACTACCTCTGGCTGAGTTTTGGGCTCCCTGTTTGTGCTGGGAAACCTAAGTAGAGCTTATGCTCCTTGCTTGAAGAATTGAATGCAGAAATGAGAAATGTGTTTTCTTATTGTTTTAGGAAACCACTGGGGGGATGGGGAGGAAGAAATTTAAATCAGAAACAATTTATCTTATGCTAAAGGGGACTGCAAGGATTCCTGGAAGTCACTGAGCCTTCATTTATTCAGAAGACAATTAGATGGCATAGCTTAAGACTATGTGCACCGCCCTTGTGCAGGATGAAGGGAGTCAATGGCCTTGATTTGCATTCTGGTCTTCAAAAATCTTTCTCAGCATGGTAAGGGCATTCAGGGGCCTTGGTTACTCTTTCTTTCTTCTTCTTTTGTTTGTTTTCTGTTTCCTTTTTCAAGACAGGGTTTCTCTGTGAGGATCTGGCTATCCTGGAACTCACTCTGTAGACCAGACTAGCCTTGAATTCAGAGATCTGCCTGCCTCTGCCTTCCGAATGCTGGGATCAAAGGTGTGCGCCACCACTGCCTGGCTCCCCCTTGCTTATTGGTCTTTCTAAATCCTCTTTGCCACCACCATCTATGACTGTGTTTCTGAGACTCTTCAGTTCTTGAAGAGATGGATCAGGACCTGACAGCGGCAGTTCTGTCCTTACTAGGTGGGCCAGCTCAGGTTTCTTGCCTTATCTGAAAATAGAGAAAAGACAGCATCTTCACATAGACTGGCCTCCTCCCACTCACACTCTGCTGGGCTTAAAATCTCTGTCTCGGGCCTGGAGAGCTGGCTTAGTAAAGTGCTTGCCATGCAGGCACAAGAACCTGAATTCGATCCCCTATATCCATAAAAAGTGCAGTGTGTGTGTGTGTGGGGGGGGGGGGAGAGACATGTGTGATACCCCAGCGCTAGGGAGGTAGAGACAGGAGGCTTCCTGGAGCTCACTGGCCAGAAAACCTAGCCTGACAATCCCCAGGTTCCAATGAGAGATGCTAGGACAGTGCCTGAGGAATCACACCCAAGGCTGATCCCTGAACTACACACACACACACACACACACACACACACACACACACACACACACACACAAACTCACACACCCCAAAACTCAAAATAAAAACAAAACAAAACAAAACAGAGAAGAAACAAATCCAGTTGGACCTTATACTTAGAGAAGTCCTTTGAGGTGTGGGTCATTCTGACAGATAGGTCTGAGAAACAGATGCATACACTCTAGAGGTGACCCTCTGGTGTATGCAGAGAAGATATGTCCTGGTGATGCCAGAGAGTCTCTGGTCCAGTGTGGGCCTTGACACTGAGCTGCTGTGAGAACCCCCCCATGGTGGAGCTCTGGGTTCTCTTCTGTCACATGGGGAAACCAGTGAAGGCCATGTGACAAGGCTGCTGGATGGATTAATGAACTCTTGGGTGCTCAGCAAGGCATACAGGGTGTCAGTCATTTTGGGAGTGTTAGAAACAATTAAGCAGGGCTTGACATCACTCAGGAAGAGCTGCTGAGGAAGGTAAGTTGACCCTTATTCCTTAGCCAAAGTAGTCCATCCCCCAGGGGGCAGGGTCTGGTCAGGCAGTGTCAGGATTTGCTCTCAGGAAGATCATTTTGGCCTTCCCCATTACTGACCAAACACCTGCACATATCACACTTAAATTCTGTAGGCTTGTACCTCTGCAGCCACCTTGGTCATCTGGCCTTGCTGTATAGAGACTCCTTGTTCTAAAGAGGGCTGAAGGTAGACTTGCCAAAGTTCTCCCTCAAATGGTCACTCAGCCTCTGATTGATGGTCATTCAGTCTCTGATTAGTCGTGAGTATAGCAGTCACTTAATTCAAGTGATGTGAGCACTTACTACATACCAGTGAGACTTTCCTACATACCAGCCTACTCTCCTAGAGGCGCATGATACAACATACTCTGAGGCTGACTCCATTGATATCTCCATTTCACAGAAGAGGAAACCCCAGAGGACCAATAGTGGGTTGCTGTGCTCAAAGTGGGGGGACACTGTACATGGATTATTCTGTCTTCATGGAACGATCAGTTCCCAGAGAGGGTGTGCTGGGATCAAATCCTGCCAAATTGCACCTAATAGAAATGTTATCAACTTACAGCCCTAACCATCAGAGTTTCAGCATTCCCATTTTTCCAAAAAGAATATTACCAAACTTAAAGTTGTTTCTGTGACAGATAAACAATGCGGGGCCCTGCTCCAGCATCTGTAGATTTCCCTTGTTAATGAGACCGCTGTCCTTGCCATATGTTTGGTGTTACTCTGTCCTCTGTGAGCCACGGGAGTGTGTTCTTCCTGTATCTTCAAAATTGGGTCTTTGTCTTTTTCTCATTAATTTCCAGTTCTTTAAGCATCCAGCTTTATTTGCGCACTTTGGACTAATGAGTATCACCCTTCTATTTGCCATTTCTCTTTTAATTTTGTTTCAACTCTTTCCATGAAAGTTAATTTTCTGTGGAGCTGAAATGTATGCACTTTGACTTTTCTTGGATTATGCTTTGCATCCTCCTTAGAATTTTGCTCATATTAAGATTTCTCTCTCTTTGTGAGAACGTCTGCGGTTCCACTGTGTATGTTTAAACATTGAGATCCATCTGGAATTTATTTTGGTGTGTGGAGTGAGGTAAAGATCTAGCTTCAAGTGTCTCCCAGATGGCTGGTTCCTCAAATACCATGAAACAAGAATCTGGAGAGAAGTGGCAGCTTGTTTGGGTTCGCACAGATCTCAGGGCCAACAGAATAATTTCACAGAAGCCAGCCAAAGGACAAGCCAACCCTAGCTCCTAGAGTCCCCCAGTATTGCTCTAACTGCAAATAAGGACTCTGGAGAATAGTGGGGGCAATTAAAGACCCTTTAGATGGTAGGATGGTTGAGATTTCTCCTCCAGAAGGCTCTGTTCTCACGGATAGGAAGGGCCTTAAGGTCAGGCTCTCGCCCAGTGCTCCTAGCTCAGAAAGAGCAATGCCCTCTTCTCAGCTCCAGAGTCAGTTGATAATGAGGCTCCACCCCCCCCCACCCCGCCTGACCACAGCAGGATCTCATGGGGCAGGGAGGATTCCTGGAGTGAAAAGCTGAGTCAGTGTTAGATCTTTAGAAATTAATCTTCTCTTTGGAAAATTGAATTTTGCTTTGGAAAACAAACACAGAGTCCAGCTTTCACAGTACAAATCACAGAGAGGGCATGGATTTTAAGGTTACTTTGTGCATTAATCAGAATTCTCCAATGAAAAAGCCAGGTGGTTATAGTCACATTCATTTGCTACACACAGACATTTAATACACAGAACTAACTGGCAGAGTAGGTGACTAGCTAGAGACTCAGGGGAACTGAAGGTTTCCCTTTCATCTGCATCCACAGGCCTGAGAACCCCAGAGAGGATGGTGTGGCTCCCATCTAAAGGCTGGCAGGCCCAGAACCAGGAATACCTATCCTTTCCCTGAAGCAAAAAGGCAGGAAAAAGCCCAAGTCAGTTTGATGCAGACATACAGGGATGGGAGGTGGGGAACTCTTTTCCTTAGCAGGGTGGGTTCAGGCTTTCAACCAACCGAATTAATGGAGGCCATCTGCTTTTCTCTGTATATTTGCCCAATTGCTAATCTCAACCACACACACCCATGGAGACATACCTAGAGCAATGTCTAGTGCCCAGTGAAGTTGGCACAGAAAATTAACCAGCATGCCCTGTTCAAGGAGCATCAGTGTCAACAAACAAACAAACAAACAAAACAGAAGCAGAAGAAAGGAAAAGAAAACACCATGCTCTTAGGTCTACGGCTGAGAACACTCAGTGGGAGTGGCCCAAGGTCACCAAGGCCACAGGAAGAAGTTGGACAAGGAAACCAGAACTTAATGTACATCTTACCACTGAACTACCCACTGAACTACCCGAGAGTGGTCCAGCTCCACAACGCCTTCACATCAAGGGGGGGGGGGCTACTCAGCTCACCATAGATGGATGAGTGTTGTGTAATATTTAACTAGGCAAAGATGTGTTGCTGCATTTGTTTAACTATGTAAAGATGCTTTGCATTTTCGTTAAATAAAATTAACCCGTGCTCAGAGAGACCGGGTTAGCCACTGGTTGACTGGTTGACAGGAAGTAGAAGGGAGGAGCATAGCATGGGTTTTTTAGTTGGGACAGTGTGGAAGGAGAGAGGAGGCCTATGGGGATGCCAGCAAGGAGATAAAGTTAGTTGCTACTCTAACTCTGGGAAGGCAGGTTTTCACCCTAGCCTTTGAACCCCAAGTTTTCTTAGAACAATAGAGAAGTAGTTAAAGCTACCTTTTGTCAGCACCAACAGAGCCATTGTCTGAGGGGAACAGAATTCCCCCCAGGCTATGGCCTGAGCAGCCAGACCGCTAGTAGTTTAAAGTGCAGCCACCATGACGAAAGTAAAACAGCAGCTGAATTTATTAAGATTTCTGGGTAATGAATGAGTTCCTGCCCAGGTTGTCATTTACCAGGAGCACGTTCCCTGTTCACTCCCAGCAGCCCATCTGATGGCTGGGAGCTCTGAGCTTGACGCTTGGCGGAGGCTGTTTCTTTCTCCTGCCTCCTGCTCTTGCTCTGACAACCTCCCAACCCTTGGTACCCCTTCGCCTGTAGCAGAGATGGGGCGAGCACTGTTCTGGGTGGGACAGAGGATGCTTTGGTGGGGGCGGGAACCGGCCTGTAGCCGCTCGGGAACTGCAGCTCCTGTTTGGAAATACAAATTGCAGCAAATTTGTCGTCTCCAGAGAGAAATTGCATTTGGCAATTCCGATGTTTTTCGCGCTTTGATGCTCTCGTCTGTTTAAGGAAAGGGGGGGGGTCAGATGGAACTGGGCAATGGTCAGTAGGAAGTGGAGGAGGAAAGGGAGGGAGGAAAAGTCGCTGCCCTGGCATTTTGCAAAAGACTCCTCTCCAGTTGTCAGTAACCTGCTCTGGGCTTGCAGCTGAGGTCTGCTGCAAAGGGCCCCGGCTGCAGTCCTGGTGCTGCTGGGCACAGGGCTGCTGCATGCATAGAACGAAGAACGGAAGAAGGGAGTTCACAGACTCCCTGGCAGGCAGGCCGATGGGGGAGGGGCCCTAGCTAGGCAGTAAAGGTGGTGAACTTCCAAGATGGCCGCTTCTTCCTCACTCTCCTAACCCGAGACAAAGCCTGGCAGCTTGAAACAAAGGCCTTATAGGCATTTTTTTTTCCCTTTTGCTGGTAGGCCCCCTGCTGATGGACAGGCCAGGTCAATCATCAACTACCCTGTGGGCCAATCAACTACCCTGCCTTTCTTCAAACTGACCAACCCTCAATTAGAGGAGGAAGACTCTCCAGAGACAAACAACCCCAGCCCTAGAGAAGATGTGGGAGTTTCAGCTTCCCGAGACCCCTTCTGCTCCGCAGAGGATCTTTTTCTCTGTCTGTCTGCTGCATTGGAGTGCCTCCTCATCCCACCCTCACCCCCTAAAAGCCTTTTTCAAGTGCTGGTCCTTTTTGCTGATTTTTCAGCCATTTGAGATTTCTCCATTGCTACCTGTCACATTTGAGATTTTTTCCCCTGCCTTTTAATTCTGGCAGAGAAAATGAACCCAATCAAGATCCCTGGACAGTAACAGAAGCTTGCTAGACTGGAATCTTGGATGTTAGATGGGGAATGGATTAGGACAAGTCAGTCCTGGACATAACGAGACTGCCCTTTTATTAGAACATTGAAGGACAACAACCTTTTGGCGGGAATGAGGCTGTGCTCTGGTGGCCTTTGGGGCAGGCTTAGTTACATCAGGGAGTTGAGGGGAGAGGAGTTTCAGGTGTTGACTAAACCATTTGTGGTTTTCTCAGAACGTAAAGGGGTAGGGAGTTTGGTAGATGCTTCCCCCCCCACCCCCAACAAGTGGAATGTCCCTGACCAGGGCCGGGGGAACAGAACTAATTTAGCTCAACACCAAGTCTGTCACCTTGCTGGTGGCCTTGCCCTGGTTGGGGACTTGTGTTGGGTGGGAAAGGGTCCAGTCCAGCAATTAGCTTTCCCTTCATCTGCATGGGACGAGCTGATAAGGGCTGCCATGGCTGTCCTGCCCCAGTTCTCCTGCCTGTCACTTTAAATTCTCACAGTGATCCTCTGAAGAGGGTACGACAATTGTCCCTGTTTCACAGATGGGGCATGGGGATGGGTGGGTGGAGTGTGTGTGTGTGTGTGTGGGGACACGGACGAGGGGGGACCTAAGGCACGGAAGAAGTGGCTGGCCTGAGGTCACACAGGAAGCTGGTGCAGTCTAGCCTGTGAAGTTAGCTCAGGGTTGCCCCTTCAAGGTCAGAAGTGGGTAAAAGTGCAGAGGAAATGAAAGCTGTGGTGTTCTGAGCCAGGGAGGACCACAGGGATCTGGTTAATCTGGGGGAGGGGTGTCTTCTGCAGCATGGAAGCAATGAGAGACTTCTTGGTATTGGAGGATCCCAGATATGTGGGCCTGTGTGGGCCAGGATCAGGAAGCAGCAAGGGGTGGTTAGGAAGAGGGGGCTAGGGTGTCATAGCAATTAAGGAAGCTTATCTGTGGAAGAAGAGGAGACCAGTGTTCATTCATGTTCCAGGACCCGTGTGGCTGAAAGCCAGGGTCTTAGCATGTATGGTGGGGGCAGGGCTGGTGCACTGAGCCAGGGACCACTAGAAGCCAATCGGAGGCAGAAGCTCCAGGAGGGTAGGTGGGAAGGAGGCCACTGACTGGCCTATGCCCTGGTCCAGGCAGGTGCATTCTGTGTATCAGTGGCCTTGTGTGGATTGCACTTCCTGTAAGGCTTGCCTTCTACCAATCTCCATTTCCTGACCCTGGCCATAGAGTCACAGTGTGCTGGGAGTTGGGCAGATCTGAGGTCCAATCCTGGGGGAAGGGGAGCTGCTACAGTTTACTTTCAGACTGTGGAAAGAGGCCTCCCCTGGGCTCATTGTCCTTAACTGTATGGGTTTTGAAGTCAGTATTAGAGGATGTATGGCAGTCAGATTCAGCATGTATTTCCTCTTCCCCTTCCCCTCTCTTCCACATTGCCTTTCCTCAACACTTCCTAGGGGTAAGGAATTTGGGGATTTTACAGCTGTATCTTTTGAACAAGGTCTCACATAGCTCCGGATCCTGTGTGAATGGCTCAGGTGGGGTCCTGACATCCTTCTACACTCTTGTTCTGCCCATTCCAGGGCAATTGCTCTGGTCTCCACACAGAGATTCCCAGCACCTTGTCATCAAGGCTCCCAGCGAGACTCCCCCCATGAATCTTTAGGCCCAGAAGCCTGCCCTAGGAGATGTGTGGGATGTGGGGGGCAGGGTGGCTGAATTGCAGAAGAGGAGGCAGTGGGCAATTTAGGAAGGATTTGGGAGAGCTGCTTGTTGCTAGGTGACCAGCAGGGGCCAGTTAGAAGAGGTGGTTCCAGTCTGTGCTGAGCCTGTTCCCTATCCCTTTAATTTTAGGGTGAATCCTGCCCCCTTGGGGATCCTGGCCTGCTTTCTCCTCTCCCTCTTCCTTGAGTTCCTTTATCTAGTGTCATCAAGACTACATGTATGCAGGGTTAGACAAAGCCTCAGGTTGTTGACAGGTTTTAGTATTCCTTCCCTTTTACTAATATTTTCAGTTTGTGTGTGAGTGGGTGAGTTTGTGAGTGTGGAGTACCTGTGTGTAAACACACACGAGTGTGTCAGTGTACATGTGTGTGAAGACAGTGGTGGCTTACCTATTGCACGCTTTTCTTGGACTAAGTACACCCTGCATCCTTAACATTGCTCATGGCTATATCTCCCCCGAATCTTTACAGCTACCTTGGGAAGTAAGCAACTATAGCCCCCTCCCTACTTTCTGACAGACTCTTTTATGTAAACCATGCTAGACTCAAACTAGCATTCCTTCTGCTTCAGTACCCAAGAAGGGGGATTATAGGTATGTGGTACCATGCCTGACTCTATACCCTTATGATACAGAAAAAAAAAAAAAAAAAAGAGGCTCAGTGAGCTTAAGTGAGTGTTTATGTAGGAAGCATAAGAACTGGGATTTGAACTCAGGCCTCCCAGTACACTTTGGCATTGGATACTATTCTGTAGAGGACTTGGCTTGGTGACATTGTCTGTGGCCTCAGGAAAAAGGTGGGTACAGGGACTGGGCATTATCTTGCCTCGGCATGTTACCTGTGACTCATTCTTTGACCTTAGGCTAGCCCCTCTCCTTCTCTGGGCTTCATGGCTCCAACCTGCTAACTTGTGAATGGCCCTGCTGACCAGATATCCTATGTTTTTTTTCTAAGAAGGGACCCGTGTTTCTGACTATAGCCCTATCCCTACTAGATATGGGGTGTTGGGAGGAGAGTGTGGGGGCTGTGAGAGACCTTGTCTTAGTGAAGGGCAGAACAGGACTAGGAATTCTTCCAGGACAGAGCCAGGAGAAAGTCCATGTATCTTGTCTTTTTGGTGATTCCTGGACTCAAGTAGTCAGATCCACATTGTGTCTGGTGCCAGGAATCACAGAGTCAGAATACGGGTGTGTGTGTGTGTGTGTGTGTGTGTGTGTGTGTGTGTGTGTGTGTGTGTGTGCCTACCCCTGTGTGGAGAAAACCCTCCCCCAATAGGGGAGGAGTTTGACTTGCCTGCCTTGTGCATCAGAGTATCTCATAGCAAGTTCCTGGCCTACCTGGGCTACATGAGACTTTGTATCAAAAATATAAAACATGGCCATGCAAGATGGCTCTGTGGGCATGAGGGTTTGCAGCATATGCCTGATGATCTGAGTTCCATCCCCAGACCCACATAAGAAAGCCAGATGTGGTGGCATGCACCTGTAAACCTAGCATACATTTAATGAGATGGGAGGAGGAGTCTGCAATCTCCCCGAAGCTTGAGCACCAGTTGGCCTGGAATATACCAACCACATGATATAAATGCCAAGAGATCCCGAGGCTTCGACAAGGTAGAAGGAGAGAATGGACTCCCAGAGCTGTCTTCTACTGTCCACACATGGCACGAGCATGCCCACCATGCTAATGATAATAAATAAATAGTATACAGAACAAACAAAAAGACCCATGGCTGGCCTGCCTGGGAGACAGCCATCTCCATACTGGAGCTGGCTCTGAAGCAAGGGCTATCAATTTTACTGCTGACTGGGCCCAGCCTCCTTGCTACAGATTCGGGCCAACAGAAGCACTGTGTTGTGCCTCCCCTGGCCTGCAGCTTCCAGTTCTCCCACAGACTCCTTTCCCACTCATCTCTTCCTGCCCTGGATAACCAGGACTCCAGGCAGGCTTTGGGTCCCAGCTTCAGTTGCAGCAGGAGAGATCATGGTTGGATCTCTGAAAGTACTATAAGATGAAGGAGATGAAAGGGACCACAGAGTCAGCAGTCAGGACAGGCAAGGGGTATGTAGCAGTGGAAAGTATCCTCTGACACAGTGTGGGGTGAGGGGGTCTGATTCTAGGATTCTCTCTAAGTCCGACATCCTAATGTAGGGCTTAGAAACTCTCAGCCCCACCCCAGCTCCGAGTTCTCTCTTGACATCGTTTAAATGGATTTCTCTCCGCCTCAGGGTGAGGTTGAGGATCATGGAGATAATCCAGCAAAGAGATTCTACACAGCCCACACCCTCTCCCGGTGGGTGCTGGAGAACAGATTTCAGCCGCTGAGTCCAGAGATCTCCTCCTCCGACTACCTGTGGGGGGCAGCCTTGCCCCATGCACCCTCTGCAAAGCCTCTGGTGGAGACCACTTGCTCCCAGGGTTAGGTGGGGCCTCCAGCAGGGGGAGGGAGAAGGGCAAGACCACTTGCTCCCTCTCCCCAAGTCACATGCGAGGGAAGGAGATTGTGGCCCTTAAGGATCAGGATGCCCCTAAAGGGTGTTGGACATGTAGCTGAGTATCTGGTGATTCTGAGGTCCAGATAGGTGCCCCAGGAGAAGGCTCTTCCCCAGACCTCAGCCTGCCTACAGCCATATTAGATCTTTCCCAGGTATGGCCATGGGAAGCAGATGGTGTCAGTAGATGGCTGCCAAGCAGGGAGAGAGGGAAGCACCACTGTAGGATACACAAGGCAGGATATCACCTCACTGCCCATTCCCAGGATGTCCAGTTACTAGTGCAAGAGGGCTTTGGGTTCAGGGAAGCAAGGCAGGTGGCATTTGGAGAGTAGGGTGTAGAGTATGGGGAGGTTTGGAGTCCAAGCAACAGGGAAGCAGAATTAGCCAACCTGGACTCAGACCTCCAGCAGGGGACCTAGGACCGTGGTCCTCAGCATCCTGCCAATGAGTGTGATGTACTGGAGTTGCTTAGGGAGACAGTGAGGAAGGCATCAGGGGCTTACAGTTCTCTACCTTTGTCTCTTCCACTTGAACGCAGCTCAGTAGAGGCTGCAAGCCTCCATGGTCAGAGAAGGGCCTGGAGCTACTAGCTGGCCTGCAGCCCCCTCAGCTCACTGGTAAAATTTACTCACCCTTCCTATGCCTGGATTTTCCCTTACAGAGTCAGGGACCTCATTCACACTTAGAGAGTCGTTGTGAGTGTGGGGCTGTAGATAGATGCCAGCAAGCTTGTAACCTGTGTCACATTTCCTTATATCTACACACCCTGGGCTCCTTAGGGAGCTATCCCCCAAGTGAGCTGCGTGAAGTCCCCAGGAATCACACCTTTCCTCAGATGGGCCCATGGAAGCTCCAGACAGCGAGGCTCAGATGACTCAGAGAACTGGTCAGGGTCCTATCATCCGTTAAGCTGTATGCATGTCTATATGTATGCTTTTTCAGAAACCAGTTTACTTTATGTGTGTGAGTGGTTTGCCTGTTAGTGTACCCACCACATGCACTCCTGGTGTCTGAGGAAGTCAGAAGAAGGTACTGGATCCTGTCTTAGTTAGGGTTTATATTGCTGTGAAGAGACCATGGCCAACTCTTATAAATAAAACATTTAATTGGGGCTGGCTTACAGTTTCAGAGGTTTAGGTCATTATCATCATGGCGGGACATGGCAGTGTACAGGCAGACATGGGGCTGGAGAAGAAGCTGAGAATTCTACATCTTGATCTGCAGGCAACAGGAAGTGAACTATGTCATTGGGCTTAGCTTAAGCAAAGGAGACCTCAGACCCTACCCCACAATGTGCCCACCACATATTTCCTCCAACAAGGCCACACCTACTTCAACAAGGCCACATACCCTAATAGTACCATTCTTTTTTGGGGGTCATTTTCTTTGAAACCACCACAGATTCCCTGGACCTGGAATTACAAAGATGGTTGTGAATCACTATGTAGGTGCTGAGAATTGAACCTGGGTCCTCTGCAGGAGCAACAAGTGTAGAGAGCTGCGAAGTGCCACGCCTTAAAGATGGCGCTGGCTTCCGCCTTCCACCTCCCCAAGGGTGAGCACTCTCTGGCGTAAACAAGCCCTTATTTGGTTAAGTCTGTTCAGCCTGTCTGCTTCCGTGTTAGAGTAGCCTATCTGCAGGGTCCACGTAGCTCACTGGGGTTGGTTAGTGCAAGGGTATTTAAGCCTGTGCAAGGGTCCCCTGGGCTCCCGAGGGTCAGAAGAACATGTTTCAAGGATCCTGATTAAAACTGCATGAAGAAGATCTTCCCAGAGTCGCATCTTCCTTGCTGGCGAGGGTCAGGCGAGGCACAAACAAGTACTATTAAATTCTGAGCAATCCCTCCAAATCCCTATATGTATGCTTTTTGAGACAGAGTCTCATGTAACTCAGGCTGACCTCAAACTTGTGGTACCTTCTACCTCCACCTCCAAGTGCTGGCATTAGAGCTATGTGCCATTACATGGGGCCCTGTCCCTTTCTTCAAAGGGGCTCTTTTAAGTTCTCTCCAGCACATGTGTCCTGAGTACCCAGTTGTCTCAGCCTGGTGTCTGTCGCCTCCAGCCCCGTAGCAGAGAAGGCTCCTCTCTTCTCCTTGACTCCCTCCTCTTCTTCCTCCCTCCTTCTCCTCCACTCCTGTCCCCCTGTTCCTTTCCCCTTTCTTTCCTCTCCTCCTCTCTTCCCTCCCTTCCTCCTCTTCCTGGCTTCCCTTCCCCAGGCTGCCCACAGTGGACAGCAAAGGAGGAAATGAAGCTGCCCTGTGGATCCTGGTGGGAGCTTCTGGCTTCCAAGGTCCAGGTTCCCTGCCATTGACATACACTGTGTCTGTGCACAGCTGGTCTCAGGTGGGGACCAGCTTCCCTTGCTGGGAAACTGACTCCCTGGGATATCCTATCTGTAATGCTTTGGGGAGGGGTCTGAGCCCTGATGTGGTAGGGCACAAGTGGCATGTTTGGTCTCAGCTGAGCCTCTGGCCCTTTTCACCCTCACACCAAATGCCAGTGGGGTCCAGTGATGGGTGTGAATGCCCTGGGCGTGGGGTCCAGTGATGGGTGTGAATGTCCTGAGGCTAACAGATAGCTCCTGGAGAATTCCAGCCACACACCAGAGGCAGCTAGAGCTCATTTTGTTTTATTTTTTTCCTGTTTCACTTAGTCACTGCGTTGCTTTGGTCAGTTCAATTAACCCCTCTGATCTTCATTTCCCCACCTGAAAACGGTGCTAATGGTGTCCCCATGACCTGGCTATTCTGAAGAGTAAATAGGATAATGAGAGTTAAGTGCTTAGCCCAGCACCCATCACCCCTGGAAGGGCCCAGCTAGATGCTGGCTGTCCATGTACTCTGCTGGTAAGGTGATGCGCTGAGACTCACACAGTGCCTGGCTCCCATCTGCACACTGCCCGTGGGCCAGGAGAAATCTGCAGAGGTCTGTCTGCCATCCTTCCTGAGGTCCCTGTCACAGGGAAAAGACAAGGTTTTTCCCCATCCAACTTTACTAAGTGCTTGTGTGCTGATAGCACTAAGCTGCTCGAGAGCCTGCTGTTGCTCCCAGGGACCACACATCTATCACAGGGACCAGTGAGTGTTCCCAAGTAAGGAATGATGGAGACTCCTGTGTGTGACTGGGTGGCTTTCCAGAGGAGGGGACATAGACACTGTATATCAAGGCAACATAAGATTTAGGGCAGGGTCAGTGGAGTGGTTTCTCTGATGACAAAACAGTATTCACAATGGCTGGAGGAAGAGGCTGGGGTCATGCCTTTAACTTTCAGGAACGCAGATATGGTCCAACCGAGGCTGAGGGGCAAGTCTCAGGTGAGGGATGCAGAGTTAGACTGAGATATTCTTGGAGGGCAGTGGAAGCCTGCTTTGGAAACGTTGTGTGTGGCAGGAAGGTTACCTAAACAAACAAAAGCAAGAGGCAGACAGAGGAGGGGTAGACGGGACTCTAGACCCACTGACACTCTTCCTTCCATAACTGAGCCTCCTAGAAGGACAGGCAATGTTGGGGGCGTGGCCTTTTCACACCAGCATTGGGCTTAGTGGCTTCTTCCCAGGAGGGCCTGCCAGTCAGGACTGAGCCATGAGTTGAAGGAGAACACGAGTTTCCAGACTGGCCAAGCGTAAGCGGAGGCTTTCATCTGGTTGTCATGTATCACAATGATTCACCCCACAAGACCCGTTTATTTTCTGATTCCTAGCAGAGTAAGAATTTGGTGGCACAGGGGACCCCAAAACTTCACTGTCCACAAATGGGGTCATTTATCTACTGTTGTGCCTGCTGGAATAAGAGGGAGGGGTAGTGGAAACAGATGCTAGAGAAGGTGTGTCCCCAAGATATATGTCAACGTGGGATCTAAAGAAGCCTGGCTGAGGGTCTGGCTGATGCTGAATGCCTAGGGACCACGGAGGCAGTTGTTTTGGGATACATGAATGTATGGTTGGGTTATCAACCCAATGGCATTGGTGGCCTATGTGTCCCTGGAGAGAAACATTCTCTGTGTGTGTGCATGCTTGTGCATGTGGTGTGTGTGTGTCTACATGTGAGCATGTATGTAAGTATGTGTGTAGAACAGGAGTTATTTTTGCCCTCTGAGTCTTTGGCTGGGGCGGGGCTGTATTGGACCCCTCATTCTGGCATCTGATCCTGCAGTTTTCACCCTCCACAAGAGGACGATGCTGAGGCTTAGCACAGTCACTCCCATGCAGGAGGTGCTTGGAATTCTTGGCTAAAGCAATGCTATATTTCAATTTTAAAAGTGCTCATTTAGTGATTTTTTTTTTGTTCTTGCCAATTTGCAAGGGTCTCGAGAGAAGAGAGACTCCTGCAGAGCAGCAAGTGAGTGAAAACCCAGGCGCTTCATGATGAGACACCCCTGGGGTTCCTGGAAATGGTGGGCAGCTTCTATGAAGAAGTGAAGTCCCCATTTGGCAGACAGGCACTTGCAGCTTGTACTATCCTAGGCGGAAGCTGTTAGTACCATTCACACCCATGCTGGCAAAGAAAGGGCTTGTCAATGTTTTCTGCTTGAGTAGAGAGTGACTTGTTGACACAAGAGCTGGGTCTAAGTGGGGGCAACCTGACTGAGTCTTTGGTAGTGATGAGAACAGCTCAATACCTGTCTACCTTCTCGTGTTTACTTTCCTTTTCTTTCCCTCCAGTCTTAGTCATGTGCTAGTTCCAACATATTCTTGTGGCCTTGATGTGTAGGGGCAGGAACCACAGGCTTTCCAATGTCCACACCCCAAGAATGGTCTCTGTAGGAGGCTTGAAAGCCTAGGCAGGCGGAGAGGGTTAAGTGCTGTGTTCTCTTCTGGTACCCACAGACCTCGTGGTCTTCTCCCTCTCCTTCTCCTCAGCAATATAAGATCAAAGGCTGTAAATTATTCATTCACAGTTGAGTGGAGTACATTTCAAAGTCAAGGCTGCTGGGCATTTCTTCCTCGAATTGCCAAGGGCGAAGACCCACATTTTTGGCTTATCAGTTCCACTAAGTTGCAGCCTGAAGGTCTGAAGTCTGTCCTACCTCATCTCTGGCTCCTGCCAGTCTCGCTTCTTCCTCAACCTGTTTCTGTCCCAGTTCTACACTCCCAGCCCCAGACTTGCCCTAAATGAAGCCGGTATGAGCTGCCTTCCAAGCAGCATGGCTAGGGGTTCCGAGGCTACCATACCCAGGGCTGCTGCCAGCCCCCTGGAAGTGGAACAAGAACCTACATGTTGGAAAACAACACCTATGACAAGCACAAGTAGCGGCACACAAGCATCACACAGTGGGTTTTGTGCTTTCCCCACAGCGTGCATCCTTCTCAGCACTTTGTGTAGGGTGTCCTTGTGAGTTCCTACAGTAACACCGTGCAGGAGGCACCATTTCCATGCTGATTGGACAGAAAAGCAGCCCAGAACAAGGGGCGTGACTTAGAAGAGATGGAGCTGTGACTGATGCTGTAAACAGTACCGCGTGTCCCTGAGTGCTTTCGTCTATTCTTACACCCACCTCAGGTACCGAGAGGAGAACTGAGGGTTTGAGAACGTTAAGTGACTCGTTCGTTGTCACTTAACTAGAGACACAAGATTTGAATGCAACTTACACTGAGTAGAAGCTTACATTTGCTTATTTTAACTATACCTCCCTGAGACCAAGAGACCAACTGATGCTTGCTCTCCACATCCTTGGAGGAGAAAGGGGAGAAACCCACGAAAAGTCCAGGCAGCTCACCCTGGTTGTGTTGGGATGGGGTGGGGTGCCAAGGCACTCTGGCTGTCCTTGGCATTCGCTGAGAAGGAACTTCCATATGTGTGTCTGGGATATGGATTAAATCTAAAGCCACTACCATTTCAAGACTTGGAAGAATCAACAGAGGGCAGAAACAAATGCGTGCTCTCCCAGCCTTTGCTTACTAGAGAGCTTATCTCTGAGGAGCAGACTAATCACAGCACGCAGTGCCAGTGTGGGGCTAATTCTCTTTGTTGTAAGTTTTATTTGATTACAACAGCAAAAGTCTGTTAGTGACTTAGGGTGCAGCTGTATGACTGCTCTCTCTCTCTCTCTCTCTCTCTCTCTCTCTCTCTCTCTCTCTCACACACACACACACACACACACACACACACACACACAAAGCAGAAGCAGAGGGACCAACAGGGACCAGGAGCCTTAGATAATGAGGCTGCTGCTTAAGAGCAGGTTAATCAGCAGAAGCCCTGTGTTGGGGACCTTGGTATACAGAGCCCATGCTGCCTTAATGGCCCTCACAGTGGCCTCAAGCTTCCTTCTTGCCACAGTGTTAGGTAAAGAGTTGGGCTGTTCATGGGGATGAGGTTGAAGGGGAATAGTAAAATAGGAGGGGCTGCTGAGTGTGACTCTGATGACTAGTGGTGTATGCTTCCTTTTTTCCTGAGTGTACCTGAAAAACTGTGTGTGTGTGTGTGTGTGTGTGTGTGTGTGTGTGTGTGTTTTCTGGGGCTGGAACCCAGGCCTTACACACTTGCATGCTAGCAAGAACCCTACTACTGTGCTAGCTAGTTTTATATCAACTTGACACAAGCTAACATCCTCTAAGAGGAGAGAACCCCGATTAAGAAAATGCTGCCATAAGCTCAGTAAGCCTGTAGGCTATTTTCTTAATTAGTGATTGACAGGGGAGGACCCGCCTACTGAGGGTGGTACCATCCCTGGGCTCTCAGCCCAGGGTTCCATAATAAAGCAGGTTGAGCAAACCATGAGGCACAAGCCAGTAAGCAGCACCCCTCCATGGCTCTGCTCTAGCTCCTGTCTCCAAGTTTCTATCCTGTCTGGATTCCTAGCCTGACTTCCCTCAGTGATAGACTACCAGGAAGTGTAAGCTGAGACATTCATGGTGTTTCATCACAGCAATAGTAACACTAACCAAGACAACCACCTAGCTCTAACTCTAACCCTTTTTTGTTTGTTTGTTTGTTTTAAAGACAAAATAAAGTTCCCCACCTTGTCTTTGGCCAATCTGATTGCTTATTCTCTTCTCTCTCTCTCTCTCTCTCTCTCTCTCTCTCTCTCTCTCTCTCTCTCTCTCTCTCTCTCTCTTCCCCCCTTACGTGTAGTCTTTCTATATATTCCTGGATGGTCTGGAATTGGCTTTCTCCCCCGTTGGCCTTTAACTCACGACAATCTCCCTAGTGCTGGGATAGTAGGCCTGTATCCCCAAGTCTTGGCTGAGGAGGGGATTTTGTGTGCCTACTCAGTAAGTACTGTGTCAAGTGTCTACACAGCAGCCTTACCAAGCAAGTGTCTGAGTTCACTGCACAGACAAGGAAACCAAGGCTTGGTCAAGTGCTGTGAATAGTGTGGTGGTTCGGACTGGAAATCTAGATGTGCCCAGTGGGGCCTGTTGTCTTTCTGGCCAGGCTGGCCCGCACTAGTGTGTTTCAGTGGGGGTTCTAGGAGTGGCAGGAGGGACTCATTATGACCCAAGCCATCCCACTCACTTTGGGGCTTTCCGGGGAAGAAAGCAGAATAGACTGGTGTGTCCCAGATTATGTGACACCCAAGTTACTAGATGACTACATCTCCAAAGTGTCTTCCTAACCTTTCTCCTATGGTCACTATGGGTAACTATCACCCATGAGGATATATATATATATATATACATATATATATATATGTATATATATATATACACACATATATATGTATGTATATATATATGTATATGTATATATATACATACATATACATATGTGTACACACACACACAAGCGTACATGCATGTGCGAGAGCAGTGGGGGGCATTATTGTCAGGAAATGACTCCTCACAGTAGTTAAACACATTCGCCTGCGCGTGGTGTACATGTGTCTGAGAGTGAGATGTGTTTTAGTCACTGGTCCCTCCCAGGAGCAAATCTATCCCCTGCCAGCTTAGGCACCTGGGCCTTAACAGAGCTACCCTTCACTGTTCCGCTTGATAGAGAGAGAAAGGCTGTGGTTGGCAACAGGCAGGAACATTTTTTTGGATGGCTCTGTGTGGATTGATGCTTTTGATTTAAAAATGGGGTGGGGGAGTCATTGCTCAGTGAGGGGCTTGACAGGTGGTAGGGGGAGCAAGGGGGTAGTATAGCAAAGTCTTCCTCTTCCAGTGGGGGATGCTGGGTTCCAGCCTGCAGGGCCATCACCCATCCCCACGTTTTTACTGGCTTGAATGCAGCTGCAGACTATTTCTCAAGTTCACAATGGGAGGCGATGAGTAGGTACTGCTTGGAGAAGGGGCTCCTCATTGGATGGAGATAGAGTGTTGTGAGGGGGCCTTTTCTTCTGGGTTTAAGCTTAGTATGTCCCCACAAGGGCCTGGGAAACCCCTGGCTGGACAAAATCCAAAGTACTGCAGATGTGCTGTGAGCCCTGAACACTCTCTTGTCTTTCTGTATTGGAACATTTAGTCTGCAGGGCCAGGTGACGTGCCACAGATTGACCGTGGCAAAGGCATGATCATTAATGTACTTGATGTGACTGAACTGTCTACTACAGGTGTGTGACTTCAAACACGTTTTAGTGCAATTAAAATAAAACTCAAAAAAAAATGGTTGAGTATGAGATTTCGCTTCAGTGTCTTTTGTTTTAAACAGAGTCTTACAAATACTAGTCTGGCCTCAAACTCACTTCGTAGAATGGCTTTGAACATCCTGACTCTTCTGCCTCCCCTTCTCAAGTGCTGGGACTCTAGGTGTGTACCACCATACCTGGGTTATGGTATGGGTGCTAGGCATAAAACCCAAGGCTTGTGTATGCTGTGCAAACACTCCACCCTCTACCTGCCACCCTTACATCCCCAGCCCTTCCTTCAGTGCTCTTGCTCTGTGGAATGGAGTCCTTGGATTTGAAGAAACAAGGGGATACATGTCCTTGGAGCAGACTGTGTGTTTGGTAAGTCACCCCTTTCAGAATCGACCTCCTTTGGTAGCAGCTTTCAATGGCTCCTTCTGTCCTGCTTGGTCTTCCAGAAGTTTCCATCCAGACTTGTTCTCTCTTCAGGACTGTCGTGTTTCCCCCTGACTTTGGTGGTCCTTCTATCATTTGTTTCAGCCTTTCTTATGGGCCAAAGGGACCTTGACTCAGTGGTTCACTAAGCCATTGAAAATTTCATGGATAATTCAGGAACACAAATCAAACAGGAGTCTGGAAGCTCAGGATTTATGAAGAAAAATGAGTCAAACTTGGTGATTTATGAGCAGCTCAGAATAGCAGCATTGGAATATGTACGGCCGAGGGAACGATGGAGGGCTGGTCTATATGACAGGCAACTGTGTGTGTGGGGTACTAAGGGAGTGAGATGGACAGAGCATAGGGACCCCAGATCATGAGCTCTGTGGAAGCTGTATCCTGGATACCTGGGGAAGGTGGGATCCAATGAGGGGCAAGGCCCCTTCAGACCTCAGAGAGGGAGGGGCCAGCCCAGAGATCTGAATTTGGCCCCGGTGGACTGGGCCTTGGCTGGGTACCAAGAGGAAGGGAATACAGACAGAAGTAAGGGGAGACTCTCTAGACTTGCAGGACACTAAGACTAGGTCAGAGTCCAGAGGCCTGGTTGGACTTCCAGAACAGTACTGAGAGGTGGACATAGGCCTTCTTCAGGTTGTGTGTGTGTGTGTGTGTGTGTGTGAGAGAGAGAGAGAGAGAGATAGAAAGAGAGAGACAGAGAGAGAGAGAGAGAGAGAGAGAGAGAGAGAGAGAGAGAGAGAGAGAGAGAGAGAGAGAGAGAGAGAGAGAGAGAGAGTGTTGCCCAAGAAGCTTCTCTTGCTGGGTTCCTGGCAGATGGTAGTCCTCTACAGAAGTCTAACCTGAGAGGAGCACAGAGCTCATACCCAAGAGAAAGGCCTCAGAGGCTTAGGAATCCAGCAGGGTGGGAGATCTGACTGGCTTCACTCTTACGTTAACCAGCAAAGGATGGCTTCTGTCACCTATCTGGTGTGCATCCTCTGACCAGAGATGAGCACAAAGCAGAGTGACAGTGGAACAAGTCATGTCACCTTGTAGGGTCTCGATTTCTTCATTTGTAAAATGGGACTAATATTCCCTTCCATCAACCCTTCTTATAACTCTGCCTCCATGCGCCATCATGCCCTACTCCAAAAACATTTTTAAAATCTGATGGGAGTAGAATGTTGAGGAGCTTAGAGACTGAGATTTTAATGGGGACTTGGGGAATCATTATTTAGATATCAGAGTTGCTTTAGGCATTTTCAGGTTGTTATTTCACTCAGCATCATAGGGACCATAAGAGGGCAAGCTGCATCACAGAAGCCGTAAGAGGACAATCTGCATCTGTCTCTTAGGGCAGAAGAGGAAACAGAGACTCAGAAAAAACACAATAATGCAACTTCCCCAGATCACTCACCTGTGTGTGGTGGAGCTCAGGCAGGGGCAGGGCTCTTTGTGTTCACAGGAAGCTTTCCTTTTGAAGCAATGTCACACTAACTTTTGTGTGTATTGAAGCTACAATGTCACCCACCACTGGTGTCCTTGATGCCTCTTGAGTAAAGCTACATCTTCCTATTTCTTCATATATTTATGACCTTGAACTCCTGATCTTCTTTCCTCCACTTCCTAAGTTCCAAGGCTGGAGCCCAGGGCTTCACACACAAGCTGTCTGAACTATAGTCTACTGAACTACAGTCTACTGAACTATATATAGTCTACTCAACTACAGTCTACTGAACTACAGTCTACTGAACTACAGTCCACTGAACTAGTCTCTACTGAATTACAGTCTACTGAACTACAGTCTACTGAACTACAGTCTACTGAACTATATATAGTCTACTGAATTACAGTCTACTGAACTACAGTCTACTGATCTACAGTCTACTGAACTACAGTCTACTGAACTACAGAATACTGAACTACAGACTACTGAACTACAGCCACAGTTTTTAATTTGGCTGAGCTCAATCTTTGAGCTATCTTCCCTCTGGGAGTCAGCAAGTGGGAGAAGGGCCCATTCAGTTCTTATAGTTGTAGTCTGGCACTCTCCTGTGCAGGCATCCTGAAGGATTAGGCACAGGCTGGCCAGAGCCAATGTACAGAGATCAGGGCTTCTTCTTGGTTATGCTCTCCATCACTTGTTCTCATTTTCTGACTCTTGCAGCTACTGAAATGGGTTTTCTAGAAATTTAGCTACTTTGTGTGACATCTGCTTAAAGGAGAAAAGGTTTATAAATGTGAAACACACCCACTGCTCTTCTTCTTCTTCTTCTTCTTCTTCTTCTTCTTCTTCTTCTTCTTCTTCTTCTTCTTCTTCTTCTTCTTCTTCTTCTCCTTCTCCTTCTCCTTCTCCTTCTCCTTCTCCTTCTCCTTCTCCTTCTCCTTCTCCTTCTCCTTCTCCTTCTCCTTCTCCTTCTCCTTCTCCTTCTCCTTCTCCTTCTTCTTCTTCTTCTTCTTCTTCTTCTTCTTCTTCTTCTTCTTTAGAAGTCTTTATCCAAAGTTTATGCTGTCTGTGGGAGTGCAGGTTTGGTAGGATCTGCCTGGCTGTTATTGGAAGCCTTGATCCTCTTTGGAGTGGTACTTTCTCCTGTGGTTTGGGCCAGGCAGGGCCTGTGCCTGACACTCCATCAGGCACAGCTCTGTCTGGGAGTCTCAGGGCAATACTGTGACTCTTGGGAGCATTGGGGTATGGTGCCCATGATGACCTTCTACAGGTGTTCTTTTCAATGACACCTTTCTTGGGGCATCCAGCCTCAGGCCATCATTCCAGACATCCTGGTCTCCAGAGGTAAGAGATGAATGCTGTCTGTCTTTCTAGCACATCTAAGGTGAAGTCTGCTGGGAAAAAAACAGACCAGGAACAGGAGGATTGGAGTTAATAATACCAGCTAAGGCAAACCTCTTTCAGCTCTGCTTATGGGGCTTGCCAGATGGTGTCAACTCCCCCAAGGCGCCTTCTGGAGCGGCAGGCATGCACCAGAGGCTAGGGCAAATTGGCTCCTGCCCAAAGTTTCCCTTCTCTTTCTTTAAACATGGCAGGACAGCCAGTGCCTGGTGGCTACAGCAGCAAGCTCCTACATATAGGGTGCTTGCTTCCCTCCCCCTGGAGGGAGCATGTGAGGATGGCAAGTGACCAGGCTGAGGTAGAGGAAGGCAGGGGCTACCAGATCTAGCATTTGCAGTGCCCTTTGCCTCGGAGTGGTGCTCCACGGGGCTGCATGCAAAAGGGAAGAGCCCACCATCTTGGGCATCTCTCTCTGGGAGAGACCTTTGCTGAGGTGAGTCTATCCATGTCTAAATCTCACGCACATGTGCACACACACATAATAAAAGCATCTCTTCCATTATTGTGTCTTGTTACCTTGTGCATAAGCCACAAATCCCGGCTCCCAGGGCAACACCCTGCCTTCTTCCACGACACGTGTGCTCTTCTCTGGCTGGGAGAGCAGAGGGCTCTTGCTGTAAGTGGCTTCTCAGGCAATGCAAAGGTAACTTATACTGTTCCCAGGCTATAATTCTGGCCTTGATTGCAAGAGCTATGTGATGGTGTACACAATACTTAACTTCTCTGAGCCCTAATTTTCTCAGGTAGGAGTAAGTGAGCAGAAGCCTATTAAGTAATGTCTGCAAGTGTTCTTTCTTCTTCAACTGTGAGGAACTCAGGAACTAATCCAAAAACAAAGGTTTGAGGTAGAGAGACCTGAGGGAGCAAGGGAGGCTAGGATGTTAGCAGGCTCTGGGGTGCGTGGGGGTGGGCTCCAGCTGTACGGATTCATTCATGGGCTAGTGAGGGCTTGTGTTCAGGTCCATGAGAAGGGCAGGGTAGAAAGTACGAGGTTTACTGTGGGGTCCTGACTGCTTTTAACCTTACATACCCTGGAACCTGGAGCTCTTCCTTCTACGCAGCCCTGCCAGCACACCCCCCCCACGCCCCGCTTCCCCACTGGCCTGTCACCTCCAGCCTTCATATTTTATAGGTAGGGACAGCCCAGAGTAGGAAAGTAAGGGACTTCACTACATAGCAAGCAGGAGGCAGAGCTGACACTGGGCCTCAACGCTTCAGCCTTGGAGACAAGTGCTGAGACTGAAGGCAGGAGGGCTGTGTCTTCTCGAGAATCCTGGTCTCCCTGGGGCCCAGAATCCTGTATCTGAAGCTAGCAGCATCTGTAAAGTGGCCTGGAATGGCTCTGCTCCTGCTCACGTGGCTCTTGTCTGCCCATGAGCATCTGGTTCTTATGCTATGACTGCTTTGTGAAGGGAATTTATCCATTAGTACTTCACTCCCGGGGGTTCAGCATGGCCAGGCCAAAGATGCCTGAGACCAGAGCCTCTTGCTGCTGCCTTCCAATGTACTTAAGAAAGCTCCACACCCTGTTTCTCCCTCCAATCTCTTCCTTTTCTTTTTCTCTTCCTTTTTTATGGGGTATCACTGTGCTGCTCAGGTTGGTTTTGCACTTAGCATGTCACTGCCTCCTCCTACTAGAGCTGGGCTCATAGGTATGCACCATCCCATCAGATGCCCCCTTTTTCCGAGTCTCAGAGTTTCTAGCTATAAGATGGAGTTAAGGGGCGTGTCTCAGAGTGTCAGGACATTGCAGCAATCCCTCAATTATGCGTTGGAAACCAGGGAGACTGAAATAGGCACTATAAAGTAGTTTATGTTACATCCTCTCCTTCCTTCCTCCCCCTACTTTATCTTCCCCACTCTTCCATTTCCCATCTCTTCTTCCTCCTCTATCTCCCTCTTTTCTTTTTGTGACATCTACTGAGTATCTGAGAGGTGCATCCAAAAACTGGTGTCACATAGGAAGGACTGGATATGTCCAGAAACTTTCTTAAATTCTGGGCACAGGGCCAGGGGCCCATGAGTTGCTATAAGAAAGACATAGGTGGCCACTGATCAGGAATAAGCCTCGAGGAAAGTGTAAGGATGAGGCTTGTGTTGGGGGGTGTTGGACTTGAGTGTTCTGAAGATCAGGCTGAACCAGGTGGAGAGACCCCAGCCAGGAACTGGGAAGACTGTGTCATTATTTTTTCTCATGAAAAGAACCCATATACCCCCAAGGGATCCTTGTAGCATGGCTGCTGTAGGCCATACTTGCTAATATGCTCTGGAGGCAATGGGGTCTGTAACCTGAGCCTGGGATGAGGACCTGTGTTAGCTACTTTTGCACCACTGTGGTCAAGGTGCCACATAAATAGCTTTGGGGGTAAAGACATCATTTTGTCATGATTTCAAAGATGCCATTGTGGTACAGGGGCTTGGTGGAGCACAGCAGCTCAAACTGGCAGCCAGGAAGCAGAGAAAGGGGAAACAGGAAGTCAGTCATGGCAAAGCATCCCCAAAGATCAGTCCTCAGTGACCTACTTCCTGCAACTATATCCCACCTACTTAACTTTTCAGGACTTCTCAAGATAGTGCCACAAGTTGGGAACCAAGTCCCCAAAACAAGTCCATGGAGGACATTCCTACTCAACCCATAGCAGAGTCTGGTTGTTGACCTTCAGAAGGTGACACTCCTGTGGAGTGTGTGTTGCTAGGGTGGCCCATGGCTTCCTCTGATGTCCCATCTATGTTGCCTTTGGTACTTGTTTATCTGGTAGATGGTCGAGGAACTGTCTGTTCTAGAAGACTAAGATGTCTCAAAGACAGGGAGTCTACATTATCAACCAGGGCATTCCCAGACCCAGTTCACCCTCAATGGGTCAGAATCAAGGCAAAAGGCTCATGGAAGAGCAGAGAGAGAGAGAGAGACAGAGACAGAGACAGAGACAGAGACAGAGAGACAGACAGAGACAGAGAGACAGAGAGAGACAGAGAGAGACAGAAAGAGACAGAGAGAGAAACAGAGACAGACAGAGACAAAGAGAGACAGAGAGAGAGATATTACAAATGAGGGAGGGAGGAGGGCTTTCTAAGGAAGAGGTGGATGCCTGAGTGAGGTAGCTTTGAGCAGAAGAGAATGACACAGGGACTCCATGGTCATTACCTAGTGGTCCACAGTTCTGACAGCTGGGATCAAGGACCTCAGCTCCAAAGGGGCAAAGACAAAACTATACAGTGCAGTACCACATCCAGATTAGCCACCTTGAACCTCTGTCCCCAGAATTGTGGATTGAAGATGATGCCTTTATTCCTTTATTGGTATTCTGGAATAGACATTTCTTTGTTGTTGGAGGCCACCTGTGCACTTTAGGGTATCTATCCCTGGTTTACCCATCCAGGTACTCCCTTGTCAGATATGGCCATCAAACATCTCCAGGTTTTGTCTGATGAGCCTTGGGAGAACCACTGGTTTGGGGGATGAGAATCCAGGCAGAGCAGATGATAAAGGTGCAGCCCGGGGTGCAGGCATCCACAGAACTGGGAGAAGCCCAGTGTGGCTGGAGTGGAATGTCCTGGGCCTGAGGGGACAAGAGAGGGAAGCAGCGATGACAGACCATGTAGGACTTTCAGGGTTCTTGTTTTTACTTTAAGAAAAAAGAAAGACTTGGATCCTAAGCAGGGAAATGGTACAGTTTAACTTAAAAAGAGTTGCTGTGGCTGCTCCTTATGTTGGAGGAGACGAAAGATGACTGATGTGACTCAACAGGTACTCAACAAGGGGGCCTGTCACCCTCAGGAACAGGCTCAGTGTGTCATCGGTTTGTGTTGGAGGTCGTTGTGCAACTTGTCTCCCATCCCATCCTGGGCATAGAGACAGACCAGTGTGTTTGTGGCTCTGGTTTTGGAATGAGGGTCTGATATGTCAGAGCTAGAAGGAGCTTATGGGAGAAACCACCAGAGCATTCACTATAGAGAGGAAAACCAGCTCAGAGAGGCCAAGAGACTCAGTCAGCTCACGGTCCACAGCAGCATGAGGGTTAATATGCAGACTGCTCTTTGAGAGGAGAAAGAAGTCTTTGATGGTGACCCAATTTGGGTTTCCTTATGTGAGTGTTTTTTTTTTTTAATTAAAAAGAGAGATAAAATTCAAAGACAAGAATGTGCTTAGGGCTTGATGGGTTTTTGCACAAATAAAAGATTTGCCCAGAAAATTAGTCGTAAAATAATAATAATTAAAAGATAGGTTTGGCCTTCCTCTTCCCTCTTCCCCCCAGGACACTACAGTGCTGAGCCAGCACATGACAGCACCCAGGTGGAAGGAGCAGAGATATTGGTGTCCCGAGTCCTTGCTCTTGCTTGTATTCTAGCATTGGCTAACATTCCTCTGACAATGAGTCCCATTCTTAAATGGGGAAATGAGGTAGTGCTAACCTTGACTTTGACCTCTGTTTTAGGGGACCTGCCCCAAGGAGTCGGCTGAGTCTACATGTGGGCCTGGAAGTCCTGGCCCTGTTAAACCGCCACCTTGACTGAGCCCTGGAGCATTTCCTGATTTCTGCGTGCTGCGCAAGTTTCGTCTTTTCCCAGAGTGATCTAAGCAGGACATTTTATCTTCCTGATTTTCTTAGCTCAGGGCTTTGCCTCAGTTGGGTACCTGATACATGTTTGCCAAAGGTATGAATATTTATTGAGAAACATGAGGTGATATATGGGAATGTCTAAACCAGAGCATGAAGGACTTTGTAAGCATCTCTCAAAGTGATTGGGTGAGTTCCTGGCCCCTGGTGAATTGATGGCTGTGGGCTGGGAGGTTTGTTCATCCTCCAGCTGTTCCAGGTCACCTGGTACAGAAGGGAACAGGGCTTCCTTCCTGTCTGTGTCTTTTAGCCCTTTTGGCCAGATCTGCTTAGTAGTGGCTCAGGTTCTGGATCTGGGACAAGATAGCATCATTTTACCTGTGGGGCATGATACTGTGGCCATTCCCAATCACTGTGGGCAGAGGCAGCAGTAGACATAACCAAGGGCTTGAGTTACTGGCAAGAAAAAGTTCAGATAGCAATACAAGAAACAGTCTCTGCTCACCCTGGCTCCCCTAAGTCCCTACAGGAAACTCTGGAGCATATAGAGCTGGGGTTGAATCTTGTCTCTGTCAGTTACCATGTGTTTCTACAAATCCTCTTTCCACACATATATAGTGGGTTGTTATACACAACAAAAGAAATATAGATGTATTGAACTTCATCAAAATAAGGTTTTTATTCTTCAAAGAATAATATTCAAGATGGGCATAGTGGTGCATGCATGTAATCCCAGCTTTCAGGAGGCTGGGGCAGGAAGATGGCAAGTTCTAGGCCAGCCTGAACTATAAATCAAGGCCCTATCTCAGAAACAAACTAAACCAAACAAACCTCTCCTCTATCTACCCACAAAATGACCAAGCAAACAAAAAAAAACCTCATGCCAAATCAAAGGATACTATTCAGAAAGTGAATAGACAGGAGAAAAAAATTTAAGTTACACACCTGATAGTAATTTGTGTTTAGAGTATGTAAAAAACGTTTATAATTCAACTAGGTTTCAAAATGGGCAAAGGATCTAAGTAGACACTTCCAAAGAGGGCCAGATGGCCAGTAAGCACACCAAATGATGCTCAGCCTCATTAGCCACAGGGGGCTGTGAAAGCACTATGGGCTCAGTAGCACAACTGTTCTATAGCAGGCTGAAGTGTTTGGAGGATGTGTGGAAATCCCAGCCACCCACTCTGGTAGGAATATGAAATGATACAATCACTTTAGATAATAGTCTGGGTCGTCCTCAAAAAGTTAAGTTGGAGGTGGTGATAGCAGTCTGTAGTCCCAATACTGGGGAGGCTGAGATAGGGGATTGAAGGTATAGGTGCCCTGAGACCTTGCTCTTGCTGGTTGTATTCTGGTTTTGGCTAACATCCCTCTGAAAATGGCCCATTCTTAAATGGGGAAACGAGGTAGTGCTTACCTTGACTTTGACTTCTGGTGATGGGGACCTGTGCCAAGGAGTCAGCAGAGTCTACATGTGGGCCCGGAAGTCCTAGCCCTGTTAAACTGCCACCTTGACTGAGCCCTGGAGTATCCTGTTGCCTTCATTTCCTGGTCTCTGAGGGATATGTAGCTAGACCTGGGCTATACAGCTAGACCTTATCTCAACAAACCAACAAACAAAACAAAGAAACCAACAAACAAAACAAAGTAACAAACAAACAAACAAGCAAAAAACAGGGCCCTGAGGAATGGCTTAGCCATCCAGCTCTTCAGACCGTACTTCCAGAGGACCTAGTTTTGATTCCCAGCACCCACATGGTGGTTCACAACTGTCTATAATTCTAATTATGTCGCCCTCTCCTGGCTTCCACCAGCACTGCATGCACATGGCGCTCAGGCATGCGTGAACACTGATTCATGTAAAATAAACATACATCTTTAAAAGAATTAAACACATGACATTACTAGATGATCCAGCCATTCCATTCCTTTCTATATGCCTCCAAACAACAAAAAAGTACATTGGCACAAAACTTCTAAATGGCATTGCTTATGGTAGTCCAAAGACAGAAACAACTCCAATGCCAATCAACTGTTTAGTGGATAAACTAATTGTGGTATATCCACACAATGAGATATTATTTGGCCATATAAAGCAATGGGGTGCAGATTCATGTTACCGTAAGCTTGAATCCTGACATCTTAATGCCATATAAGTAAAGCCCCTCACAGAAGCTACTAGGTACAGCACTACATACATGAATATCTGAGGCAGGCAAATCCACAGAGGCAGAAAATGGGTAGGAAATTGTGTGGGACTGACTGAGTGGTGGGAAGGGTTGACAGTGATGAGGCTAGGGGTGTCAGTGATGAGGCTAGGGGTGTCAGTGATGAGGATGAGGGCTCTTTGCGGACTGATGAAAACATTCCAAACCTGTGGTGAAAGCCTGTCCAACTCTGGGGTTATACTAAAAAAAAAAAAAGCATTAAAGCATACCCTTTGGTGGGACAGTTTTATACTGTGTGGATTGTATCACAACAAAGCTTTTGTGAAAGGAAAATGGGCTTCCTAATAGATTCCATCACTCAATTTTGTAGCCAGGGACAAGAAGATAAAGCCCAGTGCCTAGCGGATAATGAGCTCAGGCAGCGCTCATTATCTTACTATTCCCATCATGGGACCAGTGCAGATTGTATGCACTGAGACACAACGTTGCTAGAGTAGCCCCATGTAACCTTGGTGATTGCAGTGTAGTGCTCCTACCCGTTCGTGTGTTGACAGATCTAGAGAGAGCATGGAGATCCCCACTGAATCCAGAGGTCTGCTCAGCTCCTGGTGGGAGACTTCCACTGGGAAGGGCTGAGGAGGTGTTGAGTTGAGAATCTGTAACTGGACTTTGGGTTGCGTGTCTGTAGACACTGAGAGGGGCATTCGTGATTCTAGGCCAACTTGTCCACCTGTCCCTGTTTTTCCTTTCCTATACTCTCTTCCCCATTCAGGTAAAAACTCAGCAATTTCTCCTCTTTGTTCTGGACTGCTCAGAAAGGACTGGGTTGTTGTCTTTATTAATGGGGCCCCCTGAGCATTTTCAATTTGAGTCTTTCCCTGGAGCCTGAGTCTCTTCCCCCCAGTTTGTCTTTGTAGTGCAGATTAGCTCCTCGGAAGAATCTTTTACATTAGTTTGTTCCCAGGAGGCATAAGGAATATACTGCGCTGAACTGGTTGGGGGTTGAGGTGGAGGCTTTGGCAAAGGTACTGATTTTATTACATTTTTTTTTAAATTTGGGGATAGAGAGATGGTTCAGTGGTTAAGGGTTTAATTATCAGTGCGAGGTCACAACTGTCCTGTAGCTCTGGCTCCAGGGGATCCAACACCATCATCTGGCCACCACAGCTACCTTGTATGTCATAGATATACACACAGAAAATGCTCACACACATAACATTAAGCTTTAAATTCTATTCCCAGCTCTGGTCCAGGAAACAGCTCTCGGATCTCTCTCCCAGTCATTCTCTTTCCTTCCCCCCTCCACACCATATTTCAGTTCCACCCAGGAGACTCAGGGGATTGGTACTATGTGTAGTCCTTGATTTTCTCAAGTAAGATGAGGTACTCAGAGGAGGACTTTAGAGTCCTGTGTCATTCAGGGCATACTTGTGTATACATGAGTGTGGGGAGAGGAAAGTGATGGAGACAGAAGGGAAATTGACTATAATGGGTGCTATTGCAGCTGCTGGGCCCAGACGTCATCCTCTCCCTGCGTTGGCCTGAGTCATTTACTCTCCCAGCTGCCAAGAGTGTGGGCTGCTGATGCCTCTCAGTTGCAATCCTCTCTGACATCGTTTCTACCAAAGGAAGCCCCTCTCCAGGCTTTATCTCTTTCCCGTGGATAGTTTGCACCCAATGGCCTTCCAATGTGAGGGTGTAGTGAGAGTTTCACTCCTTCCTCGGGTCAAGATAACTTAGAAGGTCCACCCAAGCTCCACGACTCCCTATGTGATCCATGGGGTCCCTTCTGAAAGCCCTCTAGCTTCTCAGAGAGAAGAGTAGCCCCTGCCATCTCAGGCATCACGTTGTCTTAAGGTAGAGCTCTGGCACTTTTGGGACTGAGTTCCTTGGCTAACACCCTCACTGGACAGTCCCTCAGTCACCTTGAAGACGCTGTTAGATCATAGGCTTGTCCCTTTATAATGCTGGCCACTCTGAGTGGCCAGGTCCCCCTGCCTGAAGAAATCCAGCTTCACTCTGCTGTAGTTCTCTTTGGGACAGAGTTAGTAAACCACGCTATTCTGTGACTTCACTGTCCCTAATTTAATCGACCATCCTATCCAGTACTTAGCTCCTCCATTCTCCTTATTAAATAAACTAAGTCATGTGGTATAAAATTTTCTGAAATCTTTTGAAAGGAGAATGAGAGGCTGAGAGAGAAGGAGAGTGAGGGAGAGAGAGCACCAGATATTAACCATGGGATAATAAAATTCAGAAATAGAGAAAATGGGAGAAATAAGAACTATACCAAGAACCCGCACAAGACTATTCTTCAAGGCTGAAGAGTTGAGCTAAAAGGACCTATTACTACTGGGCCAAGTGGAAAAACATATGAAAAAAAAAGAAATGAACCTTAATCTCTATAAGTTACATGGGAAAGTTAATTTAGGATGGATGCTAGACTTAAATATGAGCAGTAAAGCAAAGCTTTTAGGAAGAACCCTTAAGGGAGAGGATTCATGTCTTGGGGACAGACACATACTTCTTAGAATACAAAATAGTAACCTCAAAAGAAATCATCACCAGATAAGACTGTTAAAATTGAGAACTGATTTTCAATAAGAGACTATCTTAAAGAGATGAAAGGCAAGACAAAGACCTGGAGAAGCGTTTTCATGGCTCAACAATGTATTTGCATCCAATGCATACAAATTCTTGCAAATTCACAAAGTGAGAGAATTTGGCTTTTAAGAGTTCTCAAAACGACCCAAGATGTGCCCACTGGTACAATAGTGGCATGAAGGTTCTTAGAGTAACTAATTGCTTTCTAGTTGGATGTGAGGCTGGTTCCTCCAGGAGAGAATTTGTGCCTGCTACTGTAAACCTGATGAGAAGCTTAAGGCTTGGGAGATCGTGGGTCCTGGAGAGGGGTCTTATCATTGTTATTTTGATAAATAAACATATTCTCAAACCGCCTTCTAAGCGTTTATGTATCTACCCATAGATCAGTGCTGTCCTCAGCCTTGGTCAGAGAAGCTGTAGTGGGTCAGAGTTAATGCAGAGACTGAAAACTCAGAGAGGTGGGAATAAGTGGCTACTGAGTTTTCAGACCTAAAAAGGATGAGGATGAGAAGGAGCGCTGGGAAGTGCTGTCTTCTGGATATGACATGGCCATTTTACTCATCCACTCACTGCAGCTATGCTTACCAGCATAAGATCGGGTCAACGGGATCACTCAGCGTTCCAATAGGCAGCACTGATTGAACTCAGTGAATTACAGAAAAAAAAAAAGGAGGGGGGAGGACATGAAGATAGGATGGGGATATATTGAGAGATGGTTATCTTCAAGAAGTAGTGGGTTGGGATAAAGATACATTATATACATTTAAAAATTATCAAACAATAAATACAATAGGCACTTTATGAATAAGCTCAAAAAAGAAGGGTAAAATGGTCAATAATCATATTAAAAGATGATCAGTGTTATTAGTAACCAGGAAAATAACAATCAAGACCCCACGAAACACCTCCACACTCCTGCCATAACACTAAGAATGTAAGCTTTGGAAGTGTTGGCAAGGGAGCGCAGCAACACTTTTAGCTTAATCCACCTTTGAAAGCTCTTTGGCTCTGGCCCAGCTACATTTCCTGTCGCTGTGAGAAAATACTCTGACAAAAGCAATTTAAGGGAGAAAGGGTTTATTTGGCTTACAGTTCCAGATGACAGTCCATCCCAGCAGGGACACCACAGCAGCAGCAGGAGCTTGAGGCAGCTGATCACATTGTAGCTACAATTACAAAGCAGAGAGAGTGATGGGTGCTTGTGCTCAGCTCCCTTTCTCCTCTTCTTGAAGGCCAGGATCCCAGTCTAGGGGATGGTGCTGCTCCTAGTGGGCAGTTTTCCTAACCCAATTAACCTAAACAAGATAGTCTCCCACTGGCAAATTCTAGACCTCATAAAGTTGACAATTGAGTTTAATCATCATAGGCACCACCTACAAAAAGCTAGACAAATGCCTACTCTATGTCTCCCAAATTCAACACCTAGACACAAAAAAGCAGATACTCATTTCTACCAAAAGACATGAACAAGGATATTATAGAAATATCATTTGTGATAGTTTCAAACAAGGAGCAACTTTGAACATCTGTCAACATTTATATAAATTAATTCTATAAGCCAACAAGTCTGTGAAATATTATACAGCATTAAAAAAGAACCAATGATTTCCACATGGAAAAACATGGGTAAAAGTTGGAAAAACAACATTAAATAAAAATGGTCAGGCATAAAGGGCCATTTAATGTAAAGGCCTCTTTACATGAACTCAAAAAAAAAAAAAAAAGGTGGTAGGTATTGGAATAGTGTCTGATATTGGGATGCTGTCTTTTGGAAGAGGTATGAAGGGACTCAGATTGCTTAAGTTGTGTTTGCTTTGGTATTCTGGGTTGTTCACAAGCTGTAATTCCCAGAATCACATGTAAACCCCAACACAAAGGCATCTTAAAAGATCCTGCACCTATTTTTTCCAGTGAGCCACAAGAGAGACAAGGAAAGGAACATTCTAGGAATTCCCACGAGGGAAATTGGGTCACTGACAAAGCAGTGGGACACAGGCTGACGCCAGTCTGTCAGCAGCATCAGACATCCCCACATTCAGAAGGAAATAGTTTCCAGCGTGGACTTTCTGTATGCAGCCAACCCATGATCCGGTTGCAATGGCTCAGGAAATTTATCTTTCGTAAATCCTTTGTTAGGAAGCAACTTGAATATGTGTGACAGTAAGCTAGGGGGTGAACCAGACACAGGGAGGCTGGGGGAGCTGACAGCTGGGGCTCAGAAGGGTGGTGTGAGTATAGACCTGAGTACAGACACCCAGGCAGTGGTGGGGAACATCCCTGACCCCCTATCCCATGAGGGTGGGCTGGATGGAGTACAGTATGTATGGGCTTTTGAAAAGACCTGTGATGGATGGGGCTGGGAAGATACTGTGGGTGTAGCTCTTGTCATGCAAGCATATAGTCCTCAGTGGGACCCCCCAGGCCTACAGAGAAAGGCATAGGAAAGCTGGGCATGGCGGAGCAGGCTAGTAATCTCAGTGCTGGGGTTGGGGGTAGGATGGAGTGTGCTTGCAATCTCAGTGCTGGGGTTGGGGGTGTAGAAAGTTAGATTCTGTGACTTGCTGGCCAACCAGCCTAGCTTCATCCAGGAGCCCCACTTCCTACTGAGCTTGAACTTGTTTCTAAAGACAAAGCAGAAGGATAGCTGTGGTACAACACTAGAAACTGACAGCTGGTCTCAATGGGCATGTAGACACATACAAACACAAGTACTACACACACACACACACACACACACACACACACACACACACACACACACACGAAACAATAAGAATGAAAAGAATTGTGAGTTCCATAAAGACAATTAGGACAAAAGAATAAAAAAGGACAACTCAAGCTCAGCGGTGGTACACACCTTTAATCCCAGTACTTGGAGGCAGAGGCAGTTGGATATCTGTGAATTCAAGACCAGCCTGGTCTACAGAGTTCCAGGACAGGCCCCAAAGCTACACAGAGAAACCCTGTCTCAGAAAACAAAACAAAATTAAACAAAGGACAACTCAGCTGAAGTGGTGGCACACGCCTCTGTTACAGGTTTTTCCCACCAGCCACCTGGTCCCATTTTTTGTTCCTCCCCGCCGGCTGCCTGGTTCCACCTTCCCCACTCTTGGAATTTAGGGATAATATTCATCTTCATAGGGTTGGTCTTAGTTACTTGGGGTTGGGTATGGAAGGTGATACTTAGACTCGGTTATCTCTTTTAGACAGAAATAAGGTATGGTTGGGAAAGGTATGGTTCAGAATGGATATAGGTAGATTAGCCTATCTTCTTGTGAATTATTTAGTAAGAGTGAGACATTAGTATTACAGCATACATTGTTATATATTCCTATCTGTGGTAACCTATGTAAAATTATGTTTATTCCCTTCCTGGAAGAATTGCATGTTATATTTTGTTATATTGTGTGAAATCTTTCCACTTATGATGTTTTATGCACATTATTATTGCAATATTCTATGTATATATACTTTTGCTTGTGTTCAAGACATTTTGTATATTGATACAATTTGGGATATTTGTCTTGCTGCCCTTTAAAGCTCTACCTCTTGTTTAGACATTTTTATTTTACCTCTACTTTAGGAATTTACATGTGTAGATTTATATATATGTGTAGATAGTTATATTGTTTAGGTATTTATCCTTGCTTTACTCAAGGAAGTTTTATTCAGGTTTTTTTTTAGCTAAGTGCCTGAGTATTACAGATTATCCTCACCCATGTTTCCTTTGCCTATGAGATTAGTCAGACACAGATGCTTAATCTTCAATCACTTCATAGACCTGCAGAACATGGCATTTAAATGTTTTTATATTAGTACTCTGTTGACATGAGACACTGTTGCTCCTGACAGCACCATGCACTTTCCCGAAAGTATGTTGGACACTGTTGTTGCTCCTTCTGGAGTTCATCCTCGCTTCGGCTAATGGCCTCTTGGGCAAGGAACTGCCTCAACCTTGACCACTGATTTGGACATGTGGTCCTATGTGCTTGCAGGAGACAAACACGGAAGACTGCTGAACCTTGCCAAGTCAGGGTAAGACAGCCTTTCTACCTCCCTGCTTTTGTTGTGGTCTATCAAACACTCTTGATCTTAGCCAAAACTGGCTGTACCAACATTGCTGTGAGACCTTGGGTGACTGTCCAGGTAGCTTGCTGTTTCTGTCTTCGCTGCACCTTTTGGAAGTTGCCCATCCACACTTCCTGTTTACCCTAGTATCGTTATTTTCCTTCTCAGGTCTTGATGAGGTTGTCGATTAAACTATCACAACTATTATTCTCTCTTCCTAGTTAGATATATTAGGTACTAGACTTAAGCTTTCCAGCTTAGGACAACTCTATTGTAAACTCCCTTATGCCTTCACCCTAGGACTAGATATGTAGGTGGTTTTGTTCTTGAATTTCCTTTTCTTAGAGCACATTTGTTATTCACTGTTTTGTATATAGTTTTGTATCAAGCTTAAATCTTTTCTTTAGATTAAAAGGGGAATTGTAGTGGGATATTCATTTTGTCTGCTTCTGGGCACTGACCACACCCATTGGGGGGTGGAGCCAGGGGCGGAAGTGACCCATGGAACTACGTCTGAGGAGGAGCCGGAACGCTCTCTTTCTGGCGGTATGGGGAGAGAGGAGCATCCGGTTCCAACTGCTGTGTTTATCTGTCTGTGTTGTAAGTTGTTTCTCCCTGAATAAACATCTATTCGGCCTATTTGTTTATCCTGACCCTTATTAAACCACAATATGCCTCAAATCCCAATACTCAGGAAGCCGAGGCAGGAAAATTGGTTTGAGTTGCTAGCCAGCCTGGGCAACATATTAAGCCCCTGTCTAAAATCTGAAAATAAAAACAAAGAAACAAAACAACAACAAAAAACAAAGACAACTCAAAACATAAACACAATCCCCATCCCCTAATAGCAAACTACACACAGCATACACTTGACCCTTCAGTGAACAGTCTTTACTCACATCCAAGAAATGCTTTTTGATGATTTTTTTCAATCTTAGCCTCATTTCAAGAGCTCTATTCTGATTGCAAATAGATATAAACACTTTCAATTCCTTGCAACATGACAGAGACAGAACTTATGCTTTGTAAGAAGGGTTGAGGTGAAGGGTGTGGGTGAAGGGCGTAATGTGTGTTCACATCCTCTTTTTACAGGGTACAACTCTGTGGTCCCACACCTGCCAAAGATTGATGAACAGAAGAACCCAAGCCGGGGAGGTGGCAGGAGGGGTGAGAGTGTGGGTGAGATAAATCCTTGTTTACTATAGCAGTAAGTCAATAGGCTGTGTCTCAAATTGATGAATCAAGAAATATGGGTAGAGGAATATTATTGGGAAAAATGGAGGCAAATACAGGACAAGACGTTTTAAAAAGTTAGATGTGGCTGCCCGAGGGAACTGGATGGGGAGTAAGAGCTGTTCGCAGGGTACTGTTTTTAACCTGATGCATATGTTACTTCAAATTGAAATGGGCTTGGAGGCTGGGGATGTAGCTCAGTTGGCAGAGTGCTTGCCTACCATTCACAAAGCCCCTGGTGTGATCCTTAGCTCTGCACAAAAGCCAGGGATGGTTCTGCACACCTCTAATGTTAGCACTGGGAGGTAGAGAAAGGAGGATCAGAAGTTCTGGGTCACTCTCAGCTGCATAGTTTGATTTTCGGGCTAACTTGGACTAGACAAGACACTGCCTCAAAAGAAGTCCAGACAAACAAACTACAAAAGGACTGGCAAGTTAGCTGAGTAGGTAAGATGCTTTCTGCTGGATCTAACAACCCAAGTTCAGTCCCCAGAACCCACAGGGTGGAAGGGAAAAATGGACTTCTGCAGGCTGCCTGCTGACCCCCCCCCTGTGAGCTGGGGTATGTGCACCCATACACATGAGCACATTGATTCCCTCCCATAATAAATAAATGAGTACAGTTTACAAAACAACAAAAGAAAACAGGGCTGGGATCCATGATTGAAGAGATGGCTGGAGAGGGGGGCTGGGGATAGGGGCAGGGGTAGACCACTCGATCTGTATGCATGGGATCCTAAAGCTGGATCTCCCGAACTCCCAGGGAGCAGGATGCAGTGGTATGTATCTGTAATCCCAGCACCCTTAGAGAGACAGGGGAGGTGGAGATGAGAAACTCTGGAGGTTCAAAGGTCAGGTGGCTTGGGGTACACGGGGGGGGGGCGGACAGCAAAGAAGAGGTCCTGTCTCAAAAAGGTAGAAAGGCGATGACTTGTTCATGAGGTTGCCCTCTGAACTGCCACAAACTGGCTGTGTCATGTGTATGTTCATGTGAACACACACACACACACACACACACACACACACACACACACCAGAGAGAGAGAGAGAGAGAGAGAGAGAGAGAGAGAGAGAGCTGCCAACAGCCAACACCCGCAGATTTGACAGCTGCATATGCTTTGACACCTGGGGGACAGTGCACCCATTTCACTGTTTCTGGGATCATGGGATCGGGTACTTTGACATGTCACTAATATTCCTGCAGAGGCAGTTCCTCCTCAATAAACCTCATCCCCTCCCCCCTCAAAAACACAATTTTCGATAAATAGCAAGCTCATAAATAACATGGGCACCGCCGCTCCTAATGAAACAGTGACGAATGCACTGTCTCTGGGTTCAGGGGAATTCACAAAGGGGAGCCAGTGGTGGAGGCTGAAGCCCCAAAGTGCATCAGATTTTTTGAATTAAAAATCCTTTAAGTTTCGTGCAACCGATTAAAGTGGTTCTTCTGTGAGATAATTAAGGACCATTTGGAAATCTTATTACTTTGTTAAGAGGACATGAAGTCTAAGCTTATGCAGGCAAAGGTGGGGAACGGGCTAGCCTGATCTCTCACTCTAGCTCCCTTGGGAGAGGTTTTATGCCTGGACTAGTCCCCGACACCCTTGGACTCTCCATCTGTAAAATGGGAGAGTTTGCTGGATCAGTTTCTCCAATGTTCAGAGTGGTGTCTCCATAGAATTGTGCACACACACAAACACAAGCATGTATGCACGTGTGCACACGGACACACACACACACACTCACGCACACGATTCCAGAGGCTCAGAGTGCCCTATGTCCATATGTATTCCGAGGTCACTCTGAGTCAATGCCTGAGGACTTGGTTTTCCTTCTCCATGACACACACTACAGCACAGCATCTCTGGCTGTAGTTTGATTCAGGTCACTAGTGTAACAATCATGTAGAAATCTCTATGAAGATCCTTGTCACACATGGGTGGTGTCTGAAGTTTCCTAGATGACAGGTAGCCACAAGAAATGAGGGTGAGCAGCAGGACAGGACCCAGCACTGGCTCCCTTCACCGATCTCCCTGCTGAGGGGATCAGGATCTCCCTGCTGAGGGGATCAGCCTGAGGAGACTCGCAGTCCTGTCTCTATGGGAACCCTTCCTGACTTTCCTCCTGTACCTACAGGGTTATCTGAGTTCCATGAAGTCCTCTGAAGATCCCAAGTTGATGCCTTCGGATTTTCCCTTTTTCTTGCCTTTAGCCTCCAGCTTAATCAAACCATTTCCCCAGACTTGGAAGGTGTCCCACCCATGACATGTGTTCAGGTTCACCCATCTCCTCATATGTACAGGCTGCATGCAAGCCTGACCTTGTCCTACCTTCTCAGCCTCTTAGGGTGACAACCCCACCATTTCTTCCTTTTTTCTGTTATTATTATTATTATTATTATTGAGATAAATTCTCACCATGTAACCATGACTGGCCTGGAACTCTCTTTGTAGACCAGGCTAGCCTTGAACTCATAGAGATCTGCCTGCCTTTGCTTCCCAAGTGCTAGAACTAAAGACTTCACCAATTTCTTTAGCTCTTTCTACATGCCTGTTGCTGTGCACAGAATACTAGTCCCCAGGATCCTACTGGAGGAAACTGACTCTCAGATGCAAAGGCATGTGGCCAGGGACACATAGCTAGCCTTGCCTGTGGCAGGCAGGCTAAGAGGAAGTTCCTGTCTCTGAAAGTCATGCTCTTGTGTTGCAACTCAGAGTTGCAGCTGGACCCAGATGACAGAATTCCAACAGACAAAAAGAAGTGCCCCTTTGTGATTAGGTTACTAAAAAATGTGACTCCAGTGTATTGCGTATTTGTTTATTGGGTCAAAGGAAACAGAAGAAATTGGGAAAGGTATTTTGCTTATTTGTGTTAGAAAATTCCAGGGTCTCCATTCCCTTGTATATCCTATGTTATACGCTAACTGTGCTATACTGCATATATTAAATGTATTTGTTTAAGCATGATGGTGTACACCAGTACTTGGGAGGCAGAGACATGTGGATCTGTGCAAGTTCAAGGCCAGCCAAAACTACATTAGTGAGACCCTGTCTCCCAAAATCTCAAGTGTGTGTGTGTGTGTGTGTGTGTGTGTGTGTGTGTGTGTGTGTGTAACAGAATGGGACAAGTGAGTTCTAACTTCATAGTATGCAGTCTCTAGATGTCAATCATGGCATCAATCTTACTAACAGACTCTCCTTGACTCTGAGCTTCTGTCTTGAGAGAGATCATGGCTTGTAGGGATTATGGCAAAACTGGACCTTGGTTCCTAACCCAGGGGCACTGTACTGATGAATGGGGGCTGCTTCACATGGCTGTGTCCAAGGCTGCCCTGCAGAGGTGGGTTCTCAGCACCCTGCAGAGATGGGGTACAAGGGCAGGCCTGCCTGGGCTCGGGGTTAGAGCTGGGCTACTGAGCTTCCTCCCCATGGAGGATGCATAGGTGGTTGGTAGCCAGAGCACCTTGGCTGCAGCTCAGGGTTCAGGTAGCTCAGTGGGCACAGTGAATGTTTGCCTAGTTCAGCTTGGAGCCAGAAAGACATTCTTCTTCCAGCCTCTAACTGTGCTACAAGGTGACTGAATGGGATCTCACTAGGGTTCATCCCACTTGGTTCTTGATGCCCCTAGGTTCTGTTCAGGCTGACAGAAGTTAAAGTGAGGGAATTGGGGAGTTGAGTCCTGGTGGGGAAGTCCTGACACAGTCCCTGAAATTCCTACCTAGCCACTATTTTCTGAGGGCTTCTAGTGATCTGAAGCAGGAGAGGAAAGGTGATCGAGGAAGGCCCGATCCTTAGAGCCAAGGGCAGGATGGCAGAGCAGAGTCTGTGTTGGGCAAAGGCAGTGAGCTGCTGGGCTTCTGAGCCATCAGTGCAGGGCCCACCACCCTCCCCCATGGTTCAGCTCCTTGGCCTTGGGCAGATTTGTACATCTGTATTTGTGGTCTCGAGAGGCTAAACCAGAAAAGTTATTTCATACAGTTCTTCCTCTTTTCTGTATCTAAGGACAAGGGCCAAGAGAGGGCTGTGTGTACATTTAACTGTCTTCTATAAACTATAAATCTGGATGCTCGTGCAGGCCTCTCTGCTGTCATTGTGCTGCAGGGAGACTCAGAGAGTCCTCCTGTATTGCTCTAATGGCAATCCAGGAGAGGGTTGGGAGTGTGCACAATGTTTGTCTGAGTTCAGACTCCTCTACTTACTATCTCTATGACCTCAGTGACGTTTATTAACCTTTTGGGTCTCAGTTTCCTCTTTCTGTAAAAAGAGAGCAACCAAACCAAACGTGGTAGAATGTTGTAGGGCATTTAGCATTGAGTGGTTTACAGCAAGTGGCCAGTGGTGCTGGGGTAGGCAAACCTTGACTCACAGCTCTGAGATGCTACCAGTTCCTGGTTTCCAGTGCCACATGCCTCTCCCGGGAGGCTGCACCACCAGCTGCTTCTCTGAGCTCTGTGGCCCCTTGGAAGTTGGCACTTGGCTTGACTTTGTTTTCAGTAGCTTCTTGAATGCGTTCTCTAATCCTTTTTTGGGGAAGGAAGTGAGGAGGCAGGCGAGAAGGAGAAAGAGCAAAATGCTAGACCTCCAAGACAGGACCTTCTATAGCCCAACCTCTTTCTAAAATTCACCCGACTCCTCCTCTCCTGCCGTCCTTTTCCTCTGTTCACAGGTTAGAATGACCAGTGTGTGTTAGCTTTCGTGTGACTGGAGAAAAAAGTGCCACTGTGGGGGACAGAGTGACTTGTCCAGGCTGGTACAGCTAGGAAGTAAGATTCAAGCTCACCCCAAGTTTTGGACTTATCACTTAACTCTTGGCCACTTACTGGGTGTAACCCTGGGGTGAAACCCCTCTAGGGACCTCATCTCCCTTACTTGGGGAATGGAGGTGTCAGAGTGAGCAGTTCAGCTAGACTCCTTGCTCCAGCAAAGCCCAGGGCTGCCTGGTCCTTCCCAGGGAGGATCCTGCTTCCTGGAATCTTGGCTGATTAAAAATGTTGGCCTCTGCTTCACCATGTGTTTTTTGGAGACTTGGGCCACAGAAGCTGAGTGTCACACTTAATTATTCAGAAGCTCATATAACCTCAGTAAGCAAGATATCCACTCTAACAGGTGAGAAATACCACAAATTGTTTATCGCTCTTTGTTTCAGAGCTGGAGTAGGAGCAGGGAGCAGGGGCTGTTCCTCTGGCTGCTGGAGAAAATCCCTTGAACCTTGGGCATCAATGTCTTGTGTGGAAGAGGCAAGAGCAGGGTGGTCCACAGGTGTCAGGGGAGGAATCCATGGCTCAGGTCCTTGTCCTGTCGCAGATTTGCCCAGTAGCTTTTGTAGATCCAGGAAATGGCTTCTTGAGCATCCTGCTTTGGGAGACTTTGATTGGTACAGTTGGATCCCACAGTGGTGATGGGTTTTCTGGTCTGTCTTATAATCAGGGATGGGGTGGGAGGACAGAGTGAGCCTGGTCAAGAAGGGGTGTAGAGAACAGTCAGTGGTTAGCAGCTTTGGTCCCAGGGGTCCCCCCCCCCCACCTAGTCCTGGCATCCATGCCTTTGCAGTTTAGGCTGCTTCCCGGTCTTCAGGTCCCACCCTGCTCTCCTCTGTATAGTTGGAGTTACAATGTACCTCCAGGAATATGTATGTCCTGGAGGAGGCCAGGCAAAGAGGAGACAAGGACAGGCACAACAGTTGCTTTAGGTTTCTCCCACAAGTCCTCACAGCATTTATCATTTCCACACATGTGGGTCCTGTGACTGCAAACTTTCAGCTTACCACCTGAGAGGCTTTCCACAGGCTTCCTCGGTCTACTGGAACCTGCTCTGTGGTCCCACCACAGAGCCTTAATTATTTTTCTATTGCTGTGGTAAAGGCCATGATCAAGGCAACTTTAGAAGAAAGAGTTTATTTTGGCTTATGGTCCCAGAGTTAGAGTCCATGAGGGCAGGGCAGAGGCACAGCAGCAAGCAGCAAGCAAGGCAGTTGAAGCAGCACATTTTGAGCCATAAGCATAAAGCAGGGGGAGGGGGTGGGTGGGGGAGAGCACGCTAGAAATTACATTACATTCTTCAGGTCTACCTCCAGTGACATGTTACAAGCAGTTTTTCCACCCGCCTGCCTGGTCCCACAGCTGCGCCGGCCCCAAATAACACCCAAAGACATTGTATTAGATATAATGCTGTTGGCCTGTTACTAGTGTTTCTTATTGGTTAGCTCTGTCTTAAATATTAACTCATTTCTATTAATCGAAGTATCTCCATGTGGTCTTATCTTACTGGAGAGAGGATCTGGAGTTCTACCCTGTTGGTCCTACATCTTGAATCTCCTCCCTACTACTTCCCAACTCCTCCTTGTCTCCTAGTCCCCCCATCTTGCTTTCCTATTGGCCAACAGTGTTTTATTAATTAACCAACAAGAGAAACATATTTACAGAATGACATCTCCCATCAGTGACACACTTCTTCCAGCAAGGCTATATATACCCCCTAAGATCCCCAAACAGGGCCACCAAACTGGGGATGAAGTGTTCAAATGATTGAGACTATGGGGCATTTGTCATTGAAACCACCACACACAGTGAATGAACACCCTTTACTAATAAGTGATTGACTGTAACTATGGATGCACTATGGCTCCCTTTCTGCTGAGGGCTGCACCCATTTCCTTGAGCTCCTTGGGCGCCTGGGTATTACCTGCTTATCATTCTTCACTAGTTTCCTTCCTTTCGGGCCCACACTCCTCTCTCCTTCCTAAATCGACTATATTTTATGAACCCAACCCTTGCCTCAGTATCCACATGTGGCAGGGTCCACACTGAGAGTCAGAAGTCCTGAGGCAGTGGGCTATCCCAATGAGAGCCTGGGCTGCTCACTCAATCACTGTGTATCCCTGCTGTCATCTAAGGGCCAGGGCTAGAATGGATGTGCTGAACCATATGAGCAAATGCTCCTGACACATGGCAGGTGCTGAGTTAGGGAAGCTGTGATGACTGTTAGATGCTGTAGAACATAAGAAAGTTATTAGCAGGGACTCTAGGATGGGAACTCAGGGAGTGGCGGTGGTTCATTGGGATAAGACAGGCAGAGGACACTTTTAGACATAGACCCCACTGCCCTCTGGGATATCCTGGCTCTAGGAGGGAGGGATGAGATCTCTAGAAACATGGCAAAGCTGATGGGGAGCTAAGGTATAGTCCAGGGAGTTTACCATGATGTGGAAAGCTTCCAAGTTGCCTGGCCTGGTGGCAAAGGCTCATAATCCCAGCAACTCTGGAGATCAGGTAAGAAGGTAGCAAGTTCAAGGACAGCTTAGGCAACTTAGTGAGACCCTGTGTCAAGACAGGGCTGGAGATGTGTTCATGGCAGAGCACTTGCCTAGCATGTGAGAGGCCTTATATTCAATCCCCAGTACTGAAGAAACAGCTTTCTATGGGATCTGGATTATGTTCCTTCTGTGGGTTGAATTTGCGCATCCTAAATGCCCCTACCACTGACCTGATCTCTAACATCCAATCTGGAGCCTCATCTGGTAGCTGCTCTCACCACCCCCATTTTAGGGCTCAGCTTTCACTGGAAAGCATTTATTACCCGTCAGTGTGATAAATGATAAGTCATATTTTACTGTGAATTATTCCCAGTCCACATGAAGCACAGATCTATGCCTGGAGAGTTATTAAGTACTTACCACAGAATCTATAAAAACCTCATCATTTTCCCAAGGTCCACCCCCTCTGCTGAGCGGGACAGGGAAGGCTCAAAGGCTAGGTGCTCAGCTCAGGGAAGGCACCTGGGTGATATCCGGGGTAACTGGCTTTCTGGTTGGTTGTGGCTCTAGGTAAAGCTCTAGTACTGTTTTCCCTTAGAACAAGTAGGCATGGGGAGGAGTGGGTTTGGAAGTTGTGAGCCATAAGTCACACAATGGAAAATAACAAAGTTTACTACTGAAGTGGGATAAGGCTGACAATATGACAACAGTGATTCTATTAATTAATTTTATTTATTGAGAAAGAGAGAGAGAGAGAGATGGTTTGTGTGTGTGTGTGTGTGTGTGTGTGTGTGTGTGTGTGTGTGTGTAGGTCAGAGGACAATTTTCAGAAGCTGGTTCTCACCTCCCAGCTTGCGGAAGCATGACCTCTGTTGTTTCTGCTGTTGTGCTCTGTGCTTGAGGGTAGCTGGCCTATGAGCTTCTGGACAGTTTGTCCATCCTGTCTCTGCCTCCCGTCTCGCCATACGAGTGCTAGGATTTACAGACATGCACCATCACATTCAGCTTTTTACATGATCCCAGGTTTTGAACTCAGATCACCAGGCTTTCAGTAGCTGGTGCCTTTACCTCCAGAGCCATCTTCCCGGCCTGACAAAGTGACTCTGATGCACGTTCTGCGGAACTCCTGTCTTAATTGTGGCACGCAGAGAGGACAAATTGCTTAATTCTTGTGTCTGATTAGGGATCCTGTGCATCAGTCAGCACCCCGGCAGGAGCCAGATGGTGTGGACACATTATTATGATTCCAGCATGGTTTTGGGTAAAGGAACAATTTGTCAAGGTGTGGGCAGGGTAGTGGGGGTGGGGATCCTATCAGGTGGGACAGGGTTAGTGAGAGGTGTATTGTGATGGAGCTGGCACTACTTAGACAGTAAGGGACAGAGAAGAAAGTGTGACCAGAAGCCATAATGGCCAGGGTTGTGTCATGTGGGCTGCTCAGAGATGCCGAGGGAGGAAGCCTAGGACAGGAGCACTTCTCTATCTCACATCCCTGCATGGTTTCAGGATGCTCAGACTCAACAGGAGACAGAGGCAGTAATGGCCTAGGCTGGGTTTTAGATGGAGGGAGTGACAGTGGAGAAAGAACCTGAGAGGTGGAGGGGGGACCCTGCCTCATCACAGGGGTCTGCACCTGCATGTTAGCTGCAGCTTCCCAGAGACATGCAACCCCACCTGCCTCCTAAGTTCCCTCTTCGCCTGTTTTAGAGACCAGCGCCTTCCTAAGAGGAAGCCCAAGTCAGCTTCCCTCTGGCTCTAGATTAACAGCAAACTGTGGCGTTGAGGTTTGTGGAGAGTGGTAGCATCCAGGTTAGCTTCCAAGGTTAACTCTCCTCACCAGCCCAGGACTTTCCAGCTCTGGTCCTCTGTGCTGAAGCTGCCTCTGGTTCCCAGCACTCACGAGGGGCCCTCACCTCCTCCCCTTCACCAACCGACTAGTGTGATGGGCTAATGTTTCCTTACAGGTTCCCTGGGGCCTGTGAACTCCCTGAATGCCTGGAGCAGAATCATTTCTGCTTTTCCTCCTGCTGGTGTTTCCTCCTCCAGGTCCCCAGCCCAGTGTCAAATCCCAAAAGTCCAGACAGCCTCACTTCAGCCTAGAGACTTGTATTTCTCACCAGAGACCTGAACTTCCTCCCAAGCCCTTTCTCTTTCCCCTCAGATCCTTGATTCCCCCCAGGAACTCTCACTTCTTCCCAGAGACCATCACATTCTCCCAGAGACTCTTACTTCCTCCTAGAGACCCTGGCTTTCTCTCCCAGAGACCAGAACTTTTTTCCCAGAGAGCCTTTCTACCCTGCAGGAAGGCTCATTTCCACCCTGCAGACAGACCTAGGCTAGACTCCTCTTTTAGACTCAGTTCTTTGCTGGACGCTATAGACAGATCCATACCCCCTAGGCACAGGTTTGTAAGCAGTGGCACCAGCACAGGGAAATGTTGGTCTTCAACAGTTTCGGCCTTGGGCCTGAGGTTTTTCTTTCCCCAGGTGATCAGAGATGTTATTCTGTAAATACGTTTCTCATACTGGTTAATAAATAAAGCACTGTGGCCAATGGGAAAGCAAGATAGGCGGGGCTAGGAGACAAGGAGGAAAGGGGAAGTAGTTAGGAGGAGTCAGCACGTAGAGCTATAATAACTGGCCAACAGCATTGTATCAAATATGGAGTCTCTGCGTGTTATTGGGGGCTGGTGTGCTGGTAACACCCAGGTCTGCTGTTATGGAGTCTGAGGAACTCTGGAACGGGAGGACCTCAGAGTCCGACTCCTTCTGATATTCCTACCCTTTGAGGGGTCCAGGTCCTGCTTGAATAACTCCAGGGACAGGAGGCTCCTTACTCCAAGGCAACCTGCTGCCTAGCTAAGGAGCGCCCCGGCTGTCATAAGCATTTTGCGCCTGACAGAGGAGAATGTTGGGTATAAAGAGAATATTAGACCCTGTGCGACATAAGCAGTTACCACTGTGGCTTTGGCTGGCCTCACCTGTGTGGCTTTAGAGAAGGCTGGGAAGTTCAGGATGCTTCCTGCCCTGCCTGGCTTGCCCTCAGGTCCCTAATTCCAGAGCCAATTCTTAAGCTGTCAGTCACAGGGATCTGAATTAACCACTGGGCCTTACGTGTCTCGGGGCATGCCAGGTTATCTGCTTTCTGCCTTACCCTGGAGGTTTGCCTGGCAGTTCTCCTTGGGGCGCTGCCCAGGTCCACTTCTGTCTGCTTCTCCTACACCCAAGTTAGCTTCCAAGTCCCCATCCCCCTGGGACCTGATGATACCTCATCCCTTCCTCCACAACTCCTTTTCTGCATCTTCTCAGGCAGCTGTGGGCTTCTAGACAGCACTCCTCACATCTGAGGAGATGGGGGAGCAGAAGATGGAGGGATGGAACTTACAAATTAGCACTTAAGTCTTCCTCATCCTTAAGGGTCTTCCCACCTCTCTACCCTTACCCTGACTGAATCCTCCCCTCCCTTTTCTCCACCCCTATCCTAAAGGAGTTCCCCCACTTCTTACCCCCATCTTACTACATTCCCCTCCCTTCTCCCCCACCTCCTGCAATCAAATTGTAGTCCTTTCTTTTTTTCTGGATGACACCTGCTCAAATTCTTTTTTTTTTTTTTTAAAGCCTGTGCACCAGCACAGATAATGTCTGTTTTTGTGGAAGAATTAGAAAATACAGGTAAGTGTAAAGAAGATAAAAACCCACAATCTACCACCTGGAGATAGCCATGGTTGAAATCTTGGGCATATATCTTTTCAGACTTACATGAAGATATTTTTCTCCACGAGAATGGCATCATACCATACGTATTATGGTATTATATTGCAACCTGCCGTTTCACCTGAAATATACGGGGACATTTTCCCACATCAATAAATATCCTCCCTACATAGTGGTTTACAGCCCTGCTATGCTCTGCAATGTGGGTCAGGATTGGGTTGTCTTGAGTACAGAGTGGGATGCTCCCCCCACCCCATGCTGTGACCTCATGCCATTCTCCTGGTCTGTTTGTTGGTATCTGTCCCTGGATTCTCCTCATTCCATTTCGCAAAGTTAAGTCAGAGCTTGGCTGGACATGGCGTTTCTGTCCTCCCTGCCTTCTCCCTGCCACTGTGTCTCTCTCGTCCTGGAACCCTCAGCTAGCAGCAGCTCACAGGCAATCCTGGGCATTGCTGATTTCAGGGGCAGTGGGTAGAGGTGTTGGCAGGAAGTCAGTTAAGTGCTGTTGGGGTTTTAGTTAATAAATTTTCCTGTTTGCATGATGGGAGATGTTATTCTGTATATATGTTTCTCATACTGGTTAATAAATCTCTGTGGCCAATAGGAAACAAGATAGGCGGGGCTAGGAGACCAGGAGGAGGAAAGAGGAAATAGTAGGGAGGAGTCGAGATGTAGCCCAGGGAGGAAGCTGGACGCCCGCAGAGGCTCCCTGATAAGACGACCACGTGGAAATACTTAGATAAGTAGAAATGGGTTAATAATTAAGACAGAGCTAGCCCATAAACAGTAATGGTAACTGGCCAACAGGATTGTATCAAAAATAGAGTCTCTGAGTGTTATTTGGGGCTCATCGTGGTGGCGGGACCATGGCGGCAGGACCTGCTGCAGCTGGTGGGAAGAACCTGCCATAACATTTGCATGTCTATTTTGACTCACTGTTTCTAGCCTCAGGTCAGGAGCCACCTTCTCCAGGAGGCCTCCCTTCCCTGAATGCCCACACTATGTGACTTTTTCTCAGCCATGGACCTTGTCATCTCAGTTGTAATTAGTGACCATGTGGATATATGGTGGAGTGCCACTTTTGCTGTTGACTGGCTGTATGACTGTTCTAGTTACTTTTCTCCTGCTGTGAAAAACAAAATTCTGTGATCAAAGCAATTTATGGAAGAATGAGTTTATTTGGGGGCTTGTTTACAGCTTTAGAAGGTTAGCTCATGATCATCTTTAGAAGGTTAGTTCATGCAGGAAGCAGGGCACTGGAGCAATAGCTTACATGTTGAGATAACAGCCATGAGAGAGACAGAGATAGAGGTAGAGATAGGGATAGAGAGATAAAGAGATAGATGGGGAGGTTGAACAGGTATTCTAACTGGGGAAAGTGTGGGCTTTTGACACCTTCAAGCCTGCCTCTAGTAGTATATCACCTCCAACGAAGCCATGCCTCCGAATTCTTCCCAAACAGCTCCACAAATGGGGAATAAGCATTCAAACCTAAGAACCCAGGGGACCATTTTCAACAAAACCTTCTCAGTGATCTAGAACAAACCCCCGAGTCTCAATTTATTCACCTGTGAAGTGGAGACAATACTAATTAATACCTAACCCTGAGGAAAGAACCTGTGCATCATAATTGCTGGTGCCTGCTCTGCTAGATACAGGATTCTTGAGAGCAGCAAGGCCTGTGTCCTTCTTACTGTGCCCCCAGCTCTAACTCTTGGGCCCAGTACAAGTCCTGGTACTGAGTTAGCTACAAGGTTTGTGGCCTAAGGGATTGAAAATAAAATCCCAACAAGAAAATCGAGGTCCAGAAAAGAATCATGGCTCTTGGTTGCATAGGAAATGGGTGGTGTTGACAGCCCTCAAGGGCAGAACTTCAGCCTTTCCTGGAGCCTCTCCTACATGGAGGAATCTTAGTCCTTCTACCATCAGTTGGAGGACAAACGTCTTCACTTGAGGAAGACTCAGGTTTGCTTCCCAGAGCCCACACCAGGTGGCTCACACCTGCCTATAACTCTAGCTCTAGAAGATCTGACATACTCTCTGGTCTCTGAGGGCACCATGCTTGCATGTGGTGCACATACATACATGCAGGCATGTTGGGAGGTGGAGGAAGCCCTGAGTGAACGTGTAAGGAGGAGATGAAGTCCTGGGTGAATACTTTTTGTTGATATGGTGAAGTGTTAGTCTAATTAATCTTAATAAAAAACAGGGGTCAGATACTGGGATAAACACCTGGAACAGCCTCCAGTTACTTCCTACCTGTCTCATTCCTGCATCCAAAAGGGACTGAGATCCGGTCTCCACCCCCACCCTCCCAACCTTATCCTGGGATGCTGGAATTAGAGGGATGAGCCATGAATGCTGGGATTAAAGTTTCAAGCCATCACTACATGGCTTCTACAGTTGACTAGTGGTTAGCTCCACCCTGTGATCTCTAAGCAAGCTTTATTTGTCAGAACACAAACAGAATATCACACAGCAACATGGCATGGCCATGCCAATGACCTCATTGTCTCAGACCCTTGCCTTCCTCTTTTGCTCCTCAGCCATGAGGTGAGGGGGTTGTGCTGTCCCTGGTTGTGTTTTGTCACATGCTCTCCCCATAATGAGTGACCACAGACCCAAAAGAAACGAACCATCTGATTGTGGACCAGAGCCTCTGAAACCATGGGCCAAAGTTTTTATTAGCTGATTACCTTTGTTGAGGTAATGGGCAGCCAACTGACCCAGTAGGTCCCTTCCTGGGAGTGAGGGAGGAAGAAGGTCCCAGTGGTTTCCATACCCCACAAAGCCCAGAAGCATTCCCTCATTGGGTCGTATCTTAGCCCAGAACATACAGAAGCAGCCCTGCGTCCCTCACTGATGCCCAGACTGGGGACACGAAGGGTTTCAGCAGGGACTTAGCCTCATGTCATCTGCTGGCTGCAGAGGCTGGGAGACTCCATTCTGTTTTCCCATCTGCATGCTGAGTCCCTGCTTTGTTCCCAAGCTTCCCCTGAGACAGCACTTTCGAATCATCCCTCCACAGCTGGTGAGGGCAGTGGCCTCCCTGAGTGCTGGGGACACTTAGCTACGTTCAAGGCATCAGCAAAACCCAAGACATTCAGCTCTGCTGAGCTTGTATGTCACGGGAGTTTCTTGTTCACAGCTCAACTCTGATGGGCTGGAATTGCATATGGCAGGTGTAGGCTGGGGAATACCACACTCTCATCAGAGCTCAGTGCTTCTGAAGGCCCCATCCAGGTCTGCTCCCATCAGATCTGAAGATGGTGGGTCTGCTCTCCAGAAAGTTGCAAGTCCACGTGACCATTCCACACAGTCTTCCAGGCTCCATCGTGTCTCCCCTGGATGGGACCCTGGCTTGGGAAGTAGTTGACATTGTTCCCCCTGAGTTTTAGGCTGGGATAGGACTAGGAGATGTGCTTCTCACACTGGATAAAGAGAAACACATGATTCTGGAATAACCTGATCTCACAATGGGCTGAGAAAGGGCCATCGCTTGTTGGGAGCAAGGAGGAGGAATGTTTGGGAAGACTTCCTGGAGAAGGAGTCAGCATGGTGTGAGTCAGAGAGAGGGTCTGTGGGGGGTGGTGGGTGGGTACCTGTCACGGAGCATTCCAGGTGCTGGTGCAGAAACTCAACCTTGTCAGGTGGCCTCAAAGGACACAGTGTGCCAACACACATGCTCTGATTTACAAAGTTCACCTTTATGAACATCTGCTTGTTTTCTCCCTCAACGAAGGGAAATAGTTTCAAGCATAAATTGCAGAGTAGCTCCAGGGAGGTCTCTGCTCAACCCCATCCCTGACTGCAGGGCCTGAGCGAGTAGACAACGTGCTGCCTCCTGCGTTTATCACAGCCAAGCAGAGCTCTGGTGGCAGAGCTGACAGCTAGCTGGTCACGTGGAGGTAATATACAGAGGCTTGGGAAAGGGCCCCAGAGAAGAGACTTGGTGTTTGTCCTTCAAATACAAAGTCACTCTATTTATTTATTTATTTATTTGTTTGTTTGTTTGTTTCTTGCATGAGGACAGCTGTTTACGATTGTGATTTGGGGGTGTGAGCACAGGACTTGGAAAGGTGAGACAGAAAGCTTGTTCCTCTGCAATGCCTTGAGAAGCAGCAGCCAATGGTACCCTTGTGGGTTCAGCCTTGATGGATGCCAGATGGGTGGCCTGGTTCATTCATTTGTTTCCAGGCCTGCTCCGGAGCTTTGGCCTCTGGGACCTAGAATCCTGTACTTCTGGAGACTCTGTGGTCACATTTAAGACGTCACAACCTGTGCTGGAGACCCTGTGGTGTATGGTGGAGAGCCCACCGTTCATCCCAGAGCCCTACTTTTCTCACTGGAGCCTCCCGTGGTCCTCTCACTGGACTCTTCCATGTTGGATTCGGAGGCTTCAGAATTATTTCTCTCCTCAAGCAGTGTGTGGTTTTAAGCTGCATCAAGAGTTCTGTGGGATTCTCACACTTCGTGGAGGTGAGAAAGGATCTCGTTCTCACTCATACTGCAGGGAAGGTGGGGTAGAGGAGGAGATATGCTGCGGGGGCAGAAGAGAATCCCCGGCCCTCACTCTACTCTTTACGAACTTTCCTTGATGCGGAGGTCCCAGAGCAAAGCCCCCCCCCAGATGTTTCTTCCCAGGCCTGAAATCCACATGATTCTTCCGTCATGGATGCATTGTCTTCTGGGTAGACCACGATGTGAAAAGTTTCTGTGGGGGACCCAAGGAAGCCTAAGGTGTTCCTGGGTCCCTGGTAGCACCTTGAGGACTGCGGTGCATCTCCAGCCACCTGGCTTGGCTGCAGAGCTATGAAGCAGGGACACAGCTGGAGGAGACGGCTCTTCTGACTTCTGAGCCAGTTGCTATAGAAATCCCACTCTCTGTGACTGATGCTTGCCCCTCTGCGGTCCATGCTGGAGACTCTTATTAGAACCTTCCTCTTTACTCATCGTTGCCCCTAGATTACTTCATTAAAAAACCCCATGATTTGAATTTTCCATGATTTGAATTGAATGATAAGGAAAATAATAGTTTAAAAACTCCATGATTTGAATTTAATGTTAAAGGAGATATTTAACATTAGGTGCTGTAGGCCAGATTATCAGGTGGTAGCAAGGGCCAATTCTTTTTGTTCTTTTGTTGTCTTCCTTCCTTTCTTCCTTTCTTTCTTTCTTCCTTTCTTTCTTCCTTTCTTTCTTTCTTTCTTTTTCCTTCCTTCCTTCCTTCCTTCCTTCCTTCCTTCCTTCTTTTATTTCTTTCTTCTTCCTTCATTCCTTTCTTTTGTTTGTTTTTTTGAGACAGGGTTTCTCTGTGTAGCCCTAGCTATCCTGGAACTAGCTCTGTAGACCAGGCTGGCCTCGAACTCACAGCGATCCACCTGCTTCTGTCCCATTAGTGCCAGGATTAAAGGTGTGTGCCACCATTGCCTGGCTAGGGCCAACAATTCATGGCAGGCAGAAGTCTGGTTGTTACTTCTGCAGAGCATCCTCCACGTGGCAGAGCAGGACATGGGCTGCTTCCAGCTCAGCTCAGTCCACCTTCCCACCACAGGCCTTACACAGCATGGGAAGATGCAGCAGGGTGATCGTGTCATTACAACCAGAGGCTAGGAGCAACATATGCCACTTCTTGACAGCCCACTGGTCAGAGCTGGATATGTGGCCTCAGCCCACAGCGGAAAGGTTGGGAAGTATGGGGAAACATTCCACATGAAATATTTGGTGAGTATGGTAATTTCTGCCCACTTCTGATACTTTCTCACTACCGTGTGGCTACTGAGAGATGACTGCCTACCCCAGAATAATTGAGGTACAGTAGATGGGGCCTGGGGAACGCTAGAAAACATCCTAGACCAACCTCTTCCTCCCCCATACCACTTTATAGATGATTAACAAACAGCCCAGAGAGGCTTAGTGAGTAATTGAAAGTCACTCAGCAATGCAGAACAGAGCTGGCCCAGCCAGGACTCCCAGAGCCTCCCAGTTCAGCATACCTATCCACACACCCTTCCATGGCCGGTGCCTATGGGCAGCTAGGGAGAGCAAAAAGAATGGTACACAGCTTGCTGAAACTATGTAGTTAGGGGTCTTAAGACCAGGACCTGGCCAGCCTCCTTCACCTGACTCCATTCATCCTGGGTGTGATGGCCAATTAGTCAGGGTGCACCATTATGCCGTCTTAACAACCACTTTAGATGCAGCCAGCATGGGTGTGCATGACAGCTGCGATGGACGACGACATTTGTAATTAGCAGAGAAATAGAGGAAGGAGAAATGGGAAGCTTTTATAGTCAGGCAAACCTCAGAATTGAAATAACTCTGCTAATTGTGCCTGTGTGCTTATTAACATGAAGGCAGTTAGTAAATAATGTTGAGGCTGGGGTTTCCTGGCCCGGTTGTTTCTAGGGGCTGAGACTCATCATGAAAGCAGCTTTTCCAGGAAACTTGAGCCCAGACTGTGTGCCAGGTGCTGTCCTCGCCCTTTTGCCTGCACTCATTCTATGACTGTGGTTTTGAGGAAACGGAGGCACTGTGGGTGGAGGATTTTGCCCCCAGTGAAACACTGGAGCAAATCTGGCCTTGATACACTTTTATTTCTAATGGTGAGTGTCGAACCTAGGGCCTCATGCATGTCAAACAAGCATTCTGTCAATGGGCTACATCTTATTAATTGATTAATTAGTTAAACCACTGAGGATGAAATCTAGAGCCTTCTACACGATAGACAGACACTGGCTACACCCCTAATTTTTTTTTTCTTTTTTACTTTGAGATAGCGTGTCACTGACTGTCCTTGAACTTTTCCTGTGTAGCCCAGGCTGCCCTTGAGTGTGACCCTCTCCCTCAGCCTCCCTAGTAGCTAGGATCACAGATTGGTGCTACCAAGCCTGATAATCTTAACTGCTGGGCTATGAGAACAAAACTGAGTTTTTGTATGTGGCAAGGACTTCTCTCTGGCATCCTGCAGATCCAGAGAGAATGAGGAAAGAATTCAGGGAGCCGGTAAACGTGGCCAGGAAAGAGTTGCATCTCCATTTTTGCTAAGCTTTCAGTGAAATTGAGAATTTCATTGTGGATGTGGGCAACAAGCTACAATAGAATTGTCAGGAGCGGAGCTTATCAGTAATAGAAATCATGGGTGTTTTCGTGCCTTATCCCAGAGGTTTAAATACCTTGGGAAACGACTTTAATTCCTCACTGCTTCTTGCCACACTACATCCCACCCTTGATACATTTAGAAAAGGCATGTGTGTGACTAAAATGTGCATTTTCTTTTAAAATCCCACTGGATGATGCTGGAGGACATAGCTTCCCCTGAAACTCCATACGCTGTGCTTTGGTCTTTTACAGGCAGGGTTCTAAGAAATCCACAGGCCTCACCAGGCCTGCAAGTCTGACACAACATTTAGAAGGGAGAGAGCCCATGTTTTCACCCACCCTACCAGAGACTGTTGTACACATGGAACGGGTCCTGGCTGCCCCTTTACCCTGCTGTGTCTGGAGCCGCTGACCTGTTTCCACTCCTGTGTGTGTGTGTGCTCACCAACCACTTGCCTGCCAGGCAGTGCCTCTGACTCATTGGCGATCTGCTCTAAGAAGCAGATGAATGGCAGCGCCTCTACTGTTATGAGGACTCTTCCTGCCAGCCTGGTCCCACAGCCTTATCACCACAAATGAACACACAGAAGCTTGTATTAATTATAATACTGTTGGCCAATGGCTTGGGCTTCTTATTGGCTAGCTCTGTTCTAATTATTAACCCATAACTACTAATCTATGTATTTCTACATGGCCTTATGTTACCGGGGGATGCCTGACTCACTTCCTCTCTTCCCCAGCTCACATAGCAACTCCTCTCTGCCTATACCTTCCAGAATTCTCTTTGTCTGGTAGGCCTGCCTATTCTTCCTGCCTGGCCACTAGCCACAAAGTGCTTTATTCATTAACCAATAAGAGAAACATATGTACAGAAGACATCCCCATCACTCTACCCCTAGGAAAGACTCCATGGATTCTCTGTGGGAAGGTTTCCCCCCCGGGATGGAGCTCCAAGTTAATTTGTGTGTGTGTGTGTGTGTGTGTGTGTGTGTGTGTGTGTGTTCGCACACGCACATGTGTGTGCATGTGGAGGTCAGAGGTCAACTTCTAATGTCTTCCTTTATCACTGTCTATTTTTTGAGATAGGATCTCTCCTTAAAACTGGAACTTTCTAATTCAGCCAGTCTGGCTGACCAGCCAGCCCAGAATCCTCCTGTCTCTACCTCCCCAGTGCTGTGATTGTAGACTCTTGCCAAGGTTGGCTTTTGACATGAATGCAGAAGGTCTGAACTTGGGCCCCCATGCTTGTGCAGCAAGCACTCTTACCCACTGAGTCATCTCACTATGTGCTCTGGCATGGTCACCTTGACTGCACATACAGGGAAACTGAGGCACAGAGTGGCTCCACATCTGGCCCAAGATTACACTGTGATGAAGCTAGGAGCCAAATGCTAGCTCTCCGATGCCAGAGGCAGAACTCCCAGACCTGTGGTGCCATGTGCAAGCAGCGCTCCAGAAGGCCTTGTATAATGTAAAAACTTGCATAATTGAAGACAAATCCTGACACAGGTGGGTCGGTGTTCCTGTTGATGAGCTGAAGCCACCCCCGGCACAGCAAGCATGCAAACACAGTTTACAATTCACCAGGCCTGACAGCTAGAACATTCTTCATGCTTAAAAAAATGCAAATGATACATATTATTTCATATTTTGCATGTAAAGTGCTGCAACTTCATTAATATCTTTATGTCACAGTGTCAGATTCACATAATGCTAAATCTTATAAAACATGGAGACAACTGTTACTAAGTGACTTGGATGTCCACCCATCTGGCGGGGCTGTAGTGTGAGCTGCCAAGGGTAGGTTCAGTTTCACATGTGCATGTCCCCTGTGCGTAGCACAGTGCCCAGCACCAGCTCAGGAAGGGCTGTCCTGTGATCACAGTCTAATCGAATCCACGATGTCTGGTTGGTTCTAGTTTAGGAGGAGAGGGTGACTTTCTGGAAAGTGATCATGCTGTTTTGAGTGTGAAATATTTCCCACAGGCTTATGTATTTGAACACGTAGCCTCTAACCAGTCAGTGACACTATTTTGGAAGGTTGTAAAAGCTTTAGGGGATGGAGGAAGTAGGTTACTGTGGGTGGGCCTTGAGTTTTTACAGGTCCTACTTCCTGTCTGTTCTCTGTCTTCTGTTTGGCCAAGATGAGAGGCAGTGATGAGTTCCAGCTGCCCCAGCTAGGGCTATTGTCACTACCATGCTTTCCCTGGTATGATGGATAGCACCCCATACGGTGATCCAGGATAAACCCTCCCTCAATCAAGTTGCTTCTTGCCAGGTATTTTGTCCCAGCAGCAAGAGAAGTAATGGCTATGGTGGTGATTCTATGAGGTTTTGTTCATCTCAGGTTTACCACCACCTTTAAAACATGAAGAGAAAGAAGAGCATGACAACTGGTAATGAAAGAAGTGGGGGCAAGGCAGAAAGAATCCCAGAAGTGAGCAGCAGAGGATGCACTCTACATGGAAGAACTACATTCTGAAAGGGAGAGAGAGAGAGACAGAGAGAGAGAGAGAGAGAGAGAGAGAGAGAGAGAGAGAGAGAGAGGAGGGAGAGATTGAGAGAGAGGGAGAGATTGAGAGAGAGGTTGAGAGAGATTGAGAGAGAGATTGAGAGAGAGATTGAGAGACATTGAGAGAGAGATTGAGAGAGATTGAGAGAGATTGAGAGAGAGAGAGAGATGCTCAGGATATTGGTCTGCCAGCAATGATGATCAATTTCTAGGGCTCTTAACAGAAGGAGGAGGCTCTGTTTAAGGTTCATACAACCTCTTGAGTCAAGTGAGGCTGGGAAGACTTTTAGGGACAGCAAAAATCAATAGGCCACCATTCTTTCTCCTCTATAAGAACCCTGTTCATGGCTACCTAAGTTGGCATTTGTTAGCTTCCCTTGCAGCTAGTTGTAAGATTAAACTCTTGATGAGCAATGCAAGCAGAAATAGTGTGCACAGCTTCCAGGAGGTGTCCATTAAGAAACTGGAATATGTTCATCTTCTATTTTTTTTTCTTGCTGCTAGCTGCAATACAGCTAGTTGAAATGACTAGTATGGGAACAGCTACACTGAGCTATGAGGAAAAAAAGCCACGCACCAGCAAAGTGGGTGAAGCTTGAGTCCTTGACTTGGAAGGTACCAGAAGACTCCTGGGCCTTCACTGGAAACATTACTGACTTATACTGCTTCTTCTCCCTTGCCTGGTGATGGTGATTGGGACTTGGCCTCTCTGATAGCAGCCACTGTGCTATATGGTCTAATCTGAAGAGGATGGGATGAGTGACACAGGGAGTAGTCACCTATAAAGGGACAGGGGGAGGCTTGGCACTTCAGTCCTGACACAAAGTGTTATTCAGTGTTCCTAGTTTCCGAAGTAAAGTGTTTAGTGAAAGAGAAAACTGTTTGGGGGGTGGGATGTGGGGGAGGGTATCGTTCCTGACTTTGCCCATTGTGCATCATGTGCTTTTGGGTGACTCTATTTCCTCATCCAAGGAGCAACAACAGGGACCCCTTTTTCATGGGGTTGGGAGATTGAGAGTTGATGTACAGAAAGGACCATGGAGGCCCATGCTCGGGACCACTGGTGTGAGAAGCCAGGGACCTGAGTCCTCCCAAGCTGAGAGTCCCATTAGGAGAAGACTTTTCCTGCATCCTCCAGAGCTGGAGGACCCATGTGATTGTCTGGGGCCAGTTGGGTATACTATGAGAATTGGGAGAGTAGAAGAAGGGTAGAAACCAGCTGAGGTGGGCCTGTTAGAAGTGGTGTGTGAGTGAGTGTGTGTGTGTGTGTGTGTGTGTGTGTGTGTGTGTGTGTGTGTTTATAGTTGAGATAAGGGATCTGCCAAGGCCCCAGTATGAGTCAGTGGTACTTCCTGTTATGAATGACTACAATTAAGTCCAAGGTCACAAGTTGGTTGGCAGAACAGGCCCCAGACCCAAGCTCTCTGCCAGCCCATAAGAGGTTTCCGCCCCTGCCAGGCCACCACCCTTCTCCCTCTTCCCAAAGCCTGTATTTCCCTGATTAGGATGCTAATGGAGGGAGGGGGGAGTGGGGGAAGCTGTCCAGAGAAACACCCAGAATGGGGAGCCAGTGGCTAATTAAAGGCTCCATGTCAAAGAGGAATGCCAAGTAGGTAATTTCCATGCCATTTGAATAATGGGGGAAAAAACGTTTACCATTTCTCAAGTTTGCTTATTGAAAAGAAAGAGAGGAAGAAAGAAAAGGGAGGGGAAAAGTACTAGAGGGGTGGCCACATGCTGTTGAGGAAGTTGGGGGAGGGGAGGAGCAAGGAGAGGGAGGGAGGCACAAATGTGAAGGGAGCCATTTTTTTGTCTTTGTTTGACAGGGGCACCCTGAATTGTGGGCTATTGGAGAAGGCAGCTGTGATCCAAGATTCCAGCAGAGCTAAGGAAAACTTTCCTCATGTGCGTACTGCACTTGTCAGTTAACAAAACTTACCTACATCCTTTGCCTTCCTGAATCCTAAAGATGATCTGTGAGGTGGGGAGGAGTGGTGGTGGTGATGGTGGTGGTGGTATATTGATATTGATGGTGATTGCAATGGTGATGATGGTGGTGATGATGATGATGATGATGATGATGATGATAAGGGAGATGGTATTGCTGATGATGGCTATAATGATTTGAGGTGACCAAATGAGATCCTAGGGGTGAGGGTGAATTGCAGAATGCCACATTTGGTCATTAATGATTGATTCAGTCATTTAACAAAGACATATCTTGTGTACCTAGTGCCATGTGATAAAGATCCAAGGGGGAATAAAGCATGGCCCTGCTCCTAGGGAATTCTACAGACAGACAGGTAGACTCATCTATTGCTAGGTGTGTGAGTGCCAAGGGCAAGGGGAACCTAGCCTGCTATGTGGTAGGGGCTCTGCAGAGGGACAGCCTTTGAAGTGAGGTTTCCAGTATGGGGATTGTCAGGCTGAGGAACGGCATAGGTGGAGACATCAAAGTCACCGTGGGCTTCTTTTCCCAGGGACCAGTGACGGCCTACTGTAAGAGGTGGGCAGTACTCCTGGGGTATGGCTAGGTTTGGAGGAGACAACGAGACCACAGAGACAGCTGTGGACAGACTGTGGAGGACCTTGTAGATGTGATCTTCAGACCAAAGTATCAGAGGGAATTGTCAGAGAGAACTGAAGGATAGAGGAAGTCCCCTGTGTCTTCAGAGCCACTCTGGGACCCAGGCTTCCCCTGAGTCCTCAGTTTGGGCCTCTGAGGTCCTGGGCTCTCAGAAACAGGTCATGTGTGGAGGGTCCCTGTGGCTGTGGCCTATCCCTCTCCCTCGTATTATTTACTTCTCTATTTACTGCAGCCAAATACCTAATAAGAAATAATTCAAAGGGATTCATTTTGGCTCATGGTTTGAATGTCGTGGTGAGGAAGGCATGGCGACACTGGCAGCACATGTAACCTACCCTGGTGGCAGCAGGAGTGTGGGGCTGCTTGCTCACATCTCCACAGATCAGGGAGCTGAGAGCAGTGAACACTGGCATTCCGTGGGCTCCAACCCACCTTTCCCTCCCCCCTTTTTGTTCAGGGTAGGAGCCCAATTCATGAGATCCCCATACTCGGAGCAGTCCTTCCTTCCTCAGTTAATATTTCCCTGCAAATGCACTCAAAGACACTCCCAGAGATGTGTCTCTTAAGTGACTCTAAATCTAGTCATGTTGTCAATCAGGACAGTGGCATCATTTTGCTTTCTGCACTCCTGATGCTCAGATACCACACAAGCCTTGCTAACCTGGAGAATCTACCCCTCCCAGGGATAGCTGACACTTGGGAGATGCTTGCCATATGTAATTCTTTATTCCACCCACTTGCTTTATGGGTGTCTTCTGCTCCAGGCTACTATTCCTTTTTACCGCAGAGCCAGGACTAAACATCCGGAGATAGTCCCTCACCCTCAGACCCACTGAGATGATTAGAGCAAGGTCTACCTCAACCTACCTACTTTGTGGTACACATTGCCTGTTTTAGAAGCCACAGGCCCTTGGTCACGACTCCCCCTTACTCCCCTGTCTCCCAAATTAAATCTGATGCTGCCTTATGTGGCTCTGTGTGGCATGACACTTTGTTCCTCTGAGACCTCTGACAAGCTGTCCCTCCCCCCCAATGGCAGTTGTCTCCTCACCTGCAGGCTTCCCCATACCTGAGTTACAACTGCATCCTAAGTACCACCTGCATCAGTTGCTTATTGATGCTTAACAACCCAAAAATAATGTCTTCAATAACAGCAAAGGTTTGCTGGCACTAGTGATTTCTTTGGGTTAGAACTGTGGGGATGGCCAGAGAGTTTCTCATGAAGTCCCATCTGGTATGCTGACCTAGGACTGTGGCCATCAGAGACTTCTCTAGTGCTAGAAACCCTGCATCGGGATTCCCAGCTTCATGACAGCCCATCTCCCTGACTAGCAAAACATCATTGGAGGAGCCTGGGCACTCACTTTAAAGACTTCCCTCTGAGGCTGTTTAAGTGTCTTTCACAACCTGGTTCTGGCTTTCTCTAGAGTGAGCACGGACAGGACAGAAATAGAAGAGTCTTCAGTGACCTAGCCATGTCTCCTGTATCACCCATTGTTGGAGCAGAACACGCAGGTAAATGAATCACAGGAGGACATGGACACTGGGGATGTCTTAGAATCAGACACCACAACCTTCTTCCCAGAGAAAATTGAAGAGTGGCCCTGTAGTGTGGCTGTGAGGTGGGAGCTGGACTGTGCACCTGTGGACTGTGAGATGGCAGGTGGACCATGCACCTGTGAACTGTGAGGTGGGATGTGGACCATGCGCCTGTGGACTGTGAGGTGGGATGTGGACCATGCACCTATGGACTGTGAGGTGGGATGTGGATTGTGCACCTATGGACTGTGAGGTGGGATGTGGACTGTGCACCTATGGACTGTGCACCTATGGACTGTGAGGTGGGATGTGGACTGTGCACCTATGGACTGTGAGGTGGGATGTGGACTGTGCACCTGTGGACTGTGAGGTGGGATGTGGATTGTGCACCTGTGGACTGTGAGGTGGGATGTGGATTGTGCACCTGTGGACTGTAAGGTGTGAGGTGGACCGTGGACCTGTGGACTGTGAGGTGGGATGTGGATTGTGCACCTGTGGACTGTGAGGTGTGAGATGAACCGTGGACCTGTGGCCTATGAGGTGGGCTGTGCACCTGTGGACTGTGATGTGGACTGTGAACTGTGATATGGGAGGTGGACTGTGCACCTGTGGACCTGTGGCCTATGAGGTGGACTGTGCACCTGTGGACTGTGCACCTGTGGACTGTGATGTGGACTGTGGACTGTGATATGGGAGGTGGACTGTGCACCTGTGGACCTGTGGCCTATGAGGTGGACTGTGCACCTGTGGACTGTGCACCTGTGGACTGTGCACCTGTGGACTGTGAGGTGGGATGGCCAGTGCCCCTCCAGCCTGCTGAGCTGGTCGGGGAAGAGCTCAGCCTGCTTTTTCAGATTGGAGGGATGAAAGCCCAGCTCCAGGCATGTGCTCCCAGCAACTGCAGAATGCTGCACTTCTCCTTTTCCATCTTTAATCCTATTGTTTCACCTTCTTCAATAATTGCAGTTCCCAGAGGGCTTTGCAGCAAGCAATTTGCATAACTGGCCAAATAAGCACTATCCTCTGCTTTAAACTAACTCTCAGCTTGAAATTTTCAATAAGCTCCTGTGTAGGTCAGTCACTGTGGGGCATCTCTTTCCTATGCCACCTCCAAATCACCTCTGGGTTGGCTGGGCGGCAGAGCAGGGCCTGGAGTGAGCTCTGTTCACTGCCATGAGAGTTCCAAGTCCTGTGCTCTGATTCTTGGGGGCCAGTCCCCTTTGTTCTCCTTCTCAGATTCCCTGTGTGGGAGATCTTGCCATGCTTAAAAATTTCAAATAAAGGCCAGTGATAGCTTATGGTTCCATACTCACAGTACTGTGGTGGCAAGCAGGCAAGACTAGGTCTCTCAGCCCCCATGCAGGGCTCCCTGTGGAGCTGTGGAGCACATCTATGTGTGGTCATGGTAGTTCCACACTGTGGCTTCCACTTAGGTCTTCCTGACAGATGGAGCAGGTGATAGGAAGACAATGTGAGGCTGAAGAGGGGAAAGAGCAATATGCACTAGCCAGACCCCATGTGTACGCATATATGTGAACACACATGCACACACATGTGTACACACATGCACACATAGGGAGTGAGTATGGGGAGTGTTAGCAAGAGGTAAGAGCAGATCTACCCCTGTAAGGTCCTTGTGCCTGGCCGAGGGCTAGAAGGGCTGGGTGGGGCCACAGCTAGTGTTTCGTCATTGGACCCTGGAGCTCACGGTTCTTAAAGTTTAGAGACCCCGAGAAGCAGGTAAAGGGGCAGGAGGATCCCCAGGCATGCCTCTATTCACAGGGCACAGAAATGACAGGGCCAGGAAAAACCAGTGAGGTCTGGAGCTGTGGGGCTTTCGGCTTGACATCAATTGTACTAACTGCAGAGTGAGGGTCCTAGACCTCTGGTCAAGGCTTTCTGTCTATCTCAGGGACCTGGGGGGAGTCTGGGACAGCCTCACTGAGACCCTGCCTGGTCCCATCGACTTCCTCCTACCAGATGGAGGAGCCTGGAAAACCCACTCCTGGCCCATCCATCCATCCTTGTAATTCCTCAGCCTTCCTTCCTGGCCCTTCTTCTCCCTTAATTGTCCTCCATCACGAGCTAACATCAGGAAAACTAATTTTGATCTTGGTGTGAGAAAACCTTAATCCCAATTGAAAATCAGAAAAGAGATCTGCCCATGCTGGGAATATCCTGCAGGTGTCCACAGGGAGATGGTTTCTGAGTCAGGCAAGGATTGAATTTCTCTCCTCTGCAGACTAGAACATCTCTGCTCTGTCTGTGTTGGTGGCATCGGATGGATGGCAGGGAAGGGGGCAGGAAGGCTTATTGGTGCCTGGCTTGTGCCTTTGCGTGGGGTTCTGTGTTCTGGTGTAGCAGAGCACAGTTGTGGGCTGGTAGCCAGGCTCACACAGCTTTGGAAGCTGGGCCCGGGGTGACACTAAACTTTAGGTGCTGCCTGTAAGCCACACAAGCAGGGGAGGGGCTAGTGGGGTTTTGTCCCCACCTCTAGCTTTGTTGTATTGGAGTTGCCCAGTCCCTCAAGGAGCTGGCAGGAGCAGCTGCTGGGGTGGGGGTGAGGCAGCCAGACTTGCCACCTGCAGTGGGCTGGGCTGCAGATGAACACTGACACTAATTGGGGAGCAGAATCCCCGACATCCTGATTTCCTGACTTGACTACCTGGCCCAATAAAAAGGCTTTGTCTGAGTTGGCTTGGTGACAGCATCTTGTCAGACTCTTCTGGCCTCCTTCAGCCCTGCTCCTAAGACTAAAGGACCCCACCCCACCTCCCACTCCCTGTCACTGTCTGACAGTCAAGGACAGGAGACTGGAGGGCTCCTAGTGGGACAGCGTCTTGCTATGTAATCTTGAGAAAATTACCTCATGTCTCTGGGTCTTCCTTCCTTCCTTCCTTTCTTCCTTCCTTCCTTCCTTCCTTCCTTCCTTCCTTCCTTCCTTCCTCCTTTCCTTCCTTCATGTCCTATGGTTGAACCCATGGCCTAATGCACATAAGACAAGGACTGGACCATTGACTCACAGCCCCAGCTGTCCTGTTATTTTTTTTTTATTGAGAGAGGGTCTTACCAAGCTTCCCAAATTAGCTTTGAATTCAGGATTCACCTGCCTCAGCCTCTGGAGTAGCTGGGATACCAGGCTTATACCACCCAGTCTGGCTTCCCTCCTATGATAAGAATGGGTATGGGGGGCTCGTGTTCGAGGATGCTATTTACATGTACTTTACATTTTCTTTGAATGTGGGAATTCCAGACATGCTCCCCCTTTACCTGCTTTCTGTGCCCCCCTCCTTCCAGTGTGAGATGTTGGCCCTGTCTAGATGCTTGCCTTCTCCAGGGTTTTTGGAAGGCACCATAGGGATTTGAACACAGCCTTTGATTTTTAAGAGCAATTCAGTTTATTGTCCCATACTATGCCTGAAACCACATGACATGACTGACAGGAGTCACACCCTAATAAGAGTAACTAGGTAAGCATCTTGTGCAGAGCCACAGGTGCAGGCAGAATAAGCATGCCAAGGGCCTCTGCTAAGGGATGATCTATACCACCTGCACCACCCAGAATTTGCTAGAATGAGCCTCCGGTCCAGGTCCATGGATCAGGGTTCCCAGGAGACTCAGAAGACAAGAGCAGCAAGAAGACATGCTATAGAACTGTCTTCCTTGTGTGTCATGCTAGGGACAGTCTCTGTAGTCCTAAACAATAAGTACCCAGGACTCCTCAAGGCTGGGGCTTCCCAGGCTGTATGTTTGGAGCAACTGTATCTTCTCTGGGTGGAGTGAGTAGCCAGGACCCAGGTCTCTTATCCTCATGTGCTCCTGACCTCAGGGCTGGTGTTGATAATTTGTATGGAACAGTGTCATTGGAGTGGGCTGTGATGTCAGGATTTGTGGTCTAGATGTCTTTAAGAACCTGGTATATTCCATTTGTCATTTGTCTACTTTGCAAGTGAGGAAATGGACATTTGGACCTCTCCAAATGCTCAAGGTTATAGGGAGTCTAGGACCAGCATGGAAGTGTATCAGCAATTACTATTTGGGGCTGGAAGAGTAATAGCACACTCTGCTCCCAGTGGCTTAAGAAAATAAGGATTTTCTCCTATGCATCAAGAAGCCAGACCAAGGAAAACCACTACACTGCAGCTGTGTGATAACCAGATTCTTCCTGTCCCAAGTTCTTCAGTCACTCTGAGCTTGGGTTTTTGTTCTCATGGCAGAAGATTGTTGAGACTGCTCCAGAATTGACCCGGATGCTCCAGGCAGGAAGGAGAGGAAAGCATGGGCCGGTAGAGGCATTCTTCTAGCTTATGTTTTGTTCAGGGAAATGAGCCATCCTGAGGCTTCTGCCCACTTGCTTTAGGCTAGAACTGAGTTGTAAGTATGTGGTCACTTTTGGCTGCAAGACAGACAGGGAAGGAACATGATGTCCAGGCTTGGGTAAAGTCATGCAGAGATGGTTGTTAATACCTTTCTCTCTAGGGACCCTGTCTTGAGATTCCTTAGTATTCCAGTACTGAAGTCTTTGGGATGGGGAGGAAGGCCCCACAACACTGGTTTAGGGGCAAAAGCTTTGCTAGACAAAGGCCTGCACCCTGGGTGCTTGGTGACACAGAGCTGGCTTATAGTGCACAGCTTAAACCCTGGGGCTAATTCTAATTCCCCATTCTCTGGGCAGCTCACAGCCCCTAATGAAAACATGTGTAAGAAACCCGCAGGGTTAATTTTGCTGAAAAAATTCCAATAAAGCTCCATTAGATTTTCGTGTTAAATTAATGTAATGGATGCTTAAAAGCCATGCTAATTAGGATTTGTTATTAACAGGAATGTCAGGTGGATGGGGCTTGGCCCACAGCTGACACTTTCCACAGGCAATCTATGGGGGGCCACCTTGTTGTGATCTGCAGACACTACATTATCTGGCCCCAGTGCCCAACTCATGTCCTGGAATGTCTGTTGTCATTTAAGTTCTTTGCCTGGGTCTGGAACATTCTTTGCACTATGATGTCAGGTGTCAGAGAACCAATTGTTGGGGTTTGGTGTGTGTGTGTGTGTGTGTGTGTGTGTGTGTGTGTGTGTGTGTGTGTGCATGTTTGCATTTTTCCCATCTCCAGAGACTACCTGTAGCTGGGAGTGTGGTGCAGGAGGGTAGACTCTTAAGTGAGGATCTAATGCCCTCCCTTTCTATTCGGGGAGGTCAACAGACACTATCTTGTTGAGAGTCGCCTGTGGGTAGACACAGCTGCTTAGAGGGCAGTGCTCTCCCAAACAGACTGCCTGGCATTGGGGCAACTCTGAGTTCTCAGGTCACAAGTGGCTGAGCATGATGGCACATGCCTGTAATCCAAGTACTCTGGAAGCTGAGGCAGGAGGGTCAGGAGCCTAGGCTACATCAAACTCTATGTCAAAAAAGAAAAAAGAAAGTGAATGGTACAGCCCCTTGGGAAGAGATAGGCTTACTATCCATCCATGCATCCATGCATGTATCTGTCCATGCATGCATCCATCCATGCATCCAGCTACCCATCCATCCATCCATCCATCCATCCATCCATCCATCCATTCATCCATCCATCCATGTATCCATGCATCCATCCACCATGCATATATCAACCCACCCATGCATTCATTCATTCATGCATCCATCCATGCATCATTCCCTTGCATCCTGGTCCAATTTATCCCTGAAGTTCAAGGGGATCTCTAGGAAACTGGCCCTTATCTGCATGGCTGGGACAGAGGTAGGAGAGAGGTGACTCTCTTGGGACTCTGTCATCTTTCTTTCCAATCTGCAGGGTACTCATCCCCACAAGAACAGATCAGCTTTTCTCTTTGAGGCCCCCTGATGCTCATTCAGGACATCCTCCAGAATCTCAGGGAAAGCAATTTTTCATGGTCTGGGTAGCAGGTTGGGAGAGGTAGGGATCTCAGGAACCTAGGCAGTCATCTGAAGGCATCTCTCAGTCCTAAAGGGTAAAGAAGGAAAGGGTAGGAGTCTCCCCCCCCCTCCAAAAGTCAACCAGCAATCAGAGAAGCAGAAAGGTTTAGAGACCCAGAGGATTTCCCAAACAAACCTGGCAGGCACTGGGATGCAACAGCTGAAAGAGGAAAACACCCTGGGGACAGAGGACAATGGAAAAGCCTAGGGGCCTGCAAGTGGGAAGCGGACAACAAGTGAAAGAGAGGCAGGGAGGGGCAGAGAGTGTGTCCTATGGACATTGGGGAATCAGAGGTAGGGGAGGCCATTCTATCTGCACCCCTGCCACAGTGCAGGAGAAACACACATCCCTCTGAAGCAACACCTGGCTCTCTTCCTCACCCTTGTCTTAGGTTTTATTTAACTCCGGAGAAGGCAGAAGCCCATTGGGATGCTTCCCCTGGCAAAGAGGCAAGAAGACACTCCTTGTGGATGAGAAAGACCACTTCCCAGGACACAAACTTCCCACCTCTCACTCATTGTAACCCTTTCCTACAGTAGAAATTCTTAGCACTCTGAAGTCCCAACATGTAAGTCTGAGACTTCCTCTCTCCAGTGTCTGTCCTCAAGAGAGCAGGAAGGACTTAAGACCCCTTCAGCACTGATGTGGGTTGGGAGGTGTCCACCATTTCGGAAGGGGCGGGCCTATGGATCCACCTCACTTTAGCATCTGAACCTTCAGTCCTCTGTGCATGGTTCTTGGCTCCTGAGTTCTCTAATCCTCACAGCTGGGAGGTGAGACTGCAGGGGAATTCCTGGGAGTTGCTGTGGCTACCTCCACCCCTGGGTCAGGGAAGAGGGGGGCAAATACTGAGGGTCTGCTGGAGGAACTCGGGCTAGGGTCTATAGAGGTCAAGCTGACCACCCAACGAAGGTGAGCGTGGGGGATTGAGTTTGCTCCCTCACCTTGAGGGCCGGGATTCTCCAGATGACTCTAGAATGGAGCCATGAAGCTTCTGAGTATCACTTCACAGCGCTCACTTAAAAAGAAAAAAAAACCAACAGATTTATTTATTTTAATTTATGTGCATGGTGTTTCACCCTGTGTATGGATGTGCAGCTTGAGCCAGGTGTGTTCACAGAGGCCAGAAAAAGACATCATGTCCTCAGGCACCTGAGTTACAAAGGGTTGTGAGCAACCACGTGGGCGCTGGGAACTGAACCTGAGTTCTCTGTTGGAGCAGCCAGTGCTCTTAACTGCTGGACCATCACTCCAGGCTCCACAAGCCTCAATTCTTACTTGCTGCCAAAATGCAGCAACCATCAAATACCAGCAGTATCCTGCCTGCTCCAGGATTGAATGCTGATGGTTTTTGTTTGTTTGTTTTTTATATTTTATTTATTATGTATACAGTGTTCCACCTGCATGCACCAAATCCCCTTACAGATGCTTATTGGCTGTGAGTCATCATGTGGTTGCTGGGAATTGAACTCAGGACCTCTGGAAGAGTAGCCAGCACTCCTAACCTCTAAGCCATCTCTCCAGCCCCCATGAATCCTGATGTTTTTAAGCAGAATATACTGATCATGTTTCCCTCACTGCTGATGCATTCACAGGTCACGTGGTCACTGCTGCACCCAATCAGCCACTACTTTAGCTCGTAATTTACAAACTGGTGCCAGCAAGATGGCTCAGCAGGTGAAGACACTTGCTCTGCAAGGCTATAACTGAGTTCTATTCTACCTAATGGTTGGGGAGAGAACAGATTTCCCACAAGTCATACTCCAACCTCCTCATGTGTATCAGGGCACTGTGCACCCCCTATATACACAGAATACATAAAATGTAATTGTAAAAACTAAAAGTGTTATGAATTAAATGTTATAGTGGAGTATGGCTACACCATAATTAGCCAGTAGTATTTATTTATAATACATACCTAAATGGCATGTCTGGGCTCTGATAAAGCTTACTTATAAAAGCAGATGTAGGCCATTGTTTGCCAACCACTCATCATATACTGGGTCTCAGCTCCCACATCTGAAAAATGAGAGCTAATGTTCTTCATGAGAAGCAATGGTCCTGGTGTGCATTGCTGTGTGATGTTGGGAAGGTCACTTAGCTTCACTGAGCATCATTTATCACCTTTGAGGAGTGGGGATGCTAAGACCCATGTCTCATGATGTTCATGGGTTTAGTGACTGGACAGACTGATGCTCAGTGCGTGTTTATCAAGGAGCAGAGTCCCTAGTCCCTGACACCTGCCTGTTGCTGGACATTTGGTGAATCCCTTCCCTATTCCAGTTCCCATGGGCCCAAGAACCCTTTTGGACATGGGATGTGAACTTGTGATATATGTATGGTTCCTCCCTCCTCCATCTCACCCCCCATACATTGCTTCCCCATTTAACAGAACGAGTAATTAACAATGTTAATTCTAATCTCATTTGCTAATGAAGGCAGTCTAATTGCACCATAATTGGCAGCAGCAGCAGCAGAAAAACACAAAATAAACCCTGCGTGTGTAATTCACTTTAACTTCTTTATAATTACCTAGGGGGCTGGGACTGGGTGGTTAGGGTGGGGACGGGATGAGGAGGTTGGGGAATTTTTAAAGAGTAACCCATAGTGTTGGAGAAGGGGGTTTACAAGCCTATCAGCTCAAGAGGTTCTAACCATTCTCCCAAGACCTTTGAGACAAACCTGGTTCGCTCCTGGCTCCCTCCTTCCTTGACAGGGCATTTCCCTGTAGGCAGTCCTGGCCCGACTCTGGGTCTCTGTGCCTTTCCAGTTTTACAGGATTTGACTTTTCCCCAGGAGTGCCTCTGCAGGAGGGAATGCTAGCTCCAGGTGTGGACCATCTGCTTGACTCTCCAGCCTCAGTAGGTATCTGGTCCTTGGATCTCAGAACTGACCTTAGGTTCTAGCCTGTAAGGATTGGTCTCTGTATCATCAGGTTTCCACGTAGAACTGTTCCTCTAACCTCTAGAAGCCTTCAGAGGACCTTCCCAAGAAGATGTGACCTGGTCCTCTCACTCCACTTCAGGGAAGGGGCTGCTTAGACAGGCATACAATAATTCCAAACGTGCCTCTGTGCAGGCCTTTTTCCCTCCCTCCCTCCCTCCCCTCCTTCCATCACCAGGTGTTTTTTCTTAATGTTTTATTTTTATTTAAAGTTTTTTTTTTTTTTTTTTTGGTCTGTGGTGGGATTTGTGCCCCTGAGTGCAGGTACCTAGGAGGCCAGAAGAGGGCAGCAGATCACCCAGAGCTGGAGTTGTAGGGAATTAGTATCAGACAGTGTGGGTGCTGAGAACTGAGTTCCAGCCCTCTGCAAGAGCAGCATTGGCTCTCAACTGCTGAACCATCTTTCCAGCCCCAAGATGGATTTTACATAAGATTTCCCGGTGCCTGACATCAAGTAGTTGCTTGGTTCCATTTCTGTAGAATGAGAGGTAGGTGGCATGAAGAAGGTCCTGGAAGGGAGGGAAGTATTGAGACTGGGAAGGGCTGTGGTTCTGGCTCAGTCTACTGTGATCTCAGGACCTCTCTCAGTGAAGCTAGAGTCTTGCACTCCAGCTCTCCGTGTGACACTTTTTATATTGTCACAGGAGGGAGGGAGAGAGAGAGGAAAGAGGGGGAGGAGAGAATGTTTAAATCTCAGACTTCTCATCTTTGGAAGTGAAGCTTCACGCCTCAGCCTCTCTCTGAGCGTGTAAGTCAGCACCTTCTAGGGACCCTAACAATCACCTCCTGCTTTTGATCCACCAGTGGCAGCTTCCCCTGCCCTCTTTTGGAAAGAAATGAGTACTGAGGTATTTGCTCTGCTTAAGGGCCAATCATTTCCATAGCAACCAGCTGAGGCTTAGGCTAAGTTACAACCTCCTCTGGCTTAGTGGTGACCACCAGAGAGGAGGCTTAGCTAGTTGGGGGGTTGGAAGGCACTTGTTGGGTGCCCTTCTTCTGAGCCTGTAGGCCCCACTGCAGGAGCCTTGGGCACTTGACCTAGGTGTGTTCAGAGGATCAGGTGGATTTTTGGCTGTGGTTTCTTTCTCTGTTTTCCTCTCTCGCCTAGGGGCACTACCAGTAATCTGGGCTTATCCTGTGTTCCACTTGGCTCCTTCCCCACTTTGGACATGCTGTTCCCTGTTCCACGTTGTTACTTTTCCTCACTTACACCCTTATGTAGGAGCCCACGCACCTGAGGTTGCTTATAGTAAGCAGTAAGGTTGAATAGCAAGCAGTTCCCAGGCCATTTGTGTAAAATCAGTCTTTTCCTTTTCTGGTGGATTTCCTATCTTCTTCATCCCTATTGTTCTGAGACTTCCCAACAAAATGCTTCCAGTATCAGGTGCCACCCATCCTAATTGCCTTTGTGGTAATAATGGTCATACTTCTGCCTCCTCCCTCCCCAGAGCTCCTGTTAGCTACATGGCAGGTCTCCTGGACCATTTCCTGAATTTCCAATCACTTTTCTCCTGTCTTTCATTCCTATTCTTGTTGATATATGTTCTAGTAATTTCCTTAGTGGACCCCTCCAGTCCTTTAATGGATTTTTTTCTTTTTTGTTTAATTCCAAGAGATTTTTTTTTTAATTCTTCCTAGCATTTTGTTTGTTTGTTTATACGCTAAGGGACTGCTTTATTTTAAGTTTGTTTTTATTTTATGTTCATTGGTGTTCTGCCTGCACATATGTGTGTGTCAAGGTGTCAGAAGCCTTGGAACTGGAGTTATAGACAGTTGGGAGCTGCCATGTGGGTGCTGGGAATTGAACCCTGCTCCTCTGGAAGAGCAACCAGTGCTCTAACTACTGGGCCATCTCTCCAGTCCACCTTTTCTTTTTATTTTTTTTTTCTTCATAAACGCACCTCTTTTTTCTCTGAGGATAATTTTCAGCATTCGAAGTGTGCCACTGTGCCTTGCATGTGTTTAGTCTGAGCCCCACCCCCAGGCTTTTGGGGTTTTTTTTGTCTCTGACTTTTTCCGGGGTGTTCTGGGTGCCTGGACACTCCGTGTGTGGGGGCCTGGTGTGCAGTGGATATGGAGGAAGTGTGGGGGAAAGCATGGCTGGAACTGCTCCGAGTCTGTTCTTTCTCACCGGGAAGCCTTCACCTCCGAACCCTACTGCAGCAGGCCTGGCAGGAGGCGGAGAAGCTCCAGGGACTTGAGTAGAGAAGCAGGAGGCACAGAGGGCTTTGCTTAAAGCACTCGTTTGCATTCTGGATTTGAAAGCCTCAGACCTGTGTCTCTTCTCCCGCTCTGCTGGAGGGTCCCCTGCTTCACATACAGACTTTTATCATGCACAGCTATTTTTAGCCTGACGTCAGCCCTCCCTGCCTTTAGTACAGTCCATGCTCTCAAGCCCGAGACATTCCAGCCTGTTCCTGGGCTTGCTTCCCAGTGTCCACTCACGGTCCACTCTCCTCTAACCCCCAAGCAGTCAGCCACCTGCTTCTTAGCATTCAAATCTTATTTCAGGTGAGAACTTGTCATTCTAGTGAGGCAACGGGAAGGAGAGTGGAGAATGACTCTCTCAATTGTAAGGAGCACTGTAGAGCTTGCACAGTTGGGCTTTGCAGGAATCTCCGTAGGAGCCCTGGACATCTGGGTGGGGAAGGGAGTTTTCCCTTTTTGGTCAGCAGTGGGAGCCCACCTCTGTAAGCGGCACACACACACCTGACCTAGGTGTCCATGGAGGTGGGGTGTGGCTACCCCCCACTCTGCTTTCCCTTGCTCCCTGCATGGAGTTTAATGAGAATGGAAATGCCACTGGCACAGGGCCCAGTGGGAAGAGGAATGTGGAATCAGGGCTGCTGGAAACAGCCTGGGTCCTGTGCACCTGTGGGAAGATTGCTTTGATGTCATAACTGATGATGGGAAATTAAAAGCTGAAAATCAAAGGCTTGGAGGATGGCATTGGTGGAGGCTGGGGGCTTTCCTCTCTATTAACTGTTCTTCTCTTAAGGCATTTCTGTTCATGTGCGTGCATGCGTGGGTGTGCATGCCAATCGTATGTGACTGTGTGCAACCTGCATCCATGTGCATAGACACATGCGTGCATACCTACACAGGCATGCTCGTTCACCCGTGTCCTGTGTGAGTGTCTGAACATGAGGGAGTATGTGTGGAGACATCAGTGCTGCTCTGACGTTTGGTCTGGTGCAGGGGGAAGCACTGAGGATATAGACCAGGTCCGCTAGCTGGGCTGTGCTTGTCTCTGTTCAGGCTGCTAGGGATTGGGGTGTCTCAAAAGTAACAGGTGCTTACTTCTCACTAAGTTGTGGAGACTGGGAAGGTGCCTGGTCTCTGGCTCATTGACAGCAAGTGTCCCCCTGTCCCCCTTCACCAGGGCACTGACACATGCCCACAGGCTCTACTCTCCTCATGATGGAGTCACGTTCTGATAGGTCCCTCTTCGTTGTTCTGTCATCTTGGGGGTTGCCTTAGTTTCTTTTCCTATGGCTCTGGTAAAACATTCTTGACAGAAGCAACTTAAGGAAGAAGGGATTTATTTCAGTCCACAGTTCAAGGCACAGTCCATTGTGGTGAGGAATCAAGGCAGCGGGGGCTTGAAGCAGCTGGCCCATTAGACCTGCAGTCAGAGGAAAAGTGGTGAGTGTATCCGCTAGTGTACAGCTCAATGTTCCCACTTCATACAGTGCGGGATCCCCAGCCTAGGGAATGGCCTCGCCCACAATTAAGATGTGCCTTTCTCCATCATCAGTTAATGTAGCAATCAAGACAGTTCCCCAGATATTCCCAGAGGCTAATGTCAATCTGGATAATTCCTCACAGGTGTGCTGAGAGGCTCATCTCCAGAGGGGTTAGATTCTGACAAGTTAGAAATACTAGCCATCACAGAGGTCATTGGGATTCCCATATAGCAATTAGGATGGGGGCGAGGCATTTCTAGCCATTTTATTCTAGGCTAGCCTCTTATGTTTGCTGAGTCTCTGTTTCTTACCTATAAAGTGAGGTCAAAGTGAGGCACCATGGGCAGGGTGGGAGAGCTCTTGGAATACAATCTGGAAAATGCCTTGGGGAGCTTCAAGACTTAGGCAAGCATTCATTCCCTCACTCACTCACTCCTTCACCCACCCCAGGAAGAACAACTGAGCATTTCCTGTTGGGAGCTCTATCCTGAGGCACCAAGTCACAGCTCTAGGCACCCAGCATGCTCCACGGACAGAGCCCAGGGGGTGCTGGTCTGGCAGAGGAAGATGGGGCCCCTGAGGTGTCAATGCTGATATGAGGAGTGGGGTGTTTGACAGGTAAGGGAGGATCTGAGCTTTAGATTAAAACCCTCTTAGGGGAGCAACAGGAATTGCAGAAGTATGGGCTGGGATTGGCATGACCAGAGTGGGTCCCAGGGGTGCTGGCCCAGTCCTGGGTGACATAATGCTCAAGCCACTGCCTCTCCGGCCATGGGTGATGGGGGCAGCCTGGCCTGTGTGCATTCCTAATTTACTCTTGAACTCCAAAAGCATTTATTAAACATCACTTTGTGCTGGACCAGCTGCTGCCTCCTTGTAGTCCATCCACAATCCTTGGTTGGTTCTGGAGACACACCCAGAGCATGCCACTGGAGCTTTAAGCTGTTTATCCCTTTCCAGGGGGAATGTCTGTCAATGGCTTTTATGATACCAAATAAACAAGTCCCCTTCATCACCCCCGTTTCCCCTTTGGATTATTTTATTTCACCTTTAAAGAATGGGCTCTAAGAGTGAGGACATCTCGATGGAGTCACTGCAGTCAATAACTCCTGGGTTTCACCCTCGTACAAGTCAGAAGGTGAAGTGACAGGCCAAGCTGGAGGTAGTGTGTACCTCCAGTGATGTCATGATGCCGGGCCTTAAGACGTGTGCTAAACAGGAGGGGGCCTCCTTACACTTTGTGCCGAAGGGCTTAGCCTCCTGCTGGGATCCCTGGACCCATGTGTCCTCCTTCTCTCTTGGCTTGATGGGGCTGGGTTTACAGATCTAGGTCATATACTATGCTGGACATGCCATGTGGGATTGGAACGTGAAGGGCAGGACTTCAGATCCGCCCTGCCTGAGGTAGGTTCTTGCCTCCACCATGGCAGGCTGAGAGTACTTGGCCAAGTCTCCTGACCCTTTGTGGCCTGGTTTCCATATAGGAATACAGACAACAATGTATGTCCAACAGGGTTGCCGGGATGAATAAATAAATGGATGCTGAAGATGGAGAGATGGTTCAGTGGGTAAAGGTGCTTGCTGCTAAGCTGGACCAACCCAACTTTGATCCCCAGGATCCACATGGTGGAATTAGAGGGCTAACTCCTTCAAGTTGTCATCTTAGCCATCTCACCCAAGAAACGGGGCAGCTGTGTCACAGTGTAATTATTATTGTACTACAACAAGTGTCCTAGCTAAGTGAAAGCCTCACCCTTTGCCCAGGTTCTGGTTGGGTCTGTCACTAGGAGCTGGCAATTGGGGAAGGGTACTATGGGGTGCTTGTCACTCCTTCACCATGGAGGACTTCAATACTCAAGGTAGTGTGAGTGGCTGGAAACATCTGGAAGGTTGTCATTGGATGGCTCGTGTGGCTCCTAGGCTGGGACTCCTTTCTGAGTGACTCACCCAATGTGGTGGTGGATGAATCTGAAGAGAAAGCATCCAGACAATGAGCATGGGGATGGGGATGGGATGGGGTCTGCAGGGTTGCAGGGTGGGGTGGAGTGGAAGGATGCTTCTTTGTTTTCTATAACCTAGCTATGGAAGCATCACCTCTGCTGCCCTCTAGTGGTAGAGGCAGTGGCAAACCTGCCCAGGTTTAAGGGGAGGGACCCCTTAAAGGCCCAGTGCATCTATGTATGGAAGAATGCCTGGGTTATAGTATCAGTATAGCTGTTAATAACTGCTAAATGTTATGAAAAATAACACCCAATACTTAAATATTACATTTTATAATTAGTGAAGTATAAGTAAAATATTATTTTAGTTTGTGCTGTTGTGGAAAGGAGTTAGTAAAGAAAGGCTCCAGGAAGATGATATATGGATAGGGTTTTGAAGGATAGATAAGAGTTTACTATCTTAGCACAGTATGGGGAAAGGAAATGTCTTGGACAAGATCTTGGAAGGCTTGAAACAGTGATGTGTTCAGGGACACCATGAACATTGGTGGGCGCTTCTGCAGCATCCAGAGGAAAGAGTGTGGCCCAGGGCAAGCTGGGACAGTATTGTCAGCTTGAATGAGAAGTCCGGATTTTGTTGTGAGGGAGGAGTGACAGCTTTGAGATGGGAAGAAGGTAGAGTCTGGGGACCAGAGGAGAAGCCATAGCACATAGTACTCCATGCCGTCACATGACGACCTACATGGTGCTTGTCCCACTCCAGACATCCAAGGAGGAAGAAATGTAGGAGAAACTACAGGCCAGCTCACCCAAGCCACAATTGCCTAGGCTCCCCTCCCCCCATGCCCAGGCCAGCCCACATGTGCATGCATGGCAGGCACTTCCTCCCTGAGCCCACGCTGCCAAGCCTGTCTCAATGCCCAGAGGCTGATGGAGAGATACCTGACCCAGAGACTCCGTTGAGGAAAGGACAATGCAGCAGAGTCAGCCGCCTGAGCCACTAGGACCTTGGGAGGGGATATAAAGACAGAGTTAACTTCCTTAATAAATGAGTCTTCAGTAGTTCTGCTAGTCACTGACTCCCAGTGCCTGAGTCGTTAGTGCTGTGTCTTCTCACCCCCTTCCCGAAGGAGTGTCCAAGCAGGTAACCTGCAACAAAGAAGGACTGTCTATTGCTTTGTTGTATTGTGTGTGTGTGTGTGTGTGTGTGTGTGTGTGTGTGTGTGTGTGTGTGTGCTTGTGTGCAGGTATATGTATATGCACTGAGGTGTACATGTGGAAGTCAAAGAACAATTCACAGGAGTTGGAGTCTTTCCTTCCACTGTGTGGGTCCCAGGCATTGCATTCAGGCGCTAGGACTTGGTTGCAAGTACCTTTTTTATGTTGAGCCATCTTACCAGGTCCCAGATCTGTCCACTGTATTTATCTTCCCCCTGTCTGGCCACCTAGAGAACCATCCTGGTTTCCTAAGGTCCCTCAGCCCCTATATGGAGACATCACAAGCTGATGGGGTTATAGAACCGCAAAAGGATATAGCAGGTCCATAGCAGGTCTTTCTTTGGACCACAACTCTCAAATAATGACATGCAGACTTCTTATTAAGTATGAAAGCTTGGCCTTAGCTTAGGCTTGTTCCAACTAGCTCTTTACACACACACACACACACACACACACACACACACACACACACCGCATGCACACACACACATCATTTTTATTTTACATATAAATCTCAGTTCCCTCTTCCTCCCTTCCTCCCATGCTCCCAACCCCCCCCCAACTAGCTCTTAAAACTTAACCCATTTATATTATTCTACATTCTGCCACATGGCTCATTAACTCTCCTTCATATCATATGTCCAACTTGCTATGCATCTTGCTGGTTAATCCTGCCTCTCTTCTTCCTAGAGTTCCTATCTCTGCCCAGAAGTCCCCCCAACCTGTCCTTCCTAGCTATTCGCCATTCACCTCTTTATTAAACCAATCAGAAGTTGCCTTGGCAGAGACATCTCTCCACAGTGTACAAAAATGTTATCTCACAACATTTCCCCCTTTCTGTCTAGATAAAAAGGAAAAGATTTAAACTCTAACACAGTAAAACCATATACAGTAAGAACAATTATCAGGTATTGTGTAAATAAAAGGAAATGTTTTAACTCTAGTGCAGTAAAACTATATACAATAAGAACAATTATCAAGTAAGATTTACATATACAATGTCCAGTACATTAGTGTTTGGCAAATTTGGAGAAAGTACCCTATTATCTATCCTATCTTGGTGAGTCCAAAGTTTTATATCTAAATCACTTTCTATCATAACTTATATTACCAGCCTAAAAATATACTTTTAGACATTAAAACAATTTTTAGATAAACAACTTTAGGCTTTTATGTCTCTCAACTTTTGTACACTTTACATCTTATTGTGAGTTGTTTTTTGTTTTTGGATTTGTAACAAAAATGGTAAAACTATAACTATCTACTCTTTAACTCATATCAGAGATCTGAGAAGAATATAATAGTACTTGAGTAAACAGAAAGTACAGAGCAAGAAAGCTCCAAAACTATAGCAATGACAAAGAGAGCTGGCTGTCTGGATAGTCACCCAAGGCTCCCCTGTTGTGTTGGAGCATCCATCTTCAGCCTATGTGTCTAGAATATCTGGCAGACTTTTCTTTGAAGCAAGAATTTTGAAAGACTTACCTGCCTTGTCTTGGCAAGGTTCAACAGCTGCCTTCTTTTGCGCCTCTCTTGTCTAATCTGGACAGCACACTGTCATAGTCGAGACAAGGGCAGTTCCTTGCCCAGTGGTTAGCTTTGCCACATTTAAAGCAAACCCCACATAGAGGTTCTAACCATCATCTTTTTTGAAATAGATTGGTGCTGCTGGGAGCAGACATATCTCACGGTCATGAAAAGCCTTATGTTATTAAAACATCTTACATGCTGTACCCTGTAGATCTCTGAAGTGTTTGAAGGCCACCTATCTACCTAAAATACATGAGGCTAAATAAAGCTTATTTATGTCTACACCTAAACCCTTACTGCAAGTTTGATTGTTATCCTAAATGGTTTGAAATAGTAGCTTTCAAGGATTAGAACTTTACATTACAATTTTAAGTGAGTTGCATAGGTACAATACCTTTCAGTATGTTGTAACAAAAATAACCTTAAATTTGTAGCAATATCACAAAAATCTATACCAATGCAAAATATTTGAGACTAGTTATTGCTTTTTAGTCTGAAAGTAGATTTAATAGGGGACAGAAGTGCCCTCCTTCTAGACAGCCTTGTATCTTCAGCCTCTTCAATCAGGACTCTAGCCAGTCCTATATTTCCTTGCTAAGTGGCACTAGGTGGCCATATCCCAGCATCTGGTGGGTCCTTAATCCATGATGAATCACCATGAACGAGAGTCTTGGGGCAGGGCATAGACATCCTGCTGTGTACAACCTTAAGGTGGGAAATGTGGGCACTGGAGTCTGGCTCTGTGACCTCAGGGAGAACACCTTCTTCCCTGCCTTCTGGCTCCCTTGTCCTTGCATGGGGATACAATGACACAGTATCCTGAGTGTAGAAGACATGGAGCCCAAACCTTCTGAGAACATCTTTCATTGTAACTGCTGAAATCACAGGGCCCTCCTCTTATTATCACCCAACAGCCCAGAGAAATGGTGCTGTAGAGGCATGGCTGTGTGCTGCCCTGACAAGGCCATCTATCTCTTTTGGCCACTAAGAGGACTACACTTCCCAGCATCCCTTGTGGTGAGGCCACAGGATCTGGAGCAAGTCCAGGGAAAATGGTAGCTGATGTGTATGTGTGGGGGGCATGTATTAAGTTGGTTATCTGGTGTTCCCAGACCAGGCTGCCTGTGTCCCTAGCAACTGCATTTAGGGCAGTCTGGGTTGGTTATCTGTGAAACATGCGCCTTAAAAAAGACTGAACAGACCCCACTCTTGCATGGATCCTTTTGCATCCTCTCCAGGGATCTCCTACAGTCTGGTACTCTTTCCAAGCTTGTCCCCACTTGCCCCAGGCCTGAGTTTGCAAGCAGGAGTCTGGAGGTGTCTCAGCTCCTAGTTAATTTCCTGGCTTGCCTTCCTGAAAGGCAGAGGGCTTAGAGACTGCTGTTCCAGGAGATGGGAAGATAACAATGTCTGCCCTGGCTTCCTGCCTGTCATCAGTCCATCTCTGTACACCCTCACAGTCTTGCCATTTAGACAGGGCCTTGAGGATAGGCACTGGCCAGCCTAGCTGCAGGCAAGCTACAGAACCAGAAGGAAACACCAGTGGGTTTGGCTCTAAGAATCACACATGTGATTTCTTAACATGTGTAGAGGTGTGTTTACCTGTGCTTACTACCCCTGGGAGTTGTAAGGGTCCAGTTCTCTGTATCCACACAGGTTGGTATCCATCAAAAAGAGCTTCACAGGGAAGCCAGTTTTTCCTGATGTAACTTCCAAGGGTAAATTGAAACCTGCGCCCATTCTCTGATAGATGGGAAATTCTTCCTCAGGTCTGGTCCTAGCCCATCTTTCTGAAATATGAGACCTTTGTCTTTAGATTGTAGGCAGAAATTAATGTCTGTCTTTTAAATAAGCTATTAATCCACCAAGTACCTGAACAGAGGAAAAAGTACTCCCATCCTATTGAACTTCCCAGATATTCTCTTTTGCAGGTGCAGCCCAACCCATGGTCTTGGGTAAGGCTGACTTCAGGAGGGAAATATATAGCAGGGAATTGGCACAGCCCCTTTCTGACCCTGAATCCTGGATAAATAAGAATCTGGGAAAACAAATAGGCTGATGGATGTTGATTCAGGGAGAAATCACTTACACCAGAAACAGATGACCGCCAGCAGGTTCCTGTCCCAAGGATGCCTCTAGATGCTCTCTGTCTCTGGCCAGGAAGCAAGAGAGAGTCCTGAAGTCTGGGACCTCAGACCTAGTTACCCCAAGTCATGCCCAAACCTGTCCCCACGCCTCAATGGGCGTGGTCAGTGCAACAGGTGTCGTCGGGTGGATATCTCACTACAACCCTGGGTTGTTCTTCTGTCCCGCTTTGAAAGCTCTGTGGTTACAGAGCTAGCAAGGGTGTGAGAAGGCTAGCAGACAGGCATGATTTAAACTCCCTGGGTCTAGCCTTCCTCAGATTCCTGAGTTAACTAGCTAGATAGAGATTAGTGGTCTTGGAGGCCATTGAGGATGGAGTCCTTCCTCATGAGGGACCCCCACATTCTGGTAACACTAGAAAGGAAAATGCAACTGTTCCTCCTTAGGCCCCTGGAACTAAACCGTGAACTCTACCTCTGGCTCTAGGTGGAGGCATGGCATTCTCATCTGCTCCAAAGATGAGAGCTCTACCTACTATTGCTCCTCCCTTAAGAGTTAATCCAGCTGGGCTGTCACTCACCCAACCAGGAGACCACCATTCAGGAAGGCTGACCCACCTGAAGACTCACTAAGAAGATGGGAGGAATAATTATCCCCTTAAATGGGCTTAGGCCACCCAGAAGCCCCACCCCCAAGCAGCGGCTTATGGAGCAGCCATGTAGCACTAATAAACCTTCCCAGTTTTCCAAGTTCTAACCCAGTGTAACTTGCTTTTTTTTTTTTCCTTCTTTCTACTTCTTTTTCTTTGGGATACTGTCAGAAGCCTAAGCAGGCTTTCCCTGACACTCTGAGCTTCCTTGCTTTTCCTCTAAACCCTTCTCTTCCCACCATGCAGCTGCTTGCTGGACCTCCATTGCTGAACATTTGGCGTTCTTGGACCCAGACTCAAAATGCAGGGCTTTCTTTTTTCATCTTGTCACTCTCTCCTTCCTGGCAGGTGCCAAGATCTGCAGTTTGCCTGGCCTGTTGCTTTTCTTTCACACTAAATTGCCTTCAAGTTTCCTTCTGAGTCCAAATTTTAAGTTCTTCTGTTGTTGAGACTGTGAACCCAAGAGGGAACCCTGGTTTCTCTGGGAGGACTTGCAAGGAACAGCCTGGAACAGATAGCTGTTCCTTTCCCACCTTCCTGTAGGAGCCTTGACCTCACCCCACCCATGCCTGCCTCTCTCTGGCTTCTGACCTCATTGACTGGGTGGGGCAAATATGGGCGGCAGATATTGGCTTGTTTCCCCAAGGTACATGTTCTGTTCAAGCTCTCTTCCCAGAGGGGTTCCTGACAGGACACTGGACCTCAGGTCCAGGGCCATCTCTCCATCATGTTATTTAGCCACAAGCTAAACCCCAAGCCTTAATCAGGGGCCTTAGACCTTTCCACTGCCATGTATAGGGAGGGGGTTCCCATTAACAGAGAGGGTGAGGATGTAAGATGGAGCTGAGGGGGTGAGGCCCAGGCTACCCCTTGGGGCCAGGGAGGACTGCAGTCCATTTTCCTGAAGGCTGCTAGGTTCTTAGTCTGCCTGCAGCATTCAGATTGGCTACTGCCTCTGCTGCCCGGTATTATATAAATCCTCACAGGATCTGCAGACAAGAAGCAATTAGGAGAGAGGGAGGGAGGGGGAGAAAGGACAGGAGAGGGAGGCAAGGAGGCAGAGAAATAGAGAGAAACAGCAGGGAGAAGAGAGGTAAGCAGAAGCAAGAGAAGAAGGGGAAACAGACAAGAGAAGCAGAGGAGACACACACACACACACACACACACACAGAAGCTGAGTGAAAAATAGCCAGAAATGGAGTCAGAGCTAGCCCTTGCAGCAACTCAGGGGTTTAGGGAGACAGCTTTCCATTTGCAGAATGTGGAAGGGGAAGTAAGCATTAAGAATCTTAGAACCTTGAGCTAGGATGGAGGACAATTCAGTGGTGAGAGAAATAATCATATATTTGCATTTGCCCATGTGTTTAAGCTTTGCAAAGTTCCCTTAAAGGAGAGTGGGCACTGCTTATTGTCACCCACATTTAAAAAGTTGGGAAGTGGAGAGTCTGTGAAGCAAGGCGGGGCCCCAGGCCGCAAGACAAGAAAGGGCCCAGTGGGGTGTGCCCCTGGGCCAGTCTGGCCAGCAACTTGGCCCACTGACCCTTTGACAATGGCTCTAGTCACCAAGAGCATATATAATAGGACAACTACTTGGGTTCTGCACCTCTCAGGTTGCCTGCCTTTTCTGGGCCGTAGGGAGTTACAGAGTATCTGAGAACACCTGCATGTTATGTAAGGGGCTCTCTTTGGAGTATGAGGCAAGGGGGCTTGTCTCACCTCTTCCTTTTTGGGTGTTGGATGCTCCTGTAGCGAGAACTCACTGTCAAGCCTGCAGCCTGCAGGTCCAGCCTTGATTCCACAAACACTCTATCTTGAAGTGAAACCCAGTACCTTGGGCCACAGCCAGGGGCCTGGGAGAGCAGCAGCATCCTTCTTCTCTCCCCCTCCCTCCTATTCATTTTTCAAATGTTATTTATTTTTTAAACGTTTCCTCGCTCTTATTCATTTTTCAAATGTTCACTATGTGCCAGGCGACTGTTCTAGGCATCGAGGACTACAGCAATGAACAAAACCGATAAAACTCTGCCTGAAGGAATTTACATTTTGGAGGAGACAAAAATAAACCAGCAAAATAAATAAAGTGCGTAGTATTAATGATGATAAGGGCTATGACAAGGGTAAGGCATGAAGGAGAGGATAGGGTACTGGTGGTGCAGTTTGGAGGCCATATTTTGGACTCCCCATCAATGGATGGGAGTCCATTGGATGCCTAAGACTCCAGGGATTTCCATGTTTGCAGAATTCTCTTTTTTCTTACTTCCCACTGTCACCAAGGGGCCATAGGAGGATTGTCCCTAATTACTGGTGATTGCTGTCCTGGCCTCCACAGAGGGACACAACCTGAATGGGACTGGCCCCTAGCTTATCAGGTCTTCTCTGACCTCTCCCTCCTCCTGAACTCTTCAATGACTTCCAGCCCCTCAGGCTTGTGTTCTCCAACTCCCCACTGGCTTTGGGACATCTGTGAAGTCCCCACCTAGCCATCTCCTTTGGTCCTTGTGAGAACTAGTGGAGAGTCTTCCTACTCTGGGCTTTGTGGGACCTGAGTAATACTGCTTGCCTCGCTTCTTCTCTACGCTAGGTCATGGGCCTCCTCCAGGTCTTGGGACTTTCCTTGGGTGCTGGTCCAAAAGAGGAAGGTAGTCAAGAAAGACACCTGTGGGAGCAGGTTCAGGGTAGCAGGTAGAGCAAGGTCAGGAGTGGACCAGCATGACCACCCAGGGAGGACTGACTCCCCAGGACCACTGCTCCCAGTCACAGAGAGCCGTTGTTAGTGCTTGTCTTCTGTCTCCCACCCGAAGACAGTGATGTCTCCCTGATTCTTCTCCTCATCTTCTCAGCTTCCTCCTCCAACTTTCCTGAGAAAGAAGGGGGCAAGGTCAGGGAATAGACTCTGGGAAAATAGAGTCCTTGTCCTCAGGAACATAGAACCTAGCTGCATTTCCAGGTTGGACATTCTCTGAGCAAGTCACTAGCCTGTCCCCAAAATGGGTTGGGGTCTTCTTTGTCCTCAGCACTCACACCCTTTCCAGTAGCTATGTCTAGAAAGTCCAGGGTCTGTTCTGAGTGTCCTGTGTGGACTAGTAGAGGTGGCATCTGGCATTGAGTGAGAAGTAGCAGGGGGATGTCCCCTCCCCTCTGGGGACATGCACATTCAAAACAAGTGGGACTTGACTTTGTTCATGACTAAAGAGAAATCAGACCTCAGGTCAAATAAAACTTTTCTTCTTCTTTTCTCTCCTTTGATTTTTTTTAAGCAAGCTTTCTCTGTGTTGCTCAGGCTGGCCTTGAACACCTGATCCTCCTGCCACAGACTCTCCAGTGCTGGGGTCACAGGAATATGCCACAACATTGGACTCTTTTATTCTTTTTCTTTTTTTTCTCCTGTGTTTAGGCCCCACAGAGTTCTGAATTTGAAGGTGTCTACCTTCTCCCAGATAGTCTCTGACCAAGATGAGGTGCCTTGGGAATCAGGGTAGGGTGGTAAAGTGGTTGTTGATAACAAGGAAAGTTGATGATGGCAAAGGACAGTTTTTTTTTTTTTCTGGGCCTGTACTCAGGCACTGTGGTTTTTCCTTGGCTTTGTTAAGGTATCTGGTTGCACACTGGGCTCTGTCCTTGCCTCTCTGCAGTGTCTGGACACATGAAACCATTCTATTAGGTGCTGACTTTCTGTATTGCTTGAGAAGAGTGGTATAGCAAAGGGACCTTGTGCTTTCCTGAAGAGCTGTGTTATTTTGGGCCCTGGCATCTCTCTGTGGCTCTTTATTAAGGGGGGAAGAATTTTGAGTTTGATGAGAGGCTGGGAATTGTAGTAAACTGTGGCCAGTAAGCATGTGTGCATATGTGTGTGTGAGAGATGGTGGGGGACACTGGAGAGGCAGTTCTGGAGTCAATGGGTGATGAGGCCTGGGGCTGTCTGGTTCCTTCATGGGGAAGCCCCAGCTGACCTCTCCTTGCCTGGTTTATTTCTCCACCTTGGCATCCTCAGTGTGGCCTTGACTCCAATCCATTTCCTGCATCCTGGAGAATTCTCCCCAGTGTAGTCATGGTGTCTGTGATCTCAGCTCCTTTGGGTAGAGATCCTTTGCTTAATAGATGTGTGGCTGCTGGTTCTGACCTTTCTTCCTGACCCCTGACCAGCAATAAGCATGGGGACAGATGAAAATGTCAGATTCAGGCAGGATTGCTTCCATCTTAGACCCTGCTTGCAGCTGTATGGAGTTGGGGGGCTGGGCTCTCTCAGGGAAGCAGGCTTGGAGTGGGCTGTCTACTGGCTATGTCAGTGACTTCAAATGGTGGCTCACAGACTCTGTACCAGAGCCACCTGGCTGTGTATCACATACCTAGAAGATAAATGTCTCCTGCAGACCTTCAGATCCAGAGCTCTTGGGCACATGCCCAGAGAACTGTATTTTCATAAATCTCCCCAGATGTTCTGGTTCGTGTGAACTTGGCCTTTGACCCCTGGAAGATCTCTCTGATGTGCATTCTCCCAGCCTGACTTCTGAATGCTCCTTGAGTACAGTTGCAATAGTAGGGGCTGTGCACCAGTGTCTGGTATCATATGAGATCTTGGATCAGAGAGGAAGCTTGGCAATGGCCACTGTCCTTGGAGCTGCTGTGGAGAGGCAGATTGAGGTGTTGAGTAAAGGACAGAGCACTTCCTAAACTCCTGCTGCCCAGGCTGCTGCATTCAGTGGTAGGGAGTGGCCAACATTGGGGGCCTGGGTGGGACTGACGGTGTGTGTTTCCCTGAGAGATGCAGAAGAGATTAAACCACAGGTGGAAAGTAGCTGGGTTTGAAGATACTTACAAAGGTTTCTTTCAAGTCAGAGATGTTAGGATGCCACACAATCAGGTACCTGCCTGGGGCTTAAAACGGTGTATGTACACACTCATACAGGTTTGCACTCATACCCATCCAATACACCTGTATGCTAGCCTTCAGACATATGTACATGCATACATGGATTTTTGTTTTACTGTGTGCATTAAAAAAAATATTTATTTATTCATTATGTATTCTGCCTGCATGTATGCCTGTACGACAGAAGGGGGCACCAGATCTCATTACAGATGGTTGTGAGCCACCATGTGGTTGCTGGGAATTGAGCTCATGATCTCAGGAAGAGCAGCCAGAGCTCTTAACCTCTGAGCCATCTCTCCAGCCCTTGTGTGCATTTTTTAAGACAGGGTTTCAGGTAGCCTAGGTTGGCCCCAAACTTGCTCTGTAGCCAAGGATGACCTTGAACTTCTAATGCTTCTGCCTGTACCTCCTGATTATTAAGATTACGGGCACACATTACCATGTCTCTCATATACAGTGCTGGGGATCCAATTCAGGGTTTCATACCTGTTAAGCAAGCTCTCTGACAACTAAGCTACATTTGCAGCCCAGACTGTATATTTGCCCATGAGACAGTGAATATGTTTTCACACGCAGATACGTGCATGTTTCCCACACTACACACACATCTGTCTCAGCCTCCTTTTCTTGACTATTTAATTTCCTCCCCAGAGCCAGGGTCTCCCTTTGCACTTTCTAGAATGGTCTCTGGAGTGAGAGCCTTGTTTAATCTCCATTAGCTCTCTTATTTCCTGCACCAAATTAAAAGTGTGACCAAAAGTTAATTATTCTAATTCAATTTGGTCCTAATGTGGTGTACGTGGGGATGGGGAGGCCTGGGCGGAGGTGAGCTAGGAGCAGGCAGGAGAAGAGGCATTAGTTTTAATACATCTTAATGGCTCCTACAGGGAAATGCCGGAAGCTCTTTCCTTTATGATTTCCCTGCTGCTCCCCCGGGTTCAGTCTCTATATTTTTCTAGGAATTCTGGGGTGCTTTTGGGAACTTGGCTTTGGAAAATATTTGAGAAGATAACAGGCCTAAATAAAGGCCACGTGTGTGCCTTCACACGTGCATGGCATGCTCACGCAGAGGCATTGCTCAGGCTTGCTGAGGGAACACAGCCCAGACTCGGGTCCAGAAGCATGTAGATAGAAGAGACGGAGCCTCCCTCGTGAGAACATGCTGCTGAACTCCCCGCTGAGTGCTTATCCTTAGACAAGCTAAGAGATTACTGCCTCTGCAAGGGTTGGAGAGCAGCCAGCTCGCTGTGCCTCCATCTCCAATTGCTTTTCAGATCACCCCTGACCCTGCTTCTCTTCACTTGGCGCTCTCTGCTCCTTCCCCCCATCCTTTCCTGCTCAGGATTGTAGACTTCAGAGCTCCATCCAATCTAGCTCTCCAGGCTGAGGTGTAGCTCAGTGGTAGAGTGTTTTGCCTCGCATATATAAGGCTATGGATTCAATCTCTGCACCCATAAGGGAAAAAAAAAGCCTAGGGTATAAAACCAGATTTCTCAGTAATTATACCCTCCCCTCGTGCTGTGCTGTGTCTGGTCCTTGCATTTGAACAGGAGTCCTGGTATATCACATGCCTGCAGCCCTCACCTCAGGGCTCCGTCTCTCTAGGAGATGACAAATGGGGAAGAAGGGATAAGGACTGACCTGGAGGCCTATCTGGGATACATGCCCCTCATTCTTGCTCACACCCCCTTGGCTAGCTAGCACTTGGTTTCATGGTTGCCTAACTGCAAGACAGACTGGGAAATAACAGTTGGTGGTGAGGCCAAGAGGAGCAGGTCATTCTCTCCCAACCCACTGTTAGGGCATCTTTCTCTAAAATGCCAGTGTCTCTTTGAAAGGTGATGCACAAAAATTACTTTTAAAAATACTTTACTAGGCACTAATAAGAATCCACCATTTTTGAACATTAAGTACAATCTAAGTGGTGCTGTGCTATAAGGGGTCCCTGCCAACTCTGACCTGAGAGCCAGACACTGGGCTCTCTTGGTCCAGTAACTCATCCCATTCCCACATCCTCCTGACAACCCTGTGGGGGCACTAAAGATACACCTGCATCACACCTCTTCACCACTCAAGCATCCTCTTGTAGTGGAGGTTCGGACCTTTGAGTTTGCTTTCAGATTGGCAAACAGAGGCTAGGAGAGGAGAAATAAGAGGCTCCTAGCACAGCAGAGACTGAGGGGACCAGAATCTTCTAGATGCCCATCTGTTGCTCTTTCCTGTATACCCCACCACCAGCTATCCTTTAAAAGCAGAAGAAGGCATTTAACAAACTTGGTCACATATGCCACAGAGGGAGAGGGTATCTTGAAGCTTGCTGATCTTCCCTTTGCAAAATTATAAAAGGCTTGCGTCCAAAGATGCCTCCCTTTTTCCTCTAGAGGAAGATGCCAGGCACCTGAGGGGATGGTGGAGGATAGAGTGAGTGTGTGCGTGGTGTGTATAGTGTGTATGCATAGTGTGTGCACAATTTGTATGTGGATTGTGTATATGATGTACATGTAAATTGTGTGTATGCTGTGTGTGTGTGTGTGTGTGTGTGTGTGTGTGTGTGTGTGGTATGTATGTGCATGTTGGCAATGATGGTTTGGGTGAGAGCAGACTTGCAAATAGATTTGCCCACATGCCCCCAGGCATCTGTCATGTTGGCTTTCACCTTGACTGCGAGGTCTACAGTTTCTGTTCAGGGCAGCCTCACTTGATCCCATATTGGGATTTAGAGACTTGACTCAGAGCTCCTTATGTGACCTGCTAATCATCTGTTTTTCTGTCATGGTTAGAGTCATCCCATAAAACAACTTTGCGGTGTTTTGTTCTCCCCTCAGCTGTCTCCCCTGGCTCACTTCAGTGTGAGGCACCCAAGGGCCAAGTCTGCCATCCCTGCTCTTTATAGAGAAAAGAACAAAGCTGCCTGATTACTTCCAGGCACTGGGTACAGTTTGCCAGGGCCTGTGGACAAACAGTGCTGTGCAGAGGGCTAAGGCACAGCACACACAGCTCTGCTAATTTGCACCCATGGAAGGAAAATATCTAAGACAGACTCAGTCAGATCCTGCCCCTTACTCCCACGGGATCTGCCTTTCTGGGTCTCAGTTTGTGTTCTGAGGGTCTGGGAGAGCTGGGCCATAGTTTCTCTAGCACAATTGAGATCAAGAGATAAGGAGCTGTGCTTGCTAGGTAAGGGGGGGTATGGAGAACCCTGGGACTTGGGGACCTACTGAGACATCTCTTGATGATTTCATACCCGATGACAATAGTGGATGGGCAAAGGTAACAACCATAAAAATCAGGGTTAATACTCTTCAGAAATATTAGTCCAGGTTACCCTGATGAGCAAGCTAAGCCAACCTGGCTAACATAATGGCAGACTGTGAAGGAAAGAGTAAGTGGCACAGGATAGACACAGATGACAGTAGTGGTCTCAGGACCTGCAATAGCAGCCGGCACTTTTGTACTGATACAGAGACTTACTCTGTAGCCCAGGTTGACCTCAACTCTCCATCTTCCTGTTGTGGAACAATATTCGAATACTGAAAATGTGTATTACTCTCATTGGTTAATACAGAGCTGATTGGCCTATAGCTGGGCAGGAGAGATTGGGCAGGATAGCCAGGCTAGGAAAATGCTGGGAAGAAGAGCAGAGTCAGAAGAGTCTCCAGGAAACACAGGGGGAACAAGACATGCTGGAGAACAAGTAAAACCATGAGCCACGTGGCAGCACATAGATGAACAGAAGTGGGTCAATTTAAATTGTAAGAGCTAGTTCGTAATAATCCTGAGCTTATTACTTAAGATTAATTATAAATTAATTATATTATATATGTTATATATAATAGCATATACAATTATATATATTAAGTATCTATATTGGTTATTTGGAAACTGGTGGGCAGGAAAGAAAAGTCCGCCTACATCCTCCAGCTTCAGCCTCCAGAGTTCTGCGTGCTACCATGCATGATGGTACCACTGCCCTTATCAACTCACTTTCCTATCTTGAAAACCCAGAGACAAAATGACCACATGTGAGTCTGCACATGACATGACCAGAGGTGGTGATCTACAGCAGACATTACTTCCCCATGCCAGGCAGATTGCCTCAGTGATGTGACTTGGCAAACTATTGGGGGGCTTTCTGGGCAGGTTGCCAGCACCTTACTTTCAGCATTCTTTGGGCTCTCTGTGTTTCTGACTCAGGAATGTATCTGTTTTAGTTGCTCCTGTGCTATGGAAGGACGAAAACCAAACACCTCTGGGTGTGACCCTCCAGTGGTGGAGCCAGGAGCCCAAGGCAAAAACCCTTGCCTCCTTCTTCCAATGAGATCACTGGGAGGTGGTTCTTGTGGCTGCCTATTCTGAGGCTGCTGAGCTTCCCATAATTCTGTCGTCATCAAACCTTTATGTGTGCTACCTGCCTCCCCAGATCCCTCTGTCTCCTGCTCCTTTCAGAGCATCTTAGCGTCATCTTAGTGTCTCAAGTCAACCTTGTCTCTGTCAGTTTTGAGGAGGACCCAAGCTAAGATCCTGTTTTTCTCCTTTGAGTCTGTATAACCCTCCTCCAATGCCATTCTCCCCAAATTCTTTCTTAAACCAGTGACCCCAGATGGAGACCCCTCTTGTTATGTGTATGTGTTGTGCTTAGAAAAGATGCTTAGTAAATATTTATTAACAAATGTCTCCCTCTACAGAATGTCCCCAGAGAGAGAGGAGCCACCAAGGGTGACTGAGTCTCCCATTGGATGCTGCAATCTTGCAGACACTGCAGTCAGCTCCCTCTGTGGAAACAAAAGTTCATTATGGGTCGCATCAGATGTTAATACACCTCAGCAGGGGGCTGGGAACCCAGGATGATTTAGCCTCAAGCCCCTCTCCTTCCCCGGCTTCCCTGCTCCTGTCCCTCCCCAGCCAGCCATGTTAAGTGAGTAAGTAATGAGAATGGCTAGAAATTGAATTCTACGAGAAAGTAAGCTGCAATTTAGAGAGTAGGCAGGAGGAAGGGAGAGGGACTTGGTGAGAAGAAGGAGGTTTCGAGGGCTGTCAGTGGGAATGGAGGAACATGGGAGCAGCAAAGAGAGTCAGAAAGGAAGCCCGTCAGACAGAGGTGAGAGTTTTGTCCCCCTTCCTCTATTCTGTCTTCCCATCCTTCTCTCATTTATGGGTATTTTGCCTTTGTATTTAGGAGGTGGAGAAGGAGAAGAGACTATGGTAGAGAGGCAGCAGAGGGGAGAGGAGAGATGTTCAGAGCATGGAATAAATTACTCTGCCTACAATTCCAAGAGCTCAGAGTCTGGAGTGAGAGCAAGGAGGGAAGGAGTGAGGAAGGCGCAGGGCAGGTAAGGACTGCTGACTTGGCCTGGTACCACCCACTCCATCACTTTGGCCTCTCCAGTCATCCTGGGCCAACCAAGATGGGTGAGCTATTCTGTCGGACAGATTGTGGTTAAGGTAGAGAGTAAGTCAGGCTGGGTACCAGTTACAAGGAAAACACATTTGTCACACATCTTGTTATGTGTTCATGCATGGAAACTGGTCTTCATTAGCTGTGGCCTGCTGGCCACAGGAGCATGAGGGCCTGAATTTGAGCCCCAGAGTCCATGGGAATGAACTGAGCATGATGACACTCAACTGTAATCCCAGAGCTGGGGCAGTGGAGACAGGAATGTTCCTGCCTTCTTGCCCAGCCAGCTTAGCATACTTGGTGAGTTCCAGGACAATGAGATGTTTCAAAACACAGAGAGATGAATAATGACATAAAAGGTTGTCCTCTAGCCTCCACACACAATGCATAAAGTGTATGCATCCCACACATACACAGGCAGATACAATACACAGACAGACAAACACAGACACACAGACACATAGACCACCAACATCCCCATTTGCAAGATAAGTCAAAAGAGACTTGGAAAGGCAAGCTGAAGCTTGGGTGAAAATACCGAGGGTTTGGATCCACAGAGTAGCTGTGACCATCACCATGGAGGGTCTGAGGGATATAACTGTGAGCAGTTCATACCCTTGGCATGAATTCATTGCTTTCAGCTAGCCAACCTTCCCCGCAGCTTCATATGTCTCCCCCAGAGTCTTCTGCTTTTGTGTATTCTTACAATGCCCTGTGCCCCTTCACTGACACCTCACCCCACCCCACCTCCATTTGCAAACAGCTAAGTGGAACTCAGCTGGAGCCTGATGTTTGGTGATGATGAGGTTCCCAGCAGGGGAAGGGTTTGATGTGTGAAGACAGAGACCAAAGCAGCAACATTAAATCTTCCTGCTCAGAGCTGCTAGCAGGCCCTGGCAGGCGCTCTGAGAGGGCAGCAGTGGAGAGAGCCACGACCAACAGAAGCCCCAGGGGGTTAAATGCCAGCCAAAGGGAGGCTCACACAGGGCTGATGGGATAATGGAAGGGGGTGTGTGCCTGGCCATTACTAGGCAGACTGGATAATAGGAGCACAGGGCAGAACTCACGGGCGCCTAGCTGGCTGGGAGGCTGGGTTCTGGTTGTGGCTTTGCTACATAGTCATAATCAGCTTTATAAAATCAACTAATTAACTTATTTGTATGTATATCCGTGTGTGCTACATGTGTGCCTATGCATATAGGACCAGGAGTCCGTGTTAACTGCTCCTCAAGTGCTAACCATCTCTCTTTTTGAGACAGGGTCTCTCACTGGTAGGCTAGACTGGCTGACCAGAGAGCCTCAGAGCTCTGCCTGTTTCCTCCTCTCCAGGGCTGGGGTATGAATGTTCATGGCCATGCCCAGCTTTTGAAGACAATGGTTCTGGGATCTAACTCAGGTCCTCATGTTTGGAAAACAAGCGGCTTTGATTTATATTTTTTGTTTTTTAATATGTGACAGCAGGGGAGTGGGGTTTACTTTGTTTTTCATTCCAACTAAACAAGGCTTTAATTTGTGGGTTCTCCAGGAAAGGGGCTGTATTTTAGTAGAAGTCTTACATTCAGAATGGTCTAGGAGATTTATTTGCCCTACCATGTAACCAGCTGAACAGGGCAAGTCTGAATCCTGCCTCCCAGGCTTCTACTTTAAAATGGAAGAGAGATGACTGATAAGATCAGACAAATATCTACATCATTACAATGGCAGTCTGTGCCATGAAGGACCAGGTGAGTGAGGTGCTACCAAATAACATTGAGTGGAGATCTGAAGCTGAGCTACGAAGCAGGAACCAGTAAGAGAAATGGGAGGGGAAACTTCCAGAAGATGGGATCTGAAGTGTGCAGCAGGGGAGGGTGGAGCTTGGTAAATTTGATAAAGGCATGAGACACTCACGTGGCTAGAGGCTAAAGCTGGGAGGTGGCTGGGGCTGGAGATGCCCTGGCTGGACTGGAGCTACCAGGATCTGGAGGATGGAGCTGTCCAAGGTTCTAATCAAGAAAGGACACTGCCAGGTAGGCAAGATGGGTGCTTAGGATGATTGCAGCTTCAGGGTAGAGTGGACAATGGACTTCTCTCTCTGAAAACACCCCAGCCATTCTAACTCTGGCCCCTGTGCATTGCATCTTATCAGTTTTCCTGACCTTTGTTTTTGTTTTTCTGAATATCTCATCTCTCTGATGAGGGAGCTAGGGACAGGAAAGATATTGCCTGCCACAGAGAAGTGGAAAATAATGAATTTTACTCCAGATACAGGGACTCAGTGCTCACTAGCAAGTCACTGCCATCTTCCTCTGTCCACTCATTCATGGGCAGAATCTGAGATCAAGGTCATGAGATCATGACCTGAGGCCACAAGGGAGGCAGCAGAAGGGCAAGAAGCAGGTCAGACTTGAGAAACCAGGGAGAACAAAGGGAGGGGTGAGCCATGATGGCTGGTGGGTCCACACCCTGTGTAAACAGTGGCGGTAATATGGCCCTAGATGGCTACTGTGTGCAGGTGAGGGGCCCCATGCCACACATTACCTGTCTTAGTCTAGGGGGTTGCATAAGGCCTTTCTCATACACTTTGAGCATATGTCCCACCATACCCTCCTACCTCCCTTCCTTCTCCACTCTCTTTAGTCTCCATTCTTTCACAGTTCAGCTTCTGCATACACATCATCAGTACCTAGGACTTTAGGTACTTACCAAGTCTAGGACCCACAGTGAGAAATATTAGACAGTATTTGCTGGAGATAATTATAGTAACTAAATTACATCTTCTGTCTAAAAAGTGTGGGAGGGAGGATTGAGAGACAGCATCAGCTTTCCTTGTAGAGTACCTGGGTTTGGTTCCCAGCTTCCACATGGCAGTTCACAACCATCTGGAACTCTAGGGTCAGGGGATCTGATGCCCTCTTCTGGCCTCCACACACATAGTGTGTAGACTGCATGCAGGCAAAATATTCAAATACATAAAATGAAAATAAATAAACATTAAAAGTTTGAATTATGCTCATTTATTTGTGTGTGTGTGTGTGTGTGTGTGTGTGTGTGTGTGTGTGCGTGCGTGGTGTGTAATAATTTTTAAAGAGGTGCAGGGAATTTGTATTTCTAGATAAATATTCTTACCGAGTAGTAAATGTCCCTTCTCTCTGGAGCAATGCCAAGCATACCCTTGGGACCAGTGGCCAGTTTATAGCCTCTTAAGTCTGCTTTACTTCCAGAAATTTGATAGAAGGATAATGGAATCTAAAGACGACCAAGCTTGCTCAACATGGGGTCCATTGTTATGGACTAAAAGGTAATCCTCTAACTTGGAATATATGCTAATTAGTCTTCCTTGACAAATTTGTGTGTGTGTGTGTGGGGGGGGTTAGAATCCCCATGGGAACATACCTGGGGTGAGTTTGTGATCACATTTCCAGGGAGATTTAATTGAGGGAACATGGACTTAGCCTGCACCTGGGTGACACTATTCCATGGGCTGGGGGTCTTAGACTGAACAAAAAGGAAAAAGGAACTGAATGGCAGAATTCACCTCTCTCTGTTTCCTGATTGCCGATACAATGGGACCAGCTTTCTCAGGCTCCCTCTGCAGTGACTAGAGCTGTTCTTACAGCCATGTCTTCCCTGCCATGATATAAAAATAAGCCCCTCCTTTAGGTCACAACAACGAAGAAAAGGACTAACGTGGAGAGTCTACCATGTTGTAAGATATTCACCTTGTCCACACCTGTGGCATAGACCACGCCCATTGGAGGTGGAGACAGGGCCAGATATGATCTGGGGGAACAAAGGCTGAGGAGGGGCCTCAGAGAGCTCTCTTGCTTGCAGCATGGGGACAGGAGGACATCCAGAGGCATCCTTGGGACCAGGAACCTGATGGTGTTTATCTGTCTACGTTGTGAGTCATTTCTCCCTGAATAAACATCTATTCGTCCTATTTGTTTCTCCTGATCCTTATTAAACAACAGTACTACCATGTCATCTGCCCAGTGTACACAAAGATATATTTAAGAGCCACCATTTAAGGTGTATAGTCTGGAGTAGGGAGGAGCAGTCCCATGCCCCTAGGACATAGTATGGTGGTCATTAGAGCTTGCACAAAAAGCTCCCAAAGAAGGGCAGAAGAGGAACCCCCTAAAATTTTCTGAAAATACCACTAGCATAAAACCCTCTAAAGAGCTTCCTATGGCCTTAGCAGGCAAGAGGCTATCTTGTGCTCTGAGTTCCATCTTGGTCGGTGGTCTCAGTGCACGAGAGAGTCCTGGGGCTGAGGACCATCACTCTGTACTGGGTCTGGGAGCCAAGTGGTACAGGTGGTGTTCTGAGCTGGAGCTGGAAGAAGGCTGCTTGGCAATTTACAGCAGCTCTCTGGTGTCTAATTGCGCCATCAGCTCTTGGTGTTGCAAGGCTGGGAAGAGGATGGATGAGCTGTTGTTATGGGCCTAATGGCCGCAGTAAAGTGCAGTGTTCGGAGTGTTAAATAGCCTAGCCCACCATGCTTAGGACCATCCTTCAGCTCCACATTGGGGCTGGTAGCTCTAAAGCTGGCTGGCTTGAGATGGGGCTCCCAGGAAACTCTGTGTCCTCTGTGTCAGCTCTCCAGGCCTGCAGAGTGGTCTGTGTGGAGAGAGTAGGCAAGATGCAGGCCATTTTTTCCTGCTTCCCCTGGGTACATTAGCAGTTCTCAAATGGAAGGATATGCGCCACCTAAAAGGGGACTCTCATGGGGCAAGTTTTTATACCTGTCACCTGACTGAGGACACCTCCAAGAGAAAGCTTTATCTCCATCTCCATCTCAGAGCAGGCAGGTCACATTTATCTCATAGTATCAGCATTTTATTAGCAGGGATGACAGACAGTAGCAGCTCAGTGGGAGTGGAAGGAGCAGATGTCTTAGTTGCTAAGTGGCATTTTTGGGTAGAGGGTACAGCCTGGGCAAAGGACTGAAGGAGCCCAAGAGGGTGAGCTGTTCACTGTACTGTTATGGGAGGAGGAAGGATACAGGATGAAGGTCTTTTGGGTTCTCATCCTACTCTTAAGCATGAGGGTCTCTGTTGAGATGGATGGGGAGAGGCTAACACTTCTTAGATGTCTTTGACTTTTCCCTTCCACTGACATTCCTCCTAGGGATTGAGGAGGATGAATTAGGGTCTCCAGGTCCTACTGTATATCAGGGGCTGTGCCATCTTGTTCCTTGCTGGAAAAGAAAGTGGTAGAGATAATTGTATCTTGTTTGGCATAGTTAGGACTTCTAGGAGCAATAGGCAACCTGGAACAAGGACCACTACCATGTTCTGCTCAGCCTTTCACATCTGTCCCTTGTGGCCTCTGTAGCTGCTTCCATGTTCCTCAGCCCTGGCATCTCCTTCCTGTTTCGCTCATGGGGAATCTGAGCCTTGGTCTAAGGCCAGAGGCTGGCCAATCGTGTACAGGAGGGCCACTTGAGCTGGAACAGGCAGCCACCTCCTCTATCACTCCATTAACTTGATATCTGAATGCATTTAGTTTGCACCATCCTCCTTCATGGCCTCAATCTGCAATTTCCCCTAATTAATGATTGCAAATTGCTAAGTAACGAACCACTTGATGATGCTGCTAATAATAATGGTTGAGAGTGGATGAAGACTGGGGTGTGGGAGAGAAAGGTCATTAATCTGCTGTTGCGGGACTCTGTGTTGGGGACAGGCCCAGAGGCCTACAAGAAAGACAGGGGGTGATGGTGTGAGAACTGCAGGGCCTATCTGGTCCTCACCAACTTGGATGGCAGGAAGACCTGAAGCTATGCGACTCCCATGGCGCCAGGATCTTGAGTAACATGGTTGGGAACTAAGGGAGGTTGGGACAAAGCTTTACCTAGAGTTTGCATGGGGATTAGCCAGTTCAAGCAGAGAAGACATCCAATTCTGGGTGGCAGGGTGTGTGGGGCAGGGGAGTAGCTGCCTGGGCCATAAGCAGAAGCTGAGAGTAGATTCCAGGTTCTCAGGGTTGACCCAGAGCATCAGGAAACACCAACACAACAGCTGGCCTCCAAGGCAGATGGCAACCATGCTCAATGGCAATCTGACTTGTGGGTGGGTGGGTGGGGGAAGGGCAGTTGCTTTTGTCTGGAGGATGCATGGATAGCTCATAGAGAGAGTGCTCTTTCGATTGGAACTCACAATGAGAAATAGTTGTTCATACCAGCTCCACCTGTTTGAGAGGACTCCCTAAGTCCTTCTGGGCCAGGACCAATGGTAGCTTTCAGAAGTTCACCTGTACTCCATGAATTATAATTGTGTTCACCAGTTCTTCCTAGTGTCCTCGTCTCTGTCTCTGTCTCTGTCTCTGTCTCTGTCTCTGTCTCTGTCTCTGTCTCTGTCTCTGCCTCTGTCTGTCTCTGCCTCTCTGTCTCTCTCTGTCTCTCTCTCTCTCTCGCTCTCTCTCTCTCTCTCTCTCTCTCTCTCTCTCTCTCTCTCTCTCTCTCTCTCTGTGTGTGTGTGTGTGTGTGTGTGTATCTGCTATCTTTGGTCTGCTCAGCGTGTGGCTTCCCATCCCTTCTAGTCTTATGGTGGTTTGAGTAGGTATGACCCCCATAGACTCATGCATTTGAATGCTTGGCCCATAGGAAGCAGCACCATTAGCAGGTGTGGCTTTGCTGGAGGTGCCTTTTTGGAGGAAGTGTGTCACTGTTGGGGTGGGCTTTGAGGTCTCATATGCTTAAGCTACGCTCAGCATGACACAAAGTTGCTTCTGCTGCCTGTGGATGCAGGTGCAGAATTCTCAGCTCCTCTCCAGCACTATGTCTGCCTGCACACCACCATGTCCCACCATGATGATGATAATGGACTAAACCTTTGAAGCTGTTAAGCCAGCCCCAATTATATGTTTTCCTTTACAAGAGTTGCAGTGGTTAAGAGCACAGGCTGCTCTGCCAGAGGACCTGAGTTCAATTCCCAGCAACCATCCATAATGTGATCTGATGCCGTTTTCTGGCCTGTGGGTAAAACACTGTGTATGTAATAAATAAAATAATCTTTAAAAAAATGTTGTGTGATCATGGTGTCTCTTCACAGCAATAGAAAGCCTAACTAAGACAGCCTCTGTAAGAACCTTCCATACTGTGTGTAGTCAAGGCAGTTCTTCAAATGTCCTTAAGACGCAGGTGGGGAGAAGGGGACACTGACCTCTAGCCAAATCTCCTGGAAGCCCAGGGCTCGATGGAGAGCTGGGTAGGATTTAGCGCTTCTCTTGGTGGATTTTGATGCAATATCATTCCACAGTTGTTAATCCTCCCCCATGACTGTTGGATAAGTTAAAAAAATTCCCTAAAGGTTTGACTCTAAACAACTATTGGTGTGTATGTGTGTGGGAGGGGTGAGCCAAATTCAATAATAAGCTGTTTTCTGGTTCCCTCCCCTGGAGCAACCTTTGTGAGTACACAGCCATTTTGCCTGATTGTAAGCAACACTAGAAGCCGGTTTGTACCTAAACATTTCTATTGTGCCTGTTTAGACTCTAGAGCCATCACTTTTAATAATGACAGCAGATTAGCATGACCACCACTCACTTCCCCCATTATTGGGTGTTTGCATGGTGGTCACAGGTCCAGTCTCCCAAATAGTATTGGCATCGATATCTTTGTCAAATGGCTTTTTTTTCCTTTTCTTTTCTGCCCGTGTCTCTCTTTGGATTATTTCCCAGGGATTTTTCCCAAAAGGAGAATTACCAGGTCAAAAGGCATAGCAGTTTTGTAGCTCACATCCCACATTGCCAGATGGCTTTTCGAAGAGAGCGCTGTTCCGCTTTTAGTTGGACACATAGGGATGGATGGGAATGGTTGGGCTTGTGCTTTCCTTCTTGGGATTAAGGTCCACCACCAGTTTGCTGTGTGACCTTGGGCAAGTCAGATCCCCTCTCTGGACCTGGGTTTTCTTGTTTATAAAGTGAGGGAGGTAGGTGAGCTGATCTTAGGTCTCACCTGTGATGGGTGGGGCTTTATGAGATGTCTCAATGGGGGGGGAGGATGGGCAGACACTGGGGTCTCAGACATTGAGATTTGTACCTGGCTCTCATGTGAGTGTTGAGGTATGAACACAGATCCTCATGCATGTAGCTTAAGTGTTTTACTGAGTGAGCTACCTCCCTAGCCTGGATGGATGATGTGGTGTGTGGGGTCAGCAGCCTCAGCTTGGAGGTCCCAGGCTGCTGTTGGCACCCACACACTCAGCTACATTTCACGCTTGGAATCTTCTGCTTCATTGGCTACTTGGTGAGTGTTCTGAGATGCTCCAGCATCCAAACAGGAGAAAGACCTGGTACTACATCCCAGCATCTTTGCCCTCTATGGATGGAGACCCTTGTGGAGTGAAGCGTCATCCTCTTAGAAGAGTGGTTCTCAACCTGAGGGTCGTGAACTCCCAAAAGACCATTGGAAAAAGATATTTACATTACAATTTGTAACAGTAGCAAAATCATAGTTATGAAGTAGCAACAATAACAACAACAACAAAAAAAACGTTAGTGTTGGGGTCACTACCACATGAGGAGCTGTGTTAAAGGGTTGCAGCACTAGGAAGGTTGAGAACCACTGTCTTAGAGCATGGTATTTCAGAGGCAGCACTCAACATGAGGCCCCATCGATGATGGCCTGCTTCTCATGAGCTAACCCTTTCACAGGTACCCACCAGCACTGGAGACTGAAGGACATGAAGCAGTTTTCAGTTGATTGGGCACTGGAGCGTGCTGGGCCCTGTGACCACCATCTGTTTGGTAAGTGAAATTCTACTGGAACAGTCCATTTGTTTTCCATTGCCTGTGTGACGCTGACAGAGGGCAGGGTGAAGAGGCTGCAAAGGGAGACATAGAACTGGTTCTATAGAGTCCAAGAAGCTAGGTTGCACAACTGGGTCCAGCTCCTGTTCAGCCTGCTGTAATGGACAGTGGGAGTGGTGGTCTCAGAGCCACACATTTCCAGGGCCAAGGTGTGTGCCCAGTATAGAAGCCTAAGCCCTCCCTTGACCTTTTTCTTCCCCAGGAGTTTCCTCTCCCTTCTCCCCTCCCTTCTTCTTTCCTAAAGAAGGAAATTACAATACATCTCTTGGACTGACCTCATACTTTTCATCCCCCTGCCTCAGTGCTAGAATTATGGGAGTGAAACAACAGTCTGGCCCCAAGGAGACTTTCCTGACTTGTTGGGTTTGGTTCCTCAGCCACCTTTTTGTACCCACTTTCTTCTTCCCAATCAACCAGAATTGGAGGAAGAGTCTGTCACAGCCTAGACCAGCCCTCTTTATCTCTCTGTCAGAGTCCCAGAGGCCAGGACACAGTGGAAAGAAATCCAAGTGCCCCAGCCATTGAGTGCCCCATGCCCTGTGGTCTTAGTTTGTCCATCTGTAACTTGGGGGCAAGAAGAGCCCTGGGTCTTTGAACTTCCCAGCACGAAGCTGAGCTTTCTAATAGGTGATCAGGTTAGCTGGCATTGCAGCTCTCTTCTGCCCAGAGAGGAGAATGAGACCCCAGCACCCCACACTCACGGTTTTTCCTAAGGCGCCCAAGGCAGCAGACTCCCACTCCTGAAAACCATCTTCCCAAGTACAGGAAACAAAGCAATTAGCGGCCTCTTTGTTCAGGTGTTAATTAATTTGTGTTTTCTGAGCGCACCTTCTTCCAGGTACAGCCCATCATCTCTAGGGTGCTGGCAGGGGAAGGCAATTAGATCCTTGTTACTGTGCAACTAATTATGGCCTGGAAACTGCTTGAGGAGGCTGAGGAGGCTTCCCCTACAACTTCAGCTCAAGGGAGAGACCCCACTTAAGGGCAGACAGCGAGGTGAGCTAGGTCTGGGCCCTGGAGAAAAGGCTGTGGCATTCAGGTGAGAAGATTTCAGAAAGGCAGGTCTGGATGCCACTCTCTCCCACTTCAGAACTTTCAGTGGCTCCCTCGTGCCTACCAAGGCAAGACCAAGCATCATACTGGGTGTTTAAATCTTCCTACGACCTGCTTAGACTCAGGCTCCTAGCATCATCTCCTATCATAGCTACACACTGTCTATGTGTTCTTGAAAAATCCAAATGCTACCTAGACGGTCTTCTGGACCGTTGTCGCCCGATTCCTAATATCTTTCCTCTCTATCTATGTCTGCTATAAACCTCCTGGGTTTTTTTAGTTGAATGACTACACCACAGCCTTTCTTGAAGGCAAGAGGATTTGGGACTTCATTCATCCAACTCTCACAGCTTCAGCATTGACCCCATACCCCCATGTGAAAAGGACCACATGTGCCCAGCTTGGATATGCTGATCTTCTGTGTCCCTCCTGTGCTCAAGTCCTGGTCCTCAGTGTTTGCCTCATAGAAACAGCATCACTTGACCAAGGCTCTGGTTGTATGTTAGCTTCCAAGTGGGGAGGTGGAGGAGAAGGCCTTTTTAACCTCACCTGCCACTGTGGATCTCAGGACCCTGGACAAGAAGCCTCAGAGAGCCAGAGCACTACGGCCCTCCCCCACCCCACCCCCAGGCCTCTAGACCATCACCAAGACTTGGGAGGCACCCTGGTATTGAGGCAGTGATAAGGGGCTCATTCCCTGTCCTTGTCACATAGGGAGGCTCGTGGTCTGCAACTGGAACCTAACTCTGAGTTGCTGAATGCTCTGTTATTTTCAGCAGGCTCCAGGAAGCTCAGGGGAGACTGGCCTTTGTCTCAGGAACATTTAAATACAGTGTCATGGCAACCCTGCTCCTGGTGCCTCGGTCCCTAAAGAAAATGCATCTGATGCACTGTCACTGTTTCTAGGTGCAGTGTTCACAGGCCCTCCTCCTTCCCAGGCCATCGGGGTGGTTCTTGTCTCCATGTTGTTTGTTGTGCCAAGGGTTGAGCCGACCAGGCGTCGCATCTGATTGGTACACTTTCTACCACTGAGATGTAGCCTCCCCAAGCCCATTTTATTTTTATTATAAACTTCTTTCTTATTTATTCTACAATTAAAGCAAAATTATGTATGGAGGTGGGTTCCACAAAGCTGCTTCATTTTAAGAGGGAGTTGTAAAAGGGGGGTGGTGAGCCCAGGCTATGAATATCCAGGTGAGGCCTGGGCCTGAACGGGCAAGGGTTATATTGTCTCATGAGGGGTCCCCTCTCTCGGCTATGTGTTTTCTCTCTGTGAGCATGTGTATACATGTATATATGTATATATGCATATATGTATGTGACTGCATGGGTGTTTATGTTCCTGGTTTAGGCTGAGTTTGACCCAAGAAGCTGCTCAGACTCTAGACCCCAGGTTCCCCATTTTGACACCCCAGGTGTTCCTCCTGTACCCACATTTCTTTAGATTCTGCTCTTGAATGGCACCTCTTCCTCCCACATCCTTCAATCCCTTTCCAGCTCTCGGTCTGGCTCCCTGCAGGGAGCAGAGTGAATTAATTAGGGAGTTAATACAGGGTGTTCTGAGGCATGCTGCTGTTCTCCCACCAGGGCCAGCCCCTACCCTGCCGGTCCTCCCTAGGGGCTGTTTGCATTTGCTGTGGGAAGTGGCTCCTAATAGAGGCTAATGTCCCAGAACCATGGTACTGCCTTTGGGATCACAGACCCATTACCTCATGGCTAATTGGCTGGTGGCTATGGAAGCATCATTGTGGATCTGGAGTGGCAGCTTTTGGGGGGACTGGAAGCATCATTGCTTATCCATCCGCTCACAACTTCCAGTTGTCCATCAGACATCAATTGTCCGGTGTCTATCTAACCTGTGAGAAGGATCTAGGGGCTATGCTGGGAGGCAGGAGAGAAAGTGTGCGTGTGTGTGTGTGTGTGTGTGTGTGTGTGTGTGTGTGTGTGTGTGTGTGTGTGTAGTTGCAGCAGGGGTGGAGTGAGAAGGATCATTTGTCCATGTGTAATGGTTGACCTTGAACCTTCACAGGTCTGGACCTAGTCTGGGTACTGGGCAGGAATCAGCTCTCTGAGGACTCTCACACCAGTGCTGAGGGACCTGGCTTGGGTCTGCTAATTGAGCACATGCCTGTCTGGAGAACAGCAGCATGTTCTATCAGCCAGTTCTCCATCCATCCCTTCCATTACGAGGAATGCAGTCCCTGTCTGTCAGCAGGGGAGTGGCCTAAGGGGATTTCATCCTTGGCTGATATCTGTATTCTCTGGGTGCTGATCTCCAGGATTCCATCTGCAAAGCTCTGGCCTCTCCCCTAGGCAGCTAGTGAGAGCCAAGAGAGTCTCTCTCACTTGCTTTTGAAAACTCAGAAGCTCAGAGCTCCTCCCACCCAATCTCCAGGCCCAGTCAACTGCTTGACACACAGCATAGCACACATTTCTATTGAGAAGTTACTCAATGCTCATCTGAAATTAAGTAAGTGTCTTTAAACACAGCCAACCTGTAAAGTGACCTGCACAAATGGACATGCTGGGGCCATGTGCTTTGCCCCCAAATGTGGCCAGGTATGTCTTGGTTCAACGACCACCCTGTGGGCATATGAGGATGTCTGGCATTGCCTTTTCTGCTCTCAAGGGGCTATCATTGGTCTGGGAAAACCAGGATAAAGAGCTTCCTAGGGCTCACAGGGCTACCTTCTCCTAGGGCCAGAGCCAACTCAGGGCTTCTGAGCAATGCAGCCACATCTGTGAGCCTGAAACATCCACTGGATTTTCCAGGCTTTGTGTGAGAATGAGAATGGACAGTGTCTCATTAATGCCTTTTAAGCCTTTTAAATGTTCACTACACATTGAAAAACATCACATGTTGGCTACGTCAGGTTAAACAAAGTATCTTTAAAAATTAATCTCACCCACTTATTTTCCCTTTTCAGAGTGAGGGGTAGAAGATGTAAAATTGCACACAATGTCTGTTGATTAATACCTACAGGTGAGCATGGATTTTGATCTAGCCTTCCCAGGTTCAAATCTGGCTTTTTTATGCTGGACAGCCTGGGGTGAGTCACTCTATGGCCTCAGTCTTCCTGTCTGTAAAATGAGTATGATTTTGGAGTCCTGCTTTGTTACAAGCAAAAGTTTGTTACAAAAATTAGACCAGCTTGCACTGTGGGCTTTGCAGATAGGAAGTTGAATATAAATATTAACCATAGCTCTCTCTGATTAGTCACACAATTAATATTTGTTGAATGAAGCATTGCATTTCTAAATCCTAACCAAGTCACCCCACCCCATCCCCACTGTAAGCACTTATCTGTCACCCAACATTTATTCAGCAAATATTTATTGAGACGCTACAGTGCACCAGGCACCGTGATTGACACTGCAGGCAAAGAGAAACATTTCATCAATCAATTAATAGATTCCATGAAGCTTAGCTGAGCCCGGCTTTGGTGCCAGGGTTGACCAGACTCCAGGGCCCACAGGGGCTGCACACTCACCTAAGGATGGGATTTTATGTGGAGAAGACAATACTTAGCAAGAGTTTGACACTGTAGGCTGCCTGCTGGGATGGGGGGACCAACTGGGTGGGTGGAAACCAGGAAGGAGAGGAGAGGAGGGTGCCAGCAGATGCCTTGGAAGGGGCAAATGCAACTCTGGGGGGAAGCTGGCTAGGAAGAAGAAAGTTGTTACAGGGAGAGCAGAAGCATCTTCCCTGTCATTCATCAGATTTGGAGCAGAGAGATCTGGGTCACAGAATTTAACCCCAAAGACAACGGACACATCAATATCAGTCGAGCGGTCGTTTGTTCCTGAGTAGACAAGCCAGCTGGTTGATTGAATTTTTCACTCATCATTAGGGCGCGGAACAGAAACCTGGGAAGCACAGCCCTTCAGCCAGCAGTCTGGGTATCCCTGAGTTTAGGTTCCCAGACAACAATACCCCTCTAGGCTTTCCTGCCAGACCCTAATGCCCAGCCTCCATGGCTGGCAGTTTAGTGCACAGCTGGTAAGTTAAAAGCAGTTTAGTGATAATTCCACCACACACTGAAGACTTGGAGGGACTGTTAATGAATTTAAATGCTGGGGATTTTCTCTGATGCCTCATTGCATATGCTCCTCACATTAAGATGCTAATGAGGGCTCTAGTGGATGGAGGCTCTGGAGCTGGACCAGGGACAGTGGCCTGGAAAGGGTTGCTGGTTGGCCAGGGCGTTTCTAATTCCTTATCAGTGCTGGATTGGTGACCTCTCCAAGTGGGTTAACTGGCCCTGGCCTCCTTGGGGACAGGGGAGGCAGTCAGCTGGGACTGAGTCGATGCAGTGCCTGGAGCTGAGGCTAATGACACGAAGTCTTAGTGAGCAAACAGGGGAATTGCTGTGCGATTGCTGGGACTCCATCCAAGAGGCTGGGCCTTGCCGACGCAGATGGATTGTGGGTGAAGCTGAGACTGCAAGTCTGAGTTCTTGAAGACTCTAAACTTGCAGTGAAACACTGAATACCACCAGGACAGAAGATTGCCCAAGAGGCAGGTGGTACATAGTGACAGAGGTACACTGACTCTGGGCATCTGGCTGGGGGTGGTAAGCAGGCTGCCCTTGAGGACATTGGGAGAGGTAGTTGGCCTAGAATCCCCATGTGGATGGGAAAATGGATCTTGGCTTCTCTTCTTTTTGATAAAGACAAAAGAAAAGAAAATATGATGTTAAGGATGTAGAATAAACAAGAAGTTGCTGATTTTTTGGGGAGTGGTATGGTGGCAGGCATCCTGATTTGAACCTTGCCTCTGCCACTAAGAAACTGTGGGACCTCTGGCAAGAGACTGAATTCTTCTGTGCCTCAGTTTCCCCATCTGTGATACAAACAGTACCTGCCTAGCTCATGAAAGTGCTTGCCCAATTAATCCCTTGGGTTAGTGGTAAAGGCGGCTGATCTTTCCCCAGCCAGTTCTCTGCTTCTGTTTATGGTGAAGAATGTGAGAGAGGAGGTAAGCCAAAAGGTGGGATCCATGCCAGCCAGGGTTGGGGAAGGGGTTCTGAGAACGAAGCTTCCCTCTGGCAACTGGCACTTCATACAGTGGGGAGAATCTGCTGCCCGCCCAGAAGCGACTTTCCTCAGCTTCCTGAAAGTCCACGGATGAGTTTTGTAAATTTGTTCAAGGATTAAATTAATAAGTCGCTTTTCCTTGGCTGCCACCAACACACAAAACCCTGCGGTTCTGTGCTCCCAGAAGCAGCTTCTGAGGCTGTGTGTGTGTGTGTGTGTGTGTGTGTGTGTGTGTGTGTGTGTGTGTGTGTGTGTACCCAGGATTAACCTGGGGGCCTCCTGCAGGGTCTGGGGTCTTCCTGCTTTGCCAGTGCTCCCCCGTTTAGCACCTGTCTGTCTGGCAGCTGTGTGAGGCTTTGAGTCTGACTTTGTGCTCCCTCCTCCTCCTCCTCCTCCTCCTCCTCCTCCTCCTCCTCCTCCTCCTCCTCCTCCTTCTCCTCCTTCTCCTTCTCCTCCTTCTTCTTCTCCTCTTCCTTCCCAGATGAGGGCTCTGGATCCTCCAGAAGCCCCTTCTGTGAAGGGTTAATATCTCTGGAGGGGTGATTTTGGGATGGGATTGCCCGCATTCCCAGGATTTCTCACTTCCCTGGATGCTTCCTAATGGCATGGGGTACCTGGCAAGGGGCAGAGAAAGAAGGCTATCAGCATTCTGAGGTCATTGTGCTCTGGAGGTCTCTGTGGATGGCAACACTCCTGGTCAATTCTGAAGGCAGAAAGAAGCCTAGAGATTGAGTGGCAGACCTTTCTTGGACCCTTTAGGACTGGTAAATCCCAGAGGGACACAGGTTGATGGGGTTGGAGAAGTGGGGTACAAAGATTATTGAGACTTAATGGTAATCTCTCACTCCAAAGCTGTGTGTGCCATCTTCAACCCCCCCCCCCCATGGTGTGGTGTTCATTGGAGTTTAGTATCTTTTGCAATCCCACTGGTCATTTCTCCAGAACAAAGCCTGGGCTATCTTGAGAGCCCTGACCTTCTACACTGCCACACCTCAGCACCTGTCTCTTTCAGCTTGGCTCAGGAATCCCAGGGGCTGTAGCTTAGTGGTCCTGGCTGAAATGGGGGCAGGGAGATCCTCCTGTGGTCTCCTGCACAGGCTAAGACCACACTGTGGTTCTCAGGAAGTTTATCCTCTGATCTGTCTTCAGCCTCCTGCCAGCAGGTGGACTCCCTGCAGAGTAATTGAAACTGGAGGAATGGGTGGCCACATCCATCCTAAAGCTGTGTGCAGAGCCTCTGATTAAGGGCCAGCAGGTTAGCCCCTCACCATCCAGCAAGTGGGCAGGTAGGAGCAGGGACCGCTGTTCCCTCACTATCCCCAGCCAGCACTCTGTCTGGAGAGCTGCAAATGAGACTCTGGGAGGTCAAGGGCAGGCAGAGAGTGGGGTCCAGAGTCCATCTGTTAGTTCAGCCTTGGCAGCCCAGCCACTCAGCTCCTTCCAGAGAATGCTGGAACCACAAGCTCTACAGGGTGCCCAGGGACAGCTCTAACCTTCCTATACAAGTTCTGTGGGTGGGCACTCAGCCAGTGGTTACATGTTTCCAGATACATGCAACTCCCCATCTCTCCACACAGCCGGCTCACTGGGCAGCTGACCAGCTCTGCCTGAGAGAAGGCTCACTCTTCTATCAAATTAAACCTATTCTGTGATAAGATCCACCATAGTAGTCCTAACTTTTGGAGACATACAGAGTGAAGCCCATTTCTCTTCTGTGACTGGCCACTAAAGATTTAAGGCCATCTGTTCTTCTTTATCGGAGACTGCCTTCTCTTCTCTATGCTGTCCAGGGCTCATCCAGTTTGGTTTCACTGCCAGCATTCCCACAGACTCTGCAGTCAAAAGATCTGGGTCCCTACTTGTTCTCATAACAGTTTTATGCTGTTAAGCATAGTAGCTCAACTTAGTTTCTGGGTCTGTGAAATGGGTATAGATTGAAGAGTTGGACCTATTGGAATGGGCTCAGATGGCCAACCCAGTGTGAAACATGGAGTTGATCTTTAAGACTGATGCTCCCTCCCTCTCCTTTATCCAGAAAGGCTCCCTGTTCCTACTTGTGACCTTCTTCAGATGGTTTGCTTAGATTTCCCTCCTTGTCACTCACCAGTGAAGGATACAGTACTATGTGGCCTGAATAGAGTCCCTGATGTTGACACTGAGCTCTCTCCAGCTGCTGTGATGGGGTATCTTCTTTGTCTGGTCTGGTCTTGAAGGGAGGACTCTTTAAGGGCTTATAGAAGCTGGTGGCCTCCTCCTGCTGCCCTGGGACCCCCTGCTGGGCATGTGGCTGCAGAGCTATTTCAAGGCTTCCTGTTTTGAGGAGGAGGTTTTAATTATCCCCAGAGATGTGACTGAATTACAGACCCCACGGGTACACAGCACGAACTGCTCATGTTCTGCCCCAAGGAACTATATCCTGGTGAATTACACAGTCCTGTGGAAAAATACAGGCTGGAGAGTAGAGTTAGAGATGCTAAGAAGGTCTCAATGGCCTGAAGCCCTACATGACTGGAAATTGCATGGTCCAGTCAGCCCTGCCACTTGGGAAGCACAAGGGTGTCTATAGGTGCTTCCACTAATCTTATCCTGTCCATTTAGGCATGCCATGTTGGTATAGTTCTGCCAATTTCACTCTCTTTAGCTCAGGTTGTTCTTGAACTTGCAGCCTTCCTGTTTCAGCATCCTGACATCCTGACACCACACCAGGCTACTAAAGTCTTAATTCTGGATGAGCCTGCTGTATAGCAAGAATGTCCCACCCCACAGTGGAGACTGGTAGTGGCTCTGGCCTCCCCATCTTACATTCAGTTCTATTTGGAGTTTGAATTGCTTCTCCCAGCTCCTTGAAGCTGAGTTGACATTGAGACACACTGGCCTGCAGAGTGCTTGGGAAGGATAAAGTCTGAGGACCAGGGCTTGGGCTCTTGGGCTTGTGTTTCATCTGTGGTCATGCTAAGGCCGCCATGGATAGCAATGTAACTCCTGGGGCAAGAAATCCTGAGGAGGACAATGAGTCTTTCCCAGGCAATGGTCAGTGCCACTGTCGGCTGCAAGGGCCAGGCTGGTTCTACCTTCCAGCTAGCTCAGCAGATCCTCCAGCCAAACACAGCTCCATGGGGGCACGAGGACTCCTTGTTGGCTTGTAGAACAGGTGGAAAGAAAGAAGCACAGTTGCTTGAGTCAGTCTAGTGGTTTGTGGGGTAGAAACGGTGCCCAAGAGACAGATGGGTGCGAGCTGTGCGTCTGAGGCGGGATCCCAGGAAGTGCTCTGAGAATTGAAGGGTAGTAAGGCAGAAGAGTAGAGAGGGGTAGGTGAGGGGCAGTTTTCAGGACAGCTAGGACTTCCTCTGTCTCCTAGGGGGCTCTGACTCTTTATTTGTTTGTTGTTTATTTAGGTTTTTAGAGACTGGGTTTCTTTGTATAACAGCCCTAACTGCCCTGAAACTCGCTCTGGTAGACCAGTCTGGCCTTCAACTCACAGAGATCCACCTGCTTCTACTCCCAAGTGCTGGAATTAAAAGCATGCGCCACCACTTCTCCACCTTGAATATTCTTGTGTTTAGGAAGGGACCACGTCTCAGACTGGTTATAGAGAGATGGGAAGCAGTGGAGACTTATCCATCAAGTTCCACAGTGGAGATTTATCCGTCATGCTCCAATCTCACCTTCAAATGACTGCTTGAGGCTGTCTGAACAGGGGTTGGGTCAGTCTGGGGCCAGAGACTACATTACAGGTGGAGGCACAGGAAGCTATAGATACATGTCTGCAGGCGGTCTCTGGAGCTGATAGAGGAGCATGGCTGGAGTGTGCATTCACAGGCTTCAGCCCAAAGGAATTTATTGATTACCTACTATATACCTTCTGAGAGCTTCTAGAGCACAGGGGTGAACAGGACAGGACAGGTATATTCACCCTCTGGCGACCTGCAGGGTTAGTAAAAAGAAAGCCCAACAAGCCCAGGAAAGTTCCATGGCACAGTGCTGTCCCTTGGGAACAGTTTGGGGAGCAAGTGGGAGACATAGTTTATGTTCATCATTACTATAGGGGATGCTGCTGCCTCTTCAGAGAGGGGCCAAGGGCACTAAAGATTCGCCAATAAATACACAGATGGCCTTGTGTACTTCAGAGTCACCTTTCATCTCCATGGATTTCAAATATTTCAGTCAACGCCCAGGTAGGTGACAACTTGTTGCTAATTGCTTCATCTGGGAACCTAACTCCAGTTTATAAGGAAACATCAAGTATTTATGTTACGGATTCAGCACAGAATTGCCTAGGAATGCTACCACTGTGCAGACTGAGAAAATGTCTGCCCTGGGCTCTGTTACAGACCATTCCAAGACTTACTCATCATTTCTGGAAAATTTGCATTTGTAAGGGCAACATTGTGTCTATGGAGTCTCAGCAGCACTTGGGATTGGGCCCTCTTGCCTCATTGTGACAGGGCCGGCACAAGCCTCCGCTTCATCATCAGTATCCTGCACAGTGAAACAAGAACATTTACATATTGAAACACAAATTTTAGTATAGATTATCTGCACTCAACCTTTCCTTTCTATCACAGCCAGGACATTATGTTGATTCATTTGCTGATGATATATCTTGGTCGCTTATACTAGATATGAATGTCATCTGGGGATGGCAGAAGACCCTTTGCAAATGATTTGTTACCAAGGTGGGAGGGAATCTGATACCTCTAAGAGCTCGCCTGGCATTTCTAGCTAACTTCACTGCTGCTCAGGGGACTGGGGCTTTGGGGATGGGGATGAGGAGGGACAG